>JARQZJ010000062.1:675000-1875000 GCA_030704895.1 Henosepilachna vigintioctopunctata | reverse complement strand
GAACGTATACCAAAATTTGTTTTTTTAAACGACGTATGAAGACTTGAATTTCTTGTATTAATTAAATTTCTTGGTAATTCCTATTATGCACTATAATTAAGAATTTGTAAATCAAGAGTAAGAATAATTTAATATTCATGAAAAGAATAACTTTTGTGGACAAAGTGAAAGAGTCTAGTATATGTTTGTTGGTTCGAATCCCATGTTGGTTGTGAATAATATATTTTATGAGCTTTTTTGATATGTATTCTACATTGATACACTTAATGTTTTCGCTTCACTCTTTTATCGACATTAGAAGTCTATGGAGATAATAATTTGAAAAAATCTCTACAGTTGTAGTACCAGAAGCTAAATGCAATAGATAATTTTGGGTAAAGAATCCATTTCTACAGTCAATTGACTAATATATTGGTTGTACAAATTTCTATAATGCTTTTTCTCGTTTATTTGTCTTACAAACTGTGTTGGTAGATACGCACAAGCGTCGAATGTCCACCTGCGATTGATTTGTTGATTCTATCGCCAAAAATATATAATTTCTGAAGATATCCTTATTGCCGTTAGGGAAAATTATAAGGGCGACTTTCCAAGATGCCCTCCCCCGGCATATATATTGAAACTAAGAAGTTAGTTGGTAAATGTCTAAAATATTGCGGAAAAGCTACCAGTAAAATACAATTAAGAATATCTATCAGGTATTCAATTACAGGTGTATTAATTGATGATTGATGAGACTGATACTTGGAGAAAATTAATATCCATAATGAAACAATATGTAGAATTTTCACATAATTTTAATACAAATACGCATGACGACGTTTCGAAATACTATTTAGTAGTACTTTGTAGTAGTACTACTCAGTATTAATCCAGCATTTGATAAAGAAGTAGTACTTCGAAACGTCGTTATGCGTATTTGTATTAAAATTATGAGAAAATTCTAAATATTGTTTCATTATTTATTATTAAAATAATTTTGAATCTATAACACGTGTTTCTTATTGGTACGGATAAAATATTTTCAAAGAAGAATTAAATTTTAACAATAGAATATACTAGCGAACCCGACAGACGTTGTCCTGGTAACGCACATCTGATACGAACATTTCAAGAACTCGATTGTAGCGCCACCTACTGGGCCCAATTGCGAATTTAAACCGTTCTTGAATCCCCTTTAACTCACACACACAATTTCAACAAAATCGGTCTAGCGGTTTAGGTGGAGTTCAGTGACATAATAAGGTACATACGTACATTAGAATTATATATACCTAAAGTTTATCGTATTCATGATTTTTATTAGTTTCTGTTACACGGATGACATTTTTAGAGCTATTTTTTTTGTTACAACGAATAGTTTGACCTCTTATTTGTGTTCATTAGTGCACAAACCCTTTTCTTTGATTTTTTTTGTAAAACATTCAATTTGGATGAATTTATTCATTAAAGAGAATGTATATGCTATTTCTCTCATTCCTTATTGAAAAAAAAATTTCTCTAAGATGGACTATGCCTTTTTACAATTGTTTCTTTATTGAACAAACAAATCTACCCAAAATATTGATTTTTGGGAAAAACTATTCTAAATTTTTCCAGATTCTCAACATATCTTCACACCAAATTTAATGCAGATGGGGCAGCTGAACACCCTGAAACGAGATTCCCCTTTTTTAGATAATTGAAGATTTATTTCTTGAGAATAAAAAATTTAGCCTAAGTTTGTGATAGATGTATATGTTTAATACGTTTATACTGAAATTTTTTTATTATGATATTACATACACATTCCGATTTTATTTATTTGTATAGATAGATCTTTATTAAAACTATAAATTAACACAAAGTTGTTATCTCATAGTATCTCTAACATTTTAAATGAAATAATTAACAATTGAATTTTGCAATTTGGATATATGTGTCCTAATACTATTCCTGAATATATAAAACCTCCCAGCAGAACGAATTTTCCATTATGAACGAATTTTCCATTATGAACGATGGTTCAATTATAACAGGGACGCTTTCTTTCAAAAACGGATGATTTTCGAAATATTAGACTTCGCCCATACGACTATCTTATGTATGAATTGAAGCATTCCTAGGTAGTGAAATTTCGGACAAATCTCCAATTTAATTGCTATAGCTACCCACTGCATCAACCGAAATCTCACAATAAGTAAGACGGAAAGTTGGTTTACAATGGGTTGATTTATAACTGGGGGGAACTGATGCTATTGAGGTTAAGCGAGTTGTTATTTATGGGTCCCGGTAAGGGCTTACGCGATGTGTGAACAGAATGGTTTTCTGAGAAGGTCCCCAGCTTTCTACTCCACTATTCTCATTAAATTTCATATTCCTGTGTGTTTATTTCCGGATGATTACTCTTTGCCGATCTACCGATTGTGTTGTCCGCCATTGTTAACTTTATATATGTTTGAATATATCGCGAATAAAAGAAGAATTTCAAGGATGAAATAATTGTATTTTTTTATTATGAGGAAGTCAATATTTTGGGCTTGATATAAAAGTTCTGATCTTCATAGACATCTGTTTTCACGTGATTTTATTGCTGACGGTCAAAGCTGACGGTTGCGCAAGCATAGTGCATAAATAGCGACCATGAGATCATATCCAAGTAAGGATGCAGTAATTTAGTAGCTTTTAGTACCATTACCTAACACTAAATGCTGATACTGGGCGAGCAGGTTTCAAGAAAAACAGAATTGTCAAGTAGCTAAGCCAAACAATAAATGCTTATATTGGCGAGAATCCAATTTAACTTGGTAGGAAGGAATTTTTCCATCGTTGCCAAAACGGTTACTGAAACGGTCTTTAAAAGGAATGTCCGGAATTGAAATATTGCCCTAATGCTTTAAATTCACTTCTTTCTTGTTCGTACTTGTGTAAGTTCTAAGTGAAATAAATAGTGGTTGAAAGCAGGTTACCTGTACATGTCCCATTTGGTGATACATTTTATCCTGGTAGATGTTCACGAAATAGTTCATGCGTTGTTATTCTTAATAATATTCTTATTTATTTTCTGTCTTAAATATAATAAAGTTCTTTTGAAGTATATTACTTATATTCAATATAGTTCCTGGAACTATCTAATTATTATTTAGGAGAAACTCTGTATATACTACTTCTAATTATTCATTATTCAAGACAAAAACTACATAAATGAATAGCACGATTACGAAACTTGACATCGTAACAATTTTTGAGGTTCGATTAATTAATTAATATTTATTATATTCAATAAATTGCTAATGTCTATGAAGTACTGTGGGAATTAGAGAGCTTATTCAGTATCTGATACATATATTTTAGAAAACTATTCTTGAAAATTTTCTTCGAGTAAAAAAAATTGTATATTCAATTTTTATAGCTCCTTGCTAAAATTATTGTTAATTTATGTGATCATGTTCAATTGCGTGCGATGTCGACTTTTTCTTGTAGATGTAGAGTTGTTACCTTTATGTATCTGTATGTTCTTCTATGTATTGTCAAAATTTATTTAATCCAAATTCTTCACACAACAAGATATGGTTGAATGTGCCAGTCATGTAACAATCAATGTCTATACAAAATTTTCAAATTTAGACATCATCTGTTGAATTATCAATTCAACATTATTACATGAGAAGGTTTCTTTTCGTCATTCAGAATAATTTATGGCCAGAAATGAAATTCGGAAATACCTATGTTATTTATATTGATGAAGTTATTCGAAAAAAATTATTTTCGGGACCGTCTTTATGCGAGGCCTTGCACTGTTAAAAATTTCTCTGGAAATTTTACCAAAAAGTTTAGGAAGTTTTAACGGAAAACAATTTAGTAAATTTACTCAACAAAATTATTCAAGTTTGTCAATTCAGTTCGACAAAATTACAAAACATTTTATGAAATTCACAAAGTGATAATAAAAAATAATTTAAATAAAACTAAGAGGTTTTGTGATTTTCACTATAATTAGTTTCAAACATAACAATATTGTTTCGCCAACACACTGGCTTCATCAGATGTTGATGATCAACTGAGCTATTACATTATGGACTACTTGCATTTATCCTGAAGTGTACATGGAAATGACCATAGTCATAGAACCATTTTTCTATGGTTCTTCAAAAGACAGTTTTATTTAAATTATTTTTTAATATCACTTTGTGAATTTCATAAAATGTTTTGTAATTTTATCGAACTGAATTGACAAAATTGAATAATTTTGTTGAGTAAATTTACCTAATTGTTTTTCGTTAAAATTTCTCAAACTTTTTGGTAAAATTTCCAAAGAAATTTATGTGTATGGTAACAGTGTGAAGTTTATCAAAATAAATCATTTCAATATTCAACGATAATCAGTTGAAATTAAAACTTCAATTTTAAAACAAATATATTGAGAATTATAATTTATGAAGTCAATAATTAAGTGTCACTCAAATTTTGGAATTTTCATGAATTCGCAAAGAAGGAAGCTTAAATTTACATTTACGAATGTGCAAAATACTGTTTTACTGTCTCTGTATATCCGATTTATTGAAATTATGTACGTATCTACCTACAACCAATATAAAACTAACAATTGTATAATATGATTGACCTTCACAGCACAATTTAGAGATCTAAAAATGGAAATGTAATCATTTATGATATCCTGGTAATACCATCCACTTTATTATATCAGTTTCGAAGGAATATTTTTGCATTTTTCAATGTTCACTTGTTGATTATAGCACTATATTGTAAGAATTCTTACCATCTCAACTTGTGAACTAACAAGTGATAGAATAATCATTCACTCCTTCTGAAAATCCGCTACACTGACGAAATCTGCAGTTTGTATTATGCAGAGTGAATTATATAAACGAGAGATTTATATAGCCTGTTCTATACTTTTCTTTGAGATATTTTTCCATATTCCTCAATTCGTATGATATCAGTAAGTTTAACCGCGTAAGTTCAAGATTAAAAAATATGGGTTGGTTAAACATGAAAAATAGAATACGTTTGCAACTAGCGTGTTTGGTCCACACAGTATTATTGTGCGAAAAACCTCATTATTTACGCAAAAAAATTCAACTTGCGAATCAAAGGCATGATATTAACATTAAGTAAAATTTGATCTCAGCACCTCGTCATAGTACTTGTGCTTTTCAGAGAGCTTTCTCTTACATAGGTTTCAAGGTTTATAATTCTGTGCCATCCATTTTTATGGGAAATTCCAGATTATCTATTTTCAAACGAGAACTGTCTCGCTGGCTCCTAATACAACAAGAATAATTTGCTCAGTGGGTTTCAATAGGAAGTTATTTTTGTACTGTTTTGCTATATATTTTTTTGTACTATATAGTTTTGTACTATATTCATTTGTTTTTGTATGGTGTTCAGTTCCTGGGAAGTTTTAACCGGAGTTAAATGAGCAGAACCTGGAGAAATCTTAATTTTTTTCAGCTTTCTGGATTTCGCTCCTTCTGATAATGTTTAACTGTATTGCTACCTTGTATTTTTTCGGAATAAAGTTATTATTATTATATCATAGTGGACCTTTTAACCAATGGTGCCAACAAGCATTTTGGTGCTAAATTATTTACAATTTTATATGAGAATATTAAGTTGAACTCATAAATCAAATGCTCAAAACTAAGAAAATTTAGTCCTTTCAACATAATCTTCGCAACATTTCTATTGGGAATAAATATTAGAACTGCTCTGAACATGTGATTAATAAATACACTTACCTGCAACTAGTAGCTCTAAACGAATCAACTGCGAGTTAATATTTCTTTTTTCTTTGGTATAATGTTTTGACCAAGAATCTCCCTGAATAAATGTTCAATATATTCAACTATACATGAGAACTCACTATACACTAGTAACCATACGGTTACTGAGATTCACGAAACACACTTCTCATTATACTTAGAATGTGAAAACTTAGTTTTTTTCTATTAGAAAAATTATTCGTATCAGCAAATATGTGTTACATTAGATCAGTAATTCCAAACGCAGGACCCACGCCCCACAAGGGGCCAATTTGATTGTTAAGGGGGCAATTCGAAAATCGACTCGACGAGTTTAACCGTTTCGCAATTCTTAATTTTAACTTTGTCGCCGTTTTCGGGGACATAAAAATTTTAGAAAGGCTAAGGTGGGACATGGCACAAAAAGGTTGGGAAACACTGCATTAGAGATTCAGTACCCTTGTTAGTTTTAATGCAACCATAACCACCCCCTAAAACTCCCTTGATGGATACTACTGGTTTGGGAACCAATGATTTAGAAAAGATATTGCAATTTAAGTAATTATAAAATAATTGAATTTATATTTTACAGTGTAGATTAATCGAGGAGCAATTTCTAATTCACAAATTACCGCACATCTGCATATCCATATTTCGTTGGAAGGTTTGGTGTGAACATTTACGATCCCGAAATTTCTAGTTAATATTGTTGATTTAGTATGATAAAAAACCGTCAATTCACTATCATAAGAAACTGAATGCTTGAATGGATTAATTATGTATCCATCTACATATCTAACACTGATTATCTACGGTACTTGAGGTTCATTAAAATGAATACATGTTACCTCCCGCAGACTGTTTAACAGTAGATGACACATGAGTTTATTGGACCCGCAACGGGAAGATGCTAGTCATCCTGAAGACAACCGTGAACGAAATGGGTAATCGCTGTTATTTATAATTTATTAACATATGAAAACGTAAACTGTTATAATTGACATTTAATATAGCTCTTAAATTTCAAAAGTAACCTATGAAAACTTTTGAATTTAAGTGAATTATGTAAGCTTCAAATATACAGTGAAATTCCAAAAAATTGCTGCAAGTCGCCTGAATTGTTAAACGCAATTCAAAATTAAATTAACCCAATTTTTTCTCGATATTTCCAGATTCTTTGTGGTCACTTGTTAAGAATTTTCAGTTGTCCAATCATATTAAGTGTTAAGAGTTTCCTTTCCTTGAAATACTTGATTACAGGCTGCAGCGTCTTGTGTCGAATAATCATAAGGATAAATGAACTAGAAGATTTATTACAATTATTTACTCCACTCCACCACCTTTGTCAGCAGAAGTAAGCAAAGGTTTAGACCCCACACCCATGCTTACGTAAACATTGGTCCCTACATACATTTGTTTTTTTATTCATGTAGACTTACCTTTCTATGTCCTAAAGACACTGTTTTTTTTTATTTGAAATATTAATTTTTTTCACCTTAATTTAACTTAATATCGAAAAAACACCGTAATTTTCAATCGAAAATTCTCTCGTCAAAATATCAGCTTTTCAAAAAAAGTCGGGTAGTTTTTTGTTCGTTGAAATCTCTACTTTCTGATAATGTTAAAAAAATATATACCTTACTATGGTAAATGTTCTCAGAAAATGCAAAGAAAAGAAAAAAACTCGAATCCGAAATTTCCCCCTCCCTTTAAATCCTATATTTCTTGCAATCTTTATGATTTATGGATTTGTAATTTTTCTGTTCATCAATGTAACATAGAATCTTACGTTTTTCAAGTAATTGAAGTGCAAATTTTACTAAATAGCTCAAAATTGTACATAGTGATTAAAAAAAAAAATTCGTACTCGAGTTTCTTTGCATTTTCTGAGAACATTTACCGTAGTAATGTATATATTTTTTTACATTACCAGAAAGAAGAGATTTCAACGAACAAAAAACTCCCCGACTTTTTTCAAAAAGCTGATTTACTCGAGAATTTTCGATTAAAAATTTGGGTGTTTTTATGATATTAAGTCAAAATAAGGTGAAAAAATAAATATCAAATTAAACTCTTGGCTTAATGTTTCACGATTATATTTAACAACATGTTGACAAATTCATGTTGTTAAATATAATCGTGAAACACTAAGCCAAGAGTTTAATTTTATTCAATATTTAATTATGTTTCATCAAGAGTTAAACGAGAATTCAATCTCAGTCATGAAAAAATAAATATTTCAAATGAAAGAAATTACAGTGTCTTTAGGACATAGAAAGGTAAGTTTTCACCAAATTTTGCGAAAAAAAATTTTTTTTTAGCACAAGATAAAAATGAAAAACCAAAAACTTGATTATTTGATTTTTTCACATAAATTTTGAGGTTTTGTTAAAAAAGTGTGATCACAAAACTTGTAGGTCTCTCTATTACCTACAACATTGTCATTTAGTTTTTTTCATAGGACTTGTAGTTTTTCCGGAAATCGAGGTACACAGTTTTTTACCCTTAAAAACTCTCCCCTTTGCACTTCCCGACCTCAGATCGCCCGTAATGTATTTTTCCTTTCATTTTTGTTATATTCTCGTTCTTTTTTAACGGGTTTCATCCTACTATCATTTTTTCTTCATTTTCAAAATTATCGACCCTGGTCTATGAGCATCAGTTTCATTTCTAGAAATCAGAAAATAGCTTTAGGATAGAGTACTTAAACGCACATAATATTAATTCAAGCAAACTTTATTGACATGAAGTAATATCGACATTGGATTTATTCTTATCTGATGCTTGCAAGTTTTCTTCAGTTCTCTTAGGGACAATAATATCAAGTTCCTTGTCGGACTTTGGTTTAACTTATAATTACGCCACACTTCTTTAACCACTTTCTGTACATTTACTACCGTTGTATTTGTATGATGTTATTTGAAACTTTCAAAGTTTCGAATTCCAACAAAAACATTTGCATTGCATAAAACAAGTCAAATCGTGGATTGTATCGAAACAAAATGGTAGATTGACAGAAATAGAATAGACTAGTGAATAACGCACGTTAATTCCCCTAGTCGGTTCTGTATCTAAACGTATTCATTATTTCTGGGAATTCCCGAAAGTGCTTTTTTGTTTTCAAATAGTGGAATGTGTAGGTTGGCAACTGCCATATGTGAACAAACTATTGTTATCGTAATCACAATCTAGTCCCCTTTAGCCCCCCATGTCGTCAAAAATAAGCATAAACCTCCCCGCCCCATATATTGCTTACGAAAGTACTTGAAAATATAAAAGAAACCATTAAACTACTACAAATATAAAATTACAGTATTGCCCCATGAACAAAGAATGAAAATGATTAAAAAAGTCGTAGTTGGTTCCAAATGACTCATTCTTCAGACTGAACGCAGAAACAAACCGCTGAAACCATCTGACTCGAGATCTTATAGTTCGGTGTAACAACCGCTTGTTCGCTACACTAAGAATATATCTGCATATATTATATGGACATGATAATAATTACCTTTTCTATACGAAGAATACAAAAATTACAATGAACTCTTGAAAGTCCATTGAAATGTCAGTACTACTGCATGCTGTGGACTCGGTCCGATGAATCGAATTAATTTTTTGCTGCTTATTGTTTTTTGGTTATTCTCGCGAAATTACGATTATGTAAATACACAAAATGTACATAGATTGAAATATATTATAATAAATATATGTAATTTATCATCGATCGTTTCTGTTGTCATCGGATTATAAAGTAACTGTTGATAACTGTTGAAGTTTTTCGAGTTGGCATCAGGAAGTGAAGTTTGTAGACATAACATATCGAAAAATTTTTCTTTGTAACTATTCCTTTATGTTCTCCGTGGCCTCTTATTTGACTCTTTCTGGCAGCTACTTCCAGCTATCTCGAAAATCTTAAAGAGATCTCTTTAAGATACATTTGATATTCTAACAAACCTAATCAAGTATAGTGAGAATATGAAATATATATTCATTAGTTAAGGAGAGGTGAAGTGAATGCTCTCAGATATACCCATACCCATCCTTACGTTAGCATTTTTCTCTTGATATATTCTGTTTTTTCCTTATTTCTTGAGAAGCAGTTATAATTCTGGAAATGAGAACATGACTTTAACACACATAATATTCATTTGAACAAACTTTGTTGACACGTTATTCATTATAGAGTAATGTACAAATATTGTCTTATATCCTAGAGTCTTGAATCATATTACGAAAAAGAAACAAACTTCTATTGAATTTTTTTGTACATGTTAACTCCAATTAATAATTTTCAATGCATTACACGCGTTTTGCGTGACTGGACTTGGGAAAAAACTTTAATTTGGAAAAGGAGAAAGATTGGATTTATTTTTAGTCGCTACATATAACTATTCTTCTCTTCTGTAATTCTGATTCTCTTAAAAACAATAATTTCAAGTTCCTTGTTTAACATTGTTTATAACTAGATAGATTTGGATTTATACAAGATTTTGTAAAACATTCCAAAAATTTTTGTTACAATTTGGATTTGTCTATTTTGATAGCTTTGATGAAAGTGGAATATTACTTGTAATACTAATAATACATTTGACATGTTGCAAATATTACTTGCAACATGTCAAATCGTCAATTGTACCGAAGCAAACAGTTATATTGACGGCAGAAATTCCCTTAATGTTTTCAAGAATCGACAAATCGTGGATTGTCATATGTGTAAAACGTTGATAACTAAGTACTGCTGAAATAATCACAATTCAGATCACGCTAACCCCATGTCACAAAAAAGAGCAAAGCAAAGACCCTTCCGCCCCCTTATAGAGTGCTTACGTAATACTTCGAGAGCCCCATATATAAAGAACCGGTTTTTCAAATAGGTTTGATTGAGGGCTCATTTGGTTCGTGAATTTTAATTGTTTGCCTAAAATTGTTTGAATGTTAGTAGTGAATATCTAGATGTTTGTCTACATTCGACACTCGAAAGATCACTTCATTGAGAATATTGCTATTTACAATGGAACTATATACGCAAAAGCTTATGATTTAGTTCGATTGCAAGTGCCTGCGAATTATACGGCTGAAATTATTCGGTTTTTTAACACGCTCTAAAGGCTAGCATTTCAAAATATTTCTTCTGGTGCAACCGCTTTAAACGAGATTGAGCTTTTTTCGTAGTATTGTTACAAGAAGTTTTCAATCTGTATAGCTGTCGGAGATGGAAGGAAAGGGGAACGGAATAATCGAAGAGCCTTGTTCCTTTCCATCGCTTCTAATCAACAGGTCGTTCGAACAGCATTATTATCAATCTAAAAATACTACTTCAATTCTAACGCACTCAATACAATTTAGAAGAGGGTTATGAGTGGTTAGAAGTGAACGAGGTTCAAATCGATTTAAGATTCATAGAAAATATTGGTGTATTAAAATCTTGATTATTTGAAAAGGTTCAGCAAAGTTCAACAATAGTTTCACCAATATAACGCTTGTTATAATTCAATTACCTTTACAAAAAAAAATAGTGTAATACATCTGAAGCTATAAGATACTCCCTATTTTTTCTACCTATAACATGGAGACTTTGTTATCTTAGTTCGATCAGAGAAGCACATATATTACTGAAGAAACTTAGTACTGAGCGTGGGTACTCAAGATACCATTGGTACTTCTTCGTAGTTTTAATTGACATACGCTTGTAGCATTGGGAGTAAATTCAGTTTTCGCGTTTTGTATATCTCCGTATATCTCCGTCATAGAAAAACTCCCTCCTAGTTGGGATATACATACCATTATTTCAATTAATTTTTATTTCAATTTGTCAAAAAGTAACTTGCACTGAAAATGATTCTATGTGATACTTTAAACTACATTTTTCACTTAAATAAGTATTTAGTACAAGGTTTATTTGGCTGCATTACAATTTTTATCTATATTTTTACTCTTTACAGCTTTCTTCTGTCCTTGAAGGATTGATCGTCTAGCCAGCACCAGGCGTTGCCCGAAGGAGCTCAGCATTCGGCCAGCCTTAGCAGCTGCGCTCTCGGCGTCGCTACCATCGTCGTCAAGCTGGCAACCAGCGCACTGATCGGTCCCATGAACCCCCACTACCACTCGTATGGAGGTACGGAGCTCACTTCTCCTCCACATCCCCCGTCACCGGACAACTACCATGGCCATCCCGTTCAGCCAGGTGGAGGGCCTCATCACAACCGGATGCATCCCAGCAATGGTCATGCTATCAATACTTTAGGTAAGGAGCTTTATTTGAGAAAATTTGGGTCTTCTACTTCGATAATATTCGTTAATCCCATAACATGTTAAATTATCATAATCATTTGTACCGAATTTTGCATAGTCCATGACGATTCATAAAATAATATTTTATGAAACGAAACGAGGATTGAAAGATCTTCTGGGGACGTTCAGTATACGAAAATTATAGCTTTGCTAAATGAATCATCACTATATTATTCTTTAATATTGTGAATTTATGGAAGGAACTGGCATAATATTCAAACAGTGATTCATCTATGCACTTCAATACACATATTTTATTTTTGAAAGGGTTCATTTCTTTTGGTGAATGTATACGAGGCTTGTTCAAAAGAAAAGGTCAATTTTGAATTTTTCGGAAAAGTATTTATTTATATTTCCATCCATTTTGTCCTCTTCAAAGTAATTCCCCTCAGATGCAATGTATCCTCCAATCCTCGAAGCTCTTGTGAAATGCGCTTTTCTGTATGGCCATCTGCTCATTCTCCAATTCCGACTTTATCTCATCAATTCTTGCAAAACGCTTTCCTCTCTTTGGCCTCTTCAGTTTTGGGAATGTAAAAAAGTTGCAGGGGGTCAAATCTAGTGAACACGAGTGGTTGAGGTAATAATAGTAGTAGTGTAATTTTGGCCAAAAAATCTCGAATAAGCATATCCACGTTTCGTAACCAGTTATTAGCTTTTGAGTTCTCGGATGTTTTGTCCATGTAACAAAATAGCATGGCTTGTGTCTATTGATATGCCAACATTCTCTGCAAGTTCCCTAATAGTGATTCGACGATTTTCCAAAACCATTTTCTCCACTGTTTCGATGTTTTCTCTGTTTGACGTGGTTGCAACTCCAGGACGCTCATCGTCATCAACATCTTCTCGGCCTTCTGTAAAGCGCTTGTACCACTTATAAACAGTTTTTGCGACAAAGTAGACTCCTCGAATGCCACAATCAACATTTAAGTGCGTTGGAGCAATTTATGCCATTTTTAACGCAAAATTTAATACAGATTCTTTGACCCATTCTTTTCAGTAGTTAAAAATCGAAGAACACACAAAAAGGTGTTAACCTTTTTAGTTGTCACAAAGAAACTACTAATACAATATGGCTAGTTATGTCAAATGAGAAACGTATGTGTACCAACATAACAAAAAAATTCTATAATCGAATGTGCACAGCCAGTGAAAATCCAAAATTCACCTTTTCTTTTGAACCGACCTCGTATAGACACGCCTAACAAATATTATTTTCCACACATTTCGACGTGAATAGCGTATTACTCCCATAGAAGATGCATTACTTCAAAGATCAGTGGTTCTCAACCTATTATTCTGTGCGCCTTCTACAAATTTACGCTCAAATACTTAGCCACTTGTCTTAACTCAACTACGATGAAAATGGAACAAACAATGAAAATTTCAATAAGCTTTTATCAATCAAAATTCCGAATATAATCTAAGAACTGAAGTGCTTCATACTATTAATGATTTGTGAGAACATAGTTTTTTCCCGCATTTGATTAACTAATTATTTAATTCTTGGCTTCATATTGGTCAGTACAAAAGGCAGATTATTCGCGCCACGCGCGAAATTATAGATTTTGATAAATACCTGAGCCGATCATTGCCCCCTTTCAGATCATTCTTCGTCCCCCAAGTGGAACGTGCCCCATCGGTTGAAAACCCCGATTTAGATTGAATGAAAATAATGGTTTTCTGAAGAAATAATAATCAGATCAATTTGATTTTAATCGATTCACTTGACTTGAATCAGAATTTCGGATTTTTCCAATTTCTCGTCTTTTTTTATTTATTCAATTGTGAATTCAGTTGATCATTTAAAATCAAGACAAAGAATTTTGATTCGAGTTATTGAAATCAATAGTTCAAAAAACAGCAAGGAAAGTAAAACTTCATGGACTAAAAAAGGAACATCACCATTGCTTATACATGTACTTATGGAATGACAATATTTATATAAGTATATGTATATTGAAAATATTCTTTCAACTCTAGCCGAAGAAGCAACTGTATTCAGCAATTGCTTGAATATAACCATTTTTTCTTCGGTTATACATTTTTTCATATTATGCTATCCTCCTTTAAGTCAGAATATTTTTCTGTATAATTTTTTATCGACCAATACTCCTGTGAATGGCTTATCTTCTGCATTTAAACGAATAATGCTACATTAATCTACTACCTCTCTCCATAGTTTTCTGTAGACGCTGTTTTGTTACATGGTTCTAAAATCTTCATTTGGGTAATGTTTATTGGATCTTCCAGTTGAAAATCAAAATCAAAGGAAGCAAAATTTTAGGGAATTCTGCCTGTAATCGTTGGCTTGGCAATGCACATGTGTGCGCTCAATATTTTTCGAGAAGTTCGGAGACAATTTTTGGATCACTTACTTGCAGAAAAATTTGTGTGACGATTCGAATCATTGATTTTTTTAAAAAATCGTATTAAAATCACTAGAAAATATCAACTCAGTGTTTGTGGTTGTCAAATGCCTTAAAATCAATTGACCACTCTATTGCCGGTAGAAATTGATGTTATGACTTGGTTGATAATAAGTCTAGCAGATCCCTCCGTCGAATGCGTCATTTTATTTCAAGTCTCGTTCCGCAGGGCCTCCCGTTCGACCCCGTCCTCATTAGCCCGGATATCCCGAAGACACATCCATTGAATTCCATTAATGCCATACCTAAAGGCTCATTGAATTCGATAATGCGATATAATGAATCATCAGTGCCGCGTCGCCTCGCCCACCCCCGGAAGACGCCGAACAAACTTTCACTGAAATAGTCCGAGATGGGGGAAAACGTCCGAATCGTCGTCTCCACGTCGAAACGCGCCCCAACTCGCTCGCTTTCCTCACGTCCTCGTCGCTCATATTTTATGCCGGTCGCGTAGTTATCTGGCCGTCCGCTGATCACCGACCCATTACCCATCCGGATCGTTAACAAGCTCCGCGAACCAAATAACGACACCAATTTGTTGATTGGTCCGAGAAAATCTACTTTTTGTCGAACATATCTCGGGCGCTGCGCGTCATTCATTAAAATGATCTGTTTATCAGTCGATTTGATGTTTCTGTCAGCACGACCGTGGCTAAGAGCGCGAGCCTTCCTTTTTGACGTGTAGCCACGTCAATGTCGGAAAATGCACCACGATGCACTACCCGGCCTGGATTTTGAGATTTGGAAATGGAGATTTAATCGAAAATTGAGATCGAAAAAACATTTTCATGACAATGTGATGAATGAATTAGAATGCATAAAACTGAGTTTCATATAAACAGATATTTTTAAAGTTTGAAGAAAAAGTTATAATGCAGTGAAAATTTATAATAATATTTAATTTCATAAAATCACTAGAAAAATAGAAAATCAATGAATCATAAAATTCATAATATTCAATTTTGAAGTTCTTCATTAGTTTTTATATTAGCATTGTGAATGCATACTACATTCACTAAGTACGTATCTGTTTGGCTATGCATGAAATAGTTTAACGACAAATGATCATCATTATTCATTTTAGTTATCTGGTTATTGATCAATACTATTTCAATTTATTTTAAATTAATTTGTTCGTTGTATATATTCGCTTATACTCTCTATTTTTGTTTTTTTCTCGTTCATTTTTTCTTATTTATTATTATTTGTGTACAATTTTGCAATTTTATTGTATATCTGTGGGAATAAATGTTTTATTATTATTAATCGATTGGGCCGATACTTGATGAAAATCTAAATACATAATTTAAATAAAACTAAGTAGTTTTTCGATTTTCACTATAATTAATTCAAAACATGACAATATCGTTTCGCCAACACAGTGGCTTCATCAGATGTTGATGATAAACTGTTCATCACAGTTTATCATCAACATCTGATGAAGCCACTGTGTTGGCGAAACAATATTGTCATATTTTGAGTTATTTATATTGAAAATCGAAAAACTACTTAGTTTTATTTAAATTATAACAAATGATCAATTGTTGATCATTAGATCATTGTAGATTACGGCGTTAACCTGTAGGTCAATTGAATTGAGAAAAATTTATGAAAATTTTCATTTTGGTACAGCTGCCTTAGACTAAAATATAACATAACATGCTCTCATTTCAAAGGAAACAGAAAATGCAGACTAATGCTGGCTGAGGAATCGTTTCTGCTTTTTAACCCAACTGTTGAACTTCTGGTTTTACTTCTATACCTCGTACTGAAATTCTGTATTGCAGCGGTTCCCAACCTTTTTAATTTGTGGGACCACCTATTTTGAAAATTAAACTTTGAGGCCCACTTACTAAATACACAAGAAAAATAAATAAAAACTGTAACGGATAAGGAGAATATATATTATAACCAATATAATTAGGATGAAAAACTGTAACGGATTAGGAGAATATATATTATAACCCTATCTATGGCCTATGACGTGAACTCTTAGTTAAATATGTATACAGAGATTAAACAAACAACAATTTCAAGAATTCATAGATAAAAGAAGTTTTTCATTTTGTTTTTATTTTTTTTTTGACCAGAACCTGCTGCCCAGTACCACACAGCACGCGGCCCACAGGTTGGGAACCGCTGCTGTATTGGAATATAAAAGTTTATTTGGTAAAAGTAACAATGACGGTACTCGTCAAAACATACAAATTAAAATGAAAGCTGAAACCAGTATAAAGTTTCCCCACTAAAAATATGCGGTTAACGAAAGGAAACGATAACATAAACGCACTTACTACAAGGTGAGGCCTAATCTAAAAGGGTACGTAATTGCAATTACCTGAGAAGGATATGACCCTTAGAATTTGAAAGATGATTCACAGAATCACTTCGAATTACCATTGCTTAGGTATTATAAATATCGAATGACAATTCAATGGCCTTTTAAATTAAAAAGTCAAGGAATTTCCAAATTCTTTGACTATTCAATCTATAATCCAAAAGGTTTGATGTTCTAACACTAACATTTGACATTGGAAACACTGACATTGGAAGAATAAAGAGTTGATAAATGAGGTATCTCAGGTTGTAGCGTAGCCTATCATACTCACTACTCGAATTATGATTACAAATCAATTTTTATTATGATAAGAATATTAAAAAAGTTGCAATGAGTTGAAAATTTACAATGTTCTCGTAAAATCTGGATACATATTGTAGTATTGTATCTTTACAATATAATGAAGAAGTGTTACTTGACATTTATTATAAATTTACTATAAATACGGCTTATTAAACTGAATAATGAAGTTGAGAAATCATTCACATTTTCTTCCTTTAGAAGAAAAGTTTTTCCTTTAAAGAAATGGATAATTTTTTGTTATCTTATGTTACCATTTATTTTAATGAAAAACTGTTCCTATAATTGAAATACATTATAAACATTATCACTTTTTATCAATAATTACAGACATTTGGGGAATTGCAATATCTACTATCTTCAAATTCTGTTATTCTGTGAAATTCTCAAACCGATGTAGAAAATAACTTGAAATTCATTCATTGGAACGTTTTGCTTTGAAAATTCCTACACATTTTTTATAGAATTGCAATAGAAATTTTCAACAACTTTCACCAATTATTGTCGGGAATAGAATAATAATTTTCGGCTAATTTCAAAAAAATTTCGAATTATTCAGAATGAAAGTTTATTATTTTGAATTGAAAAGTTTACTTAATGAATATTTTACATATCTCTTTCAAATATTTTCTACGTTCAGGGCTATTTGCATAGCTACTTAATCTCAGAAATTCTGAAATGAACATGTTTCACTTATAATTGCCCATTTGACATAACATAGACAGCGTTTATGATTTCAAATTTTCCAAATTTTATGCTTGCTTTGTTATACAAGTTCACTATAACCTTTTTTCTAGTTCTATCTATCTATTCTGCCTTTCTTATTCTTCCGTGTTTTTGTATATCTACCTGGAAATTCTATTGTAATGAGATATCCATCTACAGACGAGTGTCTGCAGAAGTACGAAAGTTGTGTAGTCCATAAATACAAACATTCATATCATCCCCACTCCGACTAGGTAACACCTGATGATAAAACGAGAAAGTAAAGACAAGCTGATTTTCTGCGAGTAGCTTCATTTTGATGAGACGCCCAAGAATTTTCTGTACGAAACTCCGGTTGTGTTAGCTAACAGAGATAGCAAGCAGGAAATGTGTTGATTTGATCATTTTGAAAATATGTATTACTACCCGAATTTTTTTTTGTCATGTCTCAAGATAATTATCTGAATTATTCGAAAAAATATTTGTCCTACAACATCTATGGCTTCGTCAAAGAGTCTCCTTTTTTGAACATGTATCAATAACGAGGTCATCATAAACGATTACTAACCAGTTGCTTTTTTTTAGTTAGTTAAAATTTATATAATTCAATAATCTTATTGTCCTACAAATTGACAAAAATATTACATATTAGCTTAGTGTGTTCTCTTCCCAAATAAAACAATGTCCTACAAGAAAACAAGTATGTATCACTAGTCCAACACGAATTGTAATTTTTTAGTTTTCTTTTAAAAAAACTTTTTTAAAATTTAAATGATTTTATTCTTTAAAAAATTAGATACAAAAATTACTGTAAGATCAAAGTTTTAAATTATTAAATATTCCCGAAAAGAGTCGAGCATTTCCGAACACAATCGAACTCTCCGACGCTTGATGGAGTAAACAATAAACACGTGGACATATTTTATAATTGCTACCTCTGTTATATACCACAATCCAGAATTTTCGCAAAGGAAATTGTTGGGCGTCTCATCGAAACGAAGCTATTCACGAAGATTCATCTTGATAGTAATTACTTCTACATCTAGGATCGATTCGACTATTTTTGAGCCTAGAACCGGAATAACGTACCACGCAATTTGTAGGACAATTTATATAATTCAATAACATAATTATTGAATTATATAAATTTTAACTAACAAAAAAAAACAAAAATCAGCTGGTTAGTAATCGTTTATTATTACCTCGTCATTGATACATGTTCAAAAAAGGGGACTCTTGATGAAGCCATAGATATTGTAGGACAAATATTTTTTTCGAATAATTTAGATAATTATCTTGAGACCTAACAAAAAAAATTCGGATAGTAATACTTATTTTTAGAATGATCAAATCAACACATTTCATGCTTGCTACTTCTGTTAGCTACCACAACCGGAGTTTCGTACAGAAAATTCTTGGGCGTCTCATTAAAATGAAGCTGCTCACGAAAAATTAGGTTGATAGCAATCAAATTCCAAAACGCTCCAACTATAATTGTTTGATAATTATATCATTGTAAATATAGTATAATATAGTTAATAATGAGTTATAATGAATTATATGAGTTAATAATACTTAGATAATATATCAATTCTAGGATCAGTTGAGTTTTTCAATTCTATCAATATTGACATTAATTGAAGTTGACATCGTTTGCAATGCGATGGCCATTTTTAGCAATCCCCTTTTTTGATTCTTCGAAACTTTGTTCTGGTATTTAGAACTGCGTTTTTTTTAACCATTTAAGTAATTGGCCCCCTTTCCGCCCATCAATAGTAAATTACGAATAATAAAGTTGAGCTGAATGAAAATGTGTAATGAACAGCTTCATCGCGTTAGATTACAACGGTTGGGGACCCGGATCGCCGTTGTGGGGTGGATGATCCCCCTGACGTCCGGAAATCGCGTCTCGGTCTGTTGTTGGAGTCGCACGGACACGAACCTGCAAAAATTGGCCGACTCGACGTGTTCGATTGATGTTGACGACCTCGACGCTCGGGCGGAAAAATTATTTTTTCTTCGCCACGTTAACTCCTATTAATTGGAAAGAATACGCTGGAATCGTTATACACACCGTATATTTTTTTTCTTTGAAAGACGACTGTTTATAATTTTTGTTTCATTTCACTGCAGATGTGTCTTGCATCTATATTAGTTATATAATTATTTTCATAAATTAGTTATATCTAAATTAGTTAACCTTCTGCTCTAATGAGTTTAATTGCGTTATAAGGAGAGTGATTTTTCTTCTGTACCTATTCCCCAATTTTTCATATATTTTTTTTTAAGTTCAACTTTCTTTTTCATTGCGAAAACATTCTTCATGAAAATATTGCGATATTATGTTCTCCCAATGACTGTTCTAATAGAAGGCAGTCGGGCGATTCCTTTTGTATTTACAGTATAAGTTTCTTAAACGTTCCTTTAACACATATAACAGAAGACGTATGCAAAATGTTTTGGATATGTCTTGTACGTTTTATATGTCTTTTATCAAATCTGTAGAGTAAGCGAAACGCGTTAGAAAGTTTACAATGTAAATATTGAATATACTGAGAAAGTTAGAGAATATAGGCTTACGGAATAAAGTACTGAGCTGGTTCAGGTCATATATGTCTAACAGAGTACAGAGAGTACTGTATAAAAACTGTGTGTCTGAGATATTAAGTGTAAATCACGGTGTACCACAGGGAACAGTTTTGGGTACGTTACAATTTCAATATATATTGATGACATAGTACAGGTAGCCACAAAATCTAAAATAACTTTGTTTGCTGATGATACGATGATGTATATAGTGGGGGAAGATTTACATCAAATGGTATCGGATATGAACATTGAAATGAACAAGTTATTCGCGTGGCTGTGTGATAATAGATCAAGTTTGAATGCAGGAAAATCAAAATTTAGTATATTCGCCAAGAAATCACGAATGATAAATGTACAGGTTGATAATATATATATTTCTGTAAACGGAGAAGCCATTGTTCACGATGAACATATCAAATACTTCAGTACAATTTTGGATTCGAATTTAAACTTTCACGCACACGCAGATTATATAACAAAAAAATTTTCGAAAAAAGTAGGATTCTTATCACGAATCGGCAAATCTTTGTCTATGAGTAGGTACAAAGTTGTTACTCTATAAAGCCATTGCACTTCCTCATTTACAATTCTGTTGTTCCTTATTGTTTAATTGTCCTCAATATCAAATAAGTCGATTAGAATAAATACAAAATAGGGCTATGAGGTCTATATTAAAATGTAATAGATTTGTAACCTGTCAAATCCATGCTTAATGTGTTAAATATGTTATCTGTTAGCCAAAGAGTTGTGTTTAATGTACAAGTTCATTTTTAAACTGAAAAGAAATATGTTATCAACCTACATTAATGATAGAGTTCGATTATTCAAAGATGTACATAATTATAATACGAAATTCAAAACAGACTTGATCGTTGGAAAATGTAACAGTACACAAAAGCTAAAATCTATTTTGTATAAAGGTTTAATTGAATTGAATGAACTTCTTGCACATATAAAAAACTGTGAAAGTTTAAAAGTATTTAAGAGACTTTTGAGAACGTTCATCTCAACCAAATGCAATACAGTTCAAAGTCACTCTAGTTCAATTGGGTTTTGTTTCTGCTAGTACTCTAATTGATGTTTATCATGTAATATTAGTTAGGTGCTAAGTATAACGTTTTTGTTTTTCTACTATATTATGTTATTTACATATATTGGTAGGTACTTAATTCACAGTATTTTACTTTTCATTATTTTAATTTTTAATTAACTTGTTATTACTATATTTTGTAATATGATGTAGCAATTCTGCTAAATAAATACATTATTATGAGTAGAAATTAGACGAATGCCATTCTTCATAACTGTAATAATGAATTTCCATCAAAAAGGTGCCATCTACTATACAAAATTGGATGAACCTCCAATATATCGTTTTTCTACTATCATTTACTCATGGAAACATGTGACATGTATCGATATGATACCGTTGCTTGGACTACAAAAGAAGATGCTTCTTTTGTTGTGAAATTCTTCAAAGTAAAATTGAAGAAGTAATTGGAACCTTGAAGGTAGGAAAGCACACATAAAATTGTTTGTAAGGATAAATAAAGAAAAATCATGATCAGATTCATATACTACCACTCATCTTCCATTGAAGTCATCTTCCTTTGATGATTCAATGAATTCCTTCCCAAAGAGTCTCTTCGGATGCGCCTCTAATCTACTCCCAAATCACAACAAAACTCTTCTTATACTTTTACTATAAAAAACTCTCTATTTTAACAATGTCAATTAATCTCACGTCTAACCTTCGATGGAACAGTATTCGCTAGTATAACATAATTTAAATCAGTTGTACACTGCTATTAACTCTTGGCAATATGTTTGGGTCCCAAATTTACATAAAATAAACAATTGATTAGGAACTCCAAAAAAAAAACACCAAAAATACCATGTTTATATGTTTCAGTGAGTTCATTTACGGCAATAGATATACAAGAAGTGCTCTGCAAGCCATTAAAATAAAAAAAGATGTGTTGTCGAACCATATCCTAAACAGAAAATGCTTTTGAAATGATCTTTAAAATTTGAAATGTTGCCAGAGCTATGCATACTTAGGTGCATCGTATAAGAATTTCTGAATACACTATCCTTCTCCCATGTTTCGTTACAATACTGTCCCCTTCAGCATTTCCTTTCCATTGTAAATGCTTTTAATGTTTTCCTTTTGTCGATCTTCCTGTACCTGCTCTTTGTAATTCGTCTCACTTCTTCATTTTTCTGGTGCTTAATTTTTTCAGTCTTCCAAATCGAGTTCTTGCTTTGTTTATTTTGTTTTCAATTTTACTCTCGTTCCTCATGTTTTCATCTGTGATACATCATGGGGCTGAAATTACCGTACTGGTTATCCCGTTGGTCGACCCTTGTAGTCCTTACTTTTTCTGAATATCCTCGTCCCATATTTCTTTTGCGAACGTAACTTTTCGAGTTAGTATGGACTTCATGATTTAAATATTCTACCTCGTCAACTTCAAGTTGTCCTGAATTTGCCTGTTCTGATTCACGTATTCGTCATAATTATGTTCGTCATCTTTTTTAAGTATTTTGCTTCTTTCTCCCATGGTATTTCCTTTCCCGCTATTTTTATATTCTCTGGGCCATTCTCTATTTTTTTTTTCTTTTGTCTGTTTCACTCAGGGTATATTCTTATTCTGAATATCCTGTAACACACTTTTAGATTTATTATATCCTTTTGTAGTGATTCTTGCATCTTTCGCTGAATCCTGGTTGACTTGTAGATCGCGGTGTCCTCCACAAACTGGGCTATTTTACATTGATTCATATTTTGCATATGTCCCCTGTTTAGATATTTAACAGCAGGAGCCAAGACCTGAGCCTTGGCGGACCCCTGTTTCTCCTCTTCTCTTTTGGTCTCCGAAATCTGTCTCTTTTTGTTCCCTTGTTCGAATATGAAGCTGTTAGGTTTTGTATACTATCGTATACCAAAGCGACCAACGTAGACACTAGTTTGCCCAATGAAGATATCTTATCGATTGAGGAAACGTCAATAAGTGCAAAAAGTATGAAAACAATGATATAACTTTCGACTCCTAGTTCTATATACGAGTACATAGTTGTATAAGATCTAATAAAAAAACGATAACTAAAAATCGTTTAATTTGAATGAATAGAATCAAGAAACATTTCGAAAAACTACTCTCATATTGAATTATACCATTTGCTTAGATAATGTGAAATAACTGATGAGTGACATTGGATGTGCACTTTTCAGTAATAATAATAATAATAATAATAATTTTATTACATCCATTTAGACATTTTGAAATGTATTGGACACGTCAGGTTAAACTAATAATATTCCTAAGTAAATTTATCAGCCAGGTACTCACCAACACTATAATATCCTTTGTTGAGAAGTACCGACTTTAAAACTCTCCTAAACCTGACAAGGCCAAGACTCTTCAGCCCCAGCGGTAAGTGATTGTACAATTTGATACACTGATAGGCTGGTGATTCTTCAAACCTGGCCGTACCATGTTTAGGAATGAACAATAATTCTGTATGCCTAGTATTATAACAGTGGAAACTATTTAACTTTGTGAATCTTTTTTCATGGAGTTTAACATGCATCAGACATTTATAAATATAAATACAAGGAGTAGTCAAAATTTCCTTCTCAATAAACAAAAGCCTACAAGAGTCGCGCGGTTTAAGTTTGAAAATCATCCGTAGTATACGCTTCTGTGAAATGAAAATTCTACGACTATCAGCTGAATTACCCCAAAGCAGAATATTATAGGTAATATGGCTATAAACTAAAGCATAATAAACTTCCATCACATAATTAAGGTGCAAACAATCCTTGATTCTGTTTATTGCATAGAACGCTGAATTCAATTTTTTATTTAACGCAGCTATATGCACAGACCACTTCATATCATGATCAAGGAAAACTCCTAAGAATTTAACATAAGCATTTTTATGAGTAAAGATACTCATAAAGCTTACTGATATATGTAATAGATGATTTTGCTTTGATTGATTACTTATCACTAATTAAGTTTGCATAAATTGCGTAAATTTCATTGGTTTCTGATATTCAATATATCCTATCGCTGTTGACGATCAACTAACTTTTAATTCTTTATTTTCCAGGCGTGAATCCTCACCACGACCAGCACCAGCACCCCCATCCTCACCACCCCCATTCGGGTTTCGGGGGAGGCGGTCCACCTCAAGAGGAACACATGCAAATGCACAATCCGACGATAAGTAACACGAACAATAATAACAATACAGTGCGAATTTGTGCGGGTTGCGGTGGCAAGATCATGGAAAGGTTCTTGCTGCACGCTCTTGATCGTTATTGGCACAACAGTTGCCTCAAGTGTTCGTGTTGTGCGGCCATGTTGGCCGATCTTGGGACTTCTTGCTTCACTAGGTCGGGGATGATCTTGTGCAAACAGGATTACATGAGGTGAATATTCTATCTTTTTTATTTGGTAGCTTTTGTTTACAAATGTTTTTTTACAATTTTTTTAAACATAATTGAGAAAAAATTTATAGGTATCACTTGAATATCATTTCTACAAGATATCTGAAGATGTCGGTAATTCCGTCATACTTCAAATTTGTAAATATTTCTGGTACGCATCTTGAGTATTTATTATTTACAAAATTAGCTATTCGAATTTTTGGGAATAATTGTTATTCGATTTACTTGTAACTAAGTACATTGTTTATTAAGGGGCTTTAAGAAAATTATATAAGGGCTTTTTGTAGTTGAAGAGACATTTCAGTTTGATTGGAATGTTATCTTATAAGGGTCCTTTTTATGTCATGTAATGTAGTGCGACCTTGCACTTGTCCTGAGGGTTCATTTTGAACGGTTTCGAGTCTTGCTGCTATACTGTACATTTATAATGGTAGTTTCACTTAGGGGGATAAAATACTGTACATGCGTACACAAATATGAAGACAGCAGGAATTATTCTTGTTACATTTGCAGGTGCGTTAGTAATTTCTTGAGAGAAATTTAGCAATTCTTCTCTCTCTAAAATTTTTAGATTTGAGGGTCATAAATTTCAAAAATTACACAATTTCAATGTTTTTGAGGAAAAAATTTTTTTCCCCTAATATTATTCAATCCAGGCTTTTTTGAATATTTTTCTTGAGATTACACAAACCGTAAAATGTACTAAAAAATAAGTACTTTTCAACTCCAATATTCGAGAATTTTAAGAGGACCTTTGATATCAGTTTATTTATTCTAAAGAAGCCTATGAAATTCAAATTAAAATTTGATAGAAAAAGAAAATCAGTGTTGGACGAATGTATTACAATAATCGTTTATTTTAGTAATAATTTAGTTTAGTTTAATAGCTTTTATAATAATTTTAGTTTAATAGCTTAATTGGTTCTTTGAAAATTGTTTATTTTCGAAAGTTTTGGGATTAGATCAGGTTTAATCAAAACACGAATAATTATAAATTTTTTGTATTTAGGATATAAGAAATGAGTACTTCATTGATGAATTACTAATTCTAAGATTAAATTTAATTAGTTACTAATTGAAGTAATTACGATCTTACCATATCATAATTTATCATGGTAAAATACAATCGATTGAACTTTACTACGTTAATTATAACAAAAATGAAATAAATCAATGAAAATATAATAAAATCAAAATATACTTATTGGGACATTTATATAAAGAACAATATCTACCTAAAATTCTATAGTTAATTATTCCTTTGAACAATAATAATTTCTTATTATTGTTTCCTTATTTATATTTCTATTCTATTTTTCATTCTATTCGGAATATCTAACGGTTCTATGTTTAGCTTATGTGAATTTTATCAGATTTAGCATTTAGTTTATCACTTTTTCGATAAGACCTAATGATACAAAGTGGTAGCTCAATTTACTTTCACGAAGATGAACAACTCTGGTCGTGAGGTGGGTTATCTCTGAATTTTCGTGTTTTCCTCGGATTTCGACCAGTTGCTTCTTTGGTCGCCCATTATCCTTATTCACCGAAAGAGATACGATCTGAGCAACCGCATTCGATCGTGATATGGAAACACTCGTCAAGAAATTAGGGTCATTCTTAACGTTATTCGAACGGGCCGTTTTACATTATCAGAAATAAGTAATTAAATGGACGAGAAAACTCGTAAAATTAATGGAAATTGTCCGATGAACTTGACAGATACGAATTTCATTTTTAAAATACTTAGAACTAGCATTTATTTTTACGTTACATTGGCTGATATTAAGGTTAGTATGTTGAAGGTTTAATAACGTTTTGAAGATACGAAATTGATGGGGTAACGGTAAACAGTTTATAGTGTTTGTATTATAATTGATTTGTTGAACATATCTCGATTAATTAATTTCGATTTGAATTTAATTACACCTGACTGAAATGTGCTATCTTACAGGTTTCCCCTCATGCGGTGCAAGTTTTGCTCTTGTACGCAAAAATATCCGTGAATGACATATATTTTCGGCGATATATATGTCACTGTATTCTCAAAAAATCACACGTTTTCAAGTAAATACTCAGAAAATGTGTCGAGCGTATAAAATAATTCTTGTACAATTAACGAAGTCTTAATTTTTATGTACTATTCATTTATTGTTATTCAAGATCTATTCGAAAAGAGTCATATTTAATTATCAATGAATTCATTGATGTGAATTCATTATAATTGAATATAAGCTTAAATTCATACACTTGAACTTTTGATTTACACTTTTGTTGACAACATAGCATCGTAGAACATCGTAGTAGCATCTGAAGAAGTCGTTTGTAACTACGAAACGCGTCATGCTATGTTGTCAATAAGAGTGTAAATCAAAAGTTCAAGTGTTTGAATTTTAGTTTATATTGAATCATCAATAAGCTCCCAAAGAGAACGACAAAACATTTTTCACCTTGAATTTATTCGTTTGAGGTAAATATATTGACTACAACATTTACTTAACATTTTACATACTCGCAAAACAAGTTTCTTACGATATTTATTGAATATGTTAACATATACCACAAACGGAAGAAGTTTGACAAATCCATTCTTCTTTCTCTACACATATTCATTTTCGCAGAAGATGTAAATAGTTAGAATCTGTTAGATCAGTATAAGCGTAGATAATGATAGAAAAACGAGACCAAAACAAAGTTTGGAGAAAGAAAAGTGAAATAAAATTATAAATAAGTAAAAGGAAATCCAAAGGAATTAAATTACAAATGAAGTTCCCAATGAATGTGAATATTGATGCAAATGTCATCCATAGATCTTCAGTAACATCATACGAAACATCATCAGATACAGTGTTCAATTGAGTTTAAATTACCTCCGTCTCTAGATGTAATTTTACTTACATTGTGTTTGAATAAGTTTATAGATTGGAATAAATAACTAAACATGCAGTTTAACTTATTTGATGTTAATTAGGAAAAGCAACACCTAAGGATGTGATGATTTCGCAATTAAGTTTCATGGCTAAAACACAGTCCATAGTTGAACATGGCTTGAACTTTTTGCAGGCTGACCAGTGGCCAGCGAACACTTTTTCTCCCCTTCAGAAGTTTTCTGATCATTTTTTAGATGGAGACAAAAGGTCCTCAATAATTCGTAGAGGAAACGAGTGATTTAAACTTACTTTATGTGTGTGCTCTTTGAAAGCTCATAAACAAATTATTATGCGAGAGATTATCACGTTGACAAAGCTAGATGTGAATGGTGGTGTAAAAGTGTACACGATGGTTGAATTTGTACACCAGCCGTGAAACAGTACGCCATTTCATTATAGGTAATTTTTGATTTGTATTATCTTTGGATAATGTCCTTATGCTTATAAAAATGAAAATTTTCGTGAATTATTTACATTAGTTAAGAGTAACATACGACCAATGTTTGATTATTTCTCTCAATACATTGAGTAGGTATTCTGCATTACCTTCTGGTGAGATACCTTCTGTATTACTCAAAGGTAAGGGATTGCTTATTTACTCAACCAGAAGGCGGTGGTGACTTTCCAAGCCACCTCTGAACTTTTGCAAGTTTTTCAGTTGCTGCAAGATAGTTTAGGGTAGGTAATTGTCAACTTTGTATTGATCAACAGATCTCCTTCATGTGAATTGCATGTCCAACAAGAATGGAAGATAGACGGTTGCCATTATGCAGCAATCAGCTTTCAAATTGAGCTTTCAGGAGTCAAAAGCCGTGGATCGTTTTTTATTTTTAGCCATTCGCGTAAAATAAATCAACAATAATTGCAACATATGTGTGGAGCTCATGGCTTATTTTGCTTTCCCACCTTCATAACAAAATAATGTTGATATGCAGTCTTCACAAGAAGCGTCCAAAGCGTTTTTTTTAAGGCAAACGTAAATCAAAAACAAATATAATGAAAATCGTTGAATAAATTCACACATTTCCGTGGCATGTTAATTTTTCTCTTCAAAACACTCTAAAACAAGATGATATGCACGAAACAATATAATACCGTTACCGCAAAAGTATCACACTTCAGTAATCTTCTGGCAGTCAAGTTATAATTTGATAAAAGAAATTTATGTGCATCTTGATAATTAACAAGTTGCCAATTTCAAAAAACAAATTTTTGCAAATTGAGAAAGCAGAATTTATGATATATAAAAAGTAGCTTGTATATCTAAAACTAGAGCTAATCAGTTATTTTAATGGTCGTTTTTGCATTCAGTAAAGGAGACGACATAGGATAGAACCAAGTTTGGGACCGAAACAATTTCAATGTTGCGCAGTGTACCTAATTGCTCTGAAAATAGATCCAAAGCAATGCAAAAGTATGTCGATTCTCATGAAAATGATTTATCAATAAAGATATTTCATTCAATAATTATTTTTTTAAATTTATTTTTATTATTTATCGGTCTTTTTTATTGTCGGCTTATTATCTTCATAGGGATAGAAGTTTAAAAAGAAAAACCTTCGTAAACCACCTACTAGGTCTAAGTTCGGCGTAACAATTCGCCGACTTCCATACGGGAAAATTCAACATTTTCACGATCGGCTTCTTATAATTTCAACCCACGTGAAAACCGTCTGCAAAATCGAGTTCTTAACAAATTAATTTCGAATTCTCCCGATAACTGCTCCAATTATTCCGAACCACTAACCTGGACGCTCATTTCGAAATTTTTCTTGTTCGAACTAAGCCCCTTATTCTCAACAATCCCCTCATAATTGGAATCAGTAACGATCAAATTCAATATCCAAAGTACATAAATGAGGGCTAACGGAATCTCCATATCGGCGGGAGTATTCCGCACGCCTACGTCTTACACGTTCTGCCTTGAAACTTTTTAATAACGTCATAATTGGCGAAACGTTGAAAATTTCGAATAATGCGGGACATACTGACCTTAATCTGCTGACATATCTTAATGTAAGGAAGGTCAATGTATTATTATTTTTATAATGATTGTTTCCCATGAGGAGAGCGATTGAACTTGAATTCGCAATTTTTAGGGCTTTTGCTTCATCTTCTTTGCCCTCCAAAAAAACACATCCTCTCGGAATGCTCTTTCTTCTGTTCATCTGTCCAGTTTATTCCAGATTGGCGCGTTGACTTTTGTGCAAACTTCACATGTGCGGTTTTATAGCAACACCCAGTGCGATCTTCGAGATTTTTTATGTTTATCTGTTGTAGACCTTTTTGGACCTTGTTCAGCCAATCTGTTCCGCATTTACTCTTCATAATTAGTTATGTCGAGTAGTTTCTTCGGTATTCTGGACTGTTTCATTCTGCAAACATGTGCTTTGCTCGTCGTTTCCTGATTTCATCCGTTATTGTATTTGTCTTTCAATAAAGTTCATTCTGAGCTTTTTTCTTCCAAATGCCGTTTGTATTGATTGGCACGTAAATCTTTCTGAGAATTTTCCTTTCTTGTTTTTCTATTTTTCTAATTTTTGAATTCAATAACCATTGTATGTATTCCAGATTCACGAATTCCTCATATTCAGTCAATACTGAGATTTTTGATCGAAATATCGAATTCAAATAAAACTCTCAGGAAGCTATCTGCACAAATGTTATCAACGAAAACAACCTATACCTTTCGAAGATGATAATTAGGAGCGTTCCGAAAATCATCGAATTCGTATGGAAATACCATACAGTTTTTTCATCCGATAATTGGAATCTTTAGAGGCATACATCCAAACAATCAATTTTCGATGTTTTTCCAAACGCATCTAGAATCTACCTTCAAAATTAGGCGAGCATTCATTCGTGAAGTAATCACGTGAGCTCCCCCTATCAAAGAAACGACATAAACCCTCTCTAGCATGGCAGATCGCTTTCTCATGCCAACATCATTGCTTAGTTAGACGCTTTGTGGCTAAGAGGCTAGACACTCTTTATATAGACAGTTGTACGAGAAATTCATCAGTTGTGCCAAGTCCATCGCCAAGTGAGGCAACGACTTCAATCTTATGATTCCAAAAGTGAGGAACCGTGAAGTAATGTATTCATTAGGTACTCATGAATAGTATTAACTGTTTACATTTCATTCAGTGACATTAACACAGAAACTGTTATGTTATGTGTGTAGGTATACACGTTTTTGTATTTATATATGTATTTTTGCTTAGTTCTTTTCAGCTACTGGATGGTGATACCAATTTTAAATTTAAATGGCAATTTTTGTGAGTGTTTAGGTCAGTGATTTAATTATTTTATTCTATACTTTTCAGTGCGATTATTTTGAAATAACATAAATACAGATTTGCGTGAAGTTAGAAACGAATCTCAAAAACCTCGAAATCGCAACCAAACACTCCAGACTATAATTTGCTGAAAAGGAATAATTTTAGCATTTTTACATATTCCAAGTCTTGCGATAACTAGCGCAGGTAGATTGTAAAGCTGAATCAACATAAAGTTTTGAGTGACTGCGATAATGAAATCAAAAAAATTGTTTAACAGAGAACTAAGATGGTCAACAAAAATAAGATGAAAAATTTTGTTCAACTTATTTTATCTCTTCGATGTCGCAACCGTCAGTAGCTATATGAGAGATCGCGCCAAGCATCGAATGTTCAAACAAAATCTTCCATTTGAGAAAATCTTCCATTTTTGAGAACGGTCTTGTGAACCTTGTTACCTAATGTTTTCATTTCATTTCTGCTAGACAGAGTCACTAATAACTTGCGTTCATTTAGCTCTACAATCTACCTACACTTTAGAGAATTTTGAAATACCTATGTAAAAACGCTAAAATAATAAATTTTCAGCGAATGATGTACCACTGGATTACTCGGTTGCAATTTCGCATATATATATATATATATATATATATATATATATATATATATATATATATATATATATATATATATATATATATATATATATATATATATATATATATATATATATATATATATATATATATATATATATATATATATATATATATATATATATATATATATATATATATATATATATATATATATATATATATATATATATATATATATATATATATATATATATATCTTCACGTGTGTGACACATCTAGGTAAGATTCGTATCTGTGGTTTCGTTGCTATTTTCATACCGGTTAAATATAGTGCGAAATAAGTTTTGGAAAAGTGTTTCGTATTTTTTTCCTGTTTTTTACATTCATTCGTGTTTTATTCCGTATAAATAAATAGTAGATGCATTTGATCAGTTTCCCTTAGTTTGTGGTTGAATGTAAATTCAGTTTACCAGCTTTCGGTCGTTCAAAATGAAAATCGTCATTCATTGATAAACAGTTAGGTTTATTGAATTTGCATTATAAATTAAAAACTCCACATGAATCTTTTCAAATGCTCATTCGCTCAATACGAGCAATATTCCGTGCAGTAACAACAGATATAAAATTGGAAGGGACCTTTGTATTCTTTCTGCTTCTGCCACAACTCAATTTCCATAATTTGAATGTCTCAGATCTCGAAGAAATTCCAGTTCGGAAGTTAACAACGGCGTTCGGATGTGACAGTAATTGGATGTGATTACATGATCGAAATTGAGTATTCTCTTTGAAGCGGTTTAAGGGTGAAAAAACGCAAACGAGATAACTGGGGAATGAGAAAGGGCGTTTGTATATTAGTTACTTAGATTTTTAGAAAAAGATATCGCGAATAATTGAATCAAGAGATATCTGACGGTTTATCAAGTTTTTACAACCTTATTATCGAAATCAAATTCAATATGAACTAGTTTAGCGAATTTTGAATTAATTCAGAATATTATCGAACATATTTGTTTCGTTATTCAGTTTTTAACGCCGAGAAACTCTTCGTTGATGGCTTCGTGAAGAAACGATATAGTCAGCTTGATATCCCGTTTAGTTTTTTGAGTTCGTGGATTCAATTGGCTCTTGTTTTTCACTGCTTTTTATATTATTTTTATTAATTTCTGCATAGATTCTTCATCGGTTCGTTTTCATCTTTTCAAGTTGTTTCATTTTAGAACCACCTCAAGGTCTTTCCATAAGTTCGAGAGTATCTTCCTGGTTTTTCTTAATTTCTTCCATGTTTTGGCTTGGACCTTTTGATAGTCTAAGAGCCAGTAAACATGTGACGACACATATTTTAGGAAAGCCCAAAATTTTCTCAGTGAGACATTTCTACCATACCTACATACCTACAATTTCTACCTACCATACATGAAATGGGACGTAGTTTTGCGAAGTCGCGGTAGGTTCGGTACTGCGCAGGTATAAAAGGTGTGATAATTTGATGAAAAAAGACATATTTTAGGAAAGCTGCCGTTTTGATATGTTGAAATATATTATTATACGTACTCAAAAACGAAAGGGCAGACCATTCCCGCGGTTATTTCCTTGTGGCAGACCATTTGAAAATTGAGAAAAAAAACTTCTTTTTGACATATTTTAGGAAACTTCAAATTTTTATATGTTATTCTTGATAGTATCAGAAGCATATATCTCTCATGGCAGACCGATCTGGCGGTTGCTTTGGCCCGGTAAACCGAAAAACACTTTTTCCGCGCAAATTTACCTGTGTGTAGTATATACGTAGTATACGAAATAAAGGGATTTTCGTTTTTTTTATTCTTCCTAATATATTACTGTAGTATTCCTTCTCTTTTGATTGTTTTTGACGGCAAAATTTACATATATCAAGAAAAAACTAATATGAAAATAATGTTTTATCTCTAAACGAATTTGAATTCAGTTGATTCGATAATAATATTAACAATTTCGATTCACGTCATGACTCAATAAAGGCATTATCTATCATTTCACATAATTTATATGAATTTTTATCTCTTTGAGATTATTTTTACCAGATTTTCAACCGAAAAACATTTACTCGCGCGCAAATACAATAGTGTGTAATATTTAAAAATTGAGAATAAATACTTCTGTCTGACATATCTTAATAAACTTCAAATTTTTATATGTTATTCTCGACAGTATTAGAAGCTTATATCTCTCATGGCAGACCGATCTGGCGGTTGCTTTGGGCTGGTAGACCGAAAAACACGGTCTACAGACCATTTTCCCGCGCAAATACAACAGTATTATTTATACGTGGCATACGGAATGGAGAAAGTTTCGTTTTCTGTTTTTTCTTCATATTTAACTATTGTGGTATTTCTTCTCTCTCAATTTTTTTTGGCGACAAAATTAGCAAACATAGAGAAAAAACCGACTGGAACTAATATTTCATCTTAAAACGAATTTGAATTAATTGGATGATAATTATGTTATTAACGATTTCGATTCATGGAGATCACTCAATGAAGTATATAATTGCTCATTTATCCCAAGTCCCATTTCATGTATGGTAGGTACAACTGTCTCACTGAAAAAATTTTGGTTTTTCCTAAAATATGTGTCGTCAGATGTTTCCTGGCTCTTAGACTATGATCTTTCCATTGCAATTACCAGTGGTGATTTATTTTACTTGTATTTTCACACAAATATCCCGATTTTCGTGGATCTGTTATCTATTTAGAGCTAAGGTTCATCAGTTTTCGAGCGTAGTTCTCAAGGAATCCCTATTACTGATACTTTTGGTACTGTTTTCTTCTTGCTGGCATTCAGCTTCCTCCGCGGGGTCTCGTACCTAAGTGAAAAGGGTATTAATTTGATTAATTAAGGATATTAATTTGAAAATGATATGTTTATTGAGGAAAACCTCGAGATCTAGATCGAAGGAGTTTAGGTTCTTCAGGTCTCCTCATGAAAATCGTATTCTCAGGTAATACAATTTCAACTAGTTGGTGGTAGTATCCAGTAATTGTGCCAACCGGTTTTTCGAAATGCAAAGAATCAGGATTTTCAATGCAATAGTCGATGGTTTGTGATGGCTCCGCTCCCTTAATCATTGAGAATGTACGAACAGTATACAGACCATTAAATTACTGTTTTTGAAGGAATTATAAATTCTAAGCATATTTCAACTCGATAGAAGTAGCTCGATATACGAACTCCATCAAGGGACTCCACATGTGTAACACGACTTAATTATCAAGTTAGGTATATCAAAGATTTGCCATCTCATAGTATAAGGTTATTAGATTATATTATAACATTCGAGTCGATTCGTTCATTCAACGGCACTGAGCGGTTACTTGTTTCAGTTGATTTTCCTCCACTGAGTTAGTCATTATTTTCCTTACTATTATAATTTCAATAATAATTATTAAAATTTTATTGTTTTTGAAAAGTGACAGAGAGTCGAGTTAACAGATCTCTCTCTCTCTACTCGTATACTTTAAGCCTCAACAGATAACTAATGAAAAAATTCACTTATCGAAAAATAAGTGATTTTATAATAATTATTTATATAGTGATAATAACTTATACTGATAATAGTGATTATTTTATAGCGATAATAATTTATTTAAATTTATTTATTTAAATCATGAAAAGGGTGGAAATTCCAATAGTTAAATAAGCGAATAAATAGAAAGTTTTGACGCGGAATTATTTTCTGAGCTAAGTAATTATTTTCAACATATGATTGAATAAATGTCCCCAAACTCTATTTTTGTGGCATATAGAAAAATAAGTAAATGATCTATGGCGAAATTATAGTAATATGTGAAAATAAACTTATAGAGCAAAGGTACTAAACATTTTTGACCCCTTGGATTCTTTCGAACGATTACTTTGATTTATGGAAATGAAAACTTGGTGTTTATAATTATGGAAGATATTTTTTTTGAATTCGCTAAAATATTTATTTTCTGAGAGTTCTTGTAAGCAAAAATAAGAAAAAATCTTATATTTGTGTTAGTCACTTTCGAAATTGAGATATATTTGATTGTAGATTAAAATAAAACATCATTTCTTCCAAATTGGAACTAAATTTTATCGATATAAATACTATTTGGGTAGTAAATATGGTTTGGTAGTAATTTCATAATTAATTTGCATGTGATTTCTACAAGATCAACTGCCCTATAAAACGTTAGTATAGGGTTTTGAAATGGGAAAGCAGTTCTAGTCATTACACGGCATAATAAAGTATAATTTATAAACGAATCGAAAGATAACATAAACCAACACTGACTTGTCGTAAAGCCCCATACTTTACTTTCACATGAACATTTTTCACAAGTTGAAATGGGCCCTTTGTGGTCTATATACATCATTTTAGGAACCATTGGTTTACATCTCTAACTGCCATTGTCCGTATTTATTCAGGCCATAAAATCTCAGTCACTGTAATACCTATGCACTGATGTTTTGATCTACCTTTCAATTCAGAATACTCGATTGAATGGTTTTGAGACATTTTCTACAAATGATTATTGAATTTTTCATATATAATAATAATAATAAATAATCTACGCAGTTACAGGAAATACATAATGAATAAATAAAATTCGAAATTTGGTGACCAAAAATATCGATAGAAATATGAATATACAATATTAAAAAATAATAATGATGAAAAACAATATCAAATATAATCGAAATCTACAATATTGATATCTTAAGGTTAAATTGATTTACTGAATCTCTAAACAATAAGTATTAAACATAATTACTAAATTATTATTAAACTATTATTATTATCAAACATAAGTACTAATCAAGACAGCAAAACTATCACAACTTAAACCGGAAAACAATCATGTACCTTAATGGTTCAAATTTAAATAAACATGGTGAGAAACCAGTGAATACCAGTGCAAATCACACCAGCTTGATACCTGGTTTGCAATAGAACATACAAAACTAAACGGCGATTGCGGAAGAAGATTGGTTTTGTGGGTTCTTAAGTATAGCTTGTTATATATTACACCACTGAGAAAGAAATAAATTAAGTTTACCCAGAAACTCAGGACAGTCGAGATTATCATTGAGTAAATTGAATGAGAATTTTACTTCTCCTGGTGTGGAGGCTCCTCTTGTCAAACTTCGACAGCAAACAAGCGTGATCACAACCCCTAGGTGGATATACACCATCCTCTCGAAATGAGAGCCAATTCAAAAACTTGCTCTGAACTTCCTCCAGACGGTTTATGTGGAAGTTATATGTAGGAAACTAATAATATTCGTGAAAGTGTGAAAAAAGAAAAATTTTTTTTGTATAACAGTATTTTAATGTTTTAAGTTTTATTAATTATTTATTATGGGCTTCATTCTTGATCTTGATATTTGAATATTTGTGTGCTTTGTAGATGATGATTTAATTCATTATAGTATGGAACTGAAGAAGTTACCTTACATCAGGAGTTACCTACCTGAAGGTATCACTCCAAAACCGCTGTTGCAGGTTACCTAAAAGGATAAAAAATTTGAAAATATAATTTTATAATACTGATTATATTAATCAGCTTTTTTTGTTTCAATTGTTGATATAATCATCAGTGATCCTTTCGAAATCGAAGCTTTCATTTTGTTTTAATTCGATAAATTGGATCTAAATAATTAAATGTTAAAATAGCTACTTGAATTTTACAATCATTTCCGGGCGGTAAATTTGGCAATGCCGTTTGTTTCATTATGGCGTCATCTGCTGAACTTTCGCACATAATATAATTTTCATTTTGAATATCGCCTTTTAATCCCCAATTCCGATACTGTTTACCATTCCCTCAATTATGAAAGTTTTGGACACAAATTTATTTAATATAATACCGAATCCTTTCTATTAATTTAGTGTTCTGAAGCGTTCAGCTTTTGAAGTTCTCCACAAAATTGTTATGTGGTTAATTTTTCCCGAGAAGTATTAATTTTATTTTGAATCTCATGCTCATAGACAATAAGTAGGGCATAGACATATACTATGATCATATGGAATACTACTTGGATAAAAATTTTATTTTAATATTTCCGGGAATTAATAGAAAAATAAAAGTTATTGAGATTTTGAAGAAAACTTATGTTATTTTCTAAAATCTTTAGAATTTATATAGATTTGAGAGCTATTTCATGAAAATGTTTTCAGGCTTGTAAGGGTTGATAAATATCATGATTTTCAAAAAAAATCTTAATCAGATTAACTTGATTTGAACCGGATTTGTTCGATTTGAATAAGATTTTTTCAAACTTATCATGTTTGAAAAAATGGTCATATGGAATACTACTTGGATAAAAATTTTATTTTAATATTTCCGGGAATTAATAGAAAAATAAAAGTTATTGAGATTTTGAAGAAAACTTATGTTATTTTCTAAAATCTTTAGAATTTATATAGATTTGAGAGCTATTTCATGAAAATGTTTTCAGGCTTGTAAGGGTTGATAAATATCATGATTTTCAAAAAAAATCTTAATCAGATTAACTTGATTTGAACCGGATTTGTTCGATTTGAATAAGATTTTTTCAAACTTATCTTATTTATTTACTCATCTATTTTATCTTTATTATTAAGAAAATAGTCAGTTCAGTCATTTAATGAAATTAAACAGCGTATTTTGATTCAATTAATGAAAATTAAAAAGTTTTAAATATTAGCTTTCAAAAAAATAATACAGGAAATAAAAATCTATAGACTAAAAACGGAACATAAACCTATACTTACGGCAAGTATTCACCTAACTATCGATAAATTTAAAAAACTCTTTAAATAAAATTCAGGCAATTCAAAAGAAATACTAATTTGGCTGCCTTCTCCGTGTCTAATCCATTTTTATTTTACCATTACTACTAGTACTAATTTTAATTTCGTGAAAATTGTTTTAATCCCAGCTAAAGAAACAACTCTACTGAGCAGTTGCTTGATTACAGCCAATTCTTCTTCGGTTATACTTTCTTCTATTTTATATATTGCTAATATAATCAGTCGGGGTAGCTCGCTGTATAACTTGTTTATGGACTAATACTCTTGACAAAGGCTCAACTTTTGCATTTAAACGAAGGATGCTACTCATTAAACTACCACAAGTCTCTACATAGTTCTCTTGTAAAAGTTGTAAGGCTGGATCATTGTATTCATTGGTAGATAGCTTTTCTTGGGGCAGTTTTGGATTTATTTATTCGATTTTAAATGCGAATATCATATTATAATCCAAATAAACGTGAACAAGCCTATGTCATTAAATGTCTCGTGAGTTTTTCAAATAAAAATTTGAAAAGGTTTTTTCGGTTTTTTTCTAGGTGTTCGTGGGAAGTTGGGTAATATTGGAAGCCCTGTCCTACCTGGTGCACCGTTTTATCTTATCATTATTTGGCGCATAACATACGCGAAAAATGAAATTGTTCCGCGTTGCGACCGCTGCCCGTATAACGAACACAACAACCGCCTCCGAAAATTTGTCATCCCTAAACGGTTAATGACGCCTTGTTTTCCGTGCGCGAACGGGCAGTTTCTTTTCCTTCTTTTTGCACGCTCCCGAATTATGATACATATCTACATCCGGCATTTCCGCGAACCCGAAATTATTTCAACCCTTTTTTTACGCCCAACCCTACTGCGTCGTATTGTAGAACGTCATAACTAATGAGAATGTATGATGATCTATCGCGTGCCTACCGGGGGGCCGTGTTTTATTTTGCAACAGCATCCGTACTCATTAGACCACACACACACACATTACGCTTCATATTAAGGTAACACGTGCTGAGTCGGTAAATAGGATTGAGTAGTTCTTCGGTAAGACCTTTAAAAGCGCGTAAATTAATCCGGTGGGTGGAAATCCGCGATATGATGTAGAAACGGCCTATTGAAATTTTGATGTTGATTTTCAGTCCGTACGGTTATTTAAGTTTATATCTCGATCTATATTATTTTTTTACTATCTAACCCGGCGAACTTTGTACACTTATGTTTTTTCGTGAGTATTTACTGAAGTCTTAAAAGACGTGTTCTTTTATTTGTGCTGTAATATTTATGTTTTTACTGTTTATCTGGTGTGGGTTTGAGAGAAAAGCACTCATGGACTAAGGAAATGTAAAACTTCCAGTAATTTTAAATCGGCCGGATTATCAATAATTAGCAATATTATTAAAACGTTTGATGTATGAAGAGTGTCGTTTTCGTGAATATTTACGTGAAGTTTTGAAAGACGTGTTCTTCTAGTTGTGCTGTAATATTTATGTTTTTACTATTTATCTGGTGTGGTTTTGAGGGAAGCACTCATGTACTAAGAAAATGTAACACTTCCAGTAATTTTAAATCTGTCGGATTATTTATCAATAATATTAAAACGTTTGATGTATGAAGATTGTCGATTTCTTGAATCTCCTCATTAATTAGGTACTTGAGAAATCCCAAATTCTGTAATTTCCTTGAAAACCTGAATATCTTCCTTCATTGAAAACTTCATTTAATTAGATTTTTCGATGTCATTATATTATTCTTGAAGCTTGAAATATTTTAGCGCATTATTGGTGATATTTTCTAAAACTTTAAATACACATATAAATATAAACAAAATAAACCTTTCTGCTGTTGCTAAAAAAGAGGTAATAATAATTAAATAATGTCATTTTATCCATACTATTAATTTTCTTCAAGCCGGTCTCCGTGACTTAGTTTGGAAAACTCCCTAATATGGCCCTGTAGGATTCGGATTCGAGCCCCGGTGAAGGCATGGGTGTATGTGGTTGTCTACGATTTAAGTTGTTTAAGGATGCTAAGTGTTGGGTATTGTGCATTGATCAAAAGATCATTGTCCGTTCGGAACCGCCGTTAAACTGTACATCCAATGAATAAAAAAATATTCTTCAAGTTATCAGCTGCTGACTGAAAAACTGACGTCCATATGTCAATGTTTTGTCAAAATATTGACATTTCACTCACTCACTTGACAAATTGTAGATTTTCAGATATTTTCTCTTTAGGCTTTAGAAATTTGTATCTATTCGAACCTTGTCCCGTTAATAACGAACACAAAAAGCAATTGATTTGTCCAATTTGGTGTAGTCGTTCAAAATTTAACTATGTGGGTACATACGAGGGTATTTCCAGAAATACCTGGACGTATATGTGTTGTTGTTGGTTGAAAAATATTACTGCGTTCTAAGGTACCTATCTTAGTAAGGATGTTTGACAAGATTGAACGTTCATTTGCAACTGTTGAATATTGGGTTGCAGAGTTTCAACGAGCTCGTACCAGCTGTGAAAACGAACATCGCAGTGGTCGTCCAAATGAGGTAACAACACCATAAATGGTAAAAAAATTCCCAAAATAGTGTTGAATGTCTGTCGACTGAAAGTTCGTGAGTTAGCTAACACTGTAGGAATTTCAAATGATGCTGTACATTTTGAGGGGGTATTTCAACTGAGGGTTTGGCGCTGTTTCAATCGAAAAAAGCCGAAACCTGGGTCCACCATTTCACCCCTGAAACGAAGGAACACAAAAGAAAATTGTTAATGGGCGAATCGGCCTCAAATCAGGCAAAGGCAGTTCCATAATCGGGGAAATTGATCGGGTTTCCCCCGATCAATTTACCTTTGATTATCTTTGATTTACCTCTTACCTCGTTGATTACCTTCCAAAAGGTTAAACAATCAATGTCGAGTATTTTGCGATTTGGTTACAACGATTGAGGCCTAAAATCATGCAATCATGCAAAAAGGACTACATTTGTCTAAAAAAGGTGTTTTTGCATCACGACAATGCACACTTAAAGGGTGCATTGATTTTCAAAGATTATCCGATAATGAAAGATTCCGATAGGTGAAGATGGCAGTGCATGACTATTTTCTGGAGCTCTACAGTTCTTACCATAAAGAAGGCATAGAGCCTATGGAAGTGTTAGACTAGATACTTTTGTGACCACCCTCGTACATTCCGGCAATTAATTTTTATTTGTTTGGATAATAACAAATGGAATCAAATGGAACATGTCATCGCTCATTTTGATGATGTGGTTTTTCAAGGATTTTGTATCAGTCTAATCCTATGAACTCAAATACAATATTAATTTCTGATCAAGTGTCCGAAGTCATTTTCGAATACATACCAATAATATGATCAAATAAATGAAACAATTAGCATGATCGCTCAATAATTTTCATTTTCGAAACTTTTGGCTCTTAATCTTTAAGCCGTTATCGAGAGTTCGATATGTAATTAAAAAAACTGTGATTGTGGCTTATTCTTGATTGAGTATCTAATAAATTCACAATTTCATGTTCACATTGGCATTGAAAGGAATTCACTATAATTAGTGACATCAGGGGTGTCCCTTAATCGTGACACGACTTTACAATTCAAACTTAATTAAATTTTCAAAGGACCAGAACCAATATTGGTCTTTTCGAGGTACCAGCACAGGCCATTTGTGATTAATTCTTGGTAGTTTCTTCTATATATCAAGTAAGGTTTCGGATTTGTTGGAAGGCGCTTGAAACAAGATATCTGTTTATTATATTGTTCTAATTCTTTTGGTTTTTCCAGAAATGATTTGTTTGATTGTACTCTTTATTTTTTTTCTTTGATTTTCAATTTATCATAGTTACTTCAAGATAAATTAAAAAATTAATGAGGAACCCAAATTACTTCAATAATAATATGTACCTATATAATGAATAGTAGAGAATAGCAGTAGGCCTTATATATAGTAATTTTCAAATTAGGAGAATTTAAAAAATCTGTATATAATAAAAATAGTCGCAGGGCTTAGTCCTACTGCAATTCTTGATTGGTTACTGTGTATTACTGTAATAATGTTCTTCGATAACTAGAATTCATGAAAACAATCTGATTTCATGTATGAATGAACATAAGTACTGACACATATTAATCATGGTAATATAATCATGGGTTCTTCTGATGCCAGTTGGTATAATATAAACATTTCTTACTATGTTAAAGTCTCCAACGCTGATTCCAACGTAGACTTAGTATGTACATACAATACATTTAAAATATGGCGAAACAACTTGGTTACGCGTAAAATGAAATAATATACAATGTGTATCCGTGAAAATGAAATAGTTTCAGCTATTTTTCAGTATGAACGAAAACTATTGTGTGATAAAAAAATTTACCTTTTTGAACTTTATGATTAAAACATCCTAATTTCCATAATTTCACATCGTAAAATAAATAAACGCTTGTCATATTTAGTAGTGTTGGCGTTTACTTGATGTAAATCCATTATAATTGAATATAAACTTAAATTCAAACACTTGAACTTATGATTTACACTTTATTGACTACATAGCATGACGCGTTTCGTCGTTACAAACGACTTAATTTGTTATACGTTTACTTTTGATAAGCACATCTAGTTTTCGCTTTTGTCTGGAGAAATGGCTATGAACGATACTGTTAACTCTAAATCTAGTATTACTATATAAACTATCAAACTTTAAGTGATTATTCTGTTAGCATCTGAAGAAGTCGTTTGTAACGACGAAATGCGTCATGCTATGTAGTCAGTAAAGTGTAAATCATAACTTCAAGTGTTTAATTTAAGTTTATATTCAACTTAATTATCATGATATTTTGACAGTACGTACTTTAATATCTTATTGTATATGCATACCAAAAAACGATTTGAATTATATTTATTTCAGATGTTATTAATCAAATGAATTCGCATAAACTAAATGCCTTCTCTAAGAAATAAAACCACGTCCTAAACATATATTTTACGTGACATTCCATCGTTGTTAGCTAGTAAAGGGTCGCTTCAGGTAGAAAATCCTACACTTGAAGGAATTATTATAGAATGGATGCTTTTTGATTGAAAAAATGCTGACAAAGAATTTCAGTTCTTTTTTATAATGGTACCTAGGTTCACAGTTTTGTGAAATTTGCATTTACAAAATAAGTATTTCTTAATGATTTACGATACAATTCTTGAGGACACTTTCTGTAATAATCTTGATTTATTGGTAAGTTATGTAATTATTCGATTGAATAATTGTTTGGAGCTATTAACTAGAATTTTGAAATATTTCGAAGAATAGAATGAGGAACTAAGTCGTTAAATTGAAATGAAAGTTATGCTAATATATCTATTAACATGCAGTAAATTACTTTCAAATTATACGGAGTGATTCGCGGAAAAAGAACATAGTGGAGATAACTAAAATCTCTAAATTAGACACTGTTGAAATAAAATACTAAATGAATAAAATTCTAATTGTTGTTCATATTTTCGAGATTTGCTTCAATTTTCTGCAACAAGGCACAAGACCAACTTCCTATTTCAGATTTTACCAAATCTGTGATCTCAAGTTTACCATGGAAATGAAAAATTTGAAAGATCTTCAATCAACTAAATGAATAACATAAACTAAATAACAGTCACTATAACATGGCATGTTGTTGAATTAAGTCATGATTCTCTAATCATTGACAGCGTTATCAATTATAATCTATATCGTAAAATACGTACAACTTAATTATTTCTAAACACTTTGTTCGATTGGTACCTATTTAATATTTCCATGGGATATTGTTTTTTAATATTTTTGTATATAGTCCTGATGAGGAGTTTGAATAATTAACAAATGTTGATTAAGATCATGAAATATTTACTTTCGTTTCATATACCAAAATGGAAATCTTATATGTAAATGATTTTGTATCCATTCTGTATATTATTTAGATGCGAATTAATACATCTGTTACCCCCACTGCTTGGACTGTTCGTATTTTTTCCTGTTTTCTGGTTTTAAAATGCTTCATTTTTACTCAGATTAGGGTTATTTGATCACTTTTTCTACCAACTTGTGTATGGAAATTCAACCTACCATGATCTATTGGAACTACTTCTCTAGTAATCCGAGCGAAATACATTCTGAAAAATAACCATCTAATTGAAAAAATGAAAACTTATTTACTCAATTTTTTCAAATTTCTTGTATGAAAACAAAAGTGAAACAAGTATTCACTTCATTCTTCCAAATCGAACTTTATAATACAAATATTGTTAAAAAATATACACACCACATACTGCACGTAGACAATATACTAACTATTATATTATCTTTTCAAAATCTTACCAGTTTCAAAATTTTACCAGTTGATGGAAATAATAAAGTAATTAATATAATTTTGAATTGCATTACTCAAGGAACACCCTTTATATCTTCTCAATGACAATTTATATGTCTTTCTTCCTATACTTACTTATGGGGATAATATTTATAACTTTTATTGAGGAGTACAACATTCACAAAAGAAGCCATTTGTTATAAATAGAAGAGAGATTCCAGAATTCTTAAAATAGAGAGTAATAAAAAACTGTTTTAAGCACTGTTACGTAATGTAATGTGAAGTATATATAGCAATTTAATTGAATTTGATACAAGTTTAAATATATTTCAATTTGTTGGTTTAAATATATTTAAAAGTTTTTTAAAATTCGTTTCATCGTTTGTCCGTAATTTTCTCAATATCATATCGAGATTATTTTCAAATAACTTTTTTCTATTTATCGCGGAAAACACTTACGCTAATATCCTCATTATAGTTTAAATTTTCTAATATTTTCAATTGTATAAATATTTTCCGGAAGCAGTAGGTCGACTAGGTAAATGATAAAATTGACGACGATTTCCGTTTAATCGTTTTCAATTTTTATGTATAAAGTAAGCCATAGTGAAAATAATGAGCAAGTTATATACATACGTAGACATTCAACTAGTCGATAAAACGTTCCATATAGATAACAATAACAATGCGAACCAATTAATTTCAATGCGGACCTAACCTCATTAGCGTCGAGCACTGAAACCGGCTCGTTAATGAAAACAAGAGAAAGAAACCCCATCTATCCTCAATAAATAAAGCGGGATCCTTCGGTAATCGCCTGTTTATACAGCTATGGGTATTAATAACTGAGTATTGGCAAGATCGCAATTTCTCCGCAGATTGGCAGAAAGAAAAACCTAATTAATTATCTAAAAGCGGCTCCAATTAATTTGCGGGTATCTGCTGAAATGAGATAAGGTTGCTTGGGAAAATGGAAGATATTTCGTGTACACACACAAACTCTGTCAAACATCTATCCAATTAGTGAAGTTGGGGATTTATAATATTCGCATGTTGAAAGGAACTCCAGTGTTTACTTTATTAGCGGTGTTTATTATATAAGATTTGCGTTCGGAGATAATTGCTTGCACCGCAGCCAATTAAGCAAGCCTATGTATTATTAAAAGTTTTCGGTTCCATTTTCTTTGATATTACGTTGTTGCCTTTACGCTCTAATGATCGTCAAAAATTCGAACTCCGGCATTCTCGGGACGTTTGAACGTTCAGCTCGACGAAATGAACGTGTGCGCCAAATGCGGCGACTTATTTAATCACTATTTGACATTTGACAGTTGGATAGGAAGGTTTCGAGAATTCGACCTTTCCGTGTGAACGGGAGCTTTCGACGACTTTCGGCGTTTGACGATATACTACGATCCACATTTTTTGCACTTGATGATTGGTTTCCATATTTTTCGAGAATTGTTCAATTTTATTTTCGATGTTCCTGAGTTTTTCAATTTTTAGAACATATGTCTTCTTTCTATATTCATAGAGGAAAAGGAACGTCCACCCTTGAAGAATTTACTGTCGTATGTGTAACGTTACCAAAACTTCCTCTCTGATATACCTCAAGGTTCTATGTTCTTACCCACCAACTTCTCCCTTTATGAAGTTACTCCAAAACTTCATGAATACTTCTTAAACAGTGATTCATACATTCATCCCTCCTTCGATGACGGTTAAATTCACCAACGACAACATGAAAGTGATAAGGGTTCAATGTCACATATGATCAAGGGTCAACATTGGGAATAAGTCTTTACATTGTGTGCAACTGTGTACCATATACAGCATGTGAGTATGTAACATGACGAACGTCTAAAATTTGGCTAATGAAGAATATTGTCAGCAAATAATTAATGGATATTAATAATGTAAGTTATTTAATTATATAATTGATATTATTATTAATAAACCTTAGTTGCCCCTTGAATCTGTCTCAACAGAGCTTACGAACTCAGATAATTTCTATGCTGAGCTATTAGAAATGTTTAATACGGCTTGCTGCTGGAACTGTTCAAATTTTTCTACCCTCTATTCTCTTAATGTGCCTACTGAGGTTGTAGTCGAAACGTGAAATGTTATTATTATACCTGGACTTCGGCCAACTAGCCCCGAAAATATAATCTCTCTATAAATTAGTTAACTGATTAATTACATCCTCTGGGAATTGGCATAAACTGCAATTTAGGCTACCACAAAACCTCTCGAATATTGTCCGAACGAGCTATATATAGTGTTATTTCTGTTTTCTGTTACTGCACTTGGCGCAAAATGAACATTTCTTTGAAATTGGAGGAAGATTGGCATCTTGAATCTTTTGTTTCCTTGTCATAATGTTATGTCATGTGTATTCCGAGTCCTTAGATGCTAAACCTTTTCAACACAATATCAGTTCACAAGAAGTTGTTTGTGAGCAAATTCAAAATTCTGCAGGCCTTTTAATATCGGAAATATTTCTAGTTAACTGATTCTTTTCAGCCATTCCATAAGACCTAAACCGGTACATAATGGGATTATGTTCTAGATTTTTTTAAATAATAAGATGGGAATTGTTCCGCATCCTGTCTAAAGTTTCCGTAATCATCATTGCCCATCATATAAGCATGGATACCCAAAAACTACTAGATAAGTCTTTAACAATAATAATAATAATAAAGTTTATTGTCATTACAAACAGTAGTTTCACAAATTTTAATAAATTTCAATTATTCTATGACAAAAAAACCATAAGATGCACCCAATATAAAGACAATGATAGTATTTAACAAAAAGACAACACGTTTAAATCAAACTAAACATATCATAAATTTGACAGTTCCCAATATAAATGCATAGAAACTACAAAGCCAGCGGCTGTCTGTGGTCTACTCATCAATTAACAATTATTAAAAATACAGGTTCAAACGCTATAAAAAAGTAAGTCCTGCCAGAAACACAAAAGAAAACAGAACTCAAACTCTGCATCGAATCACGTCATGCAACTTCTCACTATCAAATTGCATCAAAAATTTTCTGACAGCTCTAGTAAAACCCTAACCTCTACCGGTAACATGTTGTAAATCCGAGGCCCAATATACTATGTGCTCCGTTGACCGAATGATTTGAAGGAATATTGGGTTTGATACCGTATACCTTTCTGACGAGTGCTATAACCGTGGTCCACAATTGACAAACAATGTTTTGATTTGTGAAATGTTTTTAACAGTACCAGCGCAAAAGATTTTCTCAGGTTCAATACTCCAGTTTCAGCATCTTCATCAGCATCCTCAGAGAGATCTCTGACGGGTAGGTATTTGTTTTCTTAAAAATAATTTTCAGAAATTTCTTTTGCATCACCTCTTTATTATATATGTATTCGTCACCAGCCTAATCTACCATCTACAGGTACAAGTAGCAATTATGATAGTAATGTATAAAATAGTGGCGAAACTTAAAATACATCTATCTAATTACACTAAAGGATTTGCTCAGGAGATATTTTTCTTTCCGAACTGATTTCAATGAACCACTGTGAGTAAGGCTTAAACTCGCGGAAGGAAACAATGGAAACACCTTGTTATCTAGTTCGAATTTTAAGGTCTAATAGAGTTTCTAAATATCAAAACATCCATTTTGGAGATTTGCTACAGTATAGCTTATAGAAATCAACTCCATGCATACATTGATGTCTGTAGTTGATACAAAACAATAAAAGTACAAGTTGATACAAAAATTGATCACAGTACACCACATTCGCTAAGTGGACACAACCATGGTGTAATGTTCGTGTATACTTACTGAATTGATACAAAATATTCTTGATCCATTATTACCATATTTGCTATTTTATAACCATGGAGATGTCCGTTGGATACTTTGACCTCTATTGCATTGTTTGACGCTTTATCCACCAGTGTATTCGGGGAATATAGTGGACTCTTGATAATTTGAAACTCAAGGATCCAGAGAAAAATTTCAAATTACCAAGGGTTCAAAGTAACAGGTGTTTGGGTAACTGAAAGCGGGAAGAATGAAATCAAGTGAACATTGTCCAATGTATTTTCAATTTTTGTAAGAGGTGTAGAAATCGTCACTTGTGTCGGTTCTGAGGGCGTTTCAAATTATTGAGAGTCGACTATATATTAATTAGTAATGTACCTAAGTACATGAAATGTACCTAATCAACATGTAATGTAGCTGAGCTCTTCCTGCCGTGTGCATAGTTGCTCCAAAAGAGTTGTTAAATATTCTCTTTGGTTCGATGATTCATCGAAAGTACGTCCGGCAAATCTAAACGGTAAGCACCTGTGTACTTTGGTAATCTCGTGCGAAAGATTATCTCGTCGAGTGCGGCTTCCGTTTGCACCTTAACGTCGTATTGGCGGCGGTGCGAACGTAACGCAATCGATAATAGAGGGCTAATTCATTGAGAAAAGTGTATTATCAGAGGGGACGGAAACGAGATTCCGTTTTTGCTCCACGAATCCATTCAATTACTACTTTCGTCGGCCCCTTTTATCTCGCACTCTCTATTCTATTCGCATTTCGTCGCCTACTACATTATTATTCAAAAGGATTCGCGGGTCGCGCGCGACTTTCCGCCGGCGAAGCACGCGGAAGATGTTCGACGGACGATAATGGCCTAAAAATCGCTCGTTATTTCGGTAAACGTGTGTAGGTACGATCTAGATCGGCTCTTGAAGACCAACTTATCAAACCCTGTGTTTTTATGAGTTTGAGTTGAACAAAGCGAATGTTTATAACGCTCCAAACGCACTAAGACGATTTCGGCATCTGTTGATTCATACGATTTTGATATAAGTATTGCTGGTAAGTATTTTACAAAGATCGCGCCCTACGGACTCGATTTTTGATTATAACACTCACAATGACTGAAATACGTCTTCCATGATAACATATATATGCGCTGTATTCTTCACTTAATTTTTAATAAATGACACGGTGGTTTCGCTTATTTCTTGATGAAACAATAAATTAAAATTAACACACTTAATAATCCACTGAATAAATTAAAAACTCTACATTGTTTCGGGTGGTCAAATATCAAGAGTATACAATGTTACTCGCATTGTACATGCACTCGATGTACATTGTACATCGTAACATTACTCTTGATCATGGGTTAACCACCCGAAACATGTAGACTTAATTCCTCAAATAAAACTTAGTAGATTTTCGATTTTCACTATAACTAATTCAAAAATATGACAATATCGTTACGCCAACACAGTGGCTTCATCTGATGTTGATGATAAACTGAGCTATTACATTGTGAACTGCTTGTATTTATCCTGAAGAGCTTGGGGTGGGAATGACCATAGAACACTGTCCTTTTTTTGTAGGGGAATGACTATAGAACATCTTTTAGAAGAGAACCATGTCTTCGACAACAACTTTAAAATAAATGTAAATGTTATAAACTAACCCTGTTAGAAGCTATGGAAATTAATAAGAGGAAGAAGTCAAACAGTTCATCAAATGATTTCAAGTTGATTAAGTTTCAATCAATAATTGTCCTTAATTAAATTTATTCCAGTAAAATGCAATCGAAGAAAAGGATTATATGGTCATCCCCCACAATTCAGAAGAAATATGTTTTACAGTAATTCCCCTTCCAAAGAAGAACAGTGTTCTATCGTCATTTCTACACACTTCAGGATATATGCAAGCAGTCCACAATGTAATAGCTCAGTTTATCATCAACATCTGATCAAGCCACTGTGTTAGCGAAACGATACTTTCATGTTTCCGAATTAATTATAGTGAAAATTGAAAACTACTTAGTTTTATTTAAATGATGTATTTAGATTTTCATCAAGTATCGGCCCAATCGATTAATGATATGTAGAGTTTTTAATATATTCAGTGAAACTTAAATGAACTGTGTTAATTTTAATTTATTGTACTTAATTTTTAATAAACAAATTTGTTAATCTAATTCGAAGTCATAACATAACCACGAATTAATGAATTTTTTAAATCAATTTTTCGGATATAATAGTTAGCCAGATCGTTGTTTTTGACTTCACTCTTTTCAGAGAAGTTTAAATTGTCTCAGACTTTTTTATTTACATTATAATTTCAGTCCTATCAGACCTGATTAACGAGAAATTTAGTTCCAATTTGATTCAGTGATATAAAAGACATAACTAACATCTCACTCACTTGTGATCCTTAAGTTTAATGCAATTAACACTTAGTTGACGTGTACATTGATAGCACTTTATTCCGCTTCTGCACTGTCATTTAAACTAACTCGAAAGGTTTAGTCCCCTCGAGTCTTCTGACTAATATCGTATTGTCGAGAAGTAGGATGGCCTCGACGTTGATGAGATGGAGTAGTCGGTTTACATGACTCCTGACAAATCTTTCGATGGCTTGATCAATAGCCTCTATGGCGGTCACTGTTTCTTAAGTACCTACCTAGTAGCGTTGACAATATTCCTTAATACTTTATTCTGAGGGCACTGAATGATATTGATATTGATCTATTTGACACAGCCGTACAGTTGTATGCCATATGAATTAAAGAATCTGTTTATGCATTTTTGCATTATTTGTTGTACCTTGACAGGGTGCCATGTTCACCTAATAGCCAGTACATTTTCATTGTCTTGAATAATTATTCCGGATTCAAGGGTTAAAATTTTCGCTTATAACTTTTAGAATGTTCAATTCTCGCTTCACGCTCCAACAGTAGCCAGCCATAATACTGACAACCCATCTACCTTGATTCCTGGCCTCCAGGACCTTCAAATCTTGGTGGAAAGCGTTTTAAGAGTTGTTGAACAATTTCAACGTAACTGTGGGCTCGTGTGTGTCCAAGAAAGTCCTTTACAATACTTTTGAATGCCAACCAAGCATTCTTTTCAAATTCGGTCATTGTTTCAACAAATCGTTCATCTTTAATAAATTGCCGAATCTGTGGCCCATCAAAATAACAAATTGCTGCATGAGACCTAGTTTTATATGCAAAGGTGGAAATATAATGTTTTTTCTGTCGACAAGTGGCTGATTCAGAATAATTGGATCACCGAGTTTCAGGTCAGATCTTGGCGGGCACTTTGACTGCTCTCATTGCTTCTCACGAGCTCTGCTGTCCCACATACATAGAAAACAGGGATACTTGGTAAATCCGCGTTGCTGGCCAAGAAGGAACCAAGCCATTTTAAAGTCAACACAGATGATCTATTGGTGTAAGTTATATTGCAACAAGTCAATGACCTTCTTTATGTCTTCGTATTCCTCATACAAATAAACTGAATGACTTATTGGAACTGAATCATATAAATTTCCGTTGTGGAGGAGAACACACTTGAAGCTACTTTTTGCGTTATAGTCTGAAATTCCCAATTCTTTCATTAAACCAGCTATATTATGGCAATACGCAAATCTGTCAGCACTCCCAAGGAAATGCAGAAATGCACTTTCTCTCGATTGAAAGTAGATTGACATTAGCTCCTTCTAACAGGTTTTTTTCGTGCAGTGATTCTAAAAGTTCTGAAGTGCGAAGCGTAATAGTATGCGCTACAATTGAAGAAAAAAAACTTGACGTGATAGAACAATCTGATGAAAGTTTTGGAATCGGCATGTCAATATACCTAAAAATCGAAGTCAGCAGAAAGTATGTTACAAATTGTTCGCCATTGTAATTCAAAGAAATCGTTCTATGAGTTAACAATTTTCTTCGCCGGTGGACTGATATCCTATGTGAATAGGATTAAGACAAGTCTGATCATACGGACCCACGTTTTAAAGGCTTGATCTCTGAATAAAATTGCATTCGTCATTGCTACTTTTTTGTAGCTGTCAACCTGTTTCGATCTGGCAGTAGCCGCGATCTCTTCAGATTAGTTATCCACCTAGCTAGGATCAATTAGATTTCGTTTTATAGGGATCACTACAAGGGTGTATTATGAAATAGGTAACATAACCCTAATTATTGGAAACAATGTCAGTATTGTTGCGCTGATCTGTTGCCGGAGATAGGCAGCAACCAAGTTAGTTGCAGTTATATACAAATGCTTGAAATTGATAACTCTAGGTTTAAATCTTTTTCGTTGTCTATATGTTGAAAAAATTCAATAACTCTGGACTTTTGGGCATAACGTGCAAAATTGTTATGTCTATTTAGTATTCAAACCGAAAAACCTGTGTATTGGCATCTCTGCAATCATATTTATTATTTTTAGCGTGCTGGAGTTTCTTTTCGAATATTTCAACAACACATAATATCGACATCAGTTCATAGTTTTTAACACATAGTGCTACCCCTAATAATTCTATGAAGAAAAGCTCCCAATCCACCTTCTTTTAATTTCCGTAAGTGCCTCTAAAAACGTCGGTGTCTTTCCTTCATACGTTTTATTTCCAAATTATTGAATAATTGAGAGGAACAGAGACTTGGGGGAACATGAAATCGACTTTTTATAGCCGGCCCAAAGTGATATCCTGAATAATGTAATAGAACGACAATATTATTAGCCTCCCCCGTCCTACTCGCATTGGAAGGGAATTCCCCACTTGTCATTAATGGTAATGAATTGCCATTGTGGAAAATCATAATTTGAGCGTGCTGTCGACGAATGAAGAAGTTTCGTTTCCATTATATAATGTACGTCCTAGAAAAAGTTTGTTGTATTGGCAAAAACGAAGCGCTACTAGAAATAGGTATGAACTGCAATTTGCGGCTAATTAGAAAAACTAAGTTGAGCGTTGTTTTCTGAAGTAAGTGAAATATCTCTTTCACTATTCACTTTCATTTCATCATTTGATGGCAAAAAGTGGAGTATTCACATGTCGTTTCACATTACAACTAAACTCCTAGTTTCAATATGGAAATGTTTCATGAAAATCTCCATTTGGAGAGTTCTTCAAAACTGCTTTCCACCACCATTAATTGAAGGTGAAGAGTGAAAACCTATTGATTTGGACAGTGTTTCCAGAGTTGAGTTAGATATCAATTGAAGTTGTAAGCTTGGTAAGTATTTCTGAATATTTTTTTTATAACGATGTACTTAAGAATACCACCGGTAGATGTATCACGATAATGTTGGCTACATTGACAAATGATTCGAATGTAACTTCAATTATCTCCAATATGAATACGGCGAATGTAAATACGATATATTATCATTTGTTATATCATGACCTTACTGTGCGAAGGTCATTAAATTCTTCTTTCTAGCGTGTATCAAAGAAATAATTGGAAGGTTATTTTAATTTCGTTATTTTATTTCCGCAATGAAATTTATCATTGAATTGTAAACGAGTAGGAAATTGAAAACAGTGTCACATATCGTTATCTATTGCCTTGAAGATAAAGAAACCTAGCGGAAAGTATACGGTGAGATAAACATCGTATAGACTTTGGAAACTTGTGTTCTAATTATTCGATAAAATTCGACTGTATTGAAAAGGTTCTCACGTATAGCAGATAATATTCGAATTATTTTGAATTGAAGAATTCTCCATATGTACTATAACGCTTAACAGCTTAGTAATACGACCGTCAGCTACAAGAAACGGACAGCACTAGAAAGTAAAGGGTGTTTTTTTTGGTATAGAACTTTAAATTGCAATAAAACAATGATGGATCATTCGATTGACAAGAATTTTTTATTCGAAAGATAATCTTGTGGCATTACATTCTAAATATGAATTCTGGCATATGACCGCCACGGCTGGCTCGGATGTAGTCCAATCTCTACCTCCAATTTTCGATGACTTTTTCCAACATTTGTAGCCGTATATCGGCAATAACACGGCGAATATTGTCTTCTAAATGGTCAAGCGTTTGTGGCTTATCCGCATAGACCAATGACTCTACATAGCCCCACAGAAAGTAGTCTAGCGGTGTTAAATCACAAGATCTTGGAGGCCAATTCATAGGTCCGAAACGTGAAATTAGGCGGTCACCAAACGTGTCTTTCAGTAAATCGATTGTGGCACGAGCTGTGTAACATGTTGTGCCCTCTTGTTGAAACCACAGCTCCTGGACATCATGGTTGTTCAATTCAGGAATGAAAAAGTTAGTAATCATGGTTCTATACCGATCACCATTGACTGTAACGTTCTGGCCATCATCGTTTTTGAAAAAGTACGGACCAATAATTCCACCAGCCCATAAAGCGCACCAAACAGTCAGTTTTTCTGGATGTAACGGTGTTTTGACATACACTTGAGGATTATCTTCACTCCAAATGCGGCAGTTTTGTTTGTTGACGTATCCATTCAACCAGAAGTGCGCTTCATCCTTCATCATCGATACGTATTCCGCACAGAACCATTATTTTCGAAATAAAATTGCACTATTTGCAAGCGTTGTTCAGGCGTGAATCTATTCATGATGAATTGCCAAACCAAACTGAGAATAAATCACTTCTCAGCTGTTGAATCGGTCGCCATCTTCAACAGAAATGCCAACTTAAAGTTGATACCTCTAAAAAAAAACACCCGTTATAAGTGCACATTTCTCGCGTTGTCTTGTTAATGGCTTTGACGCAGTCATACACAACCTTCGAAGAGATATTCGACGGACTAGTTTGAAAATTGACTAAGTGAAGGTACATGTAAGCACTCACTCACTACTTGTTGAATATGAAATATTCATACCCAGTCTGTGGCAACATGAGCAGAGAGAAGAAGCACCAACTGCATGTAAACATCCTAATAGTTAAAATTTAAACAAGATTTTCTATTACCTCAAAAATTAGTATTTTGTTCCCGGCGAGACAACGTTTCAGAAAATTCGAAATACAAGCTAGAGTACCTATTTCGTGAAGTGTAGGTTCACACCTGTATTTGAAGTAATTGAAGAACCTAATACCTACCTAATCAGAATACAATCGATAAAAACTGCAATTGCTGATTGAAAGGAATCTCTCAACAAATCATAACTGCACAAAGCAACGACTCTGTTAGCACCTTATTGAGACAGTAACGAGGTTCTTGTGTTTTAATAAGCGAATACTAAAGGCTCCATCAGGCTTTCTGAAGTTCATCTCTGTTTTTAGACACCTAGTTTATAGGGATGTTGACACTTAATGGTAAATATGTACACTGTACATATTTTTCGATAAAATTAATATTAAAAGCTGTATTTATAACCTTTTATCACGTGACTGCATACACCAATATGAGTGTTAATACGAAATAACTGTTAATTAACTTAATATTAATATCACTTTGGAAAATGGATTATTTAAAGGAAATAGTACTAGGATAATTCAAACACTTGAATTTGATTCACACTTTTATTATCATAATGTGACGCGTTAATGAAAAATCATATTCTGTTTCTGAAGAAGCCGGTTATAACGACGAAACGCGTCACGTTATGACGAAAGTATAAATCAAATTCAAGTGTTTGCATTATTCTATAGTTCTAATGGATTTGCAACAAGTAAATGCAATACTATTCAATAAAGGAAGTAGTTTCAACTTGCTTAAGATAGATTATTTGATTGTGGCAATTTTGTTGCGATAAACGTCCTTTGTGCTTAGAATTTAAGAAAGCGAAAACATCTTTGTCAGTACAGTTTTAGGTTTACTTCTTTATAACTTAAAACTAATACTCTCATATCAGTCAAGTAAACGATGATTTTATTACCTTCTATATATATTTTATTCTGCTTAAAACAACGTTTAAATCACACTTGAAAAAGTTTGGTTATCTTATAGCGATTATTCGGTAGGTTATATTCAACTAAAAAGTTGAGTACTATTGAGTGTTGTGTATGTCTTGAACACAAATTTCGCTCTAAGCCATAAGCAGTCCCTGTTGTCATTTATTAGCGCAAATAAGAATATTTTGGGTTAGGCCAAATAAAAATATAATATGTATTTATAGAGTATCCAATTAATTAATATAGATACTGGGGTGTATTGTATATAGGTACCTAATCAAAACTTACATCGAAGTGACCTTCACAAAAATTGGCTGGGCAGTACTTTTTGATGTTACTGCCGTTATATCTCTTGCAGCAAGTCTTAAACACTTTCTCCTGATTTCCTTATCTTTTGCATATGAATAAACAATTTTTCAGAGTAGTAATTGTTTTACTGTTACACATAGACACTGCACAGCATTTGTAAAACTTTGTGTTTATTTTAATTCATTGTATTCACTTTTATATGAAGACAACATATAAATTAGACAAATTGCCATGAATTTCTCATCGGAGATAGTTATAGTTTTAAATAAAATAATATTTTTTAATCAAAACTATAACTATCATAAGAGTAGTTATTTAAAATGAAAGCAAAATTTCCAGTAAATTGTCAACATCCCTTTGAAAGCACTGTTAGATCCAGGATGATTGAAGTGCTGAAAGGTCGCCAAAAATGGGTTGTTGTATCAATAAATATCGACGCTTTGTGAACTGAGATAAAGCGGAATTGTCTTGTGAAATACTGGGAGATAGACGGATCTCTTAAAATTTTTTTATCATCAATGAGAAAGGGCGAACATTTAAGACAAAATTCGATCCTGTTTGATCCTGCATAATCGAGCAAACGTCCAGAATAGGTGTCCAGACCTTCTGTGCTAGTAAATGTAACAATGTGCATATCATCAACCTACACAGTGTGAAGAAGATTGAAACTTATCCCGATAAATAATAAAATTCAAAAGTAACTATGTGTTATACATTTAAAATCCATCAGATCTGGTTAGAAGTATATCTCTAATTTTAATGATTGTATCTTAATTGTTCTAATTCTACTAATTTGAACAATTTAAATGTTCAAATGCAATCTGTTCAAATTCAAAATATTTGTTCAAACTGAGAACCTGTAACATCAAGACATTTTGTTAATGTGTAACAAGTTTATTTATTTCTTTGACGTAATATTATGGCGTTCTTGATGCTTTAAAATCTTGGAGAGTTATTTTGGCAGTAAGCACGATTTTAGGCCTTGTTGCATATCGGGCGTTTTTATGAACAAAGTTTATATCCTTGTGTTACCAATTCTACATACCTAATTCTACCAATATCAATTCTTTCATACATTTATTAAATTCGGATGGCAATGTTGCCGAACTCAAAAGAGAATGAGAATCATATCACGTCTGCACCATCAAACACTCCCATTTATTAGGTTGAATTCCGTTTATTCAAGATTTTTGTCTTCACCACGATTCAACCACGTACGTCATTCTTCATCGAGAAACGCTTTCTTGTTATTCCGGAAATAACATTTTTGAACGACGTTTTTAAATTTCAATTATTTCTTGAAGAATCTATTACCCAAGTTTTTTATCTACTCCCCTAAATGGTATCATTTAGAAAATTATATTGAAATAGTCGATAACTTCATTCTTTTATCTGTTAAGTTTGATCCTTTTTTTATGCAAGATTCTTAAGCTTCACTGCGAAACTGTTTGAACCAACGTTGCACCACGCGCTCATGGACACTCTCAAAATCGAAGACGTCATTAATTTCTCTGTTTTTGATATCATTTATCTGTTAAATCTGAGCCTTTTCATTCGCAAGCCTCTGGGCTGCACTGCGAAACTATTTGAACCAACGTTGCACCAGACGTCATTAATTTTATGAGCTGTTGTTGTGTTACATCATTTCTGAACTCATACAAGAAATTGTTGGAAGTAATTGGTTTTCCCTGTACATTTATTATATCAAAAAGGGGATATAATATTATATTCAAAACTTGCAAACACAAATATTTTCAGGATTATGTTTATTTGAAAGAAGTTTGAAAAATTTATGGAAATCTGCCAGCACATAAATAATCTGAAATAACCTGCAGTAATTTTTTTCATCTGGTTCGAATATTCCGCCCTTTTGCTAGAAGATAAAGAGAATACTTCACTTAAGATTCAATATTCATACGAAAACAGGCTACGAAGAGCCCAGTTTCATAATAGAAAATTTTCAATTTCCAAACATATAATTCTGTAGTAGAATATTCCCAAAAAATTTAATTATTCAAGCAAGTTTTTTTTTTAATTTAAAATTACAATTTCGATCTGATCATGTCTGATCAACGAGAAATTTCATTCCAACTTAATTTACTAGGACAAAATAACAAAACCAAAGTATCGCTCAATAGCGATGCTTAGATTCTAGATAATAATTTAACAATAAGTTAGCGTGTACACTAATATCACTTTACTCTGCTTTTGCACTATCACTTAAACTAACTCAAAAGGTTTGGTCCTCTTGAGTATTCTCACTAGTGTCGTATTATCGAGAAATCTGATGACCTCGACATTGACGTGATGAAGTAGCCGCTATTCATGACTCTTGGCAAATCTTTCGATAGCTTAATCAACAATTTCGATATGTAGGTAGATGACAGGACCCAATACACTGCCCTGTGGCACTCACGCCTTAATTTCTTTCATTTCAGAGTATGTACGGCTGAACATACTTTTTTTTCCTCTAGCGATTTCTCAATCCTGTCAGTTATTCTATGGACTTGATCTATGGTAGAATGCTTTTCTCAGAAACCAAACTGATGTGTCGGAATTAAGTTATTTTCTTCTATAAATGGTTTCAACATTTTAAGAAACAGCTTTTCAAACACTTTTGCCATAACCGGTAGCAAAGAGATTGGTCTGAAGGATGTTAATATATTTGGAGATTTTCCTGGTTTAGGTATCATTATCACCTAACCCATCTTCCATATGTTTGGCACATACCTCAATCTAAATGGCATTGATGATATGAGTGAGTTTAACTATAGATTTTCTAGGAAGTTCTTTCAGAATCTGACCAGTAATAAGGTCGTAACCTGGAGCTTTCTTTGGGTTAATGTTTTCTTTTCAATTTCAGCTGCAACTTCTTTTGGTGTGCTAAGTTTAATTTCTTTTTCTAGTTGAATAATGTTCTCCCATTCAAGTGCGTCTTCGCCTTCATTTGGTTGAAATGTCTTCTCAAGGTGTTCAGCAAAACTGTTAACCTTTTGCTCATTGCTCTTTGCCCAGCTTGCATTTACATTTCTCATTGGTGGGTTCTGCTGGATCGATCTTTTTAATGTTTTGGTAGCTCTCCAAAGTGAATAGTCAGTTTTGCCAGTGAAGCAAGTGGCGAAGTAAAATACATGAATGTTAATCTCTAGAATATTCATTCAGTTTAACTTTTGAAAGTCAGGTAAAATACGCCGAAATAATTGTATAGCATTTAATATGATTTTGTTAAACTAAGCCTAGTATTTGTTATTATTCAATTTGTATTAAAGTATTTGCAAAGCTCAGCGATCAAGAATGGACGAAATAAATTGACAAGAAATCTACACCAACTTTTTGAATCACCTCACAAACATTTTTTCTTCGCAATGTGAATTCCCTAATAAACGTAAAAAGTTGATCGCTCTGTGTATGGTTCTACTGATACACTACTCGGAGAATTTGAATAAAATAGTATAGTTTGAACCAACTCTATATTTTATATAACAAATGTGAACGATATGTTGATATCAGCCGGTAATGAAGCGAACGCAACCGGAAAACATCGCGAGCAACGGAGCAGAATGATTTTGATATCGGAAATCCGCATAGAAATGCCGCCGCGCGTCTCTAAATCCGTAACGCCGCGGCGAACACAGCCACCGTACCTGGGGTTCCGAATTCTTCGGACTAATTGATATTGATTAATTATCCTGCATGGAAATTTCAATTAATGGATTGTTCGCGAGTCATCTCCATTAGCGGCGCCAATGTACTCGGAAACCAAACTCGCAAAATTCAACACAATCCCACCTCTGTAGGGCTCCATAGAAACTACGCTCGCTCTCCCTCCGATAGCTTAAAGCTGCATATTAGATACACCATATTGATCCATTTGCAATTACGCTTTTGAATCGGCTCTCCATTATTATTGTCGCTGAAATGAGGGATACCCATCCATTCAGACCTGCTTTCTATTGGGGTGGCTAATAACGCTATTTTATTGCCTCATTATTAAGCAACTATATGGGACGGAAAGAAATTCGAGTGGGCCATCGATATGAATATTGATCAGAATTGTACATGTTGCAAAGGAATCATTTTCTCGATAGTTTTCTCGTGTCTATATCCAATCTAAATATTGATAATGTTTGAATAGCAGACTGTAGTAATGGAAAATTTTATTTCTTGTTTTCATTCGTTACAAATTATAGCTTGTCGAAAATTTCTGAATGTTTCAAAAATTGCAAAGTTTTACTATTTTCAAAAAAAATTTTAAAGTTTTTTACTCACTTTTTTTAGTATTCAGAGTAACGAAACGTAAACAAAAAGAATAATAAGAATAATAATCTATTGTAGAGCTTAAGGCACATGAATTCAACCTGGTTTTGAGTTAATGCAAGACGACATTTGGGCAAAAAATAACAAACCATCTTCCTAGTATTGCTATGAATTTCGTATTTCATAAACAATTCTCGATTCTGTTGAACGAACATTAAGCACTTATATATGTAAAGTCCAATTAATGTCATATAACCATGCTTTCTGAAAATACCACGACAGCTTGTTCTACTCTTTAGATGAAAAATTGTCCTGATAGCCCACTTCTGGTCCACAAAAATTCTATTGGAGAAACCACTGTTGCCCCAGAAAATAATTCCATAAGTAATTTGAGATACAAAATTTGATGAATAGATCAGCTTCAGTACAGGCTCAGCTAATTTATCTCTTAGTATATTCAACGTATATTACCGAATGTAGGCGAGAACTGAGAGATGTACAATGAGTATTCCATCTCATGTTTTGGTCAATATATGTCCCAAGAAATTTGGCAGAAGAGCACACAGTTATTTCTCCATCTTTCATTAATAGTGTATCTGGAAATATTTTACTGGAACGATTAGTCTGATAAAACATCGCTTCAGTATTTCAGAATATTTATTTGGTTTTCAGTCTTATTATTTACTAAGAATATTAGTTTTCATATTTAATACCTGCATATTCAAGTTTCAGTATATTAAACAATTTTTCAAACAGGTGAAAGATAATTCAACTAATAAATTGCTGACTGAATGAAAGCAAATTTTTATAGGATAATCATAATATATTCCAGAAACAACGGAAGAAAATTCGAAATTCAAAATTTTGCGCTTTCCAAACTCTCAAACTACACGAAATTTTTTATAACGAAAAATTTCTGCTTGAAAATTGGTACATTGAGACTTAATACCCTCTAGCTCTAATATATATATATATATATATATATATATATATATATATATATATATATATATATATATATATATATGTATGTGTGTGTGTGTCTGTGCAAGACTGTGTGTGTGGCTGTAAACCGAAGTAATTGTCGGAATTCCGAAAGTAGGTAAGTGGTATTTACGTTGCAGTGGAAATGACAGGGATAAAATGGTCGAATTTTGAAGTGGGCTCCAAAATGCAGAGCGAATTCGAAACTATGCAGAAAGGGTGGGTGGGAGAGAGCGAACGGGTTGGCGGCGGTCCTTGTTCCACTAGGAAAATATATGCAAACGATGTTAGGAGGAAAGTGAGCATGTAATTGGTCCCCGCCGCGTCACGTCTATTGATTGAGACCTTCAACACGGACTGGAATCGAGTTATGCAGTTGTTCCCTAGACACCCTCCACGCCGCCACCGCTGCCGGAGCGGCCATTACCTCATTTCGGTTCACCCACAGGACAATTGATCAGTTTAGCTTTTCTCTATGCGCCCCGGAATCATTTGCGGAGTCTCCACTGCTATACTTGCGATGTTGAAGATTGCAGCGATCCGAAACGTTGGATCAGATCGCGAAATGAGAAAATCCTGCCCCTATTCTTTGTTTCTACACATCGGAAATGTCACCTTTGTTTTTGATGGAATATTACAATGGCATGAATCTTATATTTCACTACAGAGAGACAATTTTGATGGTGTTCATATTTAAAAACTCATAAGTCCTTCATTTAGAGAACCACGTAACAATATGTTTCTGAAATTATCCAACAAATGTCCGCTAATTTTGAACTGATCGCTATGTGGTATAGTTTCTTGTTTGAGTATGTACTTTATGCTCTACGCCCAACTAAGTATCAAGAGGACGACTGTCTTTTCTATGCTCATTCATGTTCTGTTTGGTCTGTCGTTGACTCTTTCTGATGATACAACGAAACCCTTTCGTATAATTAATTGGTATAAAATTATGATAGTGAGTTAACAAAGCAATATTTGAATATTGATATCTCGAATATTAAGAATTCTGGTTTTTCTTCGTAGAACCCTTACATGTTTTTACCTGAATACATATCATATTGGACTGTGATACCAAATCTGATACGTCATAGATTCCTTCAAATTTTTGTAAACATTCTTCATTTTCTGCAGCCTCTCCACATCCAAGTAGAAAACTGGAAATATGCAGGGAATTTAAGTTATAATTAGGAACACGATTGTTAAATACTACAGATTTTAACACAGTGTTTTTGTACTTTTTCATTATTTTTAAAATTTTTCTTTCAACTATTTGTGTTCATCAAAATGTTCAAGCGTTGCCAATCTTTTAAATCTTGCAAATCGAAAGCTGATGAGTTTGTATTTAAGTCAAATAAGTTTTGGAGCAAGAGATTCTGTTAAACTAGTCTAAGAATGAAAAAGACCTTTCATTCAGTTTCTTCTCAAAATAGGTATATTGCTAACGTGTGAATATTAGGTTCTAAAATTTTGAAAATCAAGCGATGAGAGGTATATTTTTAACTTGAGGTATATTTTATTTTCCTAATTTGATATGTGTGAAAGTAAATAACTCGTTATCCGGTGTATATATATATATATATATATATATATATATATATATATATATATATATATATATATATATATATATAATTGCATTGTGTATTCCTATTGTCGTTATGCAAATTGAAATACCTTCCATGTAAAAGCCAAATATAGGCAACACTCGTTACGTACCCATGTATATTGGATTGACGCATATAGACTTACGGCTGAGCTTAGACGACAAGGTTTACGCTACAGCATATACTGTGTCTCTTATATAAGTATTTTGAAAATAATATTTAAAAACAATTAATTAAGTAGGTATATCCTAAAATGGGGCAAACTTTTCATACCTAAAAATTTTTCTACAAGTTAAAGATATTTTACGAACAAAAAAAAGATATAAATCTATAAGCATTGTATTTGTTCAATTATGTGCAATTTGTCATTACATTATCTATTGGAATTAACTTGGTTGTCATTTTTTTCTCTAGCCAATTTCAAGAATGTTACATTTTTTGTATTCCTATCAAAATTTTATTCACTTTATATTCAACCCAAGTTTATGGAAGTGCATTATTATTAAGTAACCATCATCGGTCGTCTGTTTGAAAATACTCGAAACAATCGATGGTACACAATACAAATTCATGTATTGTGTACATTATTCTCCAGTCTGATTCGGCTCATTAATAAATACTAAGGGAGTTTATGCCGTGGGGAATTGTTCAATATTAAATGAGGCGACGTACGAAACAATCGATGAAATTAACGTAGTCGTACACGCAAACCTCTGTTTCTCGCGTTGACCGAAAGAAAAGACGCCGTCAAAAGTGAAGAATAAACAGATTTAGATTTTCTTTGCTCGGGCGTTATTAACGCTCCCGATTGGATGTATTAATCGGAATCCGATAGTTTTCCAAAACTGGCAGACAAACATCGTAAACAATCGATTGTTTGTTCGCCCCTTTTCGTGAGAATATTCAGCTGTTTATTTGATTGAGGTTTATTTTGTATGCAAAGTGAATAATTTTGTTTACAAGTGTGGACATTTATTGGTCATTATGAACGATATTTTACCTTTTCAATTTTTTTTCCAAAATAAAATTCATAAACACAATTCAAATATTTGAGCCCTTAATTGAGTTCAAAATTGAGATTTATTCATTCGGTATATATTCTTAATGGGCACTCAATTCTTAATGAGAAACTTTTTCATTATCTTATTGTCCTAATAAGGGCAGGCGAAAAGGGAATCTTCTTTTGTTTGCAATTTGAGAACAAAATCTTCACTGCGACTAACGAGACATTATTAAAGTTGATCGATGTTCTCTTGGTAAAAAATGGTTTAATATCAATGGAATAAATAACACTCAGCTTATTTTCACAGAATAATATTGAATGCTTAACAATTGTTTCGGGGTGTTACCCCATTTACAAAAGTTAAACTGAACTGAGCAGTAGCGTAGCCAGGATTCAAGTTTGGGGGTGATCCCATCTAGGATCTACCCCACAATATTAATGTCATTAATGAATACTTCAAAAGCAAGACTTTTGGTGGGTTCCGGACAAGTAAAACTTAGTAGTTTAATGTCTGAAAATGGAAACAAATAGAACAACATAGAATTTTCCTTAAATTTTTGAGTTATCATTGTTCTGTCTTCAAAAAATCTATCTTGGGACTGATAAGAACTACTTATGGTTTAATATCAGTGGAATAAATAAATAACATTCAGTTTAGTTTCACAGAATTATATTGAATGCTTAACAATTTTTTCGGGGTGTTACCCCATTTTCAAAAGTTGAACTGAACTGAGCAGTAGCGTAGCCAGGATTCAACTTTGGGGGTGATCCAATCTAGGATTTACCCCACAATATTAATGTCATTAATGAATACTTCAAAAGTAAGAGTTTTGGTGGGCTCCGGACAAGTAAAACGTAGTAGTTTAGTGTCTGAAAATGGAAACAACTAGAACAACATAGTATTTTCTTTCAATTTTTGAGTTATCATTGTTCTGTCTTCAAAAAATTTATCTTGGGATTGATAAGAACTACTTAGGGGACGTCGATTAATCATGTGATTTTTTTTGTCATTTTTAAGCCCCCCTTCCCCTTAGTGACACATGGTGAGGTTCAAGACTACCCCCTTCCCAATGTCACGTGTAAAGAATCTTATTTTTTTAAAATATTTATTATAAAATACAGGTTTAAATATCATCAAATTTTATTAGAGAAAATCAAAAAAAGTACCTACAATAATAATCTTAAGAGGTAGAAAGACCCCCTTTCCAGTATCACGTGTAAAGAATCTAATTTTTTTAAAAATATTTATTATGAAATATAGGTTTAAGTATCATCAAATTTTATTACAGAAAATCAAAAAAAGTACAACAATAATCTTAAGAGGTAGAAAGAAAGGTTGCGAGTTGTTTTGGACTAACATCAAAATAACGAAAGAAATTCGAAAAACTTTTTTGTAGTAATACATGAACATAATTTAATCCACAATGTTCTCAGACCACGGATTAACAAGACTTTCTTCAACACCAATTACTGGATAAACATCTTGCAAGTTAGTTGTAGGCACAGTGCTCTGTTGAAGATCAACATCGGTTTCATCAAGCTACTCGTCGTCATCATTTTCGCGCACTACCCAAAAATCTCTCTCGATATACCGTTCGTTCGCCGCGTGAGGATGCGGGAAGGACGAACAACAGTACTAAACTGTTGCTACTAAGTACTAAGTTGCTTCTGACAAGAATTCAGATGTACTTTAACTTTTGTTTTGCACAGAAGTACAATGCACACCTCTGGCATGTCTTTTCCAAAAGTATCCGTTCCTTTGCTAGGCTAGGGCAATACAGGTCATAGATCTATTTGCCAAAGCTTTCATACGTTGGAGTAATTTCAAGAGATTGACGCAGAAAAAATGGAGCAAACGTCTTGTCATCATTGTCTTGAGGTTTTGGGACATGTAGACCACTGGACGACTGAAAATCGGGAAAGGAGTTATAACGAAGCGTTCCGAAAGAATGGATCGTATAGAACTCCGCATATGTCCACAGCAAGCGTGATCATCACTCTTCACCACCTGGTGATGATATTAAAATATTTTAATTGTATTTTGTGTTGTACAGTGTGATTCAAGGTCACACTGCAAGCCGCTTTCTAATTTGTACGCGTTTGACGAAAAAATAAATACACGTAACGCCGCTTTTCGGGGTTCAGTATCGCGCGTTTAGCGAAAAAATGTTTACGTGATATAATACTACACCCCGCACCCCTTGTGATATTTCGTTTTTTTTGTCCTCCACCCCCACCCCCCTTTTGAGCCTCGCTTGATTAATGGACTTATTAGGTAAATGAAACTTCTATAGGCAGACCACGTGGTATAAAAATAAGAGTTGAAGCTCGTCAGATCGGTTATATCACGCTGATTCCAGCAACAACACTTTTGTACTATCAAATAAGCACATAAAGTGACAGAGGGTTATGAAACTTGGGTACTAAATGATACTTGTGCTCTAATCACTTATCGCGTTAAGATAACTTGTCAAGGTTTTGACAAGGTTTTAACATAATTAACCGGACGGTTTCTTGTAGAAATGACATTTCTTCAAATTACGTGTAAAATAGGTTCATTGAATATATTTCATAACTTTTTATTACACTTAACTTCGAGTTGGGAACGGTTAGAGGCAGAATTTTTTTTTGGACGGCCCAGAAATAATGTTTAGAGGTTTTTGGGGATGAAATATATTTTTATTTGTGATGTAGTAAATGGTTGGTCTGGTGCTTGAAGAAAATCTAGTAACATAATTAAAATTACTGGTGCTTGAAGAAAATCTAGTAACATAATTAAAATTAAATTAAACTAGGTAATTTGTGTTTTTCACTATATTTCGTTGAACATAACAATATTTCAGCCACACAGTGACTTCATCAGATATGAATTTGTTAATTACTTCCTCATTCTTTATTATTGTTTCCGTAACCCTGTTGTAACATTTTTTTAACACTTCAGATGTGGAAATCAGCATCCATTATCACAATGTTAACATGCGGCAAAGGATTGATTTTCAATTACCATTTATTTTATATAATCGAGTTGGCTAATTCTTTTCCTATATTTTTTAAATACTCCGAGATTAGGAAGGTTTTTGAAATATTCTCTTTACAAAAACATTTCTTTTCAAAAACATTATTTTACAAAATATTGCTTCCTGTTCATGAATCACTAAAATGTTTCGTCTTCTCAACATGAATGAAGTGCGGTATGAAATAAAACGTCAACTTTCTATTATCTTAAAGGCATGCTGACAATCATAAAATTGGATTTTCTTCAAGTTATCATTTTATTCCATCATAATGCATATGCTATAAGTAATTTTTATTTCTAGTTTTTCACAATCAGCTTGGTTATCGCTCTCATCTGTAGGTCAAGTCCAATACTTCTTGGACAAACCCTATATATAAATAGTGTCCATTAGCGGACTTTTCGACGAAAATATTATAATTTCTCAATCGCTAATCTGTTGTTCATTTGCTTGAGAAAATTAAGTTTGAAACCGCGATGAATTCCTAGTTATAAAAACGAAATAACGTCAGTTTCTTCCCATCGACAAGTTTACATAACGTACCAATCTCTAGTTCCCATAAATCTCGCGAAAGTACCTGGCAACACGTCCGGATTATCTCGTGTTTTATTTGGGATTGAAGCGTTTCAGTTATTTCTCTCTGGTAACTTGAAAACCGCATATAATGCTGAACGTAATGCGGAAGATGCGGAAGTTCTTAGTCATTCACCACTGAATTTTCTCACATTTTTCATTGGGCCATTGGCTCGGAATCTGGACAAGTAGACGATTCACTTGAGGTGGACATCGAAGAGTTAAATTGCAGTTACAGGGGGTGTTGTAGAAGTTTTAGACTGTCAAATTTGTGAAATTATATTTACTGTGCTCATTACATTATTTCAAAAAAAAATCGCTTGAATATCAAAGGAAACGCAGTTCTTCATCACGAAAATATATTATTGGACGACATCGTCTATAAATTAGCACTGAAGTTTTGAAGAATTTTGTTCAATAATTCAAAGCATACACTGTTTCCTAGTTAATTCTCCTGATTTTTCTTTGAAGAAAGTGAATTCTTGCTTCATGATTAATCTAATTATTCAGTAATAAAATTCAAAATGAAAAATTGTAATAAAAAATTGTACACTGTTTCCTATTTAACTCTCCTGATTTTTCTTTGAAGAAAGTGAATTCTTGTTTCATAATTAATCTAATTATTCAGTAATAAGATTCAAAATGAAAAATTGCAATAAAAAATTGTACACTGTTTCCTAGTTAATTCTCCTGGTTTTTCTTTGAAGAAAGTGAATTTTTACTTCATGATATATCTAATTATTCAGTAATAAAATTCAAAATGAAAAATTGTAATACAAAATTGTACACTGTTTCCTAGTTAATTCTCCTGATTTTTATTTGAAGAAAAAAAATTCTTGCTTCATGATTAATCTAATTATTCAGTAATGAAATTCAATATGAAAAATTGTAATAAAAATTTTTGTCTATATAAATGCAATTCACATAAATATTTTCGGATTTTTTCGTTGGTTTATGCGAGAATATTGAAAATTGCCCAAATAGTCTAAAATTCTTCGAATTCACAATGACACTTGTAACCTCATAAAAGCTATTGAGTTGAACAGCTATATGCAGATACTCAGAACTTAAGAACCTCTAAAAATCATAAATATAAGACTTGAATCCAATGGATTCAGAAGCTAGCAGACCACTTTACATTGATGTAGCAGCCATAAAATATCTTCATCCCCACAATTCAATATAAGGCGTAGTTGAATTCCCATCATTCATCCATCAGATCATAGAACTATTAATCAATTCTCTTTCTAATTAATTATTAAACTGTTATATAAAAATGATCACATTGTTTCGGACAACACATATTGCGTTTGGTTTTCTGTAAAAATTGATTTTCTAATTTTCTTTTTTTTGCAGAATATTCGGCAGTACGGGGGCTTGTTCGGCATGCCATCAAACGATACCTCCCAGCGAATTTGTGATGCGATGCGCCAGTTCGACTCCCCAACAGCCCACGTCGCCCCCCCAAGTGTTCCACCTGAAGTGTTTTTCTTGCAGCAAGTGTGGCGCGCACCTGGTCTCCGGGGACCGGTATTACCTCCTTGCAGGCAGTCTGGTCTGCGAACAGGACTGGACCAAGTTGCTCAAGAGCTCAGCGGTGGCGCCGACGGTGCGTAAGGGTAAAGTCGGCAGACCAAGAAGAAGTCGTGATTGAGGTAATTATCGAATGGACTAACTATTTTACCCTGCAACGCGAATTCAGAAAAAGAAATTGAATTCCAAAGTGTTTTCTTTGTTCCTTGGTGATGTAAACATCTATATTTTTTGTTTTATATATATATATATATATATATATATATAATATATATATATATATATATATATAATACGTCGTGCGTTCGGAAGCGAATGGAAATTGTTGGAAACACCTTACAGCGCAGTTTCGTCCTTTTATGGAATCACCAGTATCATGTATCCAAACAACCAAGTTTAGTGGTTCTTCCAAAAAGTGAACTCCCCTATCGAAGAAACAAGTAATAAATAAACTCTTTCAAATAAAGTAAAATGTTTTAGTGGCAAGTTTGGTATGTACTTCCATGCAAAACTACTACTAATTATGTAGTGTGTAAAAATGGTCACCATGTCTTCTTGCTCTGGTACACCCCATAACGGCCAATACAATAACTTTCTTTCAAGGATCAAAAGGCTCATTTCTTTTCATTGTTATGAGAAGGATCACAATTCTTGATTCATAGTTAGTTTATACTAAGATTTTATTCAACTGTCAAGCGTTTCACTCTAAATGCACGTTGCATTCAACATTACGTCTGTGCTTAATGGTCAATAAGTTGAAACTACCTACTAGCTTCGAAATGAGGAATAAGATTTGAGATATTTTGCATCACATATCACTGAGTGAGTTTTCATAGTTCATAAGTACGAGGGTGGGTGAAAAGTGTCTGACTTGACCAAGAGATGGTGCCAGTAGGTCTACTTTTTGAGCCGTGTCCTACAGTACCGTTCATACTGAGCTTGTATACAAAGTTTTAGCCCAATTGGTGCGTTAGTTTGCGTGTGCGTACATTGCGCGAGATGCTTCCGTTGTTTTCGTGAAAATAGAAAAATTAGACAAACATGCTGTCATCAAATACTTTTTTTTGAAAGGTTTTACACCAAAACAAATAAAAGAAGAGATGGATTCAACACTAGGAGACTCCTCATCATATTCCACTATAAAGCAGTGGGTTTCTGAATTCAAAATAGGTCGTATGAGCATCTCTGGCGGGCCTCGCTCAGGATGGCCTGTTGTCTTCAGAAATAATTGAGAAAATCCATCAAATAGTATTGGAAGGCCGCAGATTGAAAGTGCATGAGATAGCTAAGACCTGTAGGCTGTCAGGTGAACGTGTGCGAAATATTTTGCACAACCATTTGAGCATGGAAAAGCTGTGTGCAAGATGGTTGTCTCGTTTGCTACCGCTCGGTCGAAAACTCGATTCGAGAAAACATTTCTACCTAAAATTTGGCGCTGTATAGGCGTAATCCAAACGAATTTTTGCGTCGATTCATAACTGTTGATGAGACTTGGGTTCACCACTACACTCCTAAAAATAATGAACAGTCAAAACAGTGGGATGGAAAGGGGACACCAACTCCAAAGAAGGCAAAAACCGTTTTATCTGCAAACAAGGTTATGGCTGATGTTTTTTGGGATGCGTATTTGAAAAGAGTAAGACTATCCATAGTCAATACTACGCAGAATTATTGCAAACTTTGAAGGACGAGGTGCAAATTAAACGACCTCATTTGGCCCCAAAAAAATTTTGTTTCATCACGATAACGCACCAGTGCATTTGTCTATTGTTGCCAAAATCCACGAATTGAAGTTTGAATTGATGCCGCAGCTTCCCTACTCTCCAGACATAGCCCCCAGCGACTATTACCTGTTTCCTAACTTCAAAAAATTTCTTTGCGGTAAAAGATTCGAGAGCAACGAAGAAGTTATCGAAACTATAAATTAGTTTTTTGAGGAGCTTGAAGATCTGAAGTTTCAAACTGGTATAACTAAATTAGAACACCGTTTTGAGCAATTTATCAGTGTTGATGGAGATAATGTTGAAAAATAAAGCAAAAAAAAATTTAAAACATCGTTTTTCTTGGTCAGGCCGGAAACTTTTCACCCTACCCGGGTACATCGCAAAATACGAACACTAAAATCACATTTTCTGTTAACAATTTGAAATCATCAGTACAAATTGACTACAACATAACATGTTGTCGAATCAGACATTTTAAAATGTCTCTAATACCGGAATAATTAAAGTTTGGCGCCACTGTTCAGAACTTACAACTATGTAGTAGTTAAGTTGGTAGAAATGCGAAAGGATGGCGGTCACACAGAAGCTTATATCCTTTATGATATAACAGAGTTTAAAGAGATATAAAATTAACGCTATTCTATTCAGTATATAAAAAAATTTCACAGAACACAGAGGAATTAATGAGGAAACTGTACAAAGGACCTGCGAATATTAAAGATGGGCGATGTGGAGAAATTTGATTTACATACATAATAATCAACATTTAACGCGTTATCTTTCTCCAGTTGTAACGTGTGAACTTATATTTTCAATTTCCGAAATTGGACGGGAAACAAACGTTTTGCATTTAAGATATTGACGGGAGAGACGGACAACAAAGCAGTCGACGCTGCATTATATCATGGGACCGACGGAAGATAAGGAGAAAAGGGGAGCCCACGGAGGGGATGGAGGTGTGTGGGGGGCCTAGAACGTGCAGAGGCGAAGGCAATTAGGCAGAGTAAGCAGGAGGACAAAGGCGAAGGAAGATGCAAATGTACATTAAGTTAATTGAACATTAGGTAAAACGAACATTTGGATCCCATTAGAGAATGGCTAGGAACGCAATTAATTATCCGCTCTCAAACAAGTAGGAAATATATTATTCAATTTCCAACTGACTTTTCGCAATTTGCTAATGAATCCTTCCGGCGTCGACAAAAACAACCCGACGTTTCGATTCGGCGTTTGATACAGGTAAACAAGACGGAATCCGAAACGACGCTGTCATACACACTAATTGGATCAGTCTCAAAAATTGTCTACGGGATTCAATTTTCGAATATTCAACAACTGACAATCGGAAGGTAAATTCTAATTAATGCTAATTCTTTCACCGTACTAACGAAACGTCGGACGTTTCAATTTTCGACAAAGCTCGAGTCTATTCAACGTAGAATTTTATTTTAGCATAAACCTATTCTAATGAACATTTATTAATATTTCAGGGCACTAGTTATATTCTAATGAGAAATTCAGAGAAGTAATATAAACCGTAAAATAATTCAGTTCGTATCTATCACAAAAAAGTTTAGTTATTCTAGACCATATTCTAAAGTTTTTTTTTATTTAGTGGACCTACAGTTTAACGCCGGTTCCGAACGGCCAATGGAATTGTTAGCAATATACAATACCCAACAATTATTTTCATTGAACTAATCAAATTAAACACCCATGCCTTCACCGGGGCTCGAACCCGAATCCTACCTCACCATAGTCGGGTGTTCTCCTGACTAAACCACGGAGACCGGCTATTCTAGACGTATTATATTTAAAATCCTTAAAGAAAATATCACACTTGCAGGATTATCCATAATAATAAAAAACAAACAAACATATGGTAAATGACTACATTCGAATCATAAGGGTACTCTGTCACACTATAGTATTCCTTTGTTAACAGCAAAAACTTAACTCTCTTCTTAGGCATTTAAATATTTAGGGATTTCAAATTCGACGGTAAATGGTTATAGCCTACTTTTGTTATCTACTCGTATTTATAGATTTGTATACATCTACAATCTCACACACACACACACACAAGATGTATACCTGCGATTAACCTCTGGTTCATAACCTGAGTGACTGCTAAGTGAGAACTGAAAGATAACGAATTGTACCAGACCACAGTTAGCTACAGTGAAGATGGGGTGGGTTAATTGAGTAAGAAAAATTTAATGCCAGGCGCCAGAGGTTTGAAAGTTCTCGGTACAATTCAGTTGGTTGTCTGGTGGATCAAACAACTCCACCAGATCTAACAGTTCTTAATCTTAGTTCTCCCTAACAGTAATATCCACTTGGTTCAATAAATGATAATATGATTTTATATATATATATATATATATAGATATATCTTAAATGTAAAAGAAAATTAATAATGTGAAATAAAAAAAATTGAAACAAATAATAGTCAAATTAATTCTCTTAGCTAAGAGGACTTAATCGTCACAACAAAAAATATATGATGAATGTTTGAATAAAAAGGAATCTTCAGCATGTAAATCGAACAGTTATTGAAGTAAAGTAAAACTTAAGGTTAATGAAATAAAAATGAAACCACAGATTATTGTCACTATTGATGGTGCTACATAGATGATCTGGATTATTTCTGTGGATCTATATATTCAGTGATCGGGCTATATAGCCGATTTGGCCGGATACGTGGATCTATATTTTTATTGATCTACTTATCTATTGATCAACTGATTTATGAATCTGCTTATTTATTGATCAACTGATGTATTGATCAACTGATTCACTAGTCATAACTAAACTGAAAATACCTGGACTTGCGCAAAGATGTATTGTGCGGTTTACTGTGTATCAAGAACACGTGCTGTCATCTCCTGAAGGGTACTTCTTCTGTTCACAATTTCCAAATAACTAACAATGCCAGAAGAATTTAACGACCATCAAATTATCCCAATACTGGATACTTATTCTTTTCACAAAGCTAAATTCCACAAAAGAAAAAGTATATAATTTGATGAAGGTCTCAACATGTCTCCTATCTTAATGATAATTAGTTTCTGATGATCATTAAAAAAAAACCAGAAAACTTTTTCTCCCAGCTTAACTTTCCGTCATCTTACAAGCAACACAACATGACAATCAGACCTACCTAACAGTAGGCCGAAAGAATACCAACCTAAACTAGACTCACTCCTCTCACCCTTTCTGACGAAAAGATATGAAACTAAACAAAATTATAACGTTATATGGTTGAATATTTTAATACTCTGATAATAGAGTGCGTACTCATATTTAGGTGTTTTATGCATAGGAAAAAGTAGTACATCAATGTTCCTTGGTGAATACTAATGATTACTATTCAAATCAATAAACTTATTTTGAATCATCTTCTTCAACATATAATGAACATCTATATAAACAAGGCAGCGTGAAGGTAATTTTTCATAAAGATAGGCTCACAAGATGATAGTTTGATGAATATCAAACTATTTGTGTATTGTACAACGAATGAAAAATTTTCTTGTGGTGAAAAGTACAAACGACAAAAATATAATTCTTGGTATAGCCCGCAACTCAATTGGAAGCAGCTGTTGACACGTGTTTCGAGCTTATTGGCTCTCCTCAAAACTGCGTAGCCAAGTTCAAGGTGTACGAACCTGGAGATGGAATCAACAATAAAAGAACACACCTGTAAAGGAAGTCTTCACTGCTAGGCCTTTACGTGAACTCTCCGGGTTTGGAGATTTCGTCAACGTATCGCGTTTTGTGCGAACAAAAGAGTAATTTGATATAGTCGGAATTGCATCGCGAAGTAGTAGACCTCGGTAGCTTAGTTGGTAGAGCAACAGGGCGTAAACCTGAGAGACCTGGGTTCGTATCCCAGTCGAGGTTGAAAACTTTTGTGGTGTAATTTCGATTCCAAATTTAAAATATTTCTTCATATACTATATATATATATATATATATATATATATTTTTTTTCAGTGTTTTATTGGGATTGCAGTCCAGACAGAACACGTAGTTTTTGCGATGGATTTTTTTAAATACGTGACAACAGAAGCGAAAGTTTTATTGTTTGAAAAGTGCTTCCATTGAACAAATTTCGCGAATCAATGAATAACTGTTGATAATTTTCGGCACATTTTTATTGATAACCAGAACTTAATTTTTATCATTTATTCTGTATTTTAATTGTTATTCTATATTTCCCCTTAATTGAGGTAAAAGGCATTCAAACGTATTAAAATGGCAAATACAAAAATTTAAAAATCTGAATTCAGACAAATCAATCATTGTCCAGATAATAAGAAAATTTACTTTCCTAGGGTTGAAGAAAGTTGAAAAACCTTCCCTCCTTTGATATGTAAATTTATAAATTAATGTATAATGGCAAAAATTTTTTTCAATAAACTTATCACTCTGGTAAAACTGAAAAACCACAAAATTTCTTTTTTTGTTTTTTTTTGTCCATTATTATAACAAGAATAAAAGTTTTGATATTTTTTTCTTGTGATTCGCAAATAGTGTTAAATTGGCTATTAGATGAGAGTACGTTTATTCACTTGGCTTAATTTTACTGTCCATAGTGTTTCCTATATCAAATTTGATATACATTTTCTCTTTTCAGGTTGAGTATCCTGACCGATTGGCCAAGAAAATCTACGTAATCAATCTCATTTTCAGTGTAATAAATAAAGTGACTACGTCGAGGTTTCGATGAGGACAACGAATTTTTTCAGTTTATTCAAGTGATATTCGGAGTGGTAAAGTGTTTTATCCAGACTCAATAAACTGTGACAAATATTATGTTCATTGGAATTGTACAAATGTTATGTTTGAATAAACGTTATTACAATCTTTGTTTGGTGGCTTAGTGAGAAGTTTCAAGTTGCTATTCAGCACGTAACTACTTTCCAAGTAATATAACGTTGAAGGGACTTGTATATATCTGAAGTGGACTAGTTCTCGGGAACTTTATATATAATTACTTTACTTTAAGAAATTATTTCTTTGGTGGTAATTGAAAAATGGAGTAACGCAAGTACTTTTTAATATCATTAAACTGAGATACAGAGGGTTACTTGGCAATTCATTAACGGAAAAATAAGTTATAAATATTTAAAATAATATTGTTTTATAAAAGTCGATATTTTTAAATATTCTGACAGGTTCATTCAAAAATGTAATCAAAAATTACTCCTTGAAAACAATTGTTACGTATATAATTTTGATATCGATTAAAAGTTATGAAATATATATTCAAAACTGAAGAAATTTTTTTAGCTACAAGAAAGTAGAATGTTATTGAAGTAGTATTTTTTAAATTTCTGTATGAAGATTTCTGTCAATGAGATTCTTTTGCTTGAAAAATATAATTTTATATTTCTCAAGCAACACGACAAATCTGGCAAAGTATCGTAGAATATTTAGTTATACAATTTGTAGGCAGGAATTAAAATGATTGAAAATCCTTAAATCATAAATTAAATCCGCTTTTTCGGTTAAAATTAAAAAAAAAGACAATGAAATGAGGCGCCACAAAGTTTTTTGGTGCCCCAAGTTGAAGGAGATCTCTTTTAGATGTGTTATCGATGCAGGAAATAAAAATATCTAGGCATTAGTAGACAGAAAAAAAATTAAGAATGAGATTAAGATGTGGTTAAAAATAATTTTTTTCAGACTTCATCAAGTTGTACCTACTGTTAGGTAAGTAATATACTATGCTGTTCGAATTAATTGGGGCAAAGGATAAAAAAACAACGTTTTCGTAAAATCTTACCTTTTAATGAAGTAAATACATACAAAATAGCTTAAATTCTTAATATTAATATGAAATATGTCCTCCTTTCGCAGAAATAACTTCTTGAACTAGTCTAGGTAGCGCAGATTTTCTTCAATTCGTCATCATGAAACCACACCTGACTTGCACTTATAATAATTTTTTTTGTGAGTAATGCAATTCATTTTTCCAATCCGTTTCTTTGAAATATTCCATGAATCCTCAATGGGATTGAGATCAGGTGAATTCCTCGGTCCATCGAGTACTTTTATTTTATTCTCACGCATAAAGGCCTGCACATGTTTGGAATTGTGGCAGGGAGCCAGGCCATGCTGAAATGTTCCATCAAACGTTTCCATGAATGGGACAATCCTAGTGCGCAATATTTCCATATATAACCACCTTCTTCCAGTCGTCCACAGTTCACGCACGGTTCTTTTTGGCCCTTGTCAAACGTTTCTTCATCATTTTCTAGGTAAGCAGTTGCTTTATTCTTGGTCTTCTTGACTTACGGTTAACCTCCAGGCAGTCGTTTTCGCACAGTTGAGGTGTTCACCTCCACACCAGAAACCATTAAATCCCTTCGAAGATCAGTGCTTCTCTTTCTCAGATTAATTTTGCTATTTCTTATCAACAGTTTGTCTGTTCTTGGGGTAGTTTTGCGTTTGCGGCCACAGTTCCTTTTCTTTTTGGAGACGATGAGCCACTTTCTTCAAATGTTTTTAAAATTCTCGAAACGCTAGACTTTCCCACACCAACATCTCCAGCTATATCTCACAGTCATTGATGTCTGTTTATTAAGCGCGATAATTTTGGAACGCTTCCTCGGAGTGATTTATCTTTGGACAAGACAATACATCACGTATCAAAATTGAAACCATCAACTGTCGCACCGGAAGGCTCACAACTGAATTGCTGGCGAGGTAAAGCCGGTCAGAATGTAAATGATGGTCAAGGTCGAATCCTCACGTCACCTCAGGTAGTAAACAAGCAAGTGTGAGGGTGTTTGGACAGCCTGGTACTCACATACTAGTAACTCAAACGAAGAAAAAAAATGTTTGTCTCAATTAATTCGAACATCATAGTATTCAAGAAATCAAGACATAAAAAGCTCAACCATTGGTATCTTATTCTAGTAACTTCAAAGCTTTGTTGTTGCTTTCAGCATGAGATATTTTGAATTTATCGTTATAACCATGTAAAATTGTAATATTGTGTAGTCACCAAAAGTTACCAAAAATCGATATGAAGTGGAGTGAACTTACCGTGATTAACAAACACTTATTAGCAAACAAAAAACTTCTTAGTCTTTAAAACAAAACGAACTTTATCAAAAACTTAATAAAATTATTGTTAGCGCGGTTATGGATGTGTTGTCACAGATTACCACAGATTTTTTTGTTTTAAATTGAATGACGTTGACATTTGTTAGCGCGGTTATCGATGTGGTGTCACAGATTACCACAGATCGATGTTTTTACCACAGATTTTTTGTAAATTGAATGACGTTGACATTCGTTACGCGCGTTTTTTAAAATATGCAAAATTGAATGTATATTTTTCAATCTTTCTGAGAAATTTTATTTATATTTTTTTCCCTAAGAACCTTGTACAGAGTATTAGAAAACTACAAAAAAAATCAGTCAAATCGGTCAAGCCGTTTTCATGTTATGTCGTGACAACGGAAAACGGGTTTCATTTTTATATATATAAACTATACTTCTATAAAGTCAGTTAAAAATACTTCTATTAGTCAGTAGGACATAACATAAAAAAGTTGTCTAACCAAATTTGTTCAATTATATGAGAGAAAAGAAAAAAGAAACGCTGTAGTTATTACTTGAATTGATAAATTTTATATTAACTGAGATTGAATTCTCGCTTAACTCTTGGTGAAACATAATTAAATATTAAATCAAATTAAACACTAAGCTTAATGTTTCACGATTATATTCAACAATAAAATTAAATAGTCAACTTCTGTTGACTATTTCAGAGACTTCAGACTTCTAATGGCTCAAAATGACCGTTCTGCTGTTGCTGTCTAAACTACTTGGAGAAGCTTAAAGCAATTCACTACTTCATATAACATTTCTCCAACTGCAGGCCTTTGTACTGTCTTTCGTATATCACGCATATTCCTAAGATCAGTTGTTTTTCATTAGCGATATCGGCTAACAAATTCAAGTGTAAGTCCACTCTTTCAATATCTAACGCATTTTTGAAACACTCAGTTGATTTTTCGAAATCTGTTCACTAAAAGCGAGCACTCTTGTTTAACTACAGAGACTTGTGTGAGTCCTGTTAATGCAAACCGCTCATTAATTGCACTGCAGTCATGAACTAAGAACTAGTTCATTTTCTAGTTTATAGTTCATAGTTCTTTTAAACACAATTCTCAAATTGTTCATAACTATCATGCCTTCAATTGCTGATAAATCAAGCCTACACATATTTTCTCCACATCAGCATATCATTTATTTCAAATGAAGGCATTGTATTTTTTCATTGACATCCTATAATAGGTTCATTGTAAAGCAATAAACACGTAAAAAGAAATAAGTCTCGAATTGTTAACATTGACTCAAGGTAGCCTGCACATTTGTAGTCTGCCTCTGTGTTGTCCTCAGCAGAAAACGTCTAGGAAAACTGCAAAAGATCTTCAAAGTTTTTCAATATTCTCAAGATACTAGAAACTCGCATTCTCCATCGAATTGGCAAAGAGGACGTGAATCAGATTTTAAAAAGCATAATTAACTAATAATTTCCTCAATTTATTGTGGGAACTGAGCCCCCGCCAAAAGAATTTTTGATCGGGCCCCCCTTGGGTCCCATGAAGTCGACGCCACTATATATATATATATATATATATATATATATATATATATATATATATATATATATATATATATATATATATATATATATATATATATATTTAAGATATTTTATTTCGAAAGTTTTTAGCAATAACAGGCTTTTTTATATATTTATCTATATATATATATATATATATATATATATATATATATATATATATATATATATATATATATATATATATATATATATATATATATATATATATATAGTGTGGCTTAAATGAATATAGTAAATAAATACTGAGACTCTTAACCGGAATATTTAAAACAAATAAAACTCTCAGTCAGCTGTCTACACAAATGTTGTCAACGAGAACGAACCTATAACTTTCGAGAGTGAATATTAAGAGCGTTTCGAAACATTCATCGATCTTGTTGAATGATGATAGGATACAATTGTTTCATCATTATTATGAATCATCAGTCCATATTTAAGAATCGATGACTTTCAAAACGCCCATAGATCCTATACCCAATTGAGGGGAATTTTTCACAGTGTAAAATTTACGTGAGTTTCCTCTATCGGAAAAAAGATGTATAAACTCTCCCTAGCGTTCAAGATTTCTACTCATGACAACAGTAGCGCGAGTGTAAGGCTTTGTAGAATTTCATTCGAACACCACAGAAAACTGTCCGCAATGTGTAGAATAGTCCCATACCTAATCTCTCCAGATACAGTGAATTTTACACTGAGAAAAATTCACCTGGCCCTGGACCATCTAGTAGGGTAGGGCATTTTTGGGCAAATTTTGCATATCAACAACCTCTCTCACTGCATCATTGAGTACTAGATTCAAGTTATGATCAGCACAGTGAACATATACGGCATTTGGCACATCTTTTATGAGTTTTTGAACTCCGCCATAAGTCCCTTTCATTGTGTTAGCACCATCATATCCTTGTCCTCGACATTTATTTAGAGGAATATTTTTGTCATTAATCGATTGGGCCAATAGTTGATGTAAATCTAAATATATAATTTAAATAAAACTAAGTAGTCTTTCGATTTTTACTATAATTAATTCAAAAACATGACAATATCGTTTGGTCAACACATCATGTGGCTTCATCAGATGTTGAAAATAAACTGAGCTATTACATTGTGGACTGCTTTTATTTATCCTGAAGTGCGTGGGAATGACCATAAAACACTGTTATTCTTTTATAGGGGAATGACTATGGATATTTTCTTCTGAATTGTAGGGAATACATAGTGACCATAGAATAGTTTTCTTCGATTGCATTTTTACTGAAATTAATTTAATAAAGGTCATTTTACGAAAAAGATTATATAATAAGGCCATTTCTCAAGTATATCCTAAAGTGAGAGACAGTCACAAAAATTTCAGAACATTAATGTATTTAGGCAACCTTGTATCAAAAATCTCGACGTTTTTATCTTATATCTTTCTAAAATCTCAAAGATAAAAATTTAACGATAGCTTTCAAAACCCAGAATACCGTGGTAGACACATCAGAAATGAGAAAGATAAAATTTCGCCTGATGATAAATCGGGTACCTAAATGAGTTGAGTTGCGGTACTTGTCCCAAAGTATATGTTGGTTAAACTGGCAGGAATTTCAGCCCTAGAACACCAAAGATGCTTTGCAAAAAATTCTACGTATTCAAGACATCTTTTACAAGAGAACCATGTAAGAGCGTAAAAGTTATAAACTAACCCTGTTAGAAGCCATGAAAATTAATAAAAGGAAGAAATCAAACAGTTTATTAAATGATCAAGTTTTAATCAATAATTCTCCTTTATTAAATTTTTTCCAGTAAAAATGCAATCGAAGAAAAGTATTATATGGTCACTATGTATTCCCCACAATTCAGAAGAAATATGTTTTATAGTAATTCCCCTAAAAAAGAAGAACAGTGTTCTATGGTCATTCCCACCCACTTCAGGATAAATACAAGCAGCCCACAATGTAATAGCTCCGTTTATCATCAACATCCCATGAAGCCACTGTGTTGCGAAACGATATTGTCATGTTTTTGAATTAATTATTGTGAAAATCGAAAAATTACTTAGTCTTATTTAAATTAAAAATTTTTGTCATTTATGGATTCAATAATTGGCTTGGACATTACTAAAGCAGTTTGATCCTTAACTTCATGAAATCCTAAAAATGTCTCTTTAATGACAAGGGTCTTTGGGATCCCATTACCATCTTTCTCGATCATACAATAACGGTAAAGTTCACACATTTGATCAATTTTTGAAATATCTTGAATTGTATCGAATATAATAGAGAAAAATGGTGCGGCATCTATTTAATTTATGAGTGCATTTTCCACTTTTAGAACCAAGACAGAAATAAGCTCCTTTTGTATTTTAGGGCTCAAGTATTTTATCTGGCTCTTTGGTTTACTTAACAATTCTTGTAAAATCGTGTCGTATTTTCCTAATAACTCAACAATGCTTAAAAAATTTCATTTGGAGCTTGAATCACTGCTATCTGCATTTTCTCTATGTCCACGAAAGACTAAATTACACGTTGAAAGTGTCAGAGTAACAACAAGTAGCCTAGAAAGTACTTGGCGCCAAAAAAATTGTTCCTTTTTGATCATAGACTCTTGCTCTTCATCGAGTGTTCCATGTAGCCGCCACTGTTGATACGTAAGAAAGGAATCCAGATGAATTTTCGATGTCTCGTGTCTTTGTATGGCATCTAAAATATGTTTCCAGTCGCCAAATACCTCAATCCAAACATTTTGTATATTTTAGATGCCCGATTTACGAATAACCAACACGGTTGGTTCACAATACGCCTTCTGAAGTATTAAAGCAGTAAAGATAGCCATGTACGTTCAAGTTTCACGCCAGACTTGGAAACAATATAGTAATGTTTTTCTAGAAAAGATCTATTACCACTATCTCTTAAAGGAAGGGCCCTTTGGTTTACAATGTCCGTTTTCAATCACGAACCTTTTCACTTGATCAGTTAGGTCTTTAAAATTACTCTTATCAGTAACATATGCCGAAGATACAATATTATTCACGCTAAAATATATTTCGCTTTGATTTTTGCTAGTACCTTGTTGTGGTGTTCTGGATCTGGATAGTCACTGGTGTTGGGTGCTGCATTTGGTAATTCTGATATACTTTTAGTAAGGTCCGATCTTTTACTTTTGGAGCACTGTTCACTCGACTTCTCATTATTAAAGTCATCATTTTTCAAATACTGACTAATTTTAGGTAGCATTTTATTTTTTTCAGTTTCCTTTTTTCTCTTTCGTTTTTCGCTCCAACTTAAATATTTTCGGGAACTAGACATTTTGAAATCTAACTTTCACAATCAACTTTACTTTGCCACTGTTTGCAGATTCAATAAAAGAACATTATCAAAATAATCGCACAAAGAATACGCAGTTAGAACCCTCATAAAACAATTTCAAATCCGAAATTCCCCTAAGATAGTGTTGCTAGCTCGCTCCAACGGCAGCGCCACGAAAAAAGTAAAAACAAAATGATGGAATTCCCCGATCATCAATGCTCACGCGCGCTGCCAACATACCGCGACAAAATATGTAGAAACCAATAGATGCGTTCTAAAATTAATCAAACTATGGTATTTCGTTGTCTCAATTTGGATTTTAATCAGAACTTACAAAATAAAAAGATATACTTTTCCAGTAAAATAAAATACTCGGGTACATTGTAAAAAAAATTCTGAGCTCGCGGCCTCTTGGGTCGGGGGCCTGTGGCATTTTGCCAGCCCAGCCACCCTCTAGTTTAAGCCACTGTGTGTAGTCTTTATAAATGAATCATGTTAGGGAGCAATGGACGGTAAGTATCGAATATGCGCTAAACAAGTGCATGCTTGTTCATTTTGCTTCGAATATTTTAATGTCATATTATTCATGAGGTCATAGAATATTGGCATTATATTGACTATCAAAATACATAAATTCTAATTCGTAATTCGATATTTGTTAAAGCACCAAACTGATTTTTTATGAAATTATAGATATAGAGGCATCTCTTTGAATAAATTTTACAAATTCGTACCAAATTCACAATACAGATGAGTAAAATGGAATTTTAATAGTTATGACGGTATTTCGGTTTTATTTACAATAATATTCAACTTTTTTAGAATTAATTTCTGATTATTTTGGCAATAGAAGGCAATTGAACAAATAACCCATCCAACTTTATAGAAACTTCGATAGTACACATAAGTATTCGTTGTAAAATATTATATAAAAGAAATACAGATAAATTATTAATTTCATAGTTCCAAACAATTGTGGGAATGTTTTAAATTTCAGGAAAAAAGAGATCAAAGTTCAATTACCAGATCTGTTCGGAAAGATTCCATGCCCCTCCAAAAAAGACCATTATTTCAATTTTTTTATATTATTGGCACTTTCTCCTTCGTAACATTAGATTCCACTGTTCCCAATTTTGTCAGAGATGTTTCCAATTCACAAATACATCCTGAAAAGGTTCTTAAAATTGTGAGGAATTTACTTCGATTTACTTTTCTGTTAACTAACACTAACGAATAATTTCAAAACGTAAAAGAAAACCATTCGTAACAAACAATTCGTGCGACTCAAACCATCATCTTGCATACTTGTAGATGTTATGATAAATGTTTCCTTTTCCAACACAGAATTTTCACACATATTCTTTATAAAGTTGCCATTTTAAAAAACGTTGCACTTGAATAAAGGTAACCCGAAAACTGAACCAATTATTAACAATTTAAAGTCATTTGATGATGATGAGGCAATGTCAAAACAATGCTGCCAATCTGATGGAATCTTATTCCCCCAGATTCCCAACTGGTCCATAATTTAAATTATTTAATTTTATTAAGACAACATGAACAATTTATAAATTCCGTATAAACATAGCTAATTGGCTTAATAGCAATCAATATTCAACATTGTGGAAGGCAAAATAATTCACTGAAAGTCTGTATTTGTGGTTTTTCAACGGGGGCTCTGGGAAAATATCCACGCTTTCTCTAATTGGACGATGAAGAAAACACCGGAGTTATCTCATATTGTTACAGTTTTTCTAATTACATTTAGACATGTTTGGCACCGTTGTAGCGAGTGGGTCTCTACTAATTAACTGGTAAACTTCCATGGCTCCCTCCCACTCGAGTACTAATTAATGTTGACGATCCTTCAGGCCTTCTGCGATAAGCAGAACGCACTTTGGCTCGTTCGGCAGCGAGTTCCCTCGGGAATTGATTCTGCTAAACGGGGCAGGTCATTAATTATGAGAACACGGGTGGTAATTTGAATCCGCCGCTAATGAACTTCAAACATACAGATTTTTAGCGAAATCTTGCGTTTATTCTACGTGTATGAGTGTACCTAATTTTCATCCGTATGGAAAAACCTTGAAAATATAACACGTTTTCGATATAAAAGATATTCATTAAATATGCGAAAAAAATTAATGTTCATACTTATTTCATAGTGTAATCCTTATATTAAGAGTTTGTCATACTTATATCTAAACTTTTGTAGTTCTAGTCTGGTAGAAATTTATTAAAAGAAGTTCAAATTTCAACTTATTATTTTTATTATTATTATATATTGATTTTCATTATTTTATTCATAAAAACTAAGAAAAAGCATAAAAAGTGCTTATTCAAGCAAAATAATGTTTCAATCGGGGTGCAATTTTTGCGACGCCTCTAGAATAAAGCTGTAACGCCCGAGGGAGTCTCGACTCATAGAAAGTTAAACTATTTTAAATATGTTTTGCCTTATGTTGATTTTTAAGCAGCCTCCTTGTTTAGAAATCGCGGTGGAATAACCATATGTGGTATAATTGGACCGCTATTTCCGCTAGGACTAGCTACACTCAGTTAGTCTTGTTTTTTGTCAAGAGTTAAATCAATTTGTTCAAATAATTTCCGTGAAATTCAACCTAGCTTTTCAAAATATAATTCTCTTCATGGCCCTTTGGTTTTAAATTGAGAAAGACACTTTTTTGAATCAAAATGTTGGTTGTAACATTTTAATACAAAATAATATAGTGTGAAAGACGAAAAAAACATTTTTTTATCACTTGAGCTTCATGAAAAATGTTTTGTTTAGATGAAAATTAATCAATTTCCTTTTATATCGAATATTTTGCGGTGCAACTGTCTTTTTCCAAACTTAAATCTCCAGAAAGGATGACTCCGTTTTCTAAATCATTGCTTGATGGGTGTAGCTCATTCTTTGTAATTGAATAAAATCGGATTACAAGGGAAATATGATGTATACTACTATATATTTGTGTGTAGGTAAATGTTTGTCTATACTCTATTGGACTATATTATATTCAACATTGCAAATATATTGCTTAGGATAAAAGTGGAAAAAATTCCATACTTTTTCGAAGGAGGGTCAAAAAAATAGAATAAAACGAATAGTGAAGATATTTTTTTTTTATTTTCAAGCCACATATATATCGTTTATTATCATAGTATAACTTTTTTGTTTGGACTATTATTGCAAACAATATTTGATGAAGAATAAGTTTGGAAACTGGCCACCTCTCCCATACAGTGTGAGTGAGGTGTCATACGATGTGGAAGAGGTGCCATTTGAGTCCTTGTAGGTACATGAATTTTTTTTTTCTAGTTTTTTTTTGAGCAATATTTATTTCTCTTCCGCCATTATTGCAATATTGCAATACTTGCAATTCAAGGAGCCATTTTTGACAAGAAGTACGTTTAATCCATTCAACCTTTTTCTTTGTTCGGAAAAAATTTTCACAGGACTTAGTTCTATTATTGAAGTCTTCAATCGGGTTGAATGCATTTTGTTGCTAGGATGATGATGCTGATACTCCAGATTGCTGACTGAGGCAAATCCGGTACAAGCCAAGAGTGTTATATAACACGCTAAGAGTTTTTCATTTTCTGCTTCAAGCGATGCTGAAACAAAAAGTGCTCATAATAATTCATATACACGTATACAGGTGTGTTCAAAAACTAAGCTGCTTGTCACGAAAAAAAATAAATACCTTGACGGCCCAATACAAATTTTTCAGTGTTACCAGTACTTAGAAGCCTATATAAGGTAAGAATTGGTATCCCATACAACCTTTGCGCCTCATTTTCTGAATTTTCAAATTATATTTACATTTTCCATTGCCAAAATTAAAATTTTCGGCCCACAAGCCTTCAACAACTCAAGTGAAGTACGGCATCTCTCCTCAGATTATGGGAAAGACGCCCCATAGCTCAAATTATTAACAAACGTGATAAAACACTAAACGAACATATTGAGAATAACCTAAATAATATATTAAATCACCACTTAAACTACTGTCCTTTGTTTTTATAAACTATGTTAACCAAAACCACATAACCACTTAATACGTAGCAACAAAATTTCGAGGCAAAAATTCCTTTCCTCGACATAGCGTTATACTCAGGTGCAGCCGAAGGGGCATTGATAAGTCTTTGTGGTAGCGTCCTAGAGCTTTCGAATATAGTGAGAAATTTGCATTTCCATTTTTCGCACACTGAATTATGGGTAATATAGCTTTTCACCTCATATGACGTCTCACCCACTTTTACCTTATACACGATAAGATCATATTTAGTGGATGTTATTCTATCAGAAATGCCGAAACTTTATCCCTCCACCTGTTAAAAGTTTGATTATGATCAATTTTTCTAGAGGGCTTGCACTCTGACTCTGATTTCAAACTTTTTCCAAAAGTCCGAAATTCCAATTATCCGTTTTCATTATGTCCCAAATTAATAGACATGCTTAGAACAAAGATTATGGATTTCTTTTACATACCATCGTTCTCTTCTCTTTTGGCACTTTCACGTGGAATACCCATAACTCTTTTGACTTAGAGGAATCCCTGATCAGGTTTGCAAATTCGAATACTTCAAATTAACAATGTAGACATTTTCGCGCCTTTGGATTCAACCTTAACAAAGTAAAAAACTTTCTCTCAATCGTGCCACATCACCAGCCCGTCCTAATATCTTCATCTCATTAGTGTGGTTGTTATTCGTTGACTTTTTCAAAGTCCAGCATTCTGCTACATAAGTTGAGAATAATCATGGTTATATAGGCTGTCCTCCCCCTCTTGGTTTATGTGCCCAGACAATTTTTCTCATTGAATACTCCAAGATCCAATGCCCTCATACAATTACCTATTAGATTCTTTACTTTTTAGTGGTTTTTTTTTTAATTCAGTGGACTTACAGTTTAACGCCGGTTCCGAACGGCAATTGGGCTTGTAATGAATGTACATTATATCATCTTCAAACTACTTCACAAATCAAAAACAAACAAATACACGCATGCCTTTCACCTGGGCTCGAACACGAGTTCTACCGCACCGTAGTCAGGTGTTCTCCCAACTAAGTCACGGAAAGCGGCCTTTTTAATGTTCTTAGTCTGGCAGATGTGATGTTATTAATGAGTCATTCGCTTTCATTAATCAAATTCATTTGAATTACTGAATGACCCTTATAATATTTACATGTATTACATTATTATTATTTCTATTGTAATTTATTTTATTTGCTCTTTTCTCTTTCCCATTGAAAAACTTTTGTACCTATTATATTATTAGGTGTTATAAGTACTAACGTATATTTTCAAATATTTCCAGTAATTTGTGGTTTTACCTGTACGAAAATAAAGCCTTATTATTACGAGTATTAATAATATATAAAATGAGAAGAAAAGATTCAATCACTTTTAGAAGGTGTGCAAAATGTAATAATAGCGTTTTTTGTGTATCAATATTATTATCATGAGATTTTCAAATTCTTGAATCCTATTCATTCAAATTTACTAACGTTACTCTGATTTCGATTAAATATTAGTAAAAATTATAAAATTGAAAATCAACACACTTGACAAGTTTCACTGAATATATCAAAAACTCTACATATGTTTCAGGTGGTTAACCCATTATCAAAAGTATAAAATATTACACAAATTTTATTGAGTATTATTGAGAATTGAGTATATATTGAGTAATATTGTATACTCTTGATAATGGGTTAACCACCCGAAATATATGTAGAGTTTTTAATATATTCAGTGAAACTTAAGTCAAGTGTGTTTATAGTTTTTAACATAATGTTTCACCAAGAGATAAGCGAAACCTCCGTGTCATTTATTAAATATTAGTATTTATATAGCATATGAAATTATTCTCCATAATTTCAGTAAGATCTCTTCAATAAATGAAATCCTCGAAATATTTTTTCTTGCGAATCAAATATTTCAAATTGGGTTTATTCGGGATAATGATCTTCTAACGTATATTGAGATGCCAATTCCTTCAGTCTCGAATAATTGGTCCTTAAAAATGACCCAAAATGCTGAATAGAGAGAATTTTTTCGATTTATTCCGTCTCCATCCCCTAGATTCCGGTCACCCTTATTAAAATACAACTTGTACCATGAAATTGTCGATACAGAATAACGAGGTACATGGTACATGAACGGTGACCTCTCAAGTGGAAGATCGCGTCATCTTCAAATGGCTATTTAAACCAGCGACGGCTCTTGACCGGGCTTGTTATTGCCACGTGTGTTCATTTTGGGGCAGTGGATCCTGAAGTGATCTTAAATTTCAGCAATTGTATATTACACTCGAATGGATAACAGTGAATTCTTCTGAATTTCAAGATAAATATCTGAAAACGGAAGACTAATTAGCATAGTTAGGTTTTTAATGAACCAATTTCATCATGTTGGTTCAAAAAAATTAATTCTTTATTTCCAAAAATTATAGAGAAATTTCAGAAATTTGTGCGCCTTCGCCAGTCCAATTTAAAAACATTTCCAATGAATTGTGGCAATCTCATATGAAATTAGCATTTCAAAAATTAATCTCGTATTCCGAATAGTTTGTTTTGAACTACCAGCTAAAACTAAAAATTATTAAAAAATTGCCCATTCCAGAGGGAACACAATTATCAAGAACCACTATTGAATTTTTTCATTTGATATTTTTAAAATGTGTAATTTCAACAATTGTTTTTGAGAACATTGATTTAATTAATAGAGGGAAAGCCAGTGACCAATTTTGAGTTGTCAATTCAAAACTAACCAAAACTTACCTAGTTTGAGACCTGTTTGATGATATGTCATTTCTGGCTATCTCCAGATTCTGGTTATCTCTTATAGATGAAGAATGACTGCAAGAAGGTGGCTTATGCAGACAATATTAGAATTTATAAGAGCGTGTCATCTATGTATGATTTTTTTAAGACTACAAAATGACCTGAATGATATCATCCTGTGGTGTAATAATAATTGTTTACAGTTGAATGTCATCAAATGTACTGTGGTGAGTTTTACTAGAAAGAGAAAATCTTTCGATTACAACATTGAAGGTGTTAATCTGACTCGACTTCTGGAGGTTAAGAATCTCGGCCTAGTATTTGATCATAAATTCTCATTCATACCTCATATCAACCAATTAATTTTTTCATGTAGTAAAGCTTATGGTTTCATCGTGCGCAATACTAGATTGTTTTAGAATTCCTCAAAACTGGCCATTTATTTAACGCCCTAGTGAGAAGCAAACTTGAGTATGGCTGTCTTGTTTGGCGACCAATATATAATTGTCACATAAACCGCCTGGACGCACTGCAGAGGAAGTTCTTGAAATGGCTCTCATTTATCCACCTAGGGGTTGTGATAACACTTGTTTGCTGTCGAGATTTGACACTAGGAGCCTCCACACTTGGAGAAGTTTAAATGCATTGAAATTTTTATTCAATTTGTTCAATGATAATCTCAGCTATCCTGAGCTTCTGGGTAAACTTAATTTTTTCGTTCCTCAGAGGTGTACTAGAATAAGCCAGAGATTTTACTCAAAAACCCATACAACCAATCTTCTCTCTGCAACCGCCGCTTAGCTTTGCATGTTCTACTGCAAACCAGGTATCAAGCTGCTGTTATTTGCACTGAGGCTCACTTGTTTCTATCATTAATGTGTATTTAAATCTTAACCAGTGAGGTATCTTGATTTCTTCCAGTTCTGAGTGATTTGTTTTCTTGATTATAATTATGACTGATTATTTAGATATTAACATTATAGATTTAGATTATATATTTGATAATGTTTTTTATTATTATAATTATTTTTGATATTGTATATCTATTTTGTTATTGATATTTTCACTAGTCATATTTATTCATTATGTATTTTCCTGTAATCAGGTTGTTACCTGTTATATATGCTATGTTGAATATATGTTTATTAATATTATTATTATTATCTCCAATTGCCGGAGTATATTACCTTAACATTTCGAAGAGGGTAGGAAAAGAGATTGATTTCATTTTGTTATATCATTAGTCACAAAACGTCATGAATGATTATTTTGTATATGTATTATATAAATTATATTTAAGTGTCAATTTGGAAATTGAAAGAATTTTTTAATTTATTGTTTAATTTTTTACATCAGAAAGAAAACATTTATAAACAAGAACAAAGGATCCCCGCGTCTAGAGCACATCTGTGTGACTTTCGAAATATTCAAAAAAGTCGAAAAGCTAAGTCACATGAATAGCCTTTTTTGTCGCACTCGATAACGTTTTTCGTTCTGGTAGATGGTTAGTGATATAGCTATTTGTAATAAATATTTATAGGGTTCTGTGAACAATTAGGAGGAACATAAAAATTTTCGTGATTGACGTATAACAAAATAAAATCTTTTTTCCTAGCCTCTTTGAAATGTTAGGGTAGTCTCTACTCCGGCCATTGGGGATTGCCAGAAAAAACTTTTATCATCAAACAGGTATTGAATATTGAATAGGTCAGTTTTAGTGACTTTTGAAATAACAACTCAAAATTGGTCACAAGAGCTCAAAATTGGTTAGTGGTATATTCATATTGGTATATTCATATTGGTCAGTTGTATATACATAATATTTGCGGGGGAGTCAAGATCGGTTAAAACCAAGACCAAGAAAACGGTGAAACAAAGTAAATACAAGTGAAGGAAGAAAAAGGTCAATAAAGTATATTGTTAAGACTTATTGACGTCAGAAATATTTACACAGATTTCTGAACAAAGTCCAAGTTTCTAGTGTATTTGAGAATTTATCAATAACTTCCTGGTCACCTATAATAATAACCCTGTCGATGGAAATTAAATCTAGTCCGTTAAGACTACTTTCGGATGTGCTATTTCTTAAGTAGGTCATCAGTCTTCACAGGTTGAAGGAAGATCTCTTCACGCTGGCAACAGAAACATGAAAAACTGCTAGAAGTTTCAAGAGGATATAAATGTTAAGGAAGAAAGTCCTATCACAATTTGCGGGAGATCCAATAGCACTACGGCCTCTTTCTTCTTGCCGAAGGAAGAGGCTGTAAACATCTGGGTTCGGGGGAGGGGGGGTGAGCTTATTATTTGTGCTCCGCCACATGCCTCACCTTATAAACGTCCATGGCACTAGCTCTTGGTCCATTAAATCATTAAAGTATTAAAGTTTATTCATTATCTTCTTCTTGTATCGAATTCAGTTGTGTTAAAACCGGCATGGTTGTATTCTGGAAAAGTTTGAATGTATACGGCCGTTACTTGATGTAAAATTGAATTCTTCGGATCGAAAAGGACATCACAATGGTGAAACGTTGTTTGTAACGAAAAACAATGTTCTTCGTTACCATTTTTATTCTCGAAAAGTGTTCATTTGTGAAGTTCGAAAAATGTATACTTAAAAGTCTTCTATATCTTTTGAGAGGAAAAAATTTTTTCACTTTCTGGAATCGCAAACTAACGACAGCTAAACATCAGTTGTCTAATTACGATTAGTCTAACAACTCCATTGTTTTCAAGTAATAATTACCAGTGATCAAAATTCGACCATAATTATTTTAATGTTTAAGTTATGTTTATAACTTGATTATTTTTAATGTTTAACTTTATCAGGTTTTTTGCCATAAACAATATATCTATGTACCTATATATAGCTCTATATCATCCTTCCTTTATGATTTCCATTATGCTTTCCAGCAAGCTGTTTTTCAAACTATAAACACTTGTACAAATGGAAACAATTTCAAAGTTTCATTCCGATTTTTTTAATTGACATTTGATAAAACCAAAGCGAATATAATCATAAAAGTCGATAGATAAAATTAAACTACAGTTTGACCTTATAGTAAGTTAGTATGCGTATGTGTGTCTGAAGCGCATGTAATGTGTGAATTTATTGCTATATGTATGTGCATAATTGTGGTATGCTCTTCTTTCTTATATAAACTTTAACTATGTGAAATTTCACGTTCATCCACACTATTTTCAGAAAGGAGTACAACGTTTTTGCTACACTATCTATGTATTCATACATAGATAAAAATTCATACATTTATACAAAATTAGTCGTGAAAATAGCCTAATAAAATACCTATTGTGATTGAATTTCATAAGTCTTTCTTTTATTTCATAACTCAACTGAGTTGCTTGAAGAAAACAAGCAATTCAGTTTCGTTATGAAATAAGTCGACAGACTTATCACGAAAATTCAACAACTATGATCAGTACAGGCATTGATAATGAACGTACTAAAATCAAATTTTGAGTCATCTGAATCTAATACAGCAGCGGTTCCAAACCTTTTTAATTGGTGGGACCACCAATTTTGAAAATTAAACTTTTAGGCCCACTTACTGAATACACAAGAAAAATAAATAAAAACTGTAACGGATAAGGATAATATATATTTTAACCAATATACCCTATCTATGGCCTATGACGTGTAACTCTAAGTTAAATATGTATACATGGATTAAACAAACAACAATTTTAAGAATTCATAGATAAAAGAACTTTATTTTACTTCTATTTACTTTGCTACAAAACCTCAAATACAAGTGTTCAAAGCGAAAAGAAAAAAAATTCAATGGGACTTTTGACATTGTTCCTCCCCTACGAGATAGTCGGGATTATCGGGATTGAAACTGGATAGTTTTAATCTTAAATCACTTTCAACGACCAATTTATTTCTGTATTTATTTCTCAAAAAAACTAAAGTTGAAAAGGCTCGTTCACATATGTGTTGTGAAAAATCCCATCAAGTGCTTCAGAGCAATTTTGGCGATTGCTGGATACTCTTGACGAAGTTTGATCCAGAACGGGACCAGTGTTGTTGTTTTCAAAAACGATTTAATGGTCACATGAAAGTTCAGTCGACGAGTCTTCTTCACTGGAAGACATTTTCAACTTCTTCAACGAGTCTTCTTCAAATGGATTCCTGATCCATAGAATCTCATCTTTCATTTTAGGGAAGTACTTCCTAAAAAAACATGTAAAGGCTCAATATCAGCTCTAGTTCTTGGACAGGTAGTATATTTCTCATTAAGATGAATGAAGAATAAAATATATAAGAACAGTTTAATAAAAGTAGCTAAATTAAATGAATGTTAATTGTTACTAAAAGTTTCTGTTTTAAAATATTTATGTTTTAATGAGATTAGACCTTTTGAAAATATTACTATAACATTAAGAAAACAAATAAAATAATTTTAAATTGCCTGTGGTTGGAGGCCAAAGATCCGAGGTGATATTTGATGGTTGTAGCTGTTGTTTCGCCAATTTCCACTTCGTTGGTTTCCAGAAAATAGTAACTATTCGATTGTATTCTTCGTTGGTTTGAGTTGTGTACTATTCAATAGTTAACACTCGAGTGACTTGAAAGTTTAAATTTAATTGTTACCATCGCTATTCTTATATTAACTGCTGAAACTCATGATGTTTTTTTTATTTTGTATTTATTTTTTATTATTCTTTTGGCCAGAAGCAGCGGCCCAGTACTACACTGCCCGCGGCCCACAGGTTGGGAACCGCTCTAATACAGGTATTTATATGATGCAATTCAATGCGTACAAAAAGGTTACCAAATGGAAATTAAAACAAAGCCTTCTTCAAATACGTTTATGACCCAATTATAATCTTGCCAACAGAAGTTTATGGGTAGGGGTCTTAAGAATGGAAAAAACCAATTCAATGTGGCCAACGTTTCGGCTGCTTATAGCGCCATCCTCAGGGCTCTAAAAGCCTTATCATTTATTCAACATTTAAATATTTACAAACCTCGCTAAATTTAAATACATATTAGAACAAAAAAACAAAACTAACGTAAATGTCAAAACAAAACTTGCTTTCTTCTTCTTCCCCTTTTTTTGTTTATATTAATATAATAACTATGTTTCAAAAATCAGACATACAACTTGACTATTCATAAAATACTCTATCAATAGTCATATAGATAAATTCCAACACAATTTAGAAGATCTAAGCGGAGAGCAAGGAAAAAGTTTCCACCAAGATATAAAGACGATGGAGAATAATACCAAGGAAGATGAAACACTCATATGATGACCGACTATTGCTAGGGAATCGTGCGAGATTGCCCAAGTCAGTTTCACTCAAGAAAAACACTCAAAAAGCAATTTCTTGAAGATTAATGTCAATAAAATTAATTTTTTTTGTGAAAAATGTATTTTTTTTATCTCGGGAACTAGAGCTGATAGAAAAAACCAGTAACATTCTTGATATCGCCATATAGAACATACTTAAAATCTGCTCTAAAATCCCCGGCACCAAAATCGTTGTAGGCCTGTGTAATGAATCAATTATAATGGATTTACATCGAATAAACGCCAACACTATTGAATATTTAGTATTGTTAATTCTTAAAATTTCATCTCAATTCGAGATCTAGTTCTCAAGTAAATCTATTCCAAAAGACCTCTAGAAAAAAATTTCTTAATGCATAAAGTATGCATTCCATGAATTAAAAATTGAAATTCAGCCACAATTGTCCAGATGAATTTTAAGAATTCGGAAAATTGAGTCAAATTTGCGGTATTTTATCATTTTTCAATGTGTAGCATAGACTTTTGTCATGATCTTCATTTTCATCGAATTTGATATGGATATATGAAATAAGGATAATCAATTAATGTGTAATATTGTAATAGTATATCATGATAATATTATATTATATAAAGAGTATTATATAAGTTTATATACTATAATGAACTAGTTTCAATCCAGTTTCAACGTAATTGTACAATAACGCACCAAATGAAATGTATCAAGCTAAACACACGAATCTATCCAAAAATGCATCAAAATGTAAATGAGTAATAGCGAATAAAGCACAATGTTTTCAGTTAGGATAACGAAAAACTATAGCTATAAATAAAGTAACAAAATGAGATAAACTAATGGACTTTAAAAGCACCATTGTTTCCAACAACTTCCCATTCGCTCTATACCCCAACCTTGTCCAAATGTCCGGACTGGAATAGGTAGAAATTTCCGTGACTGCCTCCAGTAAAAAACGCATAGAAAGGCAATTTTCCCCATCGTTAGCTGAGTCATCCGAACTTTGATTCAATCATTTAATCCAGTTACATCGTCGAAGCACCTCATTTTCAGGCTTTCGGCTGTAGCTAATCATTCACTGATAAAATAAGACATGTGATTATAGTATAAACTTATATATACTATTGGCAAACTACCGCAAATGTTAAAAAACTCTTCTTACAGGTCTGGAGCAAGTGATTCAAACCGAATCATCAGAATCACATAGTTTTTATCTTGTTGCTTAATGGATTTGATTTTGTTTTCTAGTTTCTTCGTTGAAGCGTGAAAATACTTATATCTGAATGGCAGTCAAACGAAGCTTACTGCACAAGCCTAACTGGGTTATTAATTCAAATCATATTTCTCGTTTGAAGCAATATGACGATATTTTTTAAAGAAATGATGTTTTTGTACTGATGGCACTGAATAAAATATTTAAGAAAATGAATACTAGAACATTCATTCGAAAAATCCTCTTATGACTCCAAGTGGGATACTGGAGTAATACAAGTAATGAATAATTCACAATTCCATATATAGAAATCAATACAAAACATCTCTTAAGTCATAGACACACCAAGCATCGAACGTTCACATCTCTTCTATATAGTAGATATTTACTAAATTGCAACGTCTATTTGACAAATGTCATCATATGAATGTTCTAGTATTCCTTTTAAATTATATATATATATATATATATATATATATATATATATATATATATATATATATATATATATATATAATAAAAGTGAACATTGTCGGCATATCCCGCAGATTGGTAGCAGCCGTTGACACGTGTTTCGAGCTTATTGGCTCTCCTCAGAACGGCGTAGTCAAGTTCATGTTATACGAACCTAGAGATGGAAACACAAAAAAAACTAAGAAATACAGACAACCTCTTTAGGAAGTCACCACATTTCAGGCTACCGTGCTTGTTCTCTCCGGATTGGGAGATTTGGAAAACTACTTCGCCCGTGAGGTGACTATTTATCCTTCAAGGATGTTCTAAGTCGAGACGTTGAACAATATATTAATAATGTTTGATACGGAAGAAAATTTAAATGAAGGTGAACATTGTCGGCATATCCCGCAGATTGGTAGTTTTTTTCCATCTCTAGGTTCGTACAACATGAACTTGGCTACGCTATTCACTTTCATTTAAATTTTCTTCTTTTCTATACATATATATATATATATATATATATATATATATATATATATATATATATATATATATATATATATATATATATATATATATATATATATATATATATATATATATATATATATATATATATATATATATATATATATATATATATATATATATATATATATATATATATATATATATATATATATAATAGTTTATTTTAAATGTTTTTAGCAATAACAGGCTTAATTGTAACATTGCAACCTACAACTTTTTCTTTCTTCTAGTTTTTCCAGGGCTGTGCGCTTTTTGTCCATTAACATACAGATTTCTTTCTATAATCATGGGCCAAAGTGATCAATAGGCGAAAAAATAATTGGAAATTTCTTCTGAGTCAGTGCTCAGAAGAAGGTGATGTATATTGAATTGAATCGTGAAAAGGTCTGTCTGAGGTTTAGAACGTGGACATTGACCTCTACATGGAAGAAAGTGTGGCCTGAGTCTGTAGCCGGAAGGAACTTCCAAACATTAGAACACGAAGTGCCAGTGGAGGAAGAGATTGTTTCTCTGAGAAAACTCATGGGCCTTGTGTTGGATGAGAGAGACGTATACGAGCCACAAGGAGCACCCTCAGGAACTGGTACCGAGGAATTACAAGAATTCCAGTCGCAGCTGCATTCGGGAGTTTTGCGAGAAATTGTTTTGAAGAAGGACCAGAGGTGATTAGTTATAAAAGTGATTATCTCAACAAGTGAGATAAAAGAGTTCTTGTAAATGTGGGTGAGATTTGGATAGCTCGTGGAAAAAAAACCGGAAAAATTTGCGTATTTATTTATTTATTTATTTAAATCCAGAGTTTTATTCTTATGATAGTCCTAAAATATGTGTCATTTCATGTCCTTTTGTTTTGTTCATAGAACTAGGTAAAAAAAATTTTAAAAGACCATTGAACATTTTCATAGATGACCTTCCATAATTTCTCGATGTTATAATCAAGTTGTACTAACTCTATAATAGTACCATACTGCAGGAATTTAAAAATGTCAATAGATGTAGTATAATAATTGATAGTACAAAGAATAATAAGTATAATCCATATTCCAGTAGAATTGATATATCAAAATCGTGAGATTATTATCTCGGTATATTTACCGAGCATTTTTCAGAATTATTGCAACCACCAAGAGATTGTCCTATTGCATATATAACACTAGCATTATTAAAAAAAATTACTTCGATCATCAATATTTGTTTTTTGAGAACCAAAGAGCCAAAAGATAAAAAATCGTACCTCGTATATCGTCATGGTTTATGGACCAAATTAAAAAGTGAACATATATAGGGTGTTATTTGACAAATGTCTGATAATTAACAAGAGGACTACGCAGTTATTTTTAAGGAAAAAAATTTCATGTAAGTACCTACCTGTAGACCTGCAAAATCTTCATTTTTGATTTTTTACAGATTTATTTATATTCTAATTGAATAATTTTTTAAGTAATTTCAATATTTTCTAAAGAAATTGGTACTTAGAAGTTTTTTTACATTTGTGATAGAAATTTTTCATTAGTATGGTTTCTTGTTGCTGGGGCACTATGTACAGATACGAGTACTTTCATCTTTCAGAGATTCACAACTTTTTTGTGTGTTTGTTGCAAATTTTCTGTTAAACTAGCAGATTCTTCTACTATTTTTACGTGAAAAAGGTACTCTCGTCAAAAGTCGCTACGATTAACTGTTTTTTGAATTCTCTCCGAATTTTTCAATTCAATAATTGATGAGAAGTAGATTGACTGAGGGTATATAGGCTGGAGGAAGCTATATCCAGCATTTATTGTGATTTTGATTTCATTTTTCATCTTGTGTTCAGTTGTTTATTGTTATTAAAAAATTAAGTACAGAATGCTTTCGTATTGTTTGAAAACAATTCTCAAAATTATTTAATTTTTCAAAACAAATGAATTGATTTCTTTGAATCAAAATATCTCAAAAACAGCCTTTAGTAACGACTTTTGACGAGAGTACTTTTTTCAAAAATGGTAGAAGGACCGACTAGTTCACCAGAAAATATGCAACCGACAGTAACAACAAAGTTGTGACTCTCTGAGTGAGGAAAATATCCAAGTAAGTATACCAAGTACAAATGTTTGTATCTATATTGAGAATATTCAAGAGATTATTTAGGTAGAACGAATATAAAAATCCTCTATCTCAAAATTAATATCTTGCATTCTCATGTTTAGCTGAATCATTTTTTTTTAAAATTACCTATGAGTTCTACTGTAAAATATAGAACACTTATTAAATAAAAATTCAAGAACCTTTCATAGTTAGTCTATACTGAGATTTTTAATCGAAACATTTGAAATAGAACTATATGGAAATATGATCTTCTCACGAATGCACTCTATCATACTTGATAGAGTTTATCTTGTTTCTGGGATAGAAGATATGTATATCTATATATAAGATATATATATATATATATATATATATATATATATATATATATATATATATATATATATATATATATATATATATATATATATATATATATATATATATATATATATATATATATATATATATATATATATATATATATATATATATATATATATAACTAAGGATGCCACTGAATTTATTCTGCCTTCTGATGAGATACCGATAATGAAATGAAATACACTAAAACCCTCGAAAGTTCAGTAATGTTTTTGTGGATAATATTTGTGTAGGAAGCTCCCTGAGAGTTTTATTTGAAATATACCGGTATTTCGATCAAAAATTTTTGTATGGACTATATATATTTTAATTGATTTATTGCCTGTTTGTTTTCAATGTTTTTAGCAATAACATGCTTATTTTAATGTTAAAAACTTCAACATTAAAATAAGCCTTAATAAGCAAAAAACATTGAAAATTATATATAAGGGAGAAACTTCATTTCAACAGACATAATTGAAGAGATCCCTTTTCAAACTAAGAGAGATATAGATAAGACGTATTTGTAAAATAATAGAAATAGATAGTATTAAGATTGTATAGGATATAAAGACTTTAAATTGATTTTTCTTTTAGAATAAATCAATCGTTTGAGATATACCTGTGTACAATCTTCTTATGTATGTCCTCCTTTCGCAGAAATACCTTCTTGAACTCGTCTAGGCATCGATTTCACTAGCGTAACGCAGATTTTCTTCAATTCGTCATCATGAAACCACACCTGAATTGCACTTATAATCATTTTTTTCTTTTATAGTGCAATCCATTTTTGCCAGTCGTTTCATTAAAATATTTCATAAATTCTCGATGGGATTGAGATCAGGTGAATTCCCCGGCCAATCGAGTACTTTTATTTCATTCTCACGCATAAAGGCCTGCACTTGTTTGAAATTGTGGCAGGGAGCCAGGTTATGCTGAAATGTTCCATCAAACGTTTCCTAGAATGGGACAATCGTGGTGCGCAATATTTCCTTATATTTCACTGAATTCATCATCCCTGTTGCCATCATACCAATGGCACTGGACGATAAGCTCCTATAGCTTATCGTCCAGTGCCATTGGTTGTGAAAAAACTCCAAAACATTAGTTTCGAAGGATGTTTTACTGTTTCCTGGATGTGATCAGTCCGCAAAGTTTCCCCATCACTTCGTCTAACAACACTTGATTTGTACCCTTGAACAAACAAATGTGTCCCATCACTAAAAACCACCTTCTTCCAGTTTTCTACAGTCCACGCACGGTATTTTTTGTCCCATGCCAAACGTTTCATCATCATTTTCTGGGTAAGCAGGTGCTTTCTTCTTGGTCTTCTTGTTTTACGCACAACCTCCAGCAGTCGTTTTCGCACCGTTGAGGTGCTCAACTCCACACCAGAAACCATTAAATCCCTTCAAAGATCAGTGCTTGTCTTTCTCGGATTAATTTTGCTATTTCTTATCAACAATTTGTCTGTTGCTGGAGTAGTTTTGCGTTTGCTGCCTCAGTTTCCTTTTCTTTTTAGAGACGATGAGCCACTTTTTTCAAATGCTTTTAAAATTCTCGGAACGCTGGACTTCAGCTTACAGTCATTGATGGGTGTTCATTAAGTGCGATAATTTTGGAACGCTTCCTCGCACCAATTGTCGCACCGGCTCACAACTGTATTGCTGGCAAAATGAAACCGATCAGAATGTAAATTATGGTTAAGGTCGAACCCTCACGTCACCTCAGGTAGTAAACAAGCAGGCGTGAGGGTGTTTGGACCACCCTGGTATTCACATACTTACTTCAGTAACTCAAAGGAAGAAAAAAATGTTTGTCCCAATTAATTCGAAGAGCATACTAGTTATATTTTTGATATTTTTAGCAATAACAGGCTATTTTCAATGTTAAAAGCTTTATTTCCTTTAACATTTCGTTGTATATCACAAGCTTTGGCAAAGTTTTGATATACAACGAAACGTCAACGGAAATAAAGCTTTTAACATTGAAAATAGCCTGTTAATGCTAGATATTTTTAATATATATATATATATATATATATATAGAAAGAATTTTACTGTCGACCGTACTATATGTTAAAGAAAGCGATAATATCGGGAAGCGGCCGTGACAAAGAAAACTTATCTGTTTATAATCTCAATATTTCGTCAATTTTTTATTGACTTCTTCAGGAGAAAATCTACAAGCAAAATACATGAACAGTTAAAAAATCGTACAAAGAACAATAGTAATCTCTACTTACAAATAATTAAAGTCAGTCACTAAAAACTAATAAAATCAACATTCTTCATCCAATTTCGGAACAAGACTAATCAGACAAAACTGAACATCTAATGAAACGTTGAAACCACAGATGGAAAACGAACAAAAAAATTTGTATAAAGTATAAAAGCAAAAAATATATATATATATATGAATGTAAATACTAAACTGTATAAATACTCTCTCCTCTAGTAGAATGTTTAAATCATTTTTAAAATATTACAATATATGCTACTTAGTTGACCCGTATCAGATTTGAAATTAATAGCATTTTTGTTTTTGTTTATGTGGTACATCTCAAGGAACAGTCTGCTCCTGTAATTATTTTCCTGTTCCAGAATCTTCACATTGTCGAAATCAAGAGGATGGCCGGTTTTCCTATAATGTTCTACTGCGGCACAAGAATTCTTACCTAGTCGGCAATCACTCTTGTGCTGTGTGAGTCGTTGTTTTAGCCACTGCGCAGTCTGTCCTATATAACAACCACTACATACCTGACACGGGATTTCATAAATGATGTTACTGTGGTAGAGTAAGGGTGTCTTATCTTTAATTTTAGAGAACAAATCAGAATTTTTCGTGACGTTGTATTTTGCAATTTTTATATGTGAAAATTCTCTGAAGCAAGTCACAATCTGTTCTGACAGTTTATCCACATAGGGAAGTTTTTTGAATTTAAATTCGATAGTGTTCTTTTCAGTTGGTGTGTCGAACTTATTTGAATTATATATTAACCTCTTGAGGATGTGCCTAGGGTAACCATTATTGACAAATATGTTGAAAAGAGCTTTTAAATTTTGTTTCAGTAATGTGCTATGGCTTATGTGTGTAACTCTATTTCTCATGTTGATTACTGCATTGTATTTCTGGTTCTTTGGATGATATGAGAAATAATTTATGAATCTTCCAGAAGCTGTGTCTTTCTGATACCAATCCAAAATTATCGTTTCCTCTTCGGTCCTTATAACTCTGGTGTCCAAAAATGGAACACTTCGATTATTTTCTAATTCGACTGTGAACTGTAAGCTTGCGTGAAAAGAATTGAAAGCAATCAAAGTTGCTTGAACACTCTCTGATGGTATAGCACAAATGATGTCGTCTACATACTTATATAGAAAGGGAATTTTAAATGGTAACACAGGAATCATCGTATCAAGTAGGTGGTCTAAAACAATCTGAGCTAATATAGGACTGATTGGAGAGCCCATAGGTGTACCAAAAATCTGTTTATAAAATTCACCATTGAAGCTGAAATATGTATTACCAAAAATGAAGTTAATTAATCGGCTGAAATTTGTCTTTGATATGGTGGTGAACTTTTGTATTTTTGGCCATTCTAACTCAATTATATCAATTGTGAGATTTAAGGGAATGTTCGTGAATAAAGATACAACGTCGAAAGAAACCAAAACATGATTGGGTGGTAATGAGAAATTTGAAATTATGTTGGTAAAAGTGAAAGAGTCCTTAATATTATATTTTGTGTCATCCCCAAACGCCAACTTCAAAATATTCGCCAAATATTTTGAAATATTGTACGTAGTAGTATTGATGGAACTAACAATAGGTCGTAATGGCACATTCGGCTTATGAATCTTGGGTAAGCAATATAACTTTGGAAATGACGAATTATAAATAATTAATTGTTTTGCATCTTGTTTGGTTATCTGATTACTGTCCTTCAGTGTTGTAATTAACTTGTTGTATTGTGTTTGAATACTGGTAGTGGGGTCCTTTTTCAACTTTACATATGTAGATTCATCACGCAACAAATTTTCAGTCTTGTGAATGTAATCTTCCCTGTTCATCACAACTGTACATCCACCTTTATCTGATTGAATGACGTAAAGTTCTGGATGTTCTTTTAAAAAACGTCTCGTCTTATTGAATAGTATGTTCAAATATGAAGGCTTCTTTGATTGAGAGTTATGAATAAAATTTGTGAATATATTGGCAACTCTAGATCTTATGAAATCTCTTGAATCTGGCGGTACTTCATCTATTATGAAAATTTTGTTGCGTGATGAATCTACATATGTAAAGTTGAAAAAGGACCCCACTACCAGTATTCAAACACAATACAACAAGTTAATTACAACACTGAAGGACAGTAATCAGATAACCAAACAAGATGCAAAACAATTAATTATTTATAATTCGTCATTTCCAAAGTTATATTGCTTACCCAAGATTCATAAGCCGAATGTGCCATTACGACCTATTGTTAGTTCCATCAATACTACTACGTACAATATTTCAAAATATTTGGCGAATATTTTGAAGTTGGCGTTTGGGGATGACACAAAATATAACATTAAGGACTCTTTCACTTTTACCAACATAATTTCAAATTTCTCATTACCACCCAATCATGTTTTGGTTTCTTTCGACGTTGTATCTTTATTCACGAACATTCCCTTAAATCTCACAATTGATATAATTGAGTTAGAATGGCCAAAAATACAAAAGTTCACCACCATATCAAAGACAAATTTCAGCCGATTAATTAACTTCATTTTTGGTAATACATATTTCAGCTTCAATGGTGAATTTTATAAACAGATTTTTGGTACACCTCCAATCAGTCCTATATTAGCTCAGATTGTTTTAGACCACCTACTTGATACGATGATTCCTGTGTTACCATTTAAAATTCCCTTTCTATATAAGTATGTAGACGACATCATTTGTGCTATACCATCAGAGAGTGTTCAAGCAACTTTGATTGCTTTCAATTCTTTTCACGCAAGCTTACAGTTCACAGTCGAATTAGAAAATAATCGAAGTGTTCCATTTTTGGACACCAGAGTTATAAGGACCGAAGAGGAAACGATAATTTTGGATTGGTATCAGAAAGACACAGCTTCTGGAAGATTCATAAATTATTTCTCATATCATCCAAAGAACCAGAAATACAATGCAGTAATCAACATGAGAAATAGAGTTACACACATAAGCCATAGCACATTACTGAAACAAAATTTAAAAGCTCTTTTCAACATATTTGTCAATAATGGTTACCCTAGGCACATCCTCAAGAGGTTAATATATAATTCAAATAAGTTCGACACACCAACTGAAAAGAACACTATCGAATTTAAATTCAAAAAACTTCCCTATGTGGATAAACTGTCAGAACAGATTGTGACTTGCTTCAGAGAATTTTCACATATAAAAATTGCAAAATACAACGTCACGAAAAATTCTGATTTGTTCTCTAAAATTAAAGATAAGACACCCTTACTCTACCACAGTAACATCATTTATGAAATCCCGTGTCAGGTATGTAGTGGTTGTTATATAGGACAGACTGCGCAGTGGCTAAAACAACGACTCACACAGCACAAGAGTGATTGCCGACTAGGTAAGAATTCTTGTGCCGCAGTAGAACATTATAGGAAAACCGGCCATCCTCTTGATTTCGACAATGTGAAGATTCTGGAACAGGAAAATAATTACAGGAGCAGACTGTTCCTTGAGATGTACCACATAAACAAAAACAAAAATGCTATTAATTTCAAATCTGATACGGGTCAACTAAGTAGCATATATTGTAATATTTTAAAAATGATTTAAACATTCTACTAGAGGAGAGAGTATTTATACAGTTTAGTATTTACATTCATATATATATATATTTTTTTTTTTTGCTTTTATACTTTATACAAATTTTTTTGTTCGTTTTCCATCTGTGGTTTCAACGTTTCATTAGATGTTCAGTTTTGTCTGATTAGTCTTGTTCCGAAATTGGATGAAGAATGTTGATTTTATTAGTTTTTAGTGACTGACTTTAATTATTTGTAAGTAGAGATTACTATTGTTCTTTGTACGATTTTTTAACTGTTCATGTATTTTACTTGTAGATTTTCTCCTGAAGAAGTCAATAAAAAATTGACGAAATATTGAGATTATAAACAGATAAGTTTTCTTTGTCACGGCCGCTTCCCGATATTATCGCTTTCTTTAATATATATATATATATATATATATATATATATATATATATATATATATATATATATATATATATATATATATATATATATATATATATATATATATATATACGATTCAAAACCACAACCTAGATGGAGCATTACATTATCAAATTAGATGACATTGTTCCATAAAGCTAGACTTGTAAAATGTAGTATCTTAATTGATAAGGACATGTCAAACTTTCGATGTAGATGTATTCATTTGCTTTTCATTGATTCTAAGATTTGAGATGTACATTAATATATGTATTATATATACATAAGACTGACTTTATATGTCTCTCTTACAATCTTTGCCTTTAATTCGTTGAATTTGTCATGACTGATGAGTACCTTGTAGTACGAAACAGTGACTGTCTCACCCTTTCAATAAATATAGGCATCGATTTTAAAATTATTTAACATTTATCTCTAGAAGGATAATGAAGAATCCAATATTCTCTAACATTGATCCCTAAAACGATAATGGAGACATCGCATTGATCATTTGTCACATAGCCAGCCCTGCTATAATATTCTTTACAATAATTTGTCGAAAATTTTCGAAAGAAAGTTATAGTGTACTTTGATAGCGAATATCTACAAGTAATATTATCTACAAGTGCGCTAATATAGCACGAGAACTACAGAATTCTTTTTCTTGTAGTGAATTTCTGATATGTATATATATATATATATATATATATATATATATATATATATATATATATATATATCAGAATATATTTTTATATCTTATATATATTTTTTCAATGTTTTTAGCAATAACAGGCTTATTTCAATGTGAAAAACTTTAGTTTCGTAGACGTTTCATTGCATTTTTTTATTTCGTTTTTTTTTCAACGAAAATTAAGTTTTTCACATTAAATAAGCCTGTTATTGCTAATAATATTGAAAATAAACTATCTTGAACAGGCAATAAATCAATTTTAAATATATATATATATATATATATATATATATATATATATATATATATATATATATATATAATATGTAAATAATATTATAAATAATATTATTGGATGCGGAAGAAAATTAAAATGAAAATGAAGATTATCGGCATATCCCGCAAGATTAGTAGCAGCCGCTGACACGTGTTTCGAGCTCATTGGCTCTCCTCAGAACGGCGTAGCCAAGTTCTAGTTGTAGGAACCTGGAGGTGAAAAACACAAGAAGAAAACTAAGAAAAACAGACAACCTCTGAAGGAAGTCGCAACATTTTAGGCTACGCGTTTGTTCTTTCCGGATTGGGAAATTTGAAAACTGCTCTGCCCGTGAGGTGACTATTTATCCTTCAAAGGATGCTCTAAGCCGAGACGTTGATAAATATGTAAATAATATTATAAATAATATTATTGGATATTATTGGATTTTCTTGGTTTTTTTCTTAGTTTTCTTCTTGTGTTTTTCACCTCCAGGTTCCTACAACTAGAACTTGGCTACGCCGTTCTGAGGAGAGCCAATAAGCTCGAAACACGTGTCAGCGGCTGCTACTAATCTTGCGGGATATGCCGATAATCTTCATTTTCATTTTAATTTTCTTCCGCATCCAATAATATTATTTATAATATTATTTACATATTTTTCAATGTCTCGGCTTAGAGCATCCTTTGAAGGATAAATAGTCACCTCACGGGCAGAGCAGTTTTCAAATTTCCCAATCCGGAAAGAACAAATGCGTAGCCTAAAATGTTGCGACTTCCTTCAGAGGTTGTCTGTTTTTCTTAGTTTTCTTCTTGTGTTTTTCACCTCCAGGTTCCTACAACTAGAACTTGGCTACGCCGTTCTGAGGAGAGCCAATAAGCTCGAAACACGTGTCAGCGGCTGCTACTAATCTTGCGGGATATGCCGATAATCTTAATTTTCATTATATATATATATATATATATATATATATGTGTGTGTGTGTGTGTGTGTGTGTGTGTGTGTATGTATATCGGTAATTTAGCTTATAAATCGCTACTTCTATTCAATTCAAAAAACGCTTTCTAAGAGTTTGGCGTTTCTCTTTGTATTGTTAATCTGAAAGAACTGACCGCGGCCGGTTCTGGTTTTTTCGATGATCATTATTAAACGCTTTGTTCAGCAAGAAGGCTCAAACGATAGCAGCCGAAAACTCTGGTAATACCAAACCGACATTTAAACGCTTAGAACTGATTTTGCAACGATAGCGGATGATCGAATTTTCCCTCGGAGGCGGAACTTCGGAATGATTAAATTTATAGAGCCACTACCAGGGGTTTCCTTTTATTTTCGCCACATTGTTGGAACCGACTTCCGATTCAGATTCAGATTTCTTTCGCATTTGTCACCACGGACAGACAAATTGACTTGCTTTCGACGAATTGATGTGGGACCAGAGACATCTGGAATCACGATGTTATTCCCCCAAAATGGCTGTGAATCCACACCTATTTCAGGTTTATCTAGAATTAGATATCTAATGGACACTTCGATAACCTCTCTTACTATCAGCCATTTCTTCGCTACATTGGATGCCGAAATTGGGGAGCTTTGGTAACTGTTAACGATGATAACTTTTCATTATCAACTTCTGGAAATAGTTCTGTTTTTATTAACGGGTTTAAAAGGGTTAGAATACCCTTCAAAATAGCATCATAATTTTTGTTCAAAAACAATTTGTACAGACATGTATTCAATTGCTTAAAAAATATATCATTTATACATCCGGAAAATTATCGCATTAAATTTCTTACAAAATATGCAGATACGAAGAAACAAGATTGAAACCCTCAAAAATTAGCAAGTATTTTTGCTTTTTCTTTATCTCTGTATGGTTCATTCAAAAGTAATTTTTGAACAGTCTGGTTAAAATTTCGAAAAAACAATATTAATTCAAGGAGACACAAGATTTTGTAGAGGTAGTAAAGTGAAATTGAAAATAACTGAGCAATTAGACGACAGCAATAAAGTGAAGTTATAAAAGAAAGAAAGAAACAAAGAATGCTGACAGAACATAATTTTCTAAGATTTCAAAATTATTAAAAATTTTTTTTAAATGTTTTATTCGGGGAAAAATTTAAACAAAAGGGAACATTGTCGGCATATCCTGCAATTGGCAGCAGCGGTTGACACGTGCTCCTTCACTTTTGTTTGAATTTTTCCTCGAATAAAACATTATTCATATATTGTATAATTTCTCGGTTTAGAGCATCCTTGGAAGATAAAGAGTCGCCTCACGGACAAAGCAGTTTCTTCAAATCTCCCAATTCGGAGAGTACTAACGAGATAGCCTTAAATGTGTCGACTTGGTTTAGAGGAGTATTTGTTTTATGTATATATATATATATATATATATATATATATATATATATATATATATATATATATATATATGAACACATATAAGAAAATAAACACTAGAACATTCATTTGAAAAATTCAAATTAACCAAGAGAACGTTATACCTCCGGGTATAGAAGATATTTGAAATGTCGATGCTTGGTGTGTCTGTCATCTGAGAGGTGTTTTTTCTACTGATTCCTATAGATGGAATTGTGGAGTATTCATTACTCTACGGTCTTCCACTTGGAGTCACAAGAAGATGCTTGGAGGTTGAAATCGTTGCCTTACTTCGATGGACGTGGTGCGACTGACGAGTTCCTTGCAGAACGAAACATATATGTCTCGCACTTCCATCAGGTGTGGCATCGATTTCAATATTTTTCTAACATTTATCCTTTGAAGAATGATGGAGACATCATCACATCGTACACGTTCACATATCTAGCTCTACTATAACATTATCTTGGTTAATTTGAATTTTTCAAATGAATGTTCTAGTGTTCATTTTCTTGAATATTTCATTCAGTGCCATAAGCACAAAAAAATTTCATTTCCTTATATATATATATATATATATATATATATATATATATATATATATATATAGTCAATACTAAGACTTATAATCGAAATATTCCTCTCCGGAAGCTGTCTACACATTGTCAACGAGACCGAAACCTATCACTTTCGAAAGTGAATATTATGTGCGTTCTGAAAAATCATCGAACTTGTTGAATGGAAATACCAAACACTTGTTACATCCTCATTAAGAATCCTCAGCGATATTTATCCAAATAATCAAGTTTCGATGACTTTTCAAACTCTCCCAGGTCCTATCTCCAGAATGAGAATAACATTCATTGGGGCAGTAATCACGTGAGCTCCCTCTATCGAAGAACTGACGTGTAAACCCTCTCGAGCATTCTAGATCCCTTTCTCGTGACAAGATCAGTGAAAGTACATAGAGGCTCTGTAGACATTTCATTCAAATACCTCAGAACTTTGTCTGTAGACGTGTAAGAATGGTCCCCTGCCTTATCACTCCAAATCACACCCTAGTGGGCAAGTCGATAACTAATTTCCAGATTCAATGGAAATAGTTATCGACTATTAAATAGTTAGTCAATAAGTAAGACTCTCAATCGAAATATCGAATTCTTGTGCAATATCACTTACAATTTCACACACTCCTGTTGATGGTGTTGGCCATACTTTTATTACCTAGTTAGCCGTAAGTTGTTAAACTAAGGTACATGCGGGTATTAAAGCCTGTCGGCTAATAAGGCCTAGACGTTTAAAATACGATTTTGCTCTGAAGGTAACACTCACACATGCATATTACACGTACAAGCATATTACACGCCAAGAGTTGACTTCCTTCCATGTCGCTCGGCATAGGGCGAGCCAAACGTTGTCAGGAGTAGTGGCCCGTCACGATTTAATAAAAATTGGCTCTGGTAAAACGTAAGTACTAGTGTTATTATTATACTTATCTATTTACACTTTTTGTCTGTATTTGTGTCAATTTACGCTTGTCCCATACTGTCTAAATAAATAACGTGGAACAATGAATTCTTGTTTTTTTTTCAGTCAATTCACCAACGCCTGCTGATGGTGAACAAGAAAACGTAGAACCTCTTGATAATTGTGGTATCGGAACTCCAGAACGCGAATCACCATCAATTTTGACAGAGGCGTTAAGCCCCTGAACTCGTAGAAGAGAATGTGTCACATGTGGATTATACTAGACAAAAGACTCCAGAAGCTGATAGTAGGTTGCTGTCGCATTCTCCAAAGATATTTGCACCTGATGTCGGAAAAGAGAATGTGCTACCTGCTGATTATTCTCGGCCAAACTCCTGTTTGACTCTGGAACCTTCTACATGTTTTAGATCGAAAGTCAAATTTTTATCAGAAGGATGACCAAATCAGCAGATCCCAAGCCAACCAACCGCAAAACGAAGCTATTATTCGTTAGACGATGTACCACTTATTCAAATAAAATCTGGGTTTCATGATCTCATGTCCACACCTGGTAAAATTCAAAAACACCTATAGTCCGACGCAAGGCTATCAATTACCGAGTTACTCCAGTTTCCAAAGATCTTTTTGATAAATTCAATGAAGGTAAGAAAAACAATGCAGGGAAGAAAAGTATAGTACAGAGGAAAAAGAGGAAAAGGAAAGGGACCCAGCGTATTCAAAATTTAACTCACTTCAAAAGCAACTAAAGCAAAGTCGTCTTCTCACGGATTACTAGAACCAGGAACACTGGCGGCAATCAAGTGAGTTGGTACTCTTATGCCTGTTAAGAAGACCACATGGATGACATGAGGGAGTGCTCTCAATGTTTAAAGTGGTATGTATCATGAGGGTGCGTCGGTTTGTCAGTGGATTATTGTGATGACTTCATATGTCCTGCTGGATGTTAAAAAAGGCGATGTATTTTATTATTAGAATACTTATATATTGTTGTTCTATTATGTATAAGGATTACTGACCTAAAGAACCAAATTTTAATGTTAAAGTTGATTATTTATATAATATAAAACATAGGCCTTGTTTCCCTACCTAATTATAATAAGGCCTATTGTGAGTGTTTCAAAAAAAGTTCAATTTTTTGTATGTTGTACGCAGAAGTTGTTATTTTTTTTGTTCTATTTTGTAGTACCATAAATAAACGACTGATTACTAATAAATGTAGATGATTAAGATGTTCTTTCAATATTTTACAACTAATTCCACTTAGCTAGGCCTTAAAACCCTCATGTACCTTGAATGTTAACATGATGTTAACATGTAAACATCTGTTTTAGAGTCCTGATGAAGACTGTAAACACAGTCGAAATATAAACCAGGCAAACAAATTATATATATATATATATATATATATATATATATATATATATATATATATATATATATATATATATATATATATATATATATATATATATATATATATATATATATATATATATATATATATATATATATATATATATACGTATATGGTAATTTATCTTATAAATCGGTACTTCTATTCAATTCAAAAATCGCTTTCTAAGAGGATGGCGTTTCTCTTTGTATTGTTAATCTGAAAGAACAGACCGCGGCCGGTTCTGGTTTTTTCGATGATCATTATTCCAGATTCACGAATCCTTCAGAGTTAGTCCGACTCTCAATCAAAATATCGAAATATTTCAAATAAAGGTCCCACGGAGCTGTCTCCACAAATGTTGTCAGCAAGAACAAACCAATCACTTTTGAGAGTGAATATTTAGTGCGTTCCGCAAATCAGTGAAAAAATATCACTGAAGAAACAAGTTCGATGATTTTTCGGAACGCACTTTATATTCACTCTCGAAAGTGATTAGTTCGTTCTCGCTGACATTTGGGACAGCCCCCTGAGAGTTTTATTATTTCGTTATTTGAAATATTTCGATTAAGAGTCTCAGTATTGACTAACTATTAATAATATGTAATTCTTGAATCTGGAAATTTTATATATATATATATATATATATATATATATATATATATATATATATATATATATATATATATATATATATATATATATATATATATATAATATACGAGGCGGTTTGATAAGTCAGTGACTTTTTGAATTTCCCGCGCAGTTATTTCAAATGCAACAGTGCTGGCGTCAACTGTAATCTATTAGTGGGCAACTGTCAAATTTTGAGCAAGCTACATCATGCAGTTGGTGTTTGATAGCCATTAAAAGCAGACAACCTCTTGAATTTTTACGAAAATGGAAAAAAGTGAATTTCATGTGCTGATTAAGCATTACTTTTTACGTAAAATAAACCATCACTGAAACTAAGGAAAAGCTTGATAAATACTACGGGGACTCGGCATCGTTCCAGCACTAGTGACGCCGAACGTTCAGGTCGCCCAAAAGAAGTGATCACGCCGGAAATCGTCGATAAAATCCATGAAATGATATTGGATGATCGGAGAATGAAAGTACGTGAGTTGGCTCATGATGTAGGTATCTCAAAAAAACGGGTACATCATATTTTACACGAATATTTGAACATAAGAAAACTCTCCGCGAGATAGGTGCCGCGATTGCTCACACTCGACCATAAGCGCAATCGTGTGACAACTTCAAAAGAGTGTTAACGATGTTCAGCCGTAATCCGGACGAATTTTTGCGCCGTCTTGTTACTGTGGACGAAACATGGATCCATCACAACACGCCAGAGACCAAAGAACAATCGAAACAGTGGGTTGCTCGGGGTGAACGTGGACCAAAGAAGGCCAAACAGAGTCTGTCAGCCAACAAGGTCATGGCCACAGTTTATTGGCCAAAAACGGCTGTATTTGGCGGAGAAGAAAGTGCTGTTTCATCAAGACAATGCACGTGTGCACACCTGTTTAGTCACGATGGCCAAAATCTGCGAATTGAGATACGAACTGCTACCCCATCCAGCATATTCTCCAGATTTAGCCCCCTGCGACTATTATCTGTTTCCAAACCTAAAGAAATGGCTGGGTGGAAAGAGATTTGAGTCTAATGAAGAAGTCATTACCGAAACAAACGCGTATTATGAGAGCCTTGAGAAAACCTATTATTTGGAGGGTATAAAAAAATTAGAAAAACGCTGGACTAAAGCTGAAAGGTGATTATGTAGAAAAATAAAATGTTTATTTGCCGCAAAAAAAATTTTTTATTCAAAAAGTCACGGACTTATCAAACCGCCCTCGATCTTGAGGGCGGTTTGATAACATGAATCCCATAGATCTTGCTCAAGATTCATGTCCCATAGATCTTGCAGGACCAACCTTGTAACATTCTCACAATTTGTGTTAAAGAATATTGATGAAGAAAGTACTATAGATGTTGTATATACCGATTTAATGAAAGCATTTGATGAAATGAATCATAAAGTTATGTTGTACAAACTGACAGCCAAGTCAGGTTTCTCCAAAGATCTACTTTCCCTAATTCAGTCTTATTTAAATAATCGAACACAGTTTGTACATTTTGAGGGTCATAAGTCATATGTATATACTGCCATTTCGGGTGTACCACAAGGCTCTAATTTAGGCCCACTGTTGTTTCTTACTTTTGTAAGCGATCTAATAGAGTGTCTAGCAGTTCATATAGTCTCATGTATGCTGATGATTTAAAAATATATCGCAAAATCGAAACATATGAAGACTGCATAAGCTTACAGAATGGCCTCACCGCCGTTTCTGATTGGTGTTACCACAATAAACCCAATATTAATGTAACTAAATGTAACGTTGTCACATTCGCTAAAAAGAAACGGTCTATACAAATTGACTACACAAGTAACGTAACCACTCTGACCAGGGTCTAAGAAATTCGAAACCTCGGCATAATCAGAAATTCACCTTTGTACCTTAAATAAATAAAACAATTTCAAAAGCATTCAAATCTTATCAATTTATAAATTCAATGGACGATGAATCTACTGTGTGATAGTTCATATTTAAATGAGAGGTAATAATAAAAACTTGTCTAAAAATCACTGACTGAACAATTCTTTATTCGACTAGTTTCGCCATTCTTGATAATGCTGTAAAAGGCGAACTAGTCGAATAAAGAATTGTTCAGTGATTTTTAGACAAGTTTTTATTATTACCTCTCATTGTTATGGATTTGTTGTGCGTAGTGCTTGACACTTTTCTAATACAGAAACAATTAATATATAGAGATTATTATAAATATATTAACAATTAATATAATAAAATAAAGTGTAAATTATATTTTGGATGTATGATTTCGAGTCCCATTTACAATTCTCATAAAAATCGTTTAGAGTAGATACAACGAAAATTTCTCAAATATCTAATTTGGAGGGAAGATCACGTTTATCCGGCCAGAGGATATAGCCAAACTGATCTGCTAAACAGGTTTGGAGCTAAATCACTCGAAGTTGGCAGGGACTTGTGTCTCTGAAGTTTCTGTATAACCTCTTACATGGTTATATAGTCCTACTGTTAATATATTTATTTACTTATAATAAGTTTCTGTATAACCTCTTACATGGTTATATACTATATATATTATATTTATTTATTTATTTACTGGCTCTATTGAATTTCATGTTCCTAATGTTCACGTTCAAATCAATTTTTTTTCATTGGGTGCTCCGAAAACTAATTCCCTCGTACCCTTATATATATATATATATATATATATATATATATATATATATATATATATATATATATATATATATATATATATATATATATATATATATATATATATATATATATATATATATATATATATATATATATATATATATATATATATATATATATATATATACATATATATATATATATATATATATATATATATATATATATATATATATATATATATGTGTGTGTGTGTGTGTATGTGTGCTCGCTCTTCGAGGATGTGTCTGACAATATTCGATATCAACAGTGACTCATTTGCTTTCATTACTAGTCGGGCTTACTTGGACTCTTTTCATGTATAATAATATATATATATACAAATATTTATTTCTTTGGGATAAGCAATAGAAATGTAAGTAACACTCTTTCATCTTAACTCGAACTTTCGGGAATATATTTTTCTCTTCATCACGAGTTCTACAAACGTGAATTAAGAGTAGATATTTATTTTCCTTGTTAACTGGTATGGCAGTCCAGGACAAGAAAATGAGTTACATCTTCACCCAGGTAGCAAGCTGACGTCTTATTAGGGTCAATTTTCGGTCAATTTTGGTCAGTGGCGTCATTTGACCGTTGAATGGCGCCTTTTTAACGTCAGTTAACTGACGTTCATAGGATGACAGCAGATGACGTCAGAGTAAAGTCCTTTTTTCGTCAATTTATGATCTTTAATTTTTTAAGGAACGACAAATATTCTTTTCACTTAGATAATAGTAGCTTTCACACATTTGAATAATAATATTCATCCATGCGTCAATTGTTAACATGAAAGTTGTAGTATGGTCAAGGTTAAAAGTTGTCAATTGATCTGTTTACTCATATTTCATGTTCTGTGTCTGCGTTGTTTTGCATTCATTGATGAGTTGTGTTTGTGTTCTAATATATTTTGGAATATCTGTTAAGAATTCGGTTGTACATCGAAATGGTCAGGGGCTCGAAATGTGACATCGTTCTTCCAAAAAACTGACCTAGTATACGAATGCAATAAACTATGCGGAAAATGCAGATGTAATGTGTATAGCAATATAAACTAAATGTCAACGAAATACCACGTCGAATAGTGCGAAAACTTTATATGCATAAGAGTCTTGAATAAATTCTCCTTTGAACGAAAAAAGGTAAGTTAATTAGATACATGTAATGCAAAAATAGATAGATGTTGCCTTAAGTTTTTTTCTTTAATGCAAATCAACAATATTTTTTTAAGATATGCTATAATTTTCAGAGGCACAATTTCACGTTCTTCGAGAGTAAATAATATAGAACATACAATAACAACAGACAATACTCCAGTTTCATTACGAGTGGATAATGAATATATAACAACAGGTAAAACTTCTCACATCATAATGTAAATGTTATTTGTTCATTTGAGACGGTTGAGACGGTTTGGTTACATTAAAAACATTCTTCAGCTTTTTAAGAGGGAGTGATTCTATTACTGACACAAATTAGAGAACATAACTCACAAATAATACAATGCACAAAGAGAACAAAATGACATCTTTGAGTATTCTAACTTAATGTTGGAACTGAAGAAAAACTTAATATTTTTGAAAGTTATTCAAATGACAATAAGAAATTTAGTTTGTTGGTAACTCATAAAATATTTTCCGTTTAAAAGCAAAATTTTTTAGTAAAAATTTGTTTCAAGTGAAATTCTTATCGACAATTGGTGGAGGGAATTTTACCAACTGATTGAATGACTTTTTTACCTATAAAGAAAAAATTTTGTATGTTATTTTTATATGCTTTTCATTTGAAGTTTTTGTGAACACATCACAGTATGATAATTAGTTGCTTCTTCATGTATTCATCACAATTTACTAGCAATGTCTAGTTCTCGTATAAATAAACTTGCGCTTTTTCAAATTTTGAGTTTGTTCTACACTTCAATTTTTTGAATCTTATTGAAAGAATTTTCTTACTTTCTAATGAATCTTAGTGAAAATTCTCTTCATTTATTGAGTAATACCATATCAAAAGAATTTTGAGTAAAATATTTCAATTATATTGTAATATTCCAGATAGTATTCATCTGACTTCACCAAGAACTTCTGCGCATGATATAAAATAAAGTGCCATCAAGGTTTGCCCCAAATACGCCCCAGAACTATTGAGAAAAAAGGAATTAAGCAAGTTGATTGAAACTAATATTTGAAATATAATTTTTTTAATAAATGTTTAATGTTAAAAATTGTTTTATTTAAATTATGGAACCCCTACAATATAGGCTCTGAAGAACGTCTTTACGACGTCTATTTTTCTCTACTTAGTGACGTCTTTTTAACGTAGTTTAATGACGTCTTTCGAACAGCTAAATATGACATCTTGAGGCTGTGACATTTCGACGTCACTGCATGGTCAGTGAGACGTCTCTTCCGACATATTGAAACCAATATATGACGTCATATTACTGTCAGTCTGCTACCTGGGCAGTATTTTCCGACCTTTCGAAAATTACTTAGAAGTTGCTTAGATTATTTGTGTCCAATTATTGATTATTAATCTTTTATTGGTAGTAAGTATACTGTAACAAAGTAATGAAGTTTAATTGGAAGAGCTTCAATATATTTCAGCACATTGACGCGATTTCTCTAGTTTCTGACGAAAAATTTTTAATAAAAAGATCGTGAAGTGTAGAGATGCCTTTACAAATATCACTTAAAAACCTGTGCAGTCTAGGTTAGTTTAATGATCCTAGCAGGTTGAATGAGGAAGAAATCTGTAAATATTTAGAATCTACAACTACAAATCAAAATTACATTTCAACCACAAGAAAGAAGCAGTGTACCCACTTTTGTTATTTTTGTGTGCATTTCGGCTAGTAACTCATCGCATAATCCAGTTATTACTTAAAAACTATGTTGATTTAATGATACTAGCAGGTTGAATGACGAAGAAATCTGTAAATATTTGGAATCTACAACTACAAATCAAAGTTACATTCCAACCACAAGAATGAAGCAGTGTAGCCAGTTTTATTATTTTTGTGTGTATTTCGGCTAGTAACTGATTGCATAATCCAATTATTTATTTTTAAATAAGATACCATGAAATTAGATATCCGGAATTAGTAATGCGTAGAAGCGTAAGAGGGTGTTTCGTTTTCGTTCAGTCATCTCGACAGACAAAAATTGAAAATTTCGGAAAATCATCTCTATTCACCTCATGTAAGTTATAATTATTTCCCCTTCTGTTGAGCCAATTATTTGACCCAATTTTTATTCAATTTACACGTAGCATCGAAAATGGTTGATAAAGTCGACAAGGCGGAATTGAAAAAGAAATTAACTCCGATTCAATACAATGTCACGCAGGAAAAGGGCACTGAGCGCCCCTTTACTGGTAAGTACGTAATTTAAACATTAAAAACCCCATACAGTGTAATTTTAAACAATTCAAGGATGCTATGACAAAAGTTTTGATGAGGGTACCTATATGTGTATAGTATGTGAACAACCTCTATTTAGTTCCAAAACTAAATTTGATAGCGGATGTGGTTGGCCTGCTTTCAATGATGTTCTTGATAAAGGAAAAGTAACACTTAAGCCTGACACAAGCGGAGGTAAGAAAATTTGTATTATCAGTTCTTTTCACATCATTTGTTAAAGTTAGGATATTCCTAACGTTGGAACCGAAGTAACTTACTATAGAAATGCATTATAATAATATCAATATTAGGTTTATCAAAAATTCATCTTATCTTGAAATTTGTAATAATTACAAATAATATTGCAATAAATCAGTGCAATGAATTAGCACTGATTTCAAAATCCATGTTTGACATGAATTCAAGTATTTCTGACAGAGTTTATATTCATAACTGATTGTCAATTAATTATCTATTTTATCTATAATAAGTAAACCTTTCGTCGTTTTCTAAAAAATTTCAATATTTTAATTGATATATTGAATTTTCAAGTGTTTGTTAGAATAGCTGAATTCTTTATCTTCAGTTTTTAAAATTATCAAAACAAGATAATTTAACTTCCATTATGCTTTAATTTGAATAATTAATATAAATGTATGATTCACAAAAACTCAGCTTGGTTGATATAATTGTTTTGCATGTCTCTACATAATAGCTAATAATAATTGTCCTGCAGCCTACTCAACAATTTCCTCATTTCAATATGGTTTCAGGTGTTGTAGATAGAAACATTTCTTTTTGACTATTGAGTTAGGTTTGTAACCTTAAATCTTTTTTTTATAATCAGTATTTTCATTTCATTGGTGTATTCCACAACCTAACCAATGTCCACTATATCAGAGTAATTTAAAAATACTCAAACTTTCGTGTAATATTTCATATCCGTTTATTTTAATTTGTGGTGATGAATTGTTTTCCTGGATTTAGTGTAACTAATTGCTCCTTTCTCGATAATAATAACAGTTTGCTCAGGAAAATAGACTGAGTGAAATTAAACAAGAAAATGTAAAAATAAAATAAAGTAATTGAAGTAGATTCGACTCAAATGTGAATAAACTTTATTTAGCAAAAAAAATGTTTAATCACATGTTTTCATAAATTTCACTAAGAAATTTCTCTAAAATCTCTCAGTTCATGAATTTCTCTCTTTTTAAGTTGGTATATTATTATGTGGAAAATATGTGAATCCAAGATTGCCATTATATAACAGTAGAAGTAGTTCTTGAACGATTTGAAGATTTTTTATTATGCTTTGATTTCTACTTTGACTCTCGCAAAACTAATATTTGTGTGGTGTAGTGCCTTAGGCTTGACTCAACGTAAAGCTTGTGTGAAACGATATGTATTCGGTTATCTAATTTCAACTATTTTCTTTCTCCCTCTCACCACCAATACCACTTACACACAAACAATTTTTGTTTTTCAAAATTTTCACTCATATGGTGATTGGTCTATTTTACTCTGAATTCCTTTCCCTGCCCTCTTCCTCTTGTCATTGGATAGTTGGTTCAAACCTATTACTCCTCATCTCCCAACCAGGAAGGATCAGGACCGAGGTAACCTGCTCAAAGTGTGACGCCCATTTAGGTCACGTGTTTGATGATGGTCCTCCCCCAACGAAAAAGCGATTCTGCATCAACTCGGCTTCCTTGAATTTCATACCAGCCAAGAAAGTAGGAGATAGTTAATGAAGAATATTTGATTGGATATTAAGACATTTATATTGCTTTTTCCACTAAACTCATAAGAAATAATGCAAGCTTGACAGAAAATTTATATTTTATATTGAGGAATAAATAATAAATCGGAGTGTTATATTAAAACTTAATTTGATTATAGTTTTTCATTAAATATTCCACTACTTTGAAGTGTTACATTTATGTTTTCTCAAAACTTTCAAAGCTTCTTTAGCAAACTGATCATTCGGTTGCTCTTTTATAATTTTGATTAGTAGTCCATTAATTGATTAATGAGCTGATTATATTCACATTAATCTCTGGAGATCCTTTAAAAAAATGTGAAGGTTAACTTCTATAGCTTTCAAACAAATATTTATACAATGAAGATGTGATCTACATTAAATTTTAATATTTTTTTGTTTACGTCCATTTGAGAACGTTTCCTATCTTCAGTGAAGCACCCTTTCTACTTCTGGATGATGTGCCAATTTCATTCTGATGAATATTTTCAGCGAGTTCAGAAAAACTTTTTCTGTTATGCTTGGGTGTAATTAATTGATAATTAATGCCTCAGGTTCTCATTATTATTTGTCATAGATTGTGCCAATTAATAAATATCTATTTTTTACAATTTGAAAATAGTATATAGAAATATCCATATTAAAAGATTTTAAAGAGGCTAACCTTCAGTCATCTGTCTTGTCTTGATACTGGTTAATGATGAACTGAAGTTCATCATTAACCAGTTCAACTGATATGAATTAACGTTCATATTTTCAAAATGATTTTGAAAATATTCTAATTTTTATTGAGAAAATCATCCTGTATTTATAGGAGTAGAATTGCTTTCGATTTTTTATTAACATGATTTGTAACTTGAAACTATTTATTTATTATTTAGTGCGTTATATCCTCCTTTGTTTTATTACTAATTATTAGAACCAAATTCATTGTAGTATAAAAACTACCTCATTAAAATTTTGTTCTATTAAAAATTATTGGTTTTTATAAATAATTTGCTTAGGGCGAGGACAGTATTTATTGTATAAAAATATAATGGCATGCGTATTTTTTATGTTAAATTTGTTTCAAATATAAATTTTAAAATTATTCTGTGCTTTATTGTGGTAATTTCGACCATTCAAGTTCATATTTTTCGTTTCTTTCAATAAATAAAAAGGTTATTGATTAAGATAAAAATTTATGATTCATCTTGAAAAGCTTATAATAGTAATTAGAAATAATTTGGCTAAACAAATTCTTAGAAAATTTTAATAATTTAAGGAATTTGCACGAATCAAAATAATGATTTGCTCAAATAAAATAGCACTTCATTACAAAAAATTTTATATTTAACAAAATATAACCAACAGATATTGAAAATCAGTTAATGATATGGGAATAAATACTATTACAAACTAATAAAGTATAAAGCGATATATATAATACATGTTTTCCATAAAATTGAAAACTAGCTTCAAAAACTGATTGATACATAATCCACAATTTCTGAATACATCAAGGACTTTCCGAATATTCATTTACATACAGCATTATAGAGTAGTTTTTTTTGTTAGCTAATTATTTAGGCCTTACGTCTGAAGTGTATAAAAATTATAGATGTACACTTAAAATATGCAAATCTTTGAGTGATCATATTGTAAGACTAGATATCTACTGGAAGATCTATTTAAAAAGTAGAGCTCGATTCTTGTGTAATCATCCTGAATTATGAAGAAATTGGAGAACACTCGATTGTCGAAAAAATGTTCTCACGTTCTTATATTTTCAATATTTTTTTTGTAAGTTCTGCAAAATTTATAGAAGAAAAAAATTGGATATTAGTTCTCTGAACGACAGAATAGTAATAATAATTAAGCAGAATTATTGGTAAAGTGATTTAAATAATTCAGAGTATAAATATATGGTTTTGAAAATAAACTGAAAACTTTTAAATGATACCAGGATAACCTTAATAAGAATCTGTTTTATGAGAAAATTAACAAGTAGGTGTTAACAGTTAATGTTATTTTCAATTGTCATAAATTTTTCAATTAAATATACAATAAACTTGTCATATATATTCAATTTTAACTCTCAAATAATCTTATGTACTTTATAATTGAATTAATATTAAAGACCTGTACACCTACATGGTACTGCAATAATATAAAAATTATGGAAGTGATATTAATTGGTGTAAGTAAAAAACGATGGACCTTCATTTAAATATAGAAATTTTATTGGTATTTTGTTTAAAATTGAAATTTGTATTACTTCTAGAAATTCAATTGGAATTAAACTGACTAATATAATAGTTATTTTACATTTGTTGGTAATACTCATGAATTTCAAAAAAATTCAATCTGCTCGATAATTATTTACAATTCACTTCTAATAGTTTTCTTAATTCAAGAACAAATATTATAATTCATATTACTTTCAAAATTTTTTTTACTCCCTGAAATTAGTTATTTAATTTTTGCAAAACCTTTCATATCTCATGTTTCTGCTCAATTCGTATAATTCGAGTGGTCTCCACAAATTGTGAGAAAAATGTATTTCCAGTATTCATACTTTAAATGCTCATAATATGAACATGCTATAAAATTTTTTGTTTGTAATATAATTTAAGCTTAAAAAATGTTCCTTTCATATTTTTTCTCCAAGGATTGATTAATTCAAGATGCAACAAGACTGTTCATTACTAGCAAAATATTTTTAAATAGTTAGAATATCACTCATCAGATAATAAGTAATATGTTTCATTGAATATAATAGATACTAAATGATTTCATGTATTCCAACTTCAAGGCGAATCTATCTAACATAATTTATGAATATTCGTACATCATTGTGAAAATAAAATAATGATAATAATTAACTTTTAAATAAATTCTATTAAATTAGTTTCTTAAAGCCAGAAAGCATTCACATTTTTACAATAATTGAATGGAGTATAGATTAAATTAGACAAATATGAAAATGATGTATGATCCTTGGATTTTTCAAAAGAAAGGGGCTTTGCTGAGTTATAAAAAAACATACTCATTCCATTTTATAGAAAAATAATATATTAATAAACCTTCAATTTTTTTGGGACAAATATAAGGATTATTGTTTACCTTTTTATCTTAATTTTTTATCTTTATATAATAAGTAGAACCTGATCAATAATTTATATTAATGCAACCTTAAAATTTCAGAATGCACACATTTTTTACAGTAGAGACGTTCAGCTGATTTATTTTCCTTATATTGTCGTTTCAAAGTATGTAGTAATGTATTAATGTTTATACGTTATAATGTTTCATCATTATAACGTATTAAATATATATTGTTTAAATGATTATGTGAAACTTTATTACTACGATTGCCTCTTATGTTTATAAAATTATAGGTAGATTTAAATTTAAAATACGAAATTTGTATAAAATTACTACTGAAACTTATTTGTCCCATGTTGAATGCTTTATTAATATTTACTACAATTCCTGATAGCTTGATAATAAGATTACTACTTGGATCATATATCTATTTCAAAATTAATATCTTCGTACTTTTTTAAAGTTTGAGAGATCAGGAAATTAGTTGATATTTTTGCTTTAATATTTCAAAATTGAACATATACCAAATGAAAAATAAATGATGTCCAAATATGTTCAGAAAAGCCAGAGTATGAAGTTGATGAATTCTATCTAACCACTGTTACAGTACATTTTTCCTACCAAACCTTCATAAATAGGTAGTTTCTCGTTATTAGTTGATTGCTAAATTTGACAGCAAAATTAAAAAATCAGTTGAATGTGACGTTTAGGAATATTTCAGTTCATAAAGTAAAATTAAAATTATTTGTTCAAAATATTTTCTACAATCTTTTCATTTTAAATATATGATAATTCTAAGCAAAAGCAACGTGTAATTATTTTCTGTAAAATGTATTGTATTATAATGTATATGTATTAAAATAATTAAAAGTACTTGCCTAAATTCTGCCAAAAAATTTTAATACATTTGGCGTATGTTTGGGGCTACTAACCCATTATCAAGAGCGTAATACAACTAAATTTTAACTAATCCACTACCAAGAGTTATTCGGCTTTAGTACTCTTGATAACATGTAATACAAAAATCATGCTTATGTGTTAAAAAATGTTGTGGAATACAGTCAAGTGTTTTTAGTTATAAGACACATTTAACAAAGTTCTACCAAGTGTTTTTAAAAAGTCAAACTTATTTATTAAATGTTTTTTATAATATCAAACATATCATAGCTAATATGGTTGAAATAAATAATGATAATTAGGTGACATTTCAAGTATATGAAACAGAATCAAACTGTAATATATTTGAATGAGTTCTGATAATTGAAAATTATAAATACTCCATTCCTCACTTTAGATAAGAAAGGGATCAAAGCCAAAAAGTGGATTGCCAAACAAATGGCAAGAGTTGTCACTGTATACGAGAATGTATTATAACATCGTCTATCTTCTCAAATATATTAAGACTGATATCAGGGTAAAGTCATGATTATGGAAAATAAATTAATGACATTCTTTTAAGAAGAAAGGTATTGGAATAGGCAATATTATCATTGCAAGTCATAGAATTTGAGTAATGGTTTAAAAAATCTAGGTTACATTCGTATAACATGACAAAGAACTGTATTAAAATGTATTCATTAAATATTTTGTGGAAAATCACTTTACTTGTGCTTAGACAAAATACTCAGCTGAACAAGCAAGGCATCAAATTCAAAATACCTATACATATTTTTTAGTGTAATAATTTGAAAATCAATCAAAATACTATTATTACGCAGAAAATCTTCAATCAGAATTCCTGAAATTCCTATATTTAGATAATTATAGTTTCTCAATTGAAAAAATTAACTGATGATAGTTTACTTTGAAATATATAATTGATCTCAATGATTTTCAATAAAATAACGAAAAACTACCTCTCACTATACAACAAATATTCTGTGGTATATTGTAAAAAACTTCTATGAAAAAAATATGTGGTATAGTAAAAAACTTCTCAAAAAAAGAGAAAAATATCAGAAAAAATTGGGTTTTCTGCAATTTATAATATTAGAAAAATTGAAACATCAAAATCTCTGGTCAATTCTGAATCTAATAAACATCACAAAGTAATCAAATATACTTACATCATCTCATATATTTTTGGGTTAGGCACACTGCTCCTGTCATTTACATTTTTACTGGTATAAACTTAACCTAGCTAAATGCTCATTTCACAAAAATCAAGATGCTACACCTACCCATATAACTAGAATTGCAAAGAGAAAATATATTTTAATTTCTATTTATATCATTATATATAAAACTCGACTATATTACATACGGACTTTTTTTTAGGCTATTATGCATTTCTAGTAACATGGGCTAAAAGGTTTGTCACATATAATACAAATTTTCTCGTTTTTTCTTAATGCTAGTGCTGCTTGGTGGCATCTTTGGCTGCCAAAATAAGTGGCGTTAGGCTTGCCAGTGGTCGGCTTACTTTCAAAAATGGATGCTGCAAATGAAAAATGAATGTTATTCTCATTGAATGATGTTTGTATATGGGGATTTTATTGAATTTACAAAGAATTTTATGTTGATAAATTTGAGTGTTCGCTGATCTCTTGGTGAAACATTGTTTAATATATTAAATAAAGAACAATTAGCTAGGTTTCACAAAATTTATAATAAATAAATAATTGACAATTGTTTTGGGGTGTTAGCCCATTTTCAAAAGTTAGATTAACTTTTGGTCTTAACTTTTGAAGGACTTTTTAAAGGTTTAACTTCCCATTTCAATTTTGAAAAAACACCCCAAAACAATTGTCAAGTATTTATTATAAATTTTGTGAAACCCAGCCAAGTGTTTCTTATTTAATATATAAATTTCATGTTATAATTGATAACTTATTGAGAAAATCTGAATGACAATGCATCATATAATCAAGAGTCAGGTTTTTGCAACAAATGCTTGGAAAAAATCAACATAAAACAATTTCCTTCACTGATGATATAAGTATATTCAAACCAAGTTTTTCAAATAGTGTATAAGTAGTAGATTTGCTCTGTAGTGATAAAGACCTAATGTTTTAAAAAATTACTACTTCACTTACTTTCAATAAATCTTTAGCTGAAGCTCTCTTTTCCACTTCTACCTCCAAACATTTGTCCAAAAAATCTTGAAACGCAGGCGACAATTTTTCTTTATCCTTTATATCTGGTTTTCCATTGGTTGCAATTAAATATAAAGCCCTGAGGGGATTTTCGTTCAAATATGGCGGTTCGCCTTCTATCATTTCAATTGCCATAATACCTAATGACCACACATCTACCTAAAAATTCATGGAACTTCAGAAGAAATTCTTCTTTTGATATAAGAAATATTTCAACAAATTTTTCAAGTTGAAAAGGAGTTTAGAATTAAATTAATAGTCACTATGAAACATTTTGTTATAAGTGATATGCAATGTTGATAAACAAAAACTATTAAGTTATGAAATAAAGTTGTGAAATAAATAAAGAGCTACCTTTGGTCCATATTGCTTTCTTGTTACTACTTCTGGAGCCATCCAATATGGAGTACCTACCATAGTAGTTCTTTTTGTTTGTTCCGGGCTTATTTGGGCACAAAACCCAAAATCAGCTGAAATAGACAAAAAAACTGTTGCAAAGATCATATTTTTTTCAAATTCTTGGAAACACTTCAAATTTGCAACCTATTTTTTATGAATTCATCAATTTTAATATTTACTTGGTCAAAAAATTCTAAGTTATGTGGAATTAGCAGAAACAAATATTGAAAATGTGAAAACCAAAAATAATGAAGTTATACATAATAAGATTATAAAAATAATAAGATTTACATCACCAAGAACTTTTAACATTAATAATGCATTAATTTTTAGCAAAATAATGATGTGAAACATCTGCAAATCAGACTCACTTAATTTAACTGAACCATCTAAGCCCAGTAGTATATTGTCAGACTTGATATCCCTATGAATAACTTGATTAGAATGCAAAAAATCAAGTGCTTGTAATACTTCTCGACACACAGCCGCAATCTGACCTTCATCCATACAAGTTTCAGTCACAACATCAGTCAATGAACCACCAGGCAAATATTCCATCACTACCCAGAGTTCCTGAAGAATAACAAAAACCATTAGATAAAAAAAATCACACAAAACAGTCTTACTCACCTCATTTACTAAATAACTATCAAGATAATTCACAACATTACCATGCTTATTTTCTCTCATGACTAGAATTTCATTAATTATCAGTTCTTTCTTCGGTTGTTGCGATAAGTTCATCTGTTTTATGGCCACTTCCATTCCAGTTGAGCTTTCAATTGCTGTGTATACTACACCAGAGGCACTGAAAAAGAAAAATTATTTTCAAGCTTTTTCAATTGTTTCATATTACCAAATAATAAAATAAAAAATTTGATAGTTTTACTTTATTATCATTGTGCATATGTGTACAGTCATTTCTTTCAATCCCCAATCAATTTGAAAATTTCATTATTATTTCAAATTTGCAAATAAAATATTCAAATTTAATTGCTTCAACATTTTTCATATTGAACTCTGTGAGAGGTAACAAAATTCAATTATCAATGAACTTCATAAGAAATTTTCAACAACCTTTTCTTAAAAAAATTCTCAATGCTTCAAGAATAATTTTGAAATTCTTACAATTTTTTGTAGTTGCATAAGTGATTGGAATAAAAACATTCACCACAAGCAGAAATGTAAAGATAACACTCAACAAACACTCTAAATTGCTTTATATTACCACATTCAGACACAGAGATGATAAAATAAATGAAACTCTTTACATTACTCAGTATAACATACAATATTTCTTGTACTTTGTGCCAAATCTTATTGTGTATGTTGTTTTTGTTAATAATTTTGAAGATTTTGAAAACGAATTCATTTACAAGTAATGAGAAATTACATAGAACAAGGTAGGCGAACCAATGGCACGCGACACAATATTTTAGGCACGTCGTCGACCATAAAACATGTGTAAAAAAATGTGTTAAGTACGTACTTAATGACGATCGAACGCGAGTGGTCCTACGCTACGGAGCGTTCGGTGCGCGGGGTGGCGGCGGCGCGGCTGCAGACAGGAAGCGCTGCGCTCGGTTTTTTTTTGTTTTTATAGGTCGTGGGTTTCAATTGCAAATGACGCATTGTTTGCTTACGCATAATAAAGTAATAGTGAATTTTGTTGACATAATTGTATTTAAAAGTTATATATATTATTTATAAGATATATAAGTTATAAAAGTGATTTTTATGATTTTAAACTGATATTTAATATGGCCAGTCCAGCAAAAAAACAAAAAGTGCAAAATAGTAAGTGTATCAGAGAATTTCAAACTTGGTGGACTGAGTATAACTGAAATAATGGCACGATTAGCAAAGGTGACAAAGCGGTGTGTGTTTTATGTTCTGGAACAGAGGTATGTAGAACATCGTATGTTAAACGGCCTTTTGAAGCAAATCACAAATCTGTTAGTCAAAAAAGCGAAGCAGAGCAAAAAGAATTAATTGCAAGTGCATTGAATGACAGAAATAAACAGTCAACATCTATGATTAAATTTGTTTGCAAAAATTATCATACGAGCGCGGCAAGTTACGCCACTGCAAAAGTATAGTTACTATTGCTCGGCATAGTAAACCTTTTCAAGGAGAGTTTTTGAAGGATGCCTGGTTAGCATGCGCGCCCTCTCCTTTTAATGATTTCGATAATAAAGATAAGATAATTCAGCGCATAAAAGATACTACTCTATCAAGAAACACAATAAAAGAAAGAATCTTAAAACTGGTCGAATGTCGAAATGTCTTGACGAAAAAAGCACTGACGTCAATAAATCTGCACGTTTAGCTGTTTTTGCTCAGTATTGCGTAGGAAACGTCATTAAGGAAGAATTAATTGCGATAAAATCGTTGCTTACAACTACAAAGGGAACAGATATTAGAACGGCAATTAAAAATTCGGTTGCTGAAAAAGAAATTGATATAAAAAAAAGTTTCTGTAACAACTGATGGTGCTCCAAGTATGGTGGGCAAAAAAAATGGTTTCATAAGTTTATTTCAAACAGACGTAGGACATTCGATTCTTGAATTCCACTGCATCATTCACCAACAAGAGTAGTTTAATATCCCATGATAATATAATGGCGGTAGTTTCAAAAATAGTCAACCTCATGTCGTCACAGGCAAAAGTTCGAAAGGAAACAAGGAAAAGTTCGAACAGGGAACAAGCGAAAGTTCGATGCTTTGTTGGACGAAGTCAACTCGGTGTAAAATGGCTTACTGATGTATAATAATGTTCGCTGGTTGAGTCGCGGGAATGTACTTGATGAAAGATTTATTGATTGCATGGAAGAAATCAGACTGTTTTTGCAAAATGAGCGAAAAATTGAACAATACCCACAGTTGTTGGACGTTATGTGGCTTTCAAAATTAATATTTTTTACAGACATATGCCAACATTTAAATATTAAACTTAAAGCTTCAAGGCACAAACAAAACAATTATTGTCATGATACATTTCATTCGCACTTTTGAGGCTAAACTGCAAGTTTTCAGAAACGATATTATCACAAGAAACTACAAGTATTTTCCAAACTTGAAAAAATATATCAATGATTTTGATATTCATGAGACAGCAGACAAAGAAAAATTTACTGAAGAATTTATTTCTTTGATCGATTCTTTAATCAAGGAATTTTCAGGGAGACCTTCCCAGTTCAAAGAATTGGCGGAAATACTCAAATTTATTACGTACCCTAATGTGACGTCATTTCATATACTGAACTTCTCTCAATTTGATTGGTTGGAAAATTGAAGAATTTGAAATGCAACTGATTGATTTCCAATCTAGTTCAATATGGATTCAAAAATTTATTGAAACAAGGAAAGAGTTGGTATTAATTGAAACTGAAAGATTGACAAGTAATTTAAGTAAAAATGCTAATAACAAAATTCTGGAAACATGGAATGCATTACCAGACACATTTAACTGTTTGAAAAAGCTGGCTCATGCTATTTTAACAATGTTTTTATCTACCTATGTATGTGAGTCATTATTTTGAGAGATGAATAACATTAAAAACTCGGTTAGAAACCGTTTGACAGATGAATCCAGTTCAGCATGCATTTTGCTAAAAGTAACATCTTACAACCCTAACATAAATTATTTGTCATCTAACCTGCAGCAACAGAAGTCACACTTATTTTACAGTAATTTAATTTATGCATGTAATAAAAATATTCCAAAATGTTCCTCTTTTGTTTACTTCATTTCATAAAAAGTTTTGATAGTATTTATTATTATTATTATCGAAATAATCTGAAAGTCAAAATTATTTGATGGCACGGCAATGACCCCATTAAACATTTTTTAGAAAAAATGGCACATTGATGCATAAAGGTTCGCCTACCCTGACATACAATTTCTGATGGACGAATGAACACAGGAAGTAAATGCTACCACTATTTGAAAACAATAAACAAAACAACAGGCAAATAAAAAATTTATGAAAATAATGAATATTCTCCGAATCAATACAAGTTGAAGGTAAAACTTGTTTAACATATTCACCCTTGTCCAATCTTATCTATTTTGTTGTACTTCCTATTTGGATCTCCAACTGAAACAATACTTCTAAGCTTCTCCAATATTTCCTCGTCAGACATCTTTTTCTTTCGTTTCTCAGAGGGCGCCCTAGACATTTCGGATCCCGCTTGATTTTTATTTCGATCTAATACTGGAGCGCTAGTCACCGAATTGGTGTTTACTGCCTGGGTACTAGTGACGTGTGCAGGGCTTAAGCTATGAGGTGGCGTACTAACGCTATTCGTATTGATTTGTTCCTCTTGAAGCGGTTTAGTGTACTGAAAATATTAAAATATTAACACTGACGCTTTTTTGTTCAGATCTTCTAAACTTGTGGGCACTAAATACCAACTAGAAGATAACATTGTGCCCGAATAAAATTATGACTGTGTTTAAGTACATTTGAGCATGCTATTAACATATTGGAATATCAACAGAATAGTTTTCAAAAGTTAGACAATGAACAAGTTTTAAAATTTAGATTGAAATTCTTCTGGTAATTTGGATAGTTACAATTTATTGCCTATATTTGATGCATAATAATAATAATATTCAAAATTTTTCAAATCATATTTCCATACCATTTACCGAATGGGGTGAGGTTTAGCATCAGCTCCTCTTACACCTAACCCCTTAGACATTCAAGCAGCCAATACAAAATTTTATATGAAATATAGATCTTAAAAAAAAAAAACAAATCGAAATCGAGTTTCAAACGGGAATTCATGTATGTGACTTTACATTAACTTAAAATAAGTATTGATAAAAAATAAACAAAAAAGAAAATTTAAAAAGCAAGTGGCATGAGCAAAAAAAGAAAGAATAAAAGTATTATATGAGTAATAAGTGAATGATTGATTAAATATTGCAAACTGATGAACAGTCATATCTCTGAGATGTGTTCATAGGCAAAATTCTCGTACTACAAAATTATTCCACCTAGAGACTCCAAGGACCAACTTGCTAATACAATTAATTATTAGGAGTTATGTGATTTAAAGGAAATTGACTAATATGAATTGATTTAGATTGAGTTCTTTGTAATATTTTATTTAATTCTATTATTTAGTTATTAGTTACTTTTTCAGTTTTTTTTTTAGATTGGACTGTGCTCTTTGTTATATTTCTTTCATTTTATTTATTTAGTTTATTTTATTCAACATTATGTCATTATTTTCTGTAATTTGGTATTATAGCTGTTGAGAATAAAGAACTTATTATTATTATAGATAAGGACTTAATATATGCATTAAGATAAACCTATTGCACTTAAGATGCACATAAAATATGTATTCGCACTGATAAAATGATAGAAGGCCCATATAGCACACTATAATGAAATCTAATCATTTATTGAAATGTAATAACATTAATATGGCTTCTCAAATAAAAATGAAACAGGAAATATGACTGAAAACCTCTGATAAAGATGGAATAACAGTAACTGATACTAGTTTTTTTTTGGCTGCTATTCCATTGGATAGAACATAATGATTTGTCCACTCAAACTAACATCAACTAACATCATTAATTATAACAGAGTATATTCAAAACTTACAATACTCTTTGTACGTTCTGGCCTACTAGCAATAGGGGGTGGTGGAGCTTCATCTTCTATTTCAGAACTTACAGCATGCACTGGACTAAGATACAAATTCTGATTTCCAAGTTCTGCTTCAGTGGGTGTTGTACTGCTTGGACTCGAGCTGGACACCCTGCTAAGTGATGAACCTGAACACGAAAATAAGTCAAAAATTGCAACCACTTAATAAAACATTCTAAACTTACCTGAATTTGTAGTAGTAGCCTTTGTCATGTATTTTGTGGTTGGCGGTTCCTTTGAGGAATTATCATACCAGTTCAAAACGTCCAACACCGCTTGTGGGTTGTTTTTTTGTTCTTGTTTGCTTATATTTGAATTCATCAACAATTTAGACCAAGCTTCTGGCATTCCCTGTTAAAAAAAATTATATTGAGCTTATGTGAAAAATGAATAGTTTTTTCACACATGCGAAGAATCAAGAATGCCACTACAACAATCAGCAATTACTGTTGAAACTACACTACATTAATTAAAACTTGTATTCATAGCATTGCACTACTACTAAAGGAAAAAACTAACAAATAATTTGGGATTCCCAATACCTTCCAAAATTAAATATCAACTTTTTATGTTTTATATAATTTTAAAATGATTAGCCTAATTTTTAAAGCGCACAGGATAAACCTTTCAACGCTGAGGATTATACAAACTTTCTATACAGATACTGACAAAATATCACAAATGATTGAAAAATTTAATAGCATCAATGAGCAAAATAAATTTTGTTTGAATTTGTAATTTTTTTTTCACATCTGAGGTATTAAAAACACTTTTATGTAAAAATATATAAACACATTCAACGTTCATTATTTTAATCAAATACAAAAGAGAGTACATTTTCCACCAAATAAGTAGAAAAAAATTGAAGACAATAATATTTTATATTTAGGCTGAAACTTTGTTCACAATATTTCACTTTCCTAAATTGGAATCCTTATGCATAACAGTAATGATTTTATGGCATAAATCCTTGTAAAACTTGGCTAGAATTCAAAGGATAGAGGCTACGAAAACTCTAGACTAATCAGATTATGAGACACATATAAAATTAGAAACGTAGTGTTTATGCTTGCCGAAGAAAAAATTTTTAAAAAAACTTCAAATTTTTCTGAGTAGCATCTCATCAACTCAATATACAGGAAATGTCATTATTCTCTTATTATTTACATTGTAAAACACCAGGAGGTTAAATCAAAAGGAAATATTTTTTGTTATAATAGTAGCAAAAGTAACTGCATGATTTGTCATTTTATTGTCAGCCAACATCAGAATAGCAATGTCAACTGTAAATTTTCTTTGGTTTTTCAGAAATGCTGTATAAAATTTTTGCTCCAATATATATGTCATTTTTTGTTCTACTTGATGAAAATTTATTACCGCAATAACGATAAAGTACAATCGTCTGATTTCCACTGGTGGAAATTAGAATATTGTTCTTAATTGCAACTCTAAAGTATTGCATATGAAGATGTATAAGAGTTTTAATCCATATTACAAATATAGATTAACAGATTTTTGCAGAAGACTAATTCAATGAATTTTGTAATTATTCCATTTTCAATTATTAAATATTTCATTTACTCAATAAATCAGGTTTGCAAACTAGACAAAAAACAATTTAACAGATGTGAAACAACCTCACAGCTTCTTTAAAGGTGCAATTTTTAGTACATCTATAAAACTTTAAAAACAAATGATGACCACTTATTTTATAAAATGAAATTACATATTCAGAATTGTTAAGGAATCAAAAAGTACTTATGTATTATTATTATTCAATATACACACATATTACTGAAAATCACACAAACATTTTAAACTTTTAAATTGAAATAAGTGTTAAATTTTAAAAAACTTGAGTACAAAATACACAACGAGGAATTTAACGTTGATAGTTCAAATTACTAATTTTGTTCAATTGTACTCATAATGTTTAAATAGTATCAACTACACACAATAATTTGAAACATCATTCAAATTTTAAAAAAAATAAATTGTTATTTTATGGTTTATTTTGTTCATGCAAAATATGTTAATACTCAAGTTGAGAGAAACTACAAGGCAATTTTATACACATTCAAATTTTAAAATATGAGAATATAATACAAAATGCAGAGTATAATAATTTCTATACTACACTATAAATTAAAATTTTTTTCATCTATATGCAACTGAACAAAAATGTACTTTTGCTATTACTTACTTTAATAGGCAGCTTGTAAAAAAATACTTCAGTTATTAAAACTGAGTAAAAAACAAGCAGCTACTAAAAGCATTATTGATATAAAGACTTACAGTGAATTCCCCAGAAATGGGATCAAAACCAACATGGACTGTATGTTCAAAGTTTGTAGGATATGATATTTCCGGTTTATCACAATATGTTGAATGCTTTGGTGTTTTCTTCGATTTGAGTGCCTTTTTTTTACGATCTGCATCTTCTGGTTCTTTAGGCAAAGGCCTATCCACTGCTATTGAACTATTAGCTAAATCTGTACCTCTGTTGGATGTTAAACGAACTGGGGGTGCTGGAGGCTTTTCATCTTCAGAAGACATTGTTCCTACAAATTTTGTGATCTTTCATGATATTCTCATCAATTGAATGAATGAGTGGGCTTATCATAAATGGAACGATAAAATATGCGTGGGTATTTTAAATATTTACAGTGGAGGTTTATGAAAATTCAACTATGGGCGCGCCGCCGGCTATGCGTCAGCCTTGTCTGAGAAAAGCTGAAAGCAATGGGGTAATGGAACAACCATTTTCACACATCCCTACCTTTTATGACAGATACTTGCTCACAGGAAATCAATAAACGATAATATATAGAAGACTCACTATAATTAAAGTAAAATTTCAACTCATTTGTATAAAAAATTATTTAAATCACATCAAAAACGCATTTTTAATAATGCCTGACATCCACCATATTCGTTCATCAAGATTTATTTCACCACGGACCATAGAGTATAGTGATGGGAATCGAATACTAAGAATAGGTTAGTGGTTCGATTCTTGTGGGTTCTCGGATTCCTTTCGTCAAGTGAACTAGATTACTGAAGGAAACTCGAGAATTGGCTATTCTCGAGAATAGGCAATTATTATATTATCATTATTTTTCAAAGAGCGGAGATCATAGGCCTGAATATCTCCGATTGAACCTAAAGTTTAACGTCGATTTCGAGAGGCCGAAGAACACGGTGGGAATGGAACCCACCAGCACCAGTGAGCTGAAAGCGTATAGGGTCATTATACTATTCGACTACTGAGCCTTTCTAATTCTCTTCTAATAATCGGATTCCAGAGTAGCCAGAATTTGGGGCAGATTCTGTCTAGAATTCCCAAGCGATAATGTGAATATTTTGACAAGTAGATATTATTATTTATGTTTTGTTTTGGCTAAGATTATTTACTAGAATCTAAGGAGCAGCAAAATTGGAGAATTTTGATTAACATATTATAATTTGAAATAGAAATGAAATGATGTGAAGTATCGGATCATTATCAAGATAATTTTATTGACATATAAAATCCAACAACCTATTTACTGAAGATATATTACAGAATGATCTATTAGAAAAGAGTATTGACAAAGAAACAATCAATGAGCAATCGACTATTTATTAGCTGAAGAGTTACCTAAATCGGAATAGCTAGATGCACCTAACGTATGAACTAATTTGGAAAAAAATTAAAGTTATCATTTCAAGACTGCAATAAGCCATGAAGAAATCAGATAACTAAAAAATAATTAACATAGATATAAAGCGTAGAGTATTTAAAAATTTTTTTTAGAGTATTTTATCAATTAAAAATGAATATCAAACATATAATAAACCGACCAGAAAATTTGATTGAGTAAACCAAATAAAAATAAATTTTTCAAATTTAATAATAATAATGACGGTTTTTTATTGCATATTAAATAAACCCAAATGACTATCACCTCGGGCCTCTCAGCCTTTTTCAATTTAATTGAATAAATATAATTTACATTGGAATTATTAATGTAACCCACTAAAAAAGCCGCCCTCATTTTCCCCCATCCCCTTCCAGTTGTCTGATCATTGTCTAACGATTATCCTTAAATACATAGATTAATTATTATATACGTAAATCTGTAAATCATATGAATCGTGGTATTCGAGAACTCAATTCTCACAAAAGCATACGACTTTAATAAGTATGCTTGCACATACTATTTGATTCTTGAGAGCATTTGATTCTGCCCATCACTATTAGAATATTTTGATTCAATCAGTACAATCTTACATAAATGACAATCATATTGAAAATTCAAATTTCTTATTTGAATAAGGAATGGAAATTATATTTTAATTTATCAAAATATTTTTTTTAAGTGAAATTTAATTTCTAATCCTCATAATATGACAAGAATTAGAAACCAATCAGAACCAACACACAAATAATAGTTCCTTATAATATTAGTTCAGTACCCAGAGGTTTTCTTCAGACACAAAATAAGTTAGATAAGAGATAATGGACTTGCTAACAGAATGCGTGGTAGTCGTTTACTGAAAAGATAATACCTGATCTGCAGAAATGTAGTCGAAGTAGACAATGTTAATGGTCCAAGTCCAGTGACCAGTCTTATCATATGATAATTAAACAATAGATATCCGCGTAGGATATTACTTTATTATCTGAATTTATAGCTTAAAGAAACTCAAGTGATAGGAAAAATGTATTCATGATAGAAAAACATATTCATTCTGTTTTGCTAGGCAAGCTAATCATCTGTGTTTCAATCTACACAATATTCCATGGCAAAAATAACCTAATTTATGACAGAAAATAAATATCAACAAAACAAATAAACAGACCTTTTTTTATGAAGTTTTTCTCCAAAGAAAAATGGCTTTAAATTGGAATAATGAGTATTATGTGGCCTTAGAAGGAAAAGATTTACAAGCAAATGCAATGGCTGTTGATATTACAGGAACTTATGTACTACTTGCAGGGTAATAACTTAAAATAACAAAAGCAGTGAATGAAAGATCTGGTTTTTCTCTTTATTGTAATTATTTTTGATTAGTAAATTTGATGATGTTAGGTTTGATACCCTCAATACCGTTATAATTTCTTTTTTCTGTTTTAGGAGAAAATATTTTGCGATCCGCAATTTAGATGAAGAAGTTCAATTAGTCCAAAAATTTCCTAGACAAAGTAAATATGATGTTGGTGCTGCAGAGTGGAACCCTACAATGCATCATAAGGAATTATGTGTTATTTCTGTGAGATATACTCTTTGTTTTTAACAAAATAATTCTAATTCAAGTTAATATTTTTTCTTTTTGGATTTCAGAGTAATCAGAGACTTGAAGTTCTCACTTGGAGAAAAGAAGAACTCGCACAAACGCACTCCCTCAAGGCACATACTAGGGTGATAACTGATCTTAATTGGCATCAAATGGATCCTAATATATTAGCTTCATGTTCTGTAGATACTTTTATTTACATATGGGACTTAAGGGATTCTAGGAGACCATCACTCTCTCTATCTGCTATAGCAGAAGCATCTCAAGTGAGTTATAGAAAATGAAAACCTGAATTTCATTTCATTTTCTCAAATATTAGGTGAGATGGAATAGGCTGTCATCTAATCTCTTGGCTACATCACACGATGGTGATATAAAAATTTGGGACCAGAGAAAAGGAACAGCACCTGTACAGTATGTTGCTGCCCATTTATCCAAAATACATGGATTAGATTGGAGTAGAACTTCTGAAACACAATTTGCAACTTGCAGCCAAGATAATACAGTCAAGTTTTTTGATACAACCAATCCACGGAAAGCAGAATATATATTAACCACAAATGCACCAGTGTGGAGGGCAAGGTAAATAGAAATTCACTTAACTGTGCTTTCAAATTTCAAAAAGCCATTGATTTCATAAAGTAATGAAAACCTAAACTAGTCATGGTAAAAAATTCCTAATTTTAATAACTATTGTCCTTTTGTGATAAAATAATTGAATAGTTATAATGAAAGGGTCAGTTATTATATCTTCTTCAGAAGTTGAATATGTCTCTTTGAGTTACCAAAATAAAAGTGTACCTAATCTTATATTTTACAATTCACTTTAATAGGTTTTTGTGTATTTCAGTTGAAAATATAATTTCAGATACACTCCCTTTGGAAATGGACTAATGACTGTCGTAGTTCCACAATTAAGGAGAGGGGAAAATAGTCTTTTATTATGGAATACAGCAAATCGAGCCACACCCATGCATACCTTCATGGGACATAAAGATGTAGTGTTGGAGTTTCAATGGAGGCACAAACGTCCTGGAGATTCTTGTTTTCAGTTGATAACATGGTCCAAAGATCAAACCCTCCTTGTCTGGAAGATTGAACCATTTCTTCAAAAACTGTGCGGTTATGAACCTGAAGATCCCCATGAGGTTACATCTTATCACAATCCTAAAGAAAATGTAGAGAAAATTGTTAGAAAGGCAGTTCCAAAAGTGGAACCTTTGCAACAAGAATTCTCACTTCTTAACGTTCATATTCCAAACTTGGAGGTGAAAAGTATGAATTTCCCTAATCGTGTGTGTTCTGTGAGGGCATGTGTTAATAGATTTACTGTTAATTTAGAGGTTACTTTCCCTATTGCATATCCACATGGAGTCCCCCCAAACTTTGAAGTTAAAGATGGTTCACAGGTGGATGAAAATGTAGCTAATCAATTGCTCCAAACATTGAATCATTTAGCTCAGCAAAGGGTATCTAAAAATAGAACTTGTTTAGAATCATGTTTGCGACAAATGGTTACTACCTTAGAGCAGCTAATTACTGATTCTGAAGCAGATAGAATGTATGAAAATACTATTATCAATCCAGAGAACAGTTTTGGCGGTTTTAATGATGCTTATATACCTTTTCCAAGAACCTCTGGAGCCAAATTTTGTTGTGTCGATTCCTTGATTTGTTTTGGAAGAGTTAGTCATGCTCGTAGATTATCTACAAAAATGGAAATCGCAACACCCAGGGCTTTGTCGGCCTTGGAAAATATTTTAGCAAAAAGATCCTCGCATCAACTTTCAATATCAGCTTACTATTACCAGAAGCCTAGGTCCAGAACACAACATTATTCAGCTAAACCTTCAAAGGTACTGGTTCATATTTATGATTGTTCTGGATTATTTTTAGTACACAAGCAACTGGCCAAAGATTATATATTAGGTGGGGACGTTGCAACAATATGTAAGCATAATGCCGCAGCTGGTGCTGTTGTTGGAAGATTAGATCTTGTACAAGCATGGGCTCTGGCTGAACTTGTAGCAAATCCACAGAAAGTTGATGAGGGAGATATTTGGGCACATCATCCTTTTAATTCTCATCTTATGGAATCCTTGTGAGTTTACAAATATATATTCATCACTTACATTAATTCCAAGAAATATTTTATATTACAGAATTCAAAGTTTCTATTTTATATACTCTACCATGTACAAGATTCTTTCCTTTTTATTCGTAATTCAAAATTTTTATATAGTTCCACTATATTTTATATTACTTTTATTTCCTATTGAGGTACTTTTTATTTGTTCAGTGATATAAACTCTGATGAAACAACAATAATATAACAACATTTTTTGGCATATAGTTGCTACTCGAATGTTTTTTCTAGTAACTAGTTTTAATCTATTTACATAATATTTTTTCAGAATATCTCATTACTCTAGCCTAAATGATATACAGATGGCAGCAATGTTGTGTTGTGTCTTTGGAAAGCAGCAAGAACTCCTATTAGCTATGAATGAAAAAAATGCAAAAACGCCCAAAGTAAGTTTAACATTAATCATATATTTTGATGCAAAGAACAATAACGAATTAACGATCATAAGATTATGCTCTTCTTCATTATTATTCCTTCAATTTCTAATATCAGAAATTAACACTTTGTCTATTCGAAATAACTCATCCATATATCTATTTGTTCCAGTCCCAGGCACACTTTAAACTTGTACCATCTACCTTCACATCTTCCAAAATCACAAAACACATATTACATAAGGTGGGATAAACTATTATTCTTATTAACTTTTTTGTAATGCTTTGAGTGTTGCTCTATAAATCACATCTAACAAGCTTGCTAATATATTAACAAGACACCTGAAATAAGAGCAAGTTCCAACATCAGTGTGCATGTAAATCCTAAGAATATATATATATATATATATATATATATATATATATATATATATATATATATATATATATATATAATGACAAAGTAGTAAATAGAACTAGGTAATAGGTGTTAGAAATAGGTTATGACGATCTTTGACTAGAACGGATATTTCTACGATAAAATAAAGCACAAAAATGTCGGAAAATTTTTGGTTACTAAATATTATTCTTAAGAGTCGACTAAAATATTTCCCAATCATATGTTGATGTCCTTTCAACACCCATCAACACCAGGGTGTAGTCCTTGTCTGGTTGAGAATCACTGTTATTCGAATGATAGATTTTCAAATGTCCATGTCAATTTCCCAAATCTCGGTCATCCATATCAACCAAATTATAAACTAACTCGGAAATAACCTTATGCACTCGGCACGAAACGTAAGTGTTACATAATTTTGCTGCGAAATCATCAACGGCGCTAGAAAGAGTGAAATTTCTTTTCCAAACCTTATCTCTGACAGAAAATTTCAAGTTTCGTCTACCCCGATCGTAGTAACGTTTATTCCGCAAATAAGCTTTATAAAGGCGTTGTCGCACATCCTCATACAATAAAGGCAAATTCTCTATATAATTACTCTATTTTAATCTAGAAGTGACATCTTCGAGTTTCTGGTAGGACATAAAATTACCAGTGGACTGGACCAAATTGGAAGTGAACGTCCAAACATTAAGAACGCTGGAGATATTCCAGTAACCTCATGCTTGGCGGTATTGATAGCCTGGGCTATTTTATGAATACTCTCATCCCAACATTTGTGGTTGTCATGAATATAACTACAACTAGCGGTTAAAATAGTTTGATTAGTCCTTTCCGTGGGATTAGCCTGAGGGTGGCGTTTCGCATTAAACCAAGGGATTTTTTTATATGATCTCAAGAAGCCCTTAATTTGGTTGGAGACAAACATAGTGGAATTATTTTGTACTATTATTTGATGTGTGCAATACATTAAAAAAACGTTATTTTCCAAGGTTATAACTCCCTTGGCATTGGTTTCCCTCAAGGAAGGCGGCCAAAGGTAAACCAACAGGTTAACAAAGGTAAATTTGGTGAACCAATCACACATAACTAACAAATGTTTATGGCCTTGTTTTGACTTCGGAAACGGACCCATTAAATCTAGAGATATCCGCTAAAAAGGAAAATTTATTGTTTTATAGGCACCCTTCTGCCCTAAGCGAGAGTGATTAGAACTTTTATTTAATATACAACAATTCAAACAATATTTCCGCACTGATTGTTTCATCTTAGGCCAAAAATAGTGTTCTGCAATCCTAGCCAACGTTTTCGAGATTCCGAAATGCCTTTAAGTAGGAAGGTCGTGATTTTCCTCTGATATTAGCAGTTCGTATGACCAATTTCTCATCTATGGTGCAAGGGGAGGGCGACATAGGATAATCCAAACAAGCCAAATCAGGTTCTAAAAAATCTCACTTCCTTGAAGATGGTTTGTAACTAGCAGCAAGAATCCCAGAATATTCTTATAAATTACATGACGCATCTAATTCATTTAACCTGTTAACTGACGACAGTGCTCTCTTAGCACTGAAAGAATGGAAAGACGGAAGTAAATTTGATTTTATTACTTGCAATTTTTTTTGTTCAGTTGGCTGCTCGGACAGTGTAGCAAATAGCCCTACCATAGCAGACGAAAACATACGGTTCACTAAGACCTTGAGTTCGATTTCAAATTTCCTGTCAAAGTGCTTCCTCATAATCGGGATTTAGAAAATCTTCTTTAAAATGAACTAACTCTTCCCACGTAGCCACTAAAGTTTGCACATGTCCGTTCTTGGTTGGGCGTTGTGTTACTGACGTATCTTGTAGTACGAAACATTGAACTGTCTTACGCTTCCAATAAATGTAGGCATCAATTTCAATATTCTTCAATTTCATTATCCCTAGACGGATAATGGAGACATCACATTGTTCATGTTACACATAGGCAGCTCTGCTAATGTTCTATTGAATATTTACAAGTGCGATGATATGATCACGAGAACTACATAATTCTTTTTTTGTAGTACATTTCTTTTATATATAATAATAATAATAATAATAATAATCTTTATTTAAGATTCTCGTAATACAGGTAAAACAATAGTAACTATACTAATTTTAAGATCTATCTTTTCAATTATGTTTCCTAAACAAAGATAATAATTTGCTCACAAAGACCATAGCCTGTGGTGAGTACGAATAATGTTTATTTATGTTTTAATTAATGTTTATTCTTTTCTTGAATCATTAAAATAGATACCATGATATGTATGTAAGTATTAAATATAGCAGATAATACTGCTATATTTAATACTTACATACATATCATGGTATCTATTTTAATGATTCAAGAAAAGACTTATTAATCTAAAAAATAACAATATTGAGGAGAAGCGGATATCAATATTATAAAAATTTGTACACTATCATATATTGTTTTACAACCATTTTTGCTTTTAAATGTTCACCAGTCGATGAATCATACATCTGTCCTTTGTTTTCATCCAGTTCTTTATGGCAGACTTGAATTTTTTAATATTAATTATATTTTTTACTTCAAATGGCAATGCATTATAGATTCTTGGTGCCAAATAGGAATAGCTACGAAGACATATAAATTTTCTGTATATCGGAATTCCTAAAGAGTTCCTGCTATATCTAGTATTCACTTTATGTTCTAAAAAGTAACTACTGTCTATTTTCTTTTTCGTGAAGATTAGCAGCGATTGAACAAACAGCTGTCGTATATCCAGAATGTCAGCCTCTTTATACAGAAAGTCAGTAGGATATCTGATATCTTTTTTATGAAGGATTTTCAGCAACCATTTTTGTTGAATTTCGAGCTTTTTATTGCTGTATCATAGGCACCACCCCACGCAACAATACCATATCGTATCAGAGACTCCGCCAGTGCTTTGTAAATTATCGTTAGATGTTTTATGTCTAGAATAATTGACAGTTCTTTAAATTTGGATATTAATCCTCTAAGCTTACCAATTAAGCTTCTGACGTGAGAATCCCATTTAAGGTGCGAATCTAGTATAATTCCCAAATATTTGCATTCGTATGTGCAAGGAATGTTAAATGACTTTTCTCTTCCTATTTTAATTCTCTGTGGTTCATTTGGTGGAAGTAAGCGCTTATCTACAGCAAAAGGAATGCATTTCGTTTTATCTATATTAATGGTTAAGAGGTGATGCCTTAACCAATTATAGATATTCACAAAATCAGATTCAGCTTTGGTTTTGATATCACTCCAGTTTGCTCCTGAGTAAACTATCGCAGTATCGTCTGCAAAACTGATTATCTTACCTTCACTCTCCGACAGCAAAAGTTTATTCATATAGATTGTGAATAGTATTGGCCCTAATATTGTTCCCTGAGGTACTCCATATTCTATTATCCTTGTATTACTGAATGTATTGTTCACCTTCACTGTTTGGTTTCTATTTGATAAGTAGCTTTTAAATAATCTCAGATGGATGTATATATATATATATATATATATATATATATATATATATATATATATATATATATATATATATATATATATATATATATATATATATATATATATATATAGAGAAATAATTATTGAATTAATGTGTGGATTAAAATAGTATCAAAATAATTATTCATTGTTGTACAAAATTAATTTTGCACTCTCTCAAAAACGTTGCTAGCTTAGACTATAATGAAACAGTACAGAATACCGAAGAACCTACTCGATATAATTATAAAATAGTAAATGCGAAACAGAGTGGCTGAAAGAGTCCCATAATAGCGAAAAGAATTATTTGGGAGGAACTACAAAAGGGTAAAATTTCATTTGTGTACTATAAGAAGTATTGCAGCATACTTAAAACAGTAGTTGAACAGGCTAAGATAATGAGTAATAGGTTATATATAAATACAGCAGAAAATAAAATAAAAGCTACTTGGAATCTAGTAAATAATATTACAAAGGGCAAAAAGGATATAAATGGCTCTATGTTAGAAAACTTTCCTAATGAAGATGAAAACAAAGTACTTAATAAAATTAATTCGCACTACATAAATGTTTGTGGAAAAAATAATGTATCACTTAACAGTGAACCTAGTATAGAGCCTTGTGTCAAGAGTATATTTTTAAATCCAGTTATGGAACCTGAGGTATATGGATATATCACAAGACTAAAAAATAAAAAGTCTGTTGGAAGTGATGAGATACCGGTTAATATTTTGAAGAATTGTGCATCACTAATAGTTACACCATTAACACATATCATGAATCAAATATTAACTACAGGAAAGTACCCACAAAAACTAAAAGAAGCATTGGTGAAGCCATTATATAAAAAAGGAGATAAGCCAAATATCCAGAACTATAGACCTGTGGCACTCCTCTCAAATGTAGGTAAAATCTTTGAACGTATAATATTTGACAAGATGATTAATTTTTTTGAAAAGAATCGAGTAATTGTCGAACATCAATATGGATTTAGAAAAAAAAATCAACTATTAATGCAGTATATCTTGTCTCTTGTCACCATCATTAAATCTCTGAATCAAAATCAAATCACGGCAGCCCTCTGCCTTGATCTATAAAAAGCCTTTGATAGAGTAGTTCATGAAATCTTACTGGCAAAATTTTAAAAGAACGGCATAAGAGGCATTGCATTGGAACTCATGCGATCTTATTTAATTGGCAGAACTCAAAGAGTAATAAGCAGAGGAAAGAATGGAGATATGAGAGCATCTGAATCTAGTCGAGTAGAGCTGGGTGTCCCACAGTGTTCCATTTTGGGACCTTTGCTCTACATAATGTACACAAATGTCTTGTACAATTAACACAGAGCGAAGTAATAATGTTTGCAGATGATACTTCGCTAATATGTAAAGCAGCTAATGAAAGTGACTGTGAGAAGATATTACAAGATGGATTGGAAAACTTGATTGAGTGGTACAAAATGAACAACTTAGAACTAAATATTGAAAAGACAAAACTAATAGTATTCAGGAAAAGGAAGGAAAATATAAGACTAAATTACCAGGGGACACAAATTAGTGAAGTTGGTAGTTTATCGTTTTTAGGAATTCATGTTGACCAAAAACTGAACTGGAAAGAACATATCGGAAAAGTTGCTACTAGTATTGCAAGGCAGTGTTATGCTATTAGATTGGTTAGTAGCACTGTGGGATTGAGTGCTGCTCTGACCGCTTACCATTCATATGTGCAATCGAAGATCAGGTATGGTCTCATTTTTTGGGCTGGGTCTGCTGAAGCTGATAGAATTTTTAAATTGCAGAAAAAATGTATAAGAGCTGTTTTTGGAATGACTCAGAGAGTCTGTAGGCCCATGTTTAAAAGCAAAGATGTGTTAACCTTATATGGACTGTACATATATGAATCGGTGGTCTTTGTGATAGATAATTTTCGTGAATTAAGTAGTATACGATTGGAACATGATCATTATACCAGAGGAAAAAACTATCTTTCTGAAGAGAAACTGAATTATACCTACCTCGAGAGAAACGTAACGCACAATATATTAAAAATCTGGAATATTTTGCCTGGAAAATTTAAAAGTATATCAAGACCTTCACTAAAGCCCACACTGAAAAAATTTTTAATAAGCAAAGCATATTATAGTATAACCGAATTCCTAGAAGAAAGAAACTTCGAAGAATTGATCAATGGCATTGAATTATATTAAAGTTGTATTAAGTTTGTATTGTATTTGACAAGATCTACACATGAAATATGTATTTGATCGAATAAAATCTATCTATCTATCTACAACATATCAATATAAAAAATCTCAAAGATCGCATTAAGTGTCGCTATAAAATCGCACACGTGAAGTTTGAGCAAAAGTCAAAGCGCCAACCTAAAATAAAATGGACACATGAACGGAAGAAAGAGTGTTCAGAGAGGATGAAGTGTTTTTGGGAGGCAAAAAAGATGAAGCATAAGACCTAAGAATTGCGAATTCAAGTTCAATCGCTCTCCTCATGGGGAACAATCGTTATAATAATATACTAGTGGACTCGACAAACGTCCTATACATAAAATTTCAAACGTTTTTTTCGATTAGTACACGATGTTTTGTATAACTATACTAACACGAAGCTTTCAACAGTCACACATACACAGTCAATCATATATAAATATAGAATAATAAGACTTGAATCAAAAATTGAAGAATTTGAATATATATTTCAAAATTGGTTTTATTGCCTGTTAGATAATAATAATAATGTTTATTCATGCTATACCAAAATTTCAATATTTTAATAGTGTTCATATTCACTATCTTAATATCAATAAATATACATTGTTTTCTCACTAAAGTATATTACTTGTGTGTGGGAGGTACAAAGTTATAAATATCAGCACTTGAAAGTTCACAAGCATTTTAGATACAACAGTAATGAAAACAAAAAAAAAGTTTCTTCTAAAAGCCCATCACAATTAAACAAAGCAATTTTTATTACAAAATTCATTCCAAAAGCGCCTAGGTCTGCCTTTCATCCACTTTCTGATTTTCCTTCCATACCCTTTTCTATCCTGAATGATCTTCAACCTGAGGTAGGAGATTGTACAATAAAGGTGCCAGAAAGTGAAAGACCTCAAGAAAACCGTGTTTTTTGGTTGCAGGAGAGGAATATTGATTGATCTTATCTCTCTCTCTTCCTTTCCTAGTATGTACTCCAGCCCTTTTTTGATACGTTAGAAGGGCCCGCGCAAATAGATGGCGTACAGTGAAAATATCTGTAAGATCAAATAACTTTTCGGAAGAATGAAAAATAGGTTTCCAAATGATTTCCAGTATCCATTTTTGTAATACTTCTAAATATTTATGACAACAATTTGCCAATTCTCCCCATGCAAGTACTCCATAGTTTAGATTCGGTTCGGCAATTACCGTGTATATTTTCTCTAATTCCCTTACTTCACATATCTCTGAGCATTTTGAATTTGGTCAGCAACATCCTGATTTTATTTACTACAAAGTGTGAATGATGATCCCACCTTAAATGGGATTCAATCATAATGCCTAGATACCTCATTGTTTCAGTAGCCTCTATATTAAATATTTCTGAGTTATTCAATTTCACATCAAGTGTTTGAAACTGAGGCATATTAGTTCTAAGACCAGTAAAAAGCATAAATATAGTTTTTCCCTTATTGACAGTCAGCCTTCAATCATTAAAAAATTCAAGTACTTGAACGTTTTCGGCTATTTCTTTCAGTAAACCCCACGAATTTGTCTTAAACACTATAAAACACAAGGAAAATTTGTATAAAACACTAATGTATCATTGGCGAAACTTACTATCTTGGGATACTCTCTGCGTTCTTCTCTTTAGGTAGCTGTCAATCAAATTATACCTACGCCATTGCTCTTTAAGCATAAGTTCTCATAAATTTTTTATATCGACGGTATCAAAGGCTTTTGCCAGATCTACAAATATTCCGAAAGCTGGAATATTCCTATTTAATACATCGGTGATCAGCTCAACCAAATTAGCAATTGCATATAATGTCCATATATTTCTTTGAAATCCATATTGCTTGGAAGATATTAGTTTATATTTTTCAACAAAGGAAATTATACGCTTAATAACGGGTGTTTTTTTAGAGGTATAGAACTTTAAGTTGGCATTACTGTTGAAGATGGCGAGCGATTTAACAGCTAAGAAGTGATTTATTCTCAGTTTGGTTTGGCAATTCATCATGAATAGACTCACGCCTGAATAACGCTTGCAAATAGTGCAATTTTATTTCGAAAATAATGGTTCTATGCCGAATACGTATCGCGCACTACGTCCATTTTATCGTCGACAAAATCGTCCATCAGAGCAGTTAATTCGATTAAGCAAGGAACGTTTTTGCACCACGTTTACTCTTATTGATAACTCGCATCCCCAGAGACGCCGTACGGTGGGTGCGTACAGAAGAAGCTATTGCTACTGTAGAGCGTAGCATTGAGGAAGACCCGAATGAGTCCATCCGCCATCGAGCACAGGAATTGGATCTGTGTCCATCCACTTTATGGAAGATTTTGCGGAAGGATCTTGGTTTGCGTGCTTACAAAATCCAACTCGCGCAAGAATTGAAGCCAAACGATCATCAAGCAGGCGTAGATTCGTCGAATGGTCCCAAAACGAGATTGCCGTTGTTCCCGAATTTCATAAGCGAATTTTGTTTAGCGATGAAGCGCACTTCTGGTTGAATGGCTACGTCAACAAACAAAAGTGCCGCGTTTGCAGTGAAGATAATCCTCAAGTGTATGTCAAAACACCGTTACATCCAGAAAAACTGACTGTTTGGTGCGCTTTATGGGCTGGTGGAATCATTGGTCCGTACTTCTTCAAAAACGATGATGGCAAGAACGTTACAGTCGATGGTGATCGGTAAAGAGCCATGATTACTAACTTTTTCATTCCTGAATTGAAAATCCTTGAAGTCCAGGAGCTGTAGTTCCAACAAGACGGCGCAAAATGTCACACAGCTCGTGCCACAATCGATTTATTGAAAGACACGTTTGGTGACCGCCTAATTTCACGTTTTGGACCTGTGAATTGGCTTCCAAGATCTTGTGATTTAACACCGCTAGACTACTTTCTGTGGGGCTATGTAAAGTCATTGGTCTATGCGGATAAGCCACAAACGCTTGACCATTCGGAAGACCATTCTTGTCAATCGAATGATTCATCGTTGTTTTATTGCAATTTAAAGTTCTATACCTCTAAAAAAAACACCCTATATAAGACTTTTTCAAATATTTTAGCTACAGACGATATGATGACACAGGTCTATAATTTTTTAGTTCTGATTTATCTAAAGTTTTTAGTTTGGTATGGCTGTTTTGAGTATATCTAGAAAAGAACCATTTTTAATAATCTCATTTATTAGATATATGAGTGGCTTAGTGTGCAAACATTTTTAGAGCTTTTGCTTTAATTCCATCTAGTCCTAAATTTTTTATTGTTTTCTTCATTTATATCAAAAATGTAATGCAATTCGAATGTGCATATCTCGTCGTTCTTTTACAATATTTACTTACTTCGTCCAATTTTTTAGCCAACTTAATGGCAGCGTTTATGAAGTACTCATTAAATTGTTCAGCTATTAGGTTGTCCTTTTGTAGTGTATCTCCATTTTCGCTTTTTATTCTCATAATAACAGTTTTGTAGGTCTTGTTATTAACCACTTTCCAGAGTCCTCTGGATTAATTTTTGTTTTTATCTATATCCTTCCGGAAATAATCTTTTTTTGTGCATTTTATGAGTTCTTCTAACCTATTCCCATACTTTTTAAACTCCCTCATTAGTTCGATATTATTTGGATTTTTTAAAACATTCTTGTATAATTTGTCTTTTATCTTCACTGCTATATAACAGATATAATTATGTTCGAAATATTTTTAGCAATTAATAGGCTGTTTGTATTGCAAAAATCATTGTTTTTGTTCACGTTTCGTCGTTGATCACAAATTTGTCATAACAAATGAACTGAATTCATTTATAAATTACTATGGACATCAAAACGTAAATTTAAAAAAAAATAAACTTAGCTTTTTTACCCCTTTAGTATTCAGAGGAATATTTCTCGCTCAGGAAGTTTATTAGCCTTCTTCATCTTCACCAAGAGGAAAACCTCTGGAAAACTCGTGGTAAGCCTCCTGGCTCAGTGAATTCAAATGAGAGTGATATATTTTTTAAAATTGATCGGTATATAAAATCTCGATTATGAACAATTCAATTTTAAAAAAAAATATCACGTCCATTTGTATCACTGGGCCTACCTTCATAGTAATTTTCAAAATTCAATTATTCATTAGTTATGACAAAGTTGTAATCAACGAAACACGAACAAAAATAAAGATTTTTGTATTACAAATAGCCTTTTATTTTTATAACAATTTTTTTCGCAAACCCAAATTCGCAATTCTTAGCCTTTTTGCCTGCCAAAAGCGCCCCATTCCCTCAAAATACTTTTTCTTCCATTCATCTCTCCACTTTAAAAGGTTGGCGCGTTGATTTTTGCGCAAACTTCACATGTGCGATTTTATAGCTACACTCGGTACGATCTTCGAGATTTGTTGTATTGATCTGTTGTAGATCTGTTTGACCTCTTTTTTCCAGTTTGTTCCGCATTTACTCTTTATAAATAATTTCATTCTGTAGACATGTGCATAGAACTTTGCTCGTCGTTTCCCGATTTCTTCCGTTACTGTATTTAAAGTTCATTCTGAGGTATTTTCATCCAATTGCCGTTTCTTTTGATTGACCCGTAAATCATTCTAAGAATTTTCCGTTCCTATTTTTCTATTACTTAAAAATAATCTCATTCTTGAATGACCGTCAATATCAATTATTTCAGCTCGGTAGATTGCTTCTGGAAAAATCGGTGTGTTATAATGTCTCAATTTGGAGCCTCTCGAAAAGTACTTTTTATTATAGTACGTCCATGTTCGCTTGTAGGCCCTTGTGTTCATCCGGTGTATCAGTTCCGCCTATATCTGTCTCCTATACCGTCATAGCCAACTTATAATAACTATAATAATTAACTCAGGAATTACAAATTTTCGGAATAGATGCGCTTATGCAAAGTTAACCTTATTTTTAACGCTTGATACGATAAAATTATAAAAATATGTGGTTTGTATTTGAAAAAATAACTTGCCGTTTTTTAAATTCAAATTTTATTCTTCTTTTTTGATCACTCCGAACTCATATTTTCGAAAACATAGAAATACTTGTAAGGTCGATCTTCTACAAGAAATTCAACCCTTATTTGATAATAAAGGCTTCCATATGGGAAACATTGATAATTTGGTCTGAAAACGTCATTTTGAATATAAAATTTAAAATAAACTAAGTATAGCACATTATACACAAACTATAACTAAGATTTTGCGAGAAATCATAAAATGCAATAATATATAGGCGTTTTATTTAAAATACGGAATTTGACATCTACTTCCGATATAACCGGAAGTGCCGCATCTTGAAAAGGTTTTAGTCCGATGGCCCCCATTCACATTAGTTTACTAAATTTTCAGAGTTCTCCCAAGTATACTTTTCCATGTATGGATCGATGAAGTTCTTGTTGGACCATCCTGTATAATTTTTATATATATATATATATATATATATATATATATATATATATATATATATATATATATATATATATATATATATATATATTCATTTTATACTTATTTCATACAATCATTACAATTGTAAAATTGCAATTCTTATTTAAATTTTTCACACTTAAATTATTTATAGTTTTAATTTAATCCTGTAATGAAAAAAGTTATTTCAAATATTAATTGAAATTTGGAATAAAAGAAGTTAATTCAAATATTAATTGAAATTTCAGTCATCCAGCTCGCCATATCATACAATACCACCAGCAGATGTGATTGCTGAAGGATGGGTTTTTCCCAGTTTAGAAACAATTAAATCTTCATCGTCTGTTGATTGCTTGTGGTCAGAAAACACAAGAACAATAAAAGCGCCATCATCTAACATATATGAATATTACAAATTGGCCTATGCAGAAACATTATATAGATGGGGTTTACTGTATAATCGAGCTGAAGTCCTGAAGCACTTATCTTGGCCACAAGAAATACATAAAGGGGTAGAATTTTTATGTGATTGTAAAAATTGTATTAAACCGTCTAGAGCTTCCAGCTGTAATAGTTGCCGTAAACTAACCTTGAATTGTATAGTTTGTCATATATCAGTAAGAGGTTCTGCTAATTGTTGTATAGTTTGTGGACATGGTGGTCATACCATTCATCTCTTGCAATGGTTTGAAAGAAACGATGTCTGTCCATCTGGCTGTGGATGCAAGTGCCTCATTGAAACTGGTAATATGTTTGGTGATTGATTATATTATTACACTTTCAATAGAAGACCTTCAAAAACAGTTTCAGTATTAATGGATTTTCAATTTGCAAACCCCAAGTGGGTATTTCACATATATGTGCCAATTATTGGTCTTTGATAGATATAATTTTCTATAACAGTTATATTTTTTTTTATTTATGGGCCACCTGAGAAAGTTTTGTACATATTGTATAAATAATTTAATACTGATAATTTTTAAGAAACTGTGCAGAGGTATATATATATACTATATATACTCCAATTAATTTATTTGCATAGTTTAGCCATTAGTTTCAAAATTTTTATGAATCTTGTTTTCTTCTGAATTGTAAGACTAATATAAAATTTCTTCAATATTGACAAAAACTTTCAGATAAAAACAATAGTAATGATATGAATGATAACATAACTGAAATATGACAAAATAATATTGTTTATTTGTTTTTCCAAAATATTTCTCAATACTTTTAAATATATTTAAACAAATTTTCTTCAAAAGCCCTTGTTGAACTTATATTTATTTAAATTGTAGAACTGATCAATTTTTAGTAAATATAAAACTGATATTTTTATGTGTATAGAAATGACAATTTATGTTATATTTTAACGTGATGAACCACAAAATAAAGATTACCTAGATTCCCACATTTATTATAACTTTTATATATTTTTGTTGTCATAATCAAGTTCATTTGATTAAAAATGTAATTACCAATTACCATATTGAATGAACTTATAAAAATAGCATGTAAATGATAGATACGCATATTTGCTACCATAAAATAAAATATATATATATATATATAAAATATATTTTATTCCATGGCAACAATTATGCGTATCTATCATTCACATAATTTCATTATGTAAATGATGTACCTCAACAGCTCCTCAACATTTAACAATGTGTAGAAGAAAGCAACACAAAACAATATTAGGGTGAATTTTGAAGATACATAAAAAGTGAGGTTTATTTCCAAAAGTCATGTATTATCTCTATGTAACAATAAAATATAAAAAAAATATTGAAATTTTTCAGTATAAATAAGCTTTTCAAAAAAATAATGTATAATCCATTTGCACTTCTCAATCATTAATTAATTTTTGATATAGGTCTTTTCTTTCCAACAATAATAAGAACTGTTAAATAAGAACAAAATATGTTTATGTTTGTAGTTATCAAAAAAGTGCTAAAATTTCATTCTCTATACAAACTTGAAATAATCATCTTAAGCAAATCATTTTATATCATTTCATGATATTATATATAAGTATCTATTATCTCTTGATTCACATTAATTGAATGGATATTTAGAATATAAACATAAATTAACATAGTAATTCACTTCAGAATAAATTGCAATTCTAATTGATTATTACATAAATAATATTAACTAAACAACAAATGCTAATGAACAATTTTGAACATTATATGCTAAAAAACAGTTTTGAAAATATATAATGCCTGGATTAAAAATTAATTTTTCTTCCAAAACAGTGCTATAATCTGAATGATAAAATTTTATATAAATCATAGAAATATGTGCAATCAGTTAAGAATCTGGACAGAGTTATCCAGGCAAAAAACTGTTTCTTTTATTAGAAGGAACAAACGATAAAAGAAATTAAAAGTATATACTTATATATGTACCTAACAATAATTTTACTATAACACTTTTATCTATGACTAACTGGTGTACCAGAACTAGAAACTTTTTCTAACTTTTCAAAATGTTTTCTAGCATTTCTAATGTTAATTAAAGTAACTTCAGAAGGTATTTGTGGATCTGACATACACACCATGACGTAAGTATTACTTGTGAACAAATCTATGTATGCTGCAAATGCAGAATTACGAACTTCCATACTCTGAAATTGAGCAGCTAGCTTTGAACAAGATAATTTGAATTGTTTTATAATATTTGAAACTTTTTCAAATCTATGAACATCTCTATGAGCTTTTCTCTGATAATGAGATATAACTAAAAAAGTGGCACGTTCAAAAAGTAATACCTCATCTGCATCTACAATACCAGCAAATTGCTTTAAACTATTTTCTAATTCTTTAACATTTGGAATCAACATATAGACAATACTAGACCAAGCTCTGTATAGTGTTTCATCCCAAATCGAAGTTCTAAAGCATGTACATTCTAAAGGTCGTGACAACTCCTTCAAATCTGTTTCTCTCTCTTTAAAGATAATATCACGTTGATCTTCAGTTACAAGGTCCATTTTATGAATTAAACAGAACAATTTGGCATCAGGAGAATTTTGTAATATAGCTTCTAAGCATGATTGATAATAGTGAATATCTTTTTGTAACTCTCTACTTTCCACATCAAATACATAAATGAGAACTTCTACATTTCTAAATATGTTATCCCTTTGTGATGCAAAATAGTTTTCCATGAAAGCTTCTTGACCTCCACAGTCCCACAAATTTAGTACGAGATTGCCCAGAAATCGAACGTGAGAATGTTCAACATCAACTGAAAACGCAAATATTAGGGGGCGTTTAATCTTCAGTAATGAATATACTTACTGGTTGCCCCCAGACGTCTGGTATCTCTTGCAATATAATTCGCGAAAATAATGGATCTCATACTTGTCTTTCCCGATCCACTTTTTCCCATTAACAAAACCTAAAATGCACAAACTTATAGATTTGAATATATATATTATATTGTAATATCCTCACCTTTTTCTTCATTTTTAATCACTATTTCAGTTTTACAGTGCTAATATAATATTAAAATTTTGTGTTAATCGTGTTTTTATTTGCTTTTACATGAACAAAAGTTTCAGATGAGCTACGTTTGAACAAAATTTCTAGAGATGAAACAATTAATATAATTCTAACCTTCAAAATATTGCTTTATAAAGGTAATCATAGACTGTAATCGTCAAACAAATTTTCTGTTGTAATATCACCTAATCAAATAGAAAATATTTTTTGTTCTTTTACCATTTATTTTAACAATTTTAGATTGAAAACAACTATGCAAAAATTATTGAAACATGACAAAAGAATTTATCTTTGTAATTTGTTAAAACAAAATAAAAAACTTGGATCAGAACAAAAAGCTCTACAATTAGAGGAGGACAACGTCACAATACTTTATTTACGAGTGTTAACAAAATATTTATTCAAATTATATTTTTCAAATTCAACAAACACCCCATAAACAAAAGTTTGACATTTATATATATATATATATATATACTGCTTTTGACCGCTAAGCTACCGAGGTCTACACTTTGAGATGCAACTTCAATTCATATCTAACAACTCTTTTATTCGTCAAGCTAGTTATTCGACGCTCGGATTGTCGTCTTTGATACCTGCTGCGAAAGTGAGTGACACCTACCCATCCTCCCAGATGTATTTATTTTTCCGTAAGGAACAATGATAATTATAGAAGAGTAATTTAATCGTGTTAACCAACCACGTGCGGACATGAATAATCGTATTAATATTTTACAGTGAAAATTGAGAATTGAAATTACACTTCAAAAGTTTTGAACTCGACTGGGATTCGAACCCAGGTTCTTTGGGTTTACGCCCCACTGCTTTTGACCGCTAAGCTACCGAGGTCTACACTTTGAGATGCAACTTCAATTCATATCTAACAACTCTTTTATTCGTCAAGCTAGTTATTCGACGCTCGGATTGTCGTCTTTGATACCTGCTGCGAAAGTGAGTGACACCTACCCATCCTCCCAGATGTATTTATTTTTCCGTAAGGAACAATGATAATTATAGAAGAGTAATTTAATCGTGTTAACCAACCACGTGCGGACATGAATAATCGTATTAATATTTTACAGTGAAAATTGAGAATTGAAATTACACTTCAAAACTTTTGAAGTGTAATTTCAATTCTCAATTTTCACTGTAAAATATTAATACGATTATTCATGTCCGCACGTGGTTGGTTAACACGATTAAATTACTCTTCTATAATTATCATTGTTCCTTACGGAAAAAATAAATACATCTGGGAGGATGGGTAGGTGTCACTCACTTTCGCAGCAGGTATCAAAGACGACAATCCGAGCGTCGAATAACTAGCTTGACGAATAAAAGAGTTGTTAGATATGAATTGAAGTTGCATCTCAAAGTGTAGACCTCGGTAGCTTAGCGGTCAAAAGCAGTGGGCGTAAACCCAAAGAACCTGGGTTCGAATCCCAGTCGAGTTCAATTCGATATATATATATATATATATATATATATATATATATATATATCACTACATAGTATAAAGCAAAGTCGCTTTTTCTGTCCCTTTGTCCGCTTTAATCTTTGAAACTACGCAACGGATTTTGATGCGGTTTTTTTTAATAGATAGAGTGATTCAAGAGGAAGGTTTATATGTATAATAACATCCACTAAATAGTGAAGAAGTACTGTTATTTTTGAGGTTTCTAATGTGATGTCGTAAATAATTACATTTTTTCCGCTTACATTGCAAACGCAGGCTGAACCCTACGAGTTTTATCAAAATAATGTACTAAGTATTGTACACATTGAAAAGGTCTACAGAAAAGTCCGTGATGGTATATGTCTATCTCTTATGGATAACCCACAATAACTTTTTTTGTCATTTACTTTTTGCGACAAATAATGGCTAATTTTCGAAGCGATTTTAACCCATACAGCATTAATCCTTAACCAATTAAATACCTTGAATGCATTGTTCATTTAATATAGATATATATGGCCCTTTACACCGTATGATTTAAGTGAATATTTTCGAAGATATTACAGATTTAAAAATTGCGGGGCGTAGCGTTTGCGGCGTGCGAAGCCGTGGCGGGTCGCTAGTATATATATATATGGAAGCGTCCTGAACATTTATATGTACATAAACTAGACATTTTTATAGCTTAGAGAAAGTTTAAACAATGGAGTTTTATTTTGCTCGTGCCTCGTTTCAAATTGCTGCTTTGGTCTTGTTTTCACTGTCCGGCTGTTCAACTTTCTTCTTATTAGGTACATCGATATTTTCCTACAAGCTTGGAACTTGGAGAGTTCAAGGAAGCAGTATTTCAGTCTTTTTTTAGCAGTGGTATCAGCGTGACCTTTGCTCACATTTCTAGATATTGAGAAGTTATCCCAAATCCTTATTTATATGTAGTTTGATTTATATCCGGCTCAATGGACCAAATCTTATTGCTAATTAGAGCTTTCAAGACATTCTAATGAATTATAGTTATTCTTTCAGAAACACTCTGTTTTGGGTGAAAGTTGGACCTACAGTTTAACGCCGATTCTGAACGGCCTAAGAACACGGTGGGAATTAAACTCACCATCACCAGGTAAACCGAAAATGTTCGGGTTACTATAACACTCGGTCTCTATTCTTGGTAACTACTATTCATTGGCCGACTCTTATGAATAAGCTCCTTAATTTTCTGTTACGAGTTTGAATAACACAGCTATTCTGGATACATAACACGACATGCATTTCATTAGACGAAACAGTTATGTTCGATATGTATTTGAGAAATGAAGGAATATTATCATTTTTTTTTTTCAATCTGAAAGAATATTTTTCTACTTATATATGTCGAATTTTCATCTTGTTAGCTTTAATTTTGTACATTGACATGTTCTATAAATTATTGAAATATCTTAGGGATAAATATATTATTTTGTCTTCAAAAGAGATAATGTCCATGTTATAATCTTTTGTTATAGCGAATTTCAAATTACTCAGTTTTTATAAAATGATGATAATCCTGCCCGATGCTTCAATAATAGTTTCAATTCTATAAAAACACTGTAGATACAGTGATGGCTAAGCATTGAAAGTTATCAGTTATTCTTAATGTCTGTAAATCTGTTCTCCCTTTCCAGTGTATTGTTTTACGACGAAAAAATGAGTCACTTCCCTGTTTGAGTAAATATAATACGACAGAACATGAACATAAGTGTGAAAAATCATTTAGGTGGATATTATCCATTTCACCTCATTCTCCTAATGATCAGTCAGAGCAACAATATTGATAATTTAATCCATAACAATATTTTCAAGGATATTCTTTGACAAAGTGATCGAAGGATATTTTGGTGAATAATGTTGGTGCTTTTATGCAGGTAACATAATATTTATATCACCTACAGAGAAAAATAAAGATAATATTCAATTTTCTAGTATTTGGTAATGTTATTCAAATTTTGAAAGCCTTATAATACTTTATGCAGAAGAATACATATTGAAAAGAATCAGTTATCAGATTGGGTTGGGTTTTGGACGAATATGCAAGACTAATAGAAAAGATTTACCCTCACGTTTTGAGTAATAAAATTGATATGTTTGAATACTGGACGATGCAATATTATATATATATATATATATATATATATATATATATATATATATATATATATATATATATATATATATATATACATACATATATAGATACTTGATTATCATAACTGAAGTGATGACGTTGCCGATATTCTGAGAAAAATTGAATCGAAAGCAATAGCAATAGACATTTTTGGACAAAATGTTTATTATTTCACACTCAGAAAATTTCCTTATTTACTATAATATTTCGTTAGAAATATTATAATATATGCTTGATAATACTTTTTATTTGAATCTTCAACAAGAATTTCCAACTCTAAAAGTATTGTTTCAAACTAAAGAGAACTTTTATGGACAGTATCCACAATTAAACGAAGTAAAAACTTCCTTAGGTAGTTGGTTCAAAAATTATGTATGATATCAGTTGAGATTTTATAGAAGACATTCAAATAAATTAAATATCCTCTACCAGACTGCTATATATTTCTTTTATATTAACAAATACTAATAACCATATTGGTGCACATATTTTGTTCATTAATACATTCCACTATACGTATTTTTGTTGATAGTGATAAATACCGCATTTCTGAAATAATAGGTTCACTGAAGAAAAACTCGATGATGTATTAAACCTATACTGGAACACTTTGAAAAACATAAAGCAAATATACAACAAAAAATATTCAGATAAATATGACTTTTGAATTACAAAAACAGTGATTCATAATAATTTTCAATAAAAGCAAAAGAATGAGCCATAAAACAAGCACCTATTAAATAAAGACAAAAAAACATTGGAAAATTAGAATAATAAACATTGCTTTATAATTTTAATCGAATTCACATTATTTAGTAATAATTTTTAAATAAAATGAATCATCTTTTTCAATCTGCTCTAGATTCAATAAAGAAATTTGAAAATTAATTTATTTTCTATTATCACATGGAAATGAAGTTGAAATAAACTTATCAAAAATAATCAAAATAGAATCATTCTAGTTATATTGAAATAAAATTTTCATATGCTTTCAGGTAAATTGCATAAAATGAATGGATTTTTTCAAAAATCATAGAATACATATAATGGGTAAATTAATTAGTACATTAATTATATACAGGAATTATGACATTTTCATACAAAATACTTTTTCATTCGCCACATAATTAATTTTTTTTGTGAAATTAACTTAGTACCCTTATACTGAATATTGAATTTTTGAAAAAACGTGTCGTTTTTACAATTTGAATATTTAGCAGGTAATGTAATATTCCTTTCCTTGGTTTGAAACAGTTATGTAACGTATTCTATAAATTGCTGATTTTATCTATACAGTTGTTATATTTGGAATAAATTAGTTTCACTGATTATAAAGAAAAAAAGATGCATTAATTAATAAGAATTCAAAAATAAGAATTTCCTTTGGAGAAATAGCTAGTAACATTAGCAACATCATAAAAAAAGTATTTCAGATGCAAATCTATTTACAAGTTCCACAATTACTTTCTTAAAGTGTAAAGTAATCGTATGATTTCATGAAGTACTTCACCTGAAATAAAATGAGCATGTTTCAAAAAACGAATATAATTTACAACAATCCTCCATTTGCTATTGAAAAATCAATGTTTCTACAATCAAGGTTTCTTTATTCTTTGTGATCTGGAGATAAAGGGATACCCCGAGATTAGCAAAAGCCCATTTGGTCTGTCTTCTAATGGAAAGGATACATTGATAATTGCAACGAAAATCAGTTCATATGTACAAACTTAACCTAAATTAAATTTTGAATATTCTGCATACATATCACTCTTTGTTAGAATCTTATTAGATTCATTCACTTTCCATTTCTTCATCTGAGATTACGTTTGAAACAGTATTACTAGTAGAGGGTGAAGGTTTGGTCGGCTGCAAATTGTTTATCTTTTGATTCAAAACTACAGGCTGCTGAACAGGTCCATTAGAAGGCGACGTTGCTGTCGAGTTGGTAGTTTTTACTTTAGTAAATAATGAGGTTGGTGCTATAAACTTTGTCCCTGGCACCGAAGTGGCAGTCAAGAATTCTAAGTTTGAAGTGTCCACTAAAGTGAGATGACCTGCTGTAGACTGAGAAAACAATAAAATTAAAACAGCTAATTGATGATTCGCTGCTCTCTCAGTGAAAAATTACTTAATATTAATTTAATAAAAAAACATTTATCTTATTTTTACAGAAATATATTAACTGTTTGACAAATGTTTTGAGATGTTACCCCATATTCAAAAGTAAAAGTGAACGATCATTCTGAAGCCCAACTTTCAAGTAATTTACGCCTACACCAGCTTAAAAACGTAGTGAGGGAGAGATAGGGTATATAATAAAATTGTAATTTATTCGGGGGATAAAATTAAAAGGAATTGTTACTCAAACTATAATTATTATTGAAATATTACTCGTTAATGTGAGTTGAAATAGAATATAATACTATTAAAAAAATATATAGTTATTAATCAATAGTTATTCAATTATTCACTAAAACTGAAACATATTAATAATGTTTGTATAAAAGAAAAAATACTCAATATAAAACGCCACGCTATTTTGATTTTAAACGTTTTCAATATATCTATTGGTGAATCTAAAAACAGTGTTGCAAATGGACACAAGAAATTTTCACTATAATTTTAATACATGTTAGACGCATATTTATAGGTATCATTTTTTTTCTAGACGCAGAATATGTACTAAAATTTTATGGAAACATATCAATTCATTAAAAGAAGTATACAAAAAAATTTATGCCAGGCAGAGTTGAACAAGCTCAGCATAAGTAATTTATATGAGACTGTTGAGAAGAAAAAAATTAGAACAATATTTCAATCTTTTCACGTTCATCAAGACCAACACGCATGACCCTACAAGTACTACTTATTCTTTGGTTGAGACAACTGTTCGGTTATTAATGTCGCATTCCGCGAAGTAGTCATTCAAAACGCACGTCATGCGTTATTGTTTCAATATACGAGAAAAAATTAATAAGGTCTTCATTAAATGGTGAAGATAATAGGAATCGGCAAATCTACATTTTGTTTTCATATATTTTAGACATATTATATAATTGCAGAGGCTTCATTTCGTTTTTTCTTTTAGAAATGATATAGTCTTCGAATTTCAAAGTTTAAGTTAAAAATTTTCAGCACTCATTTGTATTGACATTAACTAATCATTTTAAATACTATTCTTATTTATAAGTTTCTGAAATTTTCCAATCAAGTGTAAGATAATGTGAGTAAATTATAATATTGAATATCACTTACTTTGAAGGTAGGTACAGACTTTTGATTGTTGGACCTATTCAAATAAACTTTTGTCGGTTTCGCTAGGATTCTCTGAAAAAGAACAAATTCATAAAATGAAACAATATGAAAGTAATTGAACATGTGATACTGTGTTAGTCTATAAGAAATACAAGACAACTTCACTGTCTCCTTAAATTCAGCTCATGGTGCTGGAGCTATTTGGACACATTTAGACCAGTTTAGAGCGATGGGCCCGTAACCCAATATAGGAACAAAACAATGTTTTATATCCTAGAATATAATAAAAAAAATACCGAAGCACTTTTTTATATTTGCGTAGTATGTAACGAAGCTAGTTTTCGTCCAAGAAGACATATGATACATTTTTTTCCAGCCGAAAATTACACACGGAGTACAACAGTACTTCTTTTACGGGAACAAGTACGGGTGTCGATTATCAACTGCAAATAGTTGAGTTAACTGCATGCGTTCACAGAAGTCAAAAGCCAGATCCTGTCCAAGAAATACACCGAGTTGCCAGGAAACATTTCCTGAACCTGTTTCGACTGTACAGGTCATAGTACGCGTGACGTCAGCCCGTCTGTTGCCACATTTTAGAACATAATTTATTAATTTTCTTATTTTAAAAATAAAAAATATATCATTATAAGATGCCCATGAGTAAATGCTATTTTGAGGAAAACTTAAGAATTTCAGGGCACTTCGCGCAAGGGTCTGAGTTGAAAAGTTTGAAATTTCATATATAGGTACGTATGTATCATGGGAAGAATGCACCGGAGCTAGTTGAGACATTTGACAGATATTGTTTTTTTTAAATACCCTATTGTAGATTATTGTCAGCTTTCATTGGATTTTATTTTACTAAACTTTAATTCTTCGTCTTTCAAATTACTCGTACATCAGCTATTAATTACAAATGGAATCGTTTTTACAAATTTATGATGATATAAATGGAGCCTGTGATCATTAATTATTATTACTTAAATTGCATAATTGAATATTTGATGCAATTTTGCCAAGAGTGACAACTAAAACTTGTAAACATCCCATTTGGTTTACTTCTGAAATTGTTAGAAATTTAAAACAGAACGTTCAGCCATAAATAGAGATCAAGTTGTGAATAAGAAGTTTCAGATACTTATACGAAACTCAGAACAATTACTAAGCGGAATTAATGTTTATTAATTAATTTAAATAATTAATATTTGAATTGTATAAATTATATTTAATAGTGTTGGCGGTTACTTGATGTAAATCCATTATAATTGCATATAAACTAAAATTCAAACACTTGAACTTTTAATCGTCATATGTTGTCAATAAAGTGCAAATCAAAAGTTTGAATTTGAGTTTATATTCATGTATAAATTATGTTGGAGATGAACCTTAAAAATTAACTTCAAGACTTTGGGCCTATGTAAATACGCCTACACAAACCTCCGATTTGATTTATAACGATTAAGAACCAAATAAACCTGAAAATATCGTCAATGCATTTGCCTTTTGAAGATGTATTTCAAGGTAATGAAAAAAGTAGGCCCAAAATAACATGTCCGGTATGGAATTTCATTCTGCCTGGTCTTTGCAACGGTCGATTTGCTGACATCAAAAGCTTACTTAATTTTTCTCTTCGATAAAGAAAACGTAACTTTCATTGCTTTCTTATCAGTTATTTTCAAACACATCAATGATCTGAACCTTAATCTTCATGGTCAAGGAAAGCTTATATGGACCTCCTGACAAAAGTAAACAGCAATATGGCATAAACTCGATCTTTTTAACATCGATCTTGATAATGAACGCCTACCCTAATTCAGATTCAGAAAAATCTGCAGTGACAAGGAGCCTGACGTCAGCCAATACAAGATGACTATTGAGAACTTGAATTGTCGTTTGAAAACACATAATCACAGAACTAAATAAAATTGAGAATATCGTTGACATCTTCAGTAACATATAGTCTCTGAATCCTGGTGATGAATACAATAACGTAGCTCCAAATTAGACGTGCGCAAAACAGTACGTTAAGGTGTGATGTGATATATATACGAGTGATGTCGCAGACCATCACTCGTGCTGATTTGATTCATCACGTTGCGTACTGTGTAATGTGATGTTTTCACCGTAATATTACTTGGCAAGTGGAGTACATTAGATTATGTGTTGGCGTTCTATTATTCTATTATTATTGACTATATGGGAAAATATAATTAATTTCTTTGGTGCCTTATTTTGTAAACCCATCTTTATGAAGGCACTAAATTGTATACTATAAAAATTTGAATTAAAGAAATATATTATGTGCTGGTTCTATTATCGAATGTACGTGTGAATGAAATTTATTTCTTTTTTGTCTCATTTTGTGATAACTGTCTCATCTTTATAAAAGCCCTAATTGTATATAATTTCATACTATAATAATTTGAATGAATATAAAAATATATTATGTAATAGTGTTCTATTATCGACTATAAGTGAAAATAGAATTTATTTCTTTGTTACCTTATTTTATGAATCCATCTTTACAAAAGCCATATTTTTATACTATAAAATTTTGAATTAGTATAATTAATTATATATTATGTGCTACTATCGAGTACATGTGAAAATGAAATTCATTTCTTTTTTGTATCATTTTGTGGAGTCATCTTTATGAATGCTCTAATTTTATACCATAATAATTTGAATTCGTATAGAAATATATTACGTGATCCACTATTTATTATTATTACCACTACAAACAAAAAAATCGAATAAGTAGAATACAAAGTTCGGAAATTATTTCAGATTTGAATGAGATAATTCGTTTCAGTTTCAAATATCTACTAATATTACTGAACAAAATCTAAGCCTTAAGCGCCCTTGTGCCTAGACGTAATAAATAACACTTCGTTCAGTCTCGAGTTTGCTAGTTAATATTCGTCTTCTCAATAGGTTTCAACATCGGTTCTTCAAATCATCCTTATGCGTGCGAGTTATGCGTAATATGACTAAAAACGCTGAACAGCAAAACATTAGCCTATTCTATTATTATTACCAGCATTACTTACTCATGCCTACTCCAAATCTTTTTGGGAGTATTAAGCTGCTTTGTAGACAGAAATTATCGTTTTCCACGAAAATACAGTTTTAAAACACAAGAAACATGAAGTTTCTGTTGTTTTAGGAGTTGTATGTAGTTGTAACAAAATGTATTCGTGCTAATAATTACTCAAAATTGAAAATAATAATGTTGAAACTCGTTACTTTGTTTGTGTCATAGATATATTGAAAATATATCCGGAACCAGACTCGCCGATGAAACTTCTTCAAGATTTAATGACAATAGCCTGCATAAACATAACTCCAAAATTCAAGCTGATAGTACAAGGCAAAAAAATTAAATTTTCTCATGAATACTGTAAGAAGCCTTCGCATTTCCTTCTTTTTAATAATAACGTTTGTCTATTATTAAATAAAATAATGTACCGGAACCAAGTCGTTTTATTTGTCCATTGATATCGTTTCTACTCATGTTTCGTACTGTACATTTCATACGAAATGTTTGTACATTTCGTGCCCCATGTTTCAAACTGTTAAGTCAGAACTAATGTGATGGACTATTTTCCATTCCATGAAATATTAGTTGAAAATTTATTCTATGTCCACTGTGTAATTGGCTTAATCTGTTGAGGGTGTCATTTCAAATAAATAAATAAACATTGGTCTCTAGTGTACTCGATTTAACTTAACACTTTTTGGTTAATTTGATCATCATGAATAAACTTATGACAAAACAACTTCATATATTGTTCAAATTAATTGAGAAAAAATTGGAAGACGGCTTGCTAAACTTCTATGCTACTAGAATACTTACACCGGTGAATCCTTTAGGCGTGGCAGGACGAAAAGTGATCTGACTCTGCGGTCGAATCGCCGGTGATTGCGATGGTTGGGGTTGCCCGGCATGCTGGGTGCACTTGCCCATGTGCTTCGACCAATGTTTTTGTTGGCAAGGATAATCGCAATAACTCGTATTCCAACAACAATAAAATTGGGCTTCCTTTCCGCAATTTGCACACCTTGAAAAAAATCGAATATCGCCTTGAAACAGCCGCAACTTAAGAGAGATAATGTAAATACTCAGTATAAATAAAGGTATAATATAAGTTTATGTTTAACCCCTTCTTAGATTTTTCAATATTTTTATGAATTGGTGATTCAATGGAATGATTCTTCATTTAGTTCCTCTATGCAATGACCAATTAGTAATTCAATAATACAAAGAAAATGAATTAATGCAACTGACAAAATCGAATGTTCATTGACTTTAGAGAGTCTTTAAACATTCGATCATCTATAACGATATTTCTATATTTATATGACAATAGTGGAATGCAAATCATGTAAAATATCCAACTGGCTAAATTTTCAATTTGGAAAGTGTTGGAAAAACAAGTTCACATTGCAAAACTTAAATTTTGACAATGTCGAAGATCCCATACATGAGTTATTCCCATAATTCTAATGAGAATTATAAGTATGGAATTAGGACTTCAGGAAGGGGTTCTGTGTATGCTTTACTTCGTGGTCGTGGTTCGTGGCCATTTGTTAATTGTTAAGAAATACGTCGACAATTAACAAATGGAAACGATATCAAATGTATGAGATACGTTAGTTAACTAGCCAAATATCTTCAAGTAGCCAGAAGACTGGAAAGAATACGGTCATCCGAAATACGTAAAAATATTCTTCGGGAACATTTTAAATACTCAATATTTCATTCATTTGAATGATTTTGTACTCGTGTTCTAATATCCTAATATTTTCGTTCGGTCAATTTATGGGAATACTTCAAATATATATATATATATATATATATATATATATATATATATATATATATATTTGGATAAGGGTTATTAGTAAGGAGGACCCAATCGGACGCCTCTCCGTCCGAGGTAGTAGTAATAGTATCGCCTATCGCCTCTTGTCGAAAAGGGGAAAGTTTCCTAGATACAGGAGGCACTGATACACAGGGCGGACCAAAAACTAACAAAACAAATCCACTGGTGTCTGTTCATTATCTGACGATCAATGGTCAGCGTCTATTTCTCTAGTTGAGGAGGCTATATTTCAATCTTCTCGAACTCAAAAATCGAGTCGTACACCCTGTGACCACCACAAAGCTTTGTTCAACTTGAACGCATGATGGAAAAGACGATCAAATAATCACTACCCCAATACGCATTAGTCAAAAGACTGGCTTCGATCATCGGATTCTGGGGCATCAAGGACACCATGCGGACAAGAGTCGGAACTTTCCATAATCTCAAAACGAAATACAAACACCAAATTAGTACAATTAACGTTAATACTCTCACTAAAACAGGTAAACCGAAGCAGCTCACCAAAACCATGAAAATCTTCAATATAAAACTCACCGCATTCCAAGAAACACGATTCATGGGCGAGTCATTTCGATAATGACAGTTTCAGAATCGACAAGGGAAAACCTGCCGTGAGAGTAAAAGACAAATTACCGTTTTAGGTACCGGATTCGCTATATACAATTCCGTACTCGACTCAGCTATTAATTTCACATCGCCCTACAAGAGTCTCGTAGCTTTTTATTAAATCAGCAAATAAAGCTTACACTCCAATCAACGTGCACGCTGATCACGTGCACCACCATAATAAAACCGTTCGGGAAGGCGTACAAAATTTTTGGGAAGCATTGGAAGAAACAACCAATAAAACACTAAAACACCATGTGAAAATCTTGTTAGGCGATTTTCACGCAAACTACGGGTCCCCATACCAAACACAAACGTACCGAAAAGAATGGTGAAAGGTTGATCGCGCTCTGTTTAAACTTCGAATTCAAAATCATGAGTACACAATTTCACAAAACTGCACACAAGTTGACTACTTGGAGATCGCCCAGTCTGAAGGGTGAATATCAAATTGATCATGTCGGAATTTCCAAGAACAACGTAAGGAAAAATTTTAAATGTCAGCACTCACAAATGCGTCTTTTATTCGCACCACCATATTTCTCCTAATAAAAACGAAATTTCAACCCAATAAAAATAAAAAAATTCCACCTAAAAAATTCAGATTGGATCCTGAATATCTGAAACTCCACAAGGAAAGAATCATAGCACAAATCAACCGGGAAGAATCGACAAATTGGGAAATCCTCACAAAGATCATTCAGAAAGCCATTACACTAGGGCAACCTCCTCGCACAAGGAAACATCGCTTCGCTGGTGAAACGCAGTTTGCGACCAAACTGCGAGTTGTTATAAGCGAGTTGCTTATAACAACTTGGAGCATAATATCAAATACGACGACACTGAGGTTCTCTCCACGGATCGAAATTACCACGCCAGGCTCCAACGAGAGGCTATCGAGATACACAAGCATCGCAACAATTTCAATCGGAAAGAAGAAACTATGAGAATAAGGAATATTTGGCACCCTGCACTGAAACGGAAATTGATTGGTCCAACAGCAGACAACGAACGCGTTGGGGTGGACCAATCAGAGCGAAGCGGACATATTGCCGAGCCACGAACACCTATAAATATCGGCACTCCAGTTAACAGGTCGTCAGTTGCTCCAGAGTCGTCGCCTAGTACACCACTACGTCGAAGCACTCGCCGCCACTGAAGATGTCTCTCGCAGTTAGGGACGAAACGTCTGGAAGAGGAGGAGTTCCAGTTGACCACGGCCAATCAGCCCGGAAGATCATTTCACCATGTTTCACAATGGACACCGGCCGTGAAAGCCTACACGATTTCATGAAACAATGATTATTGACGGTCATTCAAGAATTAGAGAAATAGAAAAACAAGAACGGAAAGATTTACGTGCCAATCAATAGCCATAAGCACAAAAGCTTAAGCTTCATTTTTGTTGACGTTTCGTTGTATATCACAAATTTGTCAAAAATAATGAATAATTGAATTTTATTAATAATAAAATTCAATTTCAAATTTATTATTAATAAAATTCAATTATTCATTAGTTTTGACAAAGTAGTGATATACAACGAAACGTCAACAAAAATAAAAGCTTTAACTTTAAAAATAGCCTGTTATTGCTAAAAATATAACTGTCTCAAACAGGCGATAAATTAATTTTGAAATATATATATATATATATATATATATATATATATATATATATATATATATATATATATATATATATATATTATATAGGAATAATTTAGTAAAAACACTGAATTTATTGAAAACGTGATCATATATAATTATAATTTGACTCTGTGATCATGATAAATTATTTATAATCGAATAAAACCGGTCACTGCAATATTTCTATGCTTAGAGAAATAAGTTTTTTCCGCTAAAAAAGAAAGTTCAATATTCAATTCACAAAAATTCCTCACCACTGCTTGGATTTCGCCTCTTCTATTCTCCTGAGCGCCTCCAACTCACAGGCAGATCTAGTTTCATCAATTATTCTTTCTCTTTCCTCAGCTATACTTCCTTGTATATCTTTCAAAATTGTACACACATTTTTTCTAATATCCATCATTTCTACCGCGTGTTTATGCTGTAATGTTTCGATTTCGTGTTTCAACGTTGAAATGGTGGCTTCGGGATTGTTCGCCTTTCCCAGATCCTCTAACATCTCTATTAGCATACCACGAAAATAGTCGCCGAGCTACAGAAAGAAAGTACAGATAATTGACAAGCACAATTAACTTGGCAGGTTAAGGCATGAGATTATTATGTCAATATGTCACTCACATTTTCAGTGAGCTAACTATATCATGTTTTCATATTTCATTTGTTCAAACCTTTAAAACATTAAAGTGCAACTGCTAAAAGGTACACAATTTTTATAGACAAATTCTATGTTCTTCCATTATATTCCATAAACATGAACAGATATTACAGAGAATAGCTGGTCATCACACAGGCTAAGAAGTATTAATTGACGGTAAATTTAATGTCATAACTATTTGAAACAAAATAATTATATTATAAAACACTGAATTTTTGACACTACTAAGTATTTATGGACAAAAATAATTAAAAGTGAAAAATTGAGTTGAAATAATCTGGTTTTAGTTTATCATTCGTATAGTACAAATATTCATTTTTGACACTTTTATAGAATAGAAAGTTGAAATTGTTATTGACAAGTTGACATTATCGTAAAGCACTAAAAAATACCATACTGTTGGGAAATTCAATCATGAATGCAATTCATACATCGATACGAAAAAGTTTATCTTGCAGCCCTAAGTAAATCTTTATCTTTAAATATCGAGATTCAATATAGATTTGTCAGAACACATGTGATATGTCCGTTTACTAGTTTAATCTAATTATGCATTAAAATATATTCACGCATACGACTATCTCTAAGTCATTGTAATTAACCTACTTAACCTTCGCTTTGCGGTATACTTTTCTAGATCAAGCGATCCTTCTTTTTCTATAATAAAAATTGACATTACAAGTTTTATTATTTATTATGCACACATATTAATATCATTAAAATTTATTATGCACGCATATTGTATATATGTAAGTACGTATAATTGTTTGAAATGATAACAGAATACTGTCCCTGTCAGTCAGTCGTTTTGTAACGAAACGTGTCATGCTATTGTCAATAAAGTGTAAATCAAAATGAAAGGTAATAATAAAAACTTGTCTAAAAATCACTGACTGAACAATTCTTCATTCGACTAGTTTCGCCTTTTACAGCATTATCAAGAAAAAACATTCTTGATAATGCTGTAAAAGGCGAAACTAGTCGAATAAAGAATTGTTCAGTCAGTGATTTTTAGACAAGTTTTTATTATTACCTCTCATTTAAATATGAACTATCACAGAGTAGATTCATCGTCCATTGAATTTATTGTAAATCAAAAGTTCAAGTGTTTGAATTTTTGTTTATATTCAATAAATATATTTATATATAATTCAAAGAACCTACAGTTTATGTTTTACAATAAACTTTAAAAAATCAACTTCTAATATTTGTCAAAAGAGATCAATGTTAATAGGACTACTAATATTTTAAATAAAATAGACCAGGAACTATAATTTACTTATTTAAGCCACGAAAATAAAATTTAAGAAATAACAACGCATCCAACGTCTCATCCGAAAGCATGCTTCTTAATTTGTTGCACAAATATGAAGCAGCGGAAAACGCGCGTTCAGGCTCGATGGAAGTTGGAGGAATCGTCAATAAATTTTTATAAGCCTTCTCCAAATTATGACCTCGTGTGGAACTAGCCTCAAAAAGATTCATTTCTTGTTTAATGATCTTAGAAAGATCAGTTTCTTTAAATGCTTCAGGATTTATTATTTTCATACTGTTTTCTATTTCGTTCTGAAGCTTTTCTTTTAATGTTAAATCAGTCTTACTGGTGGGTTCAATGTTCATGTCATTTTCTTCATTATCACTATTTTCAATTTTTCCAGGTAACAAAATAATCTGTTTTTTTATAGTCATCTTGCTTGGACTTGAAAACAACTCCTTTAAATCACAATCAGTCTCTAAATCAGTCTTCTCAGTATGAGGATTTTGTAAATAGTTTAATACTCCACTTAACTCACTGCGTCGACGATCTTTCAAGCGGTTCAATAAATGTGTCTTCAATTTAGAAGCCAAAATTGAGTCATTGTCACGCAATTCTTGAAAAAGAAACTTGAGTGTAGCATCCGCTGTGCACAAATTGGCATCAGAACGACAAAGTGCTTCTACAGATAATTTAACGGGTGCCAATACCTTGATTATCTCACTAATGAGTTGGAAATCTGACTCTTCAAATGGTACAGGATTATTAAGATCAATAAGTGCCTTTTTTACGCTAGTTTTTAAAAGATCAAATCGCTCCAGCATTGTAAAGAGACTGTTCCAACGCGTTTTACAGTCCAGTAGTAAATTAAGCTCTCTTCCATGTTCTTTTTCAACATATTTTTGAAGTATTGTATCATTCTTCAAGGATGCTCTTTTGAAAATAAGAACCACTTTACGAACTTTCTTTATTAATTCATTAATATTGCGATCATCATAAGTCAAATCTCGACCGTTTCCAGTTTCAATTACTAATCCCGAGTCTAGTTCTTCATCATCATCCGACTCATCCGAGTCATCAAAATCATCACTGGCAGTCTCATTTACAGGTGTCTTTTTATACAACAAATCACAAACGGCTAAATGAATACCATGTGCAAAACAAACTTGGTGTTCTGCATTAACAAGTTTTCCAACCTTCAGCATTACATTTGGACCATCAGTTACTATTGCCACAATATCTGTATCTAATGAGATATGAAAATCCAAAAGCCGCTTTTTTAAAGTATGAACACAAGTTTCGGCGGTCAGCGATTTATCAATTCGAATAAGTCCCAAATTCCACTTTTTGTTTATTGAATGAATATTTAAATTCATATATCTCTTATTAGACGTAGACGTCCATTCGTCAAAACTTAGACTAAATCGTTGTCCTTCTTTTTTCAATGTAGATAGTTCAGCTGTTATTTGTTTTTTTATCTTTACACTATAGTCTAGTACTCTGTTGCGGATTGTTGAAGCAGATTTAGGTAAGTCTGAGTACCCTTTTGCTAACAGTAACGATCTTAAATCTTTTGATATCACAAATACGCTAAAAGGAAAACCATCTAGCGCAGTCATACGGGCCAAAACATCGTCAAGAGTATCAGATTCAGGTTTAACAAAATAGTCGGTCATTTTTCTTTTCGAAGGTGGTCCTTCATTATTTTGACTTGTTGAGGAAGATGCCTTAGCAGAATCTATTTTTATGGAATGTTTTGAAAATAGATGAGTATGTAGGCCTTTGGTTGATCCTCCTAAGGTTTTTAAAATAGCTGAACAACGCTTACATTTTGCCGAGCTACCCATTTTGTCGACTAAAAAATGACTCCACACTGACGTAACGTCTTCATCTTTTTTATGTTTGACATAAAAACTTTCCTTAGAAAGTGACATTGTTTACTTCTTAAACCTAAAACAATAAGAAAAGAACATTTGAATATGTGTACAAAATAAACATAACCTCTTAGATCAACAGAAAAAACATTCGCTGTTTTTCATATATATTTAGCCATACACATTAGTGCATTGTTGTTTTTGAAATAAATTAATGGTTTATCACTAATCAACAATATAAATATCAATACTTACACCATCTGAAGCGTAATTTTTACACTATTTTACACACATAGGTAGGTAAAGTACCTAATCCAACAACGTTTGTTAGCAGAAACAAACGAAATCAGCTGTGTAAACAAGATGGCTGGCAAATTTTGACGTTTAACGTCAAATGAAAGTAAGCGCGTTTCGTTTCACACACATTTTTAATGAATTATTTAAAAAATGTTTAAGTCCCGAAAATCCCGGGATTCATTGGATTTAATCCCGAGATTTTCGGGACTAAAATATGATCGGTTCCGATCCCGGTTTTCGGGATCGGTCAATGTTTAACGGTTCCGAACGGTCAATGGGTTTGTAATCAATGTACATTACCCATTAATTACCATCATTAAACTACTTAAATCATAGACAAACACAAACACCCTTGCCTTCATGGGGACTTGAACCCGAAACCTACCGCACCATACTCGGGTGCTTCCCCGACTAAGCCACTGAGTCGACCGACTGATATTCATATGCGAACACAAGAATTATTATGACTTCAATTAGTAGCAACATATTCAAATCAACTCACCCGGTGGGATATCGAATTGATCTTAGCCGAAACAGGACCGGCGCTGCTTGGATTTCCGGAGTCGAATACCTGACTGAGGGGTCCTGGCGGTCTCGGTTTTAATCTAGGCGGCGGCCTGCACAAGACTTCACTGATTGCCCTCGATACGGATTCCGGTACCATCGAATGCAGCAATCCAAACTCATCGTCAGCCGTTTCCGTTCTCTGATCAGTGGATCCGTTGTTGGCGGAACCTGATGATCCCCCCGATTCACTACTGTTTAACGGAATTAAAGACGGCACCTCACTGCGAATATTGGTTGTTTGGACGGATCCGTTGGCAGCGGTAGTCGCATTCGGTGGGTGGAGCGTCGATCTAGTTTGAGAGTTAGCAGATGTTTCATCTTCGTTTTGCGGTATATAATTTTGCGACCTGGTGAGAAATATTTATCCCCCATGCATATAAATCGCATAATTGTTGAAAATTATATATATATATATATATATATATATATATATATATATATATATATATATATATATATATATATATATATATAACAATTTTCATTCAACAAAGTATTTAAATTATAATTGTAATATTTTATATATTATTTATATTAATAAAATATAAGTATAAACAAATACGAATGTTTTACTACTAATAGCATAAATAGTAAAATTGTGTATAAAAGAAAAATAAGAAATTGGATTAAATGATATTTAAGCTGGTCTTCTTGAAGGAATGTAACATAAATTAATATGTTTAAATTGTATGGACTTGTTCGGGGAAGCTGTTATTTTTGTTTTTCCTTTTCTTATCGTTGTATATAAAATACTTGTACATTGAAATTGCTATGTACTGCCACAGGTATGTTACTGGCCACGAACAAATTATATACTTGCGGTATACTTCTGGCTATTTTTCCAGCAATAAACCAACTATCTTATTGTGTTGTGCCTTCAGATGAAGAAGTATAACACGTTTGACTTGAAAATGCCGGATGAGATTCCGGCGAAACATCATGAAAATTCACGTTAACTTTCACAAAATAAACGGATTAAAACCCAAAATGACTCTCATTAATTATACATATATTCAATATTATTTGTCTAATTGTTTTTCGACAAAATTCATTCTTTGGTCTTTTATATAACAGAGAAAAGCACAGTTTCATATCGGTAATTTGAAAATTGCAACTACTTTGCGACAGAATTAGCTATAAATTTATTTGGTAGTTCATATCAGCTTAGAATAAAAGTATATTTTGAAACATATATAAAGTCATCCCAACAAATTGTGAAAGTATGATAAAACATAATTTAGAACATTTAGCTAACTTTTCTAAATATTATTTAATTCACTTGTTGTGTTTCAGGCCAGATTTTGTTACCAACAGTCCGTATTGTCTTGGCAATGTATGAGAAGACCGAAATATATATCCACTAATAAATAAATTTTGTGGGATTTAGTTAAGCATTAAAAAAAATTTTTTTTTTAATTCAGTGGACCTACAGTTTAACGCCGGTTCCGAACGGCCATTGGGCTTGTAATCGATGTACATTACCCAGCATTTTTCATTATTCAAACTACTTAAATCATAGACAAACACAAACACCCATGCCTTCAGCGAGGCTCGAACCCGAGTTCTACCGCACCAAAGTCGGGAGTTCTACCGACTAAGCTACGGAGACCGGCCATTCAAAAATAATACCATTATGAACCAACCTAAAACGCAACTTTATGAATAAGTGTTGCGCTTTAAGTCAATTGAAATTATAGGAGAATTATTGGAACATCTTTCTGAATTATGAACAAATATTAATTGCTTTAAAGCCAACATTTTGATTGAATATATATTGTTTTTACTATTAAAAGATGTAATTAATCTGATTGTATCTGATTAGTTCTAGAATGTGAGAACAGTAGAATACATTCAAGTATAAAAAAAATTTCAGAGAAACAGAAACTGTAAAAAAAATGAAAATAATTCTGTTACCTGTGAACCTCCACATTAGGTTGGCGCGCCTGCTGGATATTTTCACTCTGATGCAGATTGGATGTCATCACTGCATTGATCATCTGCGGAGTTTGCATTACTGCCATATTCTGTTGGCTGGGAACAAAAGTGACAAAACTGCCAGCGTTATAGGTCAACTGTTGACTAGTAGGTAGGATGACACCCGGCTGTGTGAGTATCAGCACGTTACCGGAAGAACCCAGTTGCTGTTCTATCGACTTGGTGTTGCCTGCGGTAGGCGGCGCGGGCACGTTAGTTGATGAAACGTTAGAGCAGGGTGTCGTTATTCTCGTGAGCGACGATGTGGGAACCTCGGTATTCGGTGGTTTTTGCGGCATCTCTCTTCGAACTGCCTGCTGTCCGGATTTAATCGGAAAATTATTTGGTTTCGGCTTGGGCTGCGGCCTATGTTGTGGTGTAGTTCGAGATTGCTGTTGTTGCTGTTGCTGTTGTTGTAGTTGTAGTTGTTGCTGCGTAAGTTTGGCGAACGATTTTACAAATATCTCGCCATTTTCCTGAGAAAGGGAACCCATTCTTTCTTCATTTTGTGAATTTGATGTATGTGCGTTACTTCCCCGCCTATCGTTTGCTTTTTTCGCCTTCTCATGTTTAGCACTGTATGTCGTCGCTACTTCATCTATTATCTGGAAATACTCAATACGTGAAGCCAGAACATGCCTTTTTGAATAAAACAGTACAAGTAAATGAAGGGTTTTTCTGGAAGTCAATAATTTTAGTGTTCGTTTGGTTTGGAAATTCGTCATGATGAACGTTTGAAAACTACTTTAATTTATTTAGAGAAACAAGCATCATTTGAAAATCGCTGTAGTAATGAATTCATTGTTGAACAAAAATACATCCAAAAAACCCACTCTTTCTTGCGCTTTACTATTAGATGAAATGAATGGTCCAATTCTTCAAAAATAACGCAGTACACAGTAATGTCGAGTACAAAGATGTGACTCAAGTTGACATTAATATTGCAGGTATTCTCTTTCACGTGTGAATTATATCGCTCAAAGAATGAGCGATATAATTAATTTATTGAAATAAATGTTTGAGGATCGTATAATTTCACACTGTGGACGTGTATTTATTGTATGGCCATTTCGTGAGTGCAAGTATATATATATATATATATATATATATATATATATATATATATATATATATATATATATATATATATATATATATATATATATATATATATATATATATATAAATAATAAGCCTGAAAGTTTTAAATAAACTAACCTTGCTCAAATTATCCAGTGATTTACCCTTCCCGATTTCCTCCGTTTTTGACCTGGTCCTGATCTCGTTCTTCTTCGGTGCCGATGTATCCTCGATCCTCTCTGATATATTCAAAGCCGACATATAAGTCCGCTTCTTTTCCATATATTCCGTTTCCTCCATTTCCACGTCCGAAGATTCCGGCTCGCTCTTAATTTCGACACACTCCACCTCATCGGAAGCGTTGTTCCTGGTCCTAGATGCCTCAGGTTCACTTAATTTTTTCAAAAGAATGGAGTTGCTCGTAGTTACCGATCGATCTGGTGACTTTGGCCCTATGTCTTTGTCCAGTATCGATTGTATCGGAACTATCTTGAAATTCGTCTCCCTCCGTTCTGACTCCTTTTCATCGCTGTTCGTCTTCTGCTGTTTCGTCAATATGGAACCTTGTTTTTCGGCATTCGTCTCATTCTCGAGAGGCGCGTTCTTGATTAGCGACGTTTTTCCGCCTTTGTCATCAACACTATCCTTTCTTTTTGTTATTTCGACGTTATTCAGAGACGAATGTATGATGTTTCTTATATTGGTTTCGTCTATTTGCGTATCGTCCAATATTACTTCGTTGTCGTCACTTGAATTCGAATCATTCTAGGAAAAAATAAAGAAAATAATAATTAATTAATCAATTTAAAATGAAATTGAAAGACTAATTATTAGGAACAATGCAATTGATTCATGAAAATGAACTTCATGGCAATTTATACTTAGATAAATACTGAATTAATGTATAATTAATTCAGTATTCAATACATACCTTAGTATTAAAACTGCCAAACTAAAAACATTTTGAGTTGACGATACTTTTGCGTTCACTTTCGATTACTTCAGTTTATTCATGTTGTAATATAACTTTACATATGCATTACTGAATAGATCTTCGACGCCATAAAATTGTCATACAGAATAAAATATGAATTGAGGAAAAAATGGCATCAAGCATCATATGACTATTTAACGGATAAAAAATGTATACATACATACTCAGATTGAAATAATACTTAATTTGTATGTTATAAAATATAATATAATAATATGCATTCAATAGAGAATCTGTTCAGTCTGAAATATCTCATTATTGTGCCTTCTTATTTAATTATGAAATCTAACAGCTAACTCTATTCTATTAAAACAGTAGTCTTGTATGCTCTAGTATTTCTTTGATCGTAACTAACAGACCCTAGAAGTGTCTACTACCGTTCAGATGATATAACATTGGCTTCTTGAGTCAAATACAACAGATTACTGTTTAAAAACATAATCTATTATCCCCTTTTGAAGACCAAACATCAAGACAGTGAGATTATTGAGTTATCAAATTATAAAATGTTGATTCCCACCATGCACACATGGGGACCCAATTTATAGCAAATTAAATAACTTGAGATTCATCCTAGTTTATTTTACACTATTTCCTCAATTCAAAAATTGTATCACACTAGTGCCACAAACCTAGAGATAAAATCTAACCCCAGAAGTTAATATAAGCCAATAAAACCCCTAAAGTCCCAATTGCTATCTATTGGATTCAGACAAGTAAAAGACTAAAGCAAATTTCTTCTATAAATAATTAACCTACTTGTTCGATAATCTGAGAACCTTGCACATTTGAAGGCTTGCTATCATCCTCTTCTTTATTGACTTCAACAGCTTTCTTGTATTCCTTTGGTGATGTTCCAGATTCTTTCTTGTATTCCTTTGGTGATGTTCCAGATTCTTTTCCTTCGGACCTTTTACGCTTCCTAATGTTTGCAGCATTGTAACACCTCACTTCAGAATTAGATTCGCTAGATCTCGTTACACTTAATTCTTCAGACTTTGTGGGAAATTTATCTGCAGAAACGTCTAAATCAATATTGGGCGTTTCCGATTCTGTTTGGTTTTTGACTGCTATAGATTTCATGGAGTTTGAGGTTGATGAAAAATTCTTTACATCTGTCGTATTTTTTTGAAGGTCTGGTTTAGTTCTCAGTTCTACTGATTTAACTGTATATTGTTTAACAGAAGTCAGTTTCGGTGTATTTATTTTTTCTGAATCTAACTGACAATGAGCTTCTACAAGAAGATTACTAGATGGGTGCTTTGATGGGTCTGTCAAAGCATTTTTCACTATATTTTGGTCAGTACTTGGTGATGTGATTTCAAATAAGTCCATTTTTTGTTCTGTTGTCTCGATATCGCTAATTTCGATACACTCATCACTCTTAATAGATGAAATTTCTTTGTGTGTTGAAAACGATGATTTTGACTCATTTTTGAGTGACGATGTGCATGAATTACTCGAAGAAATGAACGTTTTTTCCAAGTCAGCAACGAGATTTTTTTTGAGAACTGTTGCTTCTGCTATAATTTTCACTGAGTCATCATTCAAATGATCATTATTTAAATTTTGTTGTCGATCTTCTTCCGACTCTGAACCATTCGAACTTCTCACTTCCATCTTCTTCACAGGCGAGTGTAAATTCTTTGGTGAAATAGACTTTGGAGTAGGCTCATCTGCTGACAAAAAAATGTGTGAAAGAATGTACCAATTATATAATTAAAAGCATGAAACTTCAAGATTTTAATCTGAATGTTCAATAAATAAAAAAAGAAAATAAATTGGAAAATTTTTTTCATTGAACATTATCTCTTTTATGCTACAGATCTCTATGATTTCCCCTTTTCAACATTTTTTCAATAAATTCAAGAAAAATTTCAAGTGTTACAACGCCAATTCATTTGACTAATATTGTGTTTCAGTTGGATAATACTATTTTCATAGAAACTTGCCTGAAAATTTTTAATATTTCAAAATAATTCACTTTGACTCAGTGCAGAAATTAAATTTACCAAATTCTCACTTAAAATATTTATGTTAATATGTACTACCTATTTTTGATGTTGTTTCCTTATTGGGTGACTTTTTTTGAGTTTCTGTAGCTTCAGCATCCCCACTCCAACTTTTTTCACCGTCGGCAGATTTCAAGAGAATTTTTTTGATAACTATCAAGTCAGTGTCCCTCTCATTTTCTTTTCTTTCGATGGGTTCTTCCAAATTTTTCGTAGAAGAAATAGTCGTTTCGTTACAATCGATTTCGATTTTGTCTCTGACACTGCTCTTAAAGCCGGTAACCTCATTCGATAATTTAACATCTGTATCACATTGTTTTACTGTCACCACAGTCGCAGCGTTCTTAGTTTCTTCCACGTGACTACGGCTCCCGCACTGACTCTTCGACGCAACAGAAGATCTGGAAAATGAGGTAGTGGCTCCGCCACTTTCGAACTCTCTGTTTTTTTCTTTTATCAAATTCTTGTATTTTTCCCGTATTATGTCGGCTTGAGACTTCACGTCTGTTTGTTCCTTGTCTGTTGCCGATAACGAAATATCTTCATCTGAAGAAGACAACTTCTGCATTAGTCTGTCAGTAATTTTTACTTTACTTTGAGGTGAAATCGACAACTCGTTGTTTTCCACTTCAATCTGTATAGATTTCTTCTTGCTTTCTTTATTGCCTATCCTGGATGTTATACATGTCTCAGACTGGGAATTTCCTAAGGTCAACTCGACATTCTCTGGAATATCAACTCTGCTTATTTTATCAGAAAGGTTTGACAAACGACTGGAGTCGCTTTTGACACTTTGGTCGCTGTTTCTTCTGGATATTTTATTAGGCGATGGAGTTCCATCTACTGAACTTCTCTTTCTTGGATTGTTCTCTTCTGAAATCCTTCTAGATAGAGTTTTCATTTTATCTGAATAAAGAAATAACTGTTGTAATACTGCAAAGAGACAGAATGTATATTTTACAAAAATGATCAATGCGTTAGTATAATATGGCGCTCATATTTAATCGCTGACTCATATTGAACAGTAAGCTCTACTTAAAATTAATATAACAGACATTGCCCAATTAGTCTGAGATATAAACATTTTGTTAACAAGTTATTGTATGCATTAAAAAATATCACAAATACAGTACTGATTTTACATTGTTGTAATATATCTGCAAAAAAATTCAATGTAGGTCATGATATGTATCTATCGATATTAGATAAAGGCTGCATGACATTGTCTATAAAAGTGTTTAGTCTTAATTAATCAGAATAAACCTGACAAAGGTTTAAAAAAAAACAAGAGTTCAATGGATCTCAACCAGCATTTGGTATTTCCAAAACATTATCAGATATGTACCTGTCTTGATCGATGGAGCACAATATCGAGGTAAGAATAAAAACAATGTGCAAATGAATAGACAAAGTTTCAATTAAGAATATATACCGTGATATTGATTATTAGAAATAATTTATATTAAAAAAAAAATAGTATCATTAAAAATTAAAAATTTAAATTGCCTTGGTCAAGAAAAAGCACAACCATTTCAATGATTAATGAATGACACAGAAGTTTCGCTCATCACTTAGTGAAACATGTAAATAAATAGTAAATTAAAATTAAAATACTTTGCTTAAATTTCACTGAGTATATTAACAACTGTACATATGTTTTGGGTGGTTATAACTGATACTCAGTTAATATTGCTGAATACTCTTGATAATGGGCTAACCACCTGAACATATACAAGAGTTGTTGATATATTTAGATTCAGATTGTTGAAACTTAAGCCAAAACTGTTTCAATTTTTAATTTAGTATTGTTTCAATTATTGTGCTTTCTCTCTTCTCTGTTATTCAACCAAAAATGAAGAAATGTGTAGGCTGACATATTGTTTGGAAGTTCTGAAATACAATGAAAAATATTAAAAAGCAATAGTTTTTTGTTCATGAAAACACAAAATAAGTGTAAAATTCTGTAATTTGGAAATTTTGATGAAATTTTTCTCTGAAATTTTTTATTACAATTATAACTTAAGAATTGAACGAAACACAAATGGAAACGTTTATGAATACTTTAAGCTTATATAAATATTACAATTTGGGCTGAATATAATGTGTGATGAATCCAAGCAGCCTTGTTATTTATTATAGTCGAGTACGTTCAATTTAATACTTAAAATCATTTACGCCATAATTTATTTTTACTCAATCAGAAATATTTCAACATGTCTAAATAATTTTTTATTCAAAATTAAAACTTACCTGGCGAACCATTCATACCGCCCCTAGTTCGCAGGTTTCCTCTCAGAATGGGAGAATGGTGAGAAACTTGAGTATCATCGTCTACTTCCGCCTCGATATTGTCTTCTTCAATCGTATCCCCACTATCTGATTCTTCAGATTCTTCTTCGTCCTCTTCATCTCTATTCATTAAAGGTTTAGAACTTTCTTGACAAATCTTTGATCGCTCATTTGTAGCTGAATCAAATTCATTGGTTTCTTCATCAGTTCCATATCCTATTTTGGTGTTATGTAATATAAATATTATTGAATTATACTTATTAATAACGCCAAAGTCATGTTTTTCAAGTTGTAAAATGTTACGAGCATATTCATTGTGTTTATAATTTCAGGCAAAGTACAAAACTAAATAATCAGCAGGAAAATGAATTAAACAAAACAAAATTAGAGTTAGAGCAAACTAAAATTCATCAGATGAGTTCACATCATAATTACCATTACCCACTTACACATCTAAAAGTTTAATGACAGGAATCAAAAGTGATATTGGATCTAATAAAGATCTAATATCTTTAGAACCTTAACATCTGAAGATCTAATTGTCTAACATCCTTAACTACGGAATGGATTTATAATTATTGAAATTACATTACTTGAATATTGTTAATTACTCAGTACTTAAGTTAGATAATTTTTGTTAAACGTTGTTAAAAGGTTATAAATAAACGCATAACTTAATATTTAGTTCAACTTAACAGGAATTCCATTAAATCAATGCCTTTTGAAACCTTTTTTTATGTTTTAAGTAATTAACAAAGACTTCAAAACAGTACTGTTCCTTTAGATAAATTATTCAAAATTATCAATACAATTATTTATGAAAAAAATTTCGATATACAAAAATCTTCCAAAACAGCCTTGTAACAACATGAATTATACATACCCTCCATTGATTCTTTGTGATCCTCTTTAGAGTAGGATGGGACAGAAGCAATATCAGTTTCAGCGTCATCTTCCTTTTTGACTATAGATTTCCCTCTCCTTTTTGGAGGAGACGCATTAGGTTTGTAACGGGGAATAAATAACTGCAGTTGTTTAAGTTCGTCATCTGGATCGTAAAGCGCTTTGAAAGGGGCATAGTTGAATTCACCATAAAGTGCCTTTATATTAGCTATGTAAATTTCTACTTCCTATAAACAATATAGGGAAATCAGAGAACACAATTAAATTTTTTTTTAAATCTTACCCTCATACATTCGATTATGTCGTTCCTCTTTTGCTTATTCGAGTTTGGATCTCGCCGCGAATACAAAAAACACTCCTTAGAAGGCACCCATGCTCGGTCATGTGCTCCAAAAAATCGAACGTCAACCATGCCTGAAGAATTCGTACACATTGCTTTTGCAGGCCAGAATGGAAATCCTGAAAAATAAAATATACATACATACCAAAATAAGCAGAAACAACTTAATATCATAAGGCTGATACAATATAGATAATTAGAATTTTTCTATTACTTTTACTCAAAAAATTATTCAAAAGTAAAGATACTCCATTTTACAAAACAGGTTATAATTTGAGTTAATAATCGGTATATATTAAGTTTTCATTCATCATTTATTATCATTTCATAATATTTCATCATTTATTATATTGAATAAAAAAAAACACTTGGTTCAGTTTCACAGCATTATATTGTTGCTTGGCAATTGTTTTGGAATGTTATCCCATTTCCAAAAGTTTAACAAACTGTTTAACATTTGAAATTGGGGTAGCATAACGAAAAAAATGTCAAGTAACAATATAATTTTTTGAAACTAACCCAAGTGTTTTTTTAAACAAGTAGTCAATAAATGTTATTAATAAGAATCAAATACACTATAGACATGGTAAACGACTAATTGAAACTTATAATCATATCATAACACAAATTTTTTTTATTGTACTGACACTTCTTTAAAAACATTCGTAATTTTGGAAACTACATGAAAAAAAGGTTGGGCAGACCAAACGTGCTGTAATTTAAGTAGATAATTAGAAATAATTCACATTGAATGGATTGAATAAAGGAATATTATAATCATACCAAAAAATTTTTCCAAAATTAATAAAAATTGGGAAGGTATTGATTTTTCCATATTGATTTTATCCATAATAACTTTGGATTCATTATTGAATACTGTGATTCCGAAATTAACTTTTGAATTACGATTTATATACAAATTTGTGGACGATATTATAACTTGTGTGCCTGCAGATCAAATAGAGACTATGGTGGATATATTCAACAGATACAACAGTCCTCTACAATTTACAGTGGTAAATGAAGTAGAGTAGAGTTACAGTCGTAAGTTGAAGTAGAGAAAGAAAGCTCTGCTCCACTTCTAGACACCTAGTTAATTAGAACTGAAAACAACTTAATAATTTTGAATTGTTATACTAAGCGCCTCCTTACTCAGGTAGATTTCTAAATTTCTATTCAAACCACCCACAAAGCCAGAAATATGATAGTGTTGTGGCAATGAAGAACAGAGTAAAAACCATTTGTCACCAAACTTTCTTATCACCCAATTTGAATAAACTCTTTGATTTTTTCATAACAATGGATACCGAAAGATGCTGTTGAGAAGATTAATTTTCTTTAGTGGTTTCTATGGTGGCCCAACCAATGACCAGGTTAAAAAATGTGGATGTTGTTTTTTATGATTTCGAATATAGGAAGACTGATACACTCAATAATTACCATATTTGGGAAATTCAAGCATATTAAATTAGTGAAATATAATACAATTAATAGACACGGTCTCTTTCACGATCCATAATTTTTTTCGAATTAATCAAAAATATTATATCAGAGCTTGCTTGTGAACTTATACAATGTGATATCTCCATTATCCACTTATACTAGCAATTATCAAGAGATAGTTGCTAGAAAATATCGAAATCGATGCCTACACTTGCTGGAAACACAAAACAGCTGTTTTGTTCTACAAGAAAGTCACCAATTGTGTCATATCCATAGTCAAGTGAGATGTATCAAATTCAATTAACATCACTCTTCTTATTTTTATAACTCAGAAAAGAGAAATAAATAGTAATGTATAAATCCATGCATAAATATTGAATGGAATACATTATACATTATTACATTGGAATACATTGGACTGTTGTTTAATTTGCAAAAAAGATTATTTAAAATAATGAATAGAAATACTTCTTTAACTGAAGAGAACCCTTTGTACATCAAACAAATCTTTGCTCTGGAATCAATCTGTTATCATTATGAGCGCCTTAGGGCTGGTTTCGTGGCTTCAGAAAGTGTAACGAGAAATAAAAGCATAATACTGCCAAAAATGAACAAGGCTGTGAGAGATAAAGCTAGCTTGATAAATGCAATTAGGATATTTAATAGACTACCAAATAGCTTAAAGAATATGAAGGTTAAGAATAGGAAAATGAAACTAAAAGAATGGATAAAAAACAATGTATCTATAACGTGAAATGAATGTGTATTTGGGTATAGATTGCTGGGAGGGGGTTTTAGTTTGTGGATGTGGACTTAAGGGGGGGGGGGGGGGGTTTGTTGAGTTGTTTGTGGGTAATTTTAAGTTTAAGTCACCGTGCCCACCAACAGATAACTGTGTTTATCTCTGTGGGAATTTGTAACTTCTATGTAAATTTATGGTTTCAATAAATAAAAAATAAATAAATACTATATACATCCCATATGTAGGAATGAATAGAAAAATATGAACACATCAAACATTTAATGTTACATGTCAAAAAATAAGGTGCCTTGTGTTTCTATCAACTGTAGGCATCGATTTCTATATTCTCTAACAATTATCCATTGAAGGATAATGAAGGCATCACATTGTAGGCATGTGCTACGATATTCTTTTGCAAAATTCAAAACAATTTTTTGAAGAATGTTCTAGTGTACTTAAATTTTTCTCCTATTGACTTGCAGCTACCAAAAGATGACCTGCTTATTCGTGAATAAATTTACAAACGCCCCCTACAGCTTTAAATTAAAACTGGAGGGGGCGTTTTGCAGCATACAAAAATAAAATAAAACAATTTTAATTAACCTGGAACCATAAAGTGTCTAGGAGTTCATTGATGGTAGGCTAAATTAGTGCCTTGAATTTATTTTGTGATTTTAATTTAATTGTGATTTAGTTTATATATAGATGGCAGTTGATAATTGCAACTGTACTGGTTTTCTTCTAATTCCTTTTTTATAAATAATGAAGTTTCGAATGGAATTGAGAATTTATTCAAAGAATATTTAAATACGACATACATATACAAAAAAGTTATAGTTATAAAATGTGTGAATTTCATTAAATTTGTCAATAGACTAAAATAGAAATTTCATATGAAATTTGGATTGACTTCACTAAATAAGCACATACCTTTCAATTTGGCCCAAACCAAAATATGGGGCTTTGGGCATACTTCTACAAACCATGTAGATTTTTTTGTGTTTGCATTTAGGTAGCATGATGGACAATTTTCAATTTCTGCCATTTCTTGCTTACATATTTTGATAATAGTTTTAGCAGAACTTGTAAGCTTAGATTGATCTGAAAATGCATAGTTAAAAATTAATAACTTAAACATATAACACTTAATAAATGTTAATCATGTTTTATGAAAAATGCTTACAAGAATTGAATATAATGCTATTATGTAAAATCCATTTTGCGTCTGCCTCAAATGCTTGTGTACTGCCATATAAGTTTTCCTTAATGTTTTTTTCAAGTAATGTGAGATTCATTGGCTGAATGATATATTTCTTATATTCAGGAAAGTCTTTGTCATTCACGGGGTGTAAAAATGGTTCAGACTGAAAAAAAAATCACCAATTATTTGCAATCAGTATTCAAGAGAATTGTAACTTGCTTATTCAGAGAATATGCAAGTAATTAATATATTTATTCATTATTTACCCCATTACACTCAATCATTCTTTTGACAGCAAATTTCAAAAGACTGCATAGATGTTCTAAAGTCATGCCTTTCATTGCTGGAGATCTGAAATTACATTAAAAATTACATCATTATCTATTATTAATTGATCAAAACTATAACAATAGTTAAACTATAACAAATTAAATTCAAATATATGTTGGACATTACCTTGTTTGTGTACTTTCTGCTTTCAAAATTGCAACACATTCAGGACAAGGCCAATTATTGATATCCGAAATAGTTTGTTTCAGACATTTTTGATGATAAGACCTAGGGCATGTTTCACAACAAATATTTACACCTTCTCGATGACATCTCCAACAGAATAAATCCTTATTGGGCTAGAAAACATATAGAAGATTTTCAATAAAGATAATATACTCTTTTTATTGGATACGTTTAAACTATTCAGACTTGCAAAAGTGAAAACTTAAAAAACCACAAGCGACTGAATTTGCTGGTGTTAATTGCTGGTTTAAAGCTATAAAACTAGAAACTCTATTTGATGAAAAAGATTTCTTCTTAACTTCATTTAAAAGCCAATATTAATAGATAAAATATAAAACCTAAGTATTCAATAACTCAAATATAAATATGAATCGTTTGAATTTTCATTAAGTTAAAAAATTTTAATTACCTTGAATGTTTTAATATCCTTAATATTTTTTCTTTCTTCACTTCCACCTCCATCTCTAATTTTTGGCTCTTCTCTTTTTATTTTGTCAGAAATTTGGACCACTGTGACACCACTATTATCCTTAGTAATTCCTTCCAATTCACTTTCTGCTGTTATTGGAAACTTATCAGTTTTATCTGAAGTTTTAACTTTTTTGAATACCTCATTTTCTGCACTGGACTTGGGAGACATAGATGTAAGTTCTTTCAACTTGTATGTATCTATACTCTTTCTCTTGTAGGATATGTTTGTATCCAGGTTTGCTTCTTTTGAAAGCGCTAACAATTGCTTTAACTCACGATTTCTTTTTGTGTTCAGTTGTTCACCTTCAGTTATGTCATTATCAGAAGAATCAATTGTTTTGATGTCATCTTGTTTGCCTGTTATCAAGTCAGCATCTGCAGTCACATGTAATCTTTCTTGGGAATGGGAAACAATATGCATAGGTTCATCTTTAAACGGAGCAATTTCATCTTGCAAAATTTCATCACAAGGTGAATTTTTATCTGTACTAGAGGACATGCTAAAAAAAGCTGGTATACCACAAATTTAATATAATGTATATATATACTCAACTTGTAAGAAAGCTCACCTATAGGTTGTGGATCTAATAGTTTTAAGTCAGAAAACTATTATACATATATAAAAGACATAGGTAATACTAAGACATATTATTTCAGACGAATTCCATACATATGTCTCTTACTTGATCTCTCAATTGTATAATTTCATCTACATATAGACAACGCCGTTGAACTGGAATATCAGGTGGTTATTTCTCTATTCCTAGAGTTGATAGAAATTTCAATAACCTACAAATAGCTGTAAATTATATTATCGAGATAATTATTTCTAAAAATTACTTTAATTGAGACCCATTTACGTTCTGATTAAGAAACAACACACATACATATCAATAACAGACGCTGTGTTAGGTATATTTGCGTATAGAAGTAACACTAAATTCACTTATCCTTTAACCTAGACTACTAGCGCCACTAGTTTCATTTTACACCGAACAAAAAAAGACAGAACTTGTGTAGTTAATGTTCAATTCAAATGAGAAGCTCTCAATCGAACGTGATCGGTAGGGATAATATATAGTGCGTAATTCATCAGTTCTACCAACTAAAAAACCCTAGATTACTTGTATGTGAATTTCCATTATATTACTTCGTTAACCCACGGACACGGGTTATATTCATACCAACCAATACTCTTACTATTTCAAAAGGAATTCAAAGAAGTGTTTTTTTAATTTCAACTAATGTAAATTTCATGAAAAATTTTTTTTTATGATTATCAGCATAAATAAAAGTTTAGGTGATAAAATCAAAGCTTAGTTTTAATAAAGAATATTTATTGTAGAATTTTTTATTTCACAGTTTATACTAAATTTCCTCTTGATTTAATTGTTTAACTTTCTCTTTCAAATCATCTAACCGTCGTTTAACGTTATCTATTTCGTCTTGATGCACAGTAACTTCAACATTACATGATTTTTGTTCATTACGGATGAATTCCAGTATTCTTATTTTCTCTTCCAAAAAAGCCGGTTGCTCAGATTGAAGTTGAAGTTTCAACTTTTCCAATTTATCTTTTCTGATGTCATCGCAATATTTATCTGTTAGTTTTGTTAATGAATCTTTTCTTGTTATCCAATGAACATCTAATGGCATGGGTACGTATTTTAGATTCAGCGTTTCAAGTAACCACTCGAACCTTTTATAATCCCAGCGACGTAAATATTTTAAGAATTTTTTTCTCCTATCTATCAATTCTTTAAGCTGTACTTTCATTATCTTATTTCGAGGCAATCGCTCCATACTTTCTTGCATAGCTCGAATAACTCCCGTCCAGGCTGCAATGGTGGCTTCGTGTGATCCATAATCATTCACATGCCTTCTAACTTTATCAGAAGTTCTGTTTATATAATGTCTAACTGTTTCATTTCTAGGAGCAAACTCCAATGTAAATAATTTTTTAACTAATTCATTTGCTGTTTTCAGTTCTTTGCAGTTCTTAAAATCTTCCTGGTACAGTTTTTTATCAATTTCTGGAAAGGTCTCTAGATCCCCAGATTTTTCTGGTTTGAAACAAGGTATTTTCTCTGGTCTGACCCATTTTATTTTAAGGTCACTCTTCAAGGCATATTCTCGAAATTGAGTTTTTATAGGATGAAGCTTCAATAACCTAAAACTGTTCATCACAAATGGAAACAACTCTGTTATGAAATAATCCAGGTAGAAATTACTAATTAACAGAACTAGTTGACGTAGATTTATAAGACAACTTATCCAAACACTGAGTAAATTTGAAAATCGCTTATTATTTACAAGTCTAAAATATCTTTTTACACTGACAAATGTCACACATCTGACTAACCTTGTTGACTTCAACTAAAATTTATTACATGACAATTATAAAATAGTTCAAAAGTTCAAATAGAAATACATAATTATTCAATATTTAATATCCCGATTTTATTCATGTGTAATATTCATTTATTATTATTAATATATATAATAATTTAAAATGAATAAAACTAAGTAGTTTGTAATTCAAACATGACAATATTGGTTCACCAACACAGTGGCTTCATCACATGTAGATGAGAGACTGACTGAATTATAGTGAAAATTCCAAACTACTTAGTTTTATTCGAAATATGTTGTTAAATTGTTATCAAGTATCGGCCCAATCAATTAGTCATATGATAATAATTATTAACATTACATGTGTCACATTCATAATTATCCCCAATTTCAAGCCTTATGGCTTTCACACTCCCTCGCATGGAAACTTTCACTTATCCCAGATATTATATATCAGAGGAATTGAGCACTGTGTGAGCCCTTTCCAAATTACGAGGCCGTGGCGGCAGTCCCCATGGCTTGGATCTTTATGGCGCGGTGACCTTCATGGCATTGATTTCCGTTATGTCCTAGAAACCATTGATAGTCCTTACTCTGGCAAGGAACACCGGTTTTTGTAATTTCTTCTAGAGAAGTTCGCCGAGTTCTAGTTCTCCGATATTTTTCAGTATTATATCAGTGGATCCCAAGATAATTGGGATCTGACCACGTTCATGTGCCACTGTCTCTGCACTCCCACTTCAAGTTCTCGATATTTTGAGATTTTTTCGGCATTCTTCTCAATTAGTTTGTTCGCCTTTGGAGTCCCCACCTCGATACATGTAGTTTCCTGCGCTCTCTTGTCAACCAAGACCAGGCCAGGCCTATTGTGGGGAACTGTTTGATCAGTCAAGATAGTTCGGTCCCTGTAAAATCTAAAATGATCATTCTCCAAAATTGTCTCCGGCATGTATTTGTAGTAGGGCAAATGTTCCTTCTGTAGATGTAATTTCATTACCAGTTCTTGATGTAAAATCTTTGCTACAGCGTCATGTCTCTCATGGGAATATTTGATATCCCCCTGTTGTATGTTGGATTGTCTCTGATGTTTATCATCCGTATCGGCACCTGTCGCCCCTCACTGTAGCTCTTTAACGATGTCCTTCAGGTAATTATGGGTTGAAATAACCTGATCTTGAATAGCTAGGAGTGCGCCCTCAGTTTCGGGAAACATTCTGCCTGAGACCAACAAGTAGTTTGACGCTTCCTTGTCGACATTTTCATCCGTGGTCTCATTAATATTACTCCCGTGTAAGGATTTTTCTCTCTAACTCTGTAGCTACTCGTTGTTAGATTGATTATAACTTGGAACCTGGCCTTCACTCAGTTTCAGAGAAGTGGAGTTATCAGTTTGGCAGATCATTTCGTGCAGATGTGAGTAAAAAGACTTCCTGTGAAATTAGACACGAAGATTCCCTATTTGCTGGTCCAACACGTAACCGATATCTACCAATCCAATGCTTCTTGGGTGGGGTACCTTGGGTTGTTGTCTGTCGATTTCTTCGACAGACAACAACCGGACCTATAGAAGGATCTCTCGGATCTCACAAATAACGCATTGTCCACTTTTCTCCTAATGCTTTCTTTGTACCTCTTCTAGCGACCCGCATAAACGGATAGTTTTCGTCGAAGGGTGTGAAGGCATTTCTAGGTGTAATGTTTTCATTATCGTGACGTGCATGAATTTGATTTGTCGCTGTTATGAATGCAATGCTTCTTTCGATTTTTCGTGTTCTTGTTCCTGCTTGGTATTGTGTTAAGTGGCCAATATGTTTTCTCAGTTCGTTAATCTTCTTCTGTAATCTTCTCTTCTTGTTTGCGTATCTTTTTCCCTCACTCGTATTTTGACTACCATACACCTTGCTGCTGATACAGTCGCACAGTATTTGACTGTATGCAGTGACCCAAACGCATTATTATGTGCATTAACAATCTGACCTAGTTTTTTCGACGAAAAAAGAGCTTGGGTAAAACTGGCCTGCTAAGGGGATTTATATTGCTGAACTCCAGCATTGCTTTTCTCATTTCTTCCTGAAGCATCCTTGTGAAAGCCTATTTGAACTGTTGGTCTTCTTCAGGCATTTCTTTGCCTCCCAATGTTGTGTCAATTTTGGTGGTAGCACGGGTTGGTCGTTTATTGGGGCTGTATCTTCTTCGTTTTTATATTATTCATTTATTTCTCGTGATACATCATTCTTTATGGTTCTGAGCCTTGCTTCTTACACGAGTCTGTTCCTCAGAATAACTCGGTACTGATCTGCCACTATCTGTTCTGTCGCGTTCATTTCCGGATATGTCCTGCAGAAATCTTCATAAAGTTTTTCCTGCAGCCAGTAGTTTCCTGTCCTAAATTCGTCACTCGAAAATAAATGCTCAGTATAGTTTCATTAATAGATTTTGTCTGTGAATGAATTGTTATTAATTATCATAATATCGGCTGAACATTTTATGACAAGACAACAATTTGAAACAAATTGTAAGTGAGAATACTCATATATCGTACTCTGGCTGTGAGTCTCAAATTGATCTTGTTATATGTAACTATGGTGCAATTGTAGACTGTGAAGTGCTCAAGATGCCAGTGTTTAATAGTCATTCACTTATTCGAATAGATATTTATGACTGCTTTTTAAATAACATAAATAAGCTCATTACATTTAGAAAAAAATTAGCAAATCCTGAAGAAATAAAGTTGAAATTGGAGAATGTATATAATAGGTTTAATTATAGGAATATAGATTTAGATTTAAAATATGATATTTTTTACAATAATTACATGTCTGTGATGAATCAGCTAATGCCAAAACAAACCGTGCTGTGTAATACTAGATACAAAAAATGGATTACAAATGAAATTATCAGTGGGATGAAAAAACGAGATAACTTATTCAAACGTTTTAAATATACCAAACATAGTGTTGAATGGGAGAGTTATAAGCTAATTAGAAATAGAATTACTAATATGATTAGAAATGAAAAAAAACTATTTTATGAAAGTAATATTGACTTAGTTAAAGGTGATGCTAAATCAATGTGGAAAACTTTTAAAAAATTGGTAGCTTCTAATTTTGATGAAAGTACATGTAGGGAAATTCAATATAACGGTAAAATTTATACTGATCCAAAGATAATTCCTGGAATATTTAATGGTTATTTCATAGATAGCATTCAACAACTTGTAAATAGTATTAATACACCTCAAAGTGCAATTACAGTAACGGCACAACCAAGGCAAATTAAAAGTAAGTGGAGAACTTTTAATCTTTTGGATAAGAATAAATTGAAAGAAATGATAATGAAGTTGCCAAATAAAAGTAGTCCTAATGAAGTTCTATGTCAATGATAAAAGAATGCTTCGAAAGTGTTTCAAACCCCTTGATCAATATCATTAATTGTTCACTTGAAACAGGTGTAATCCCAAGTAAACTTAAGATTACTACAATAGTACCAATCAAAAAAGTTCTTAATACTAAGTTGATTGAAGAATTTAGACCGATAAACACAATGTCAAGTGAAGCAAAAATCTTAGAAAAGGTAGTGTGTGAACAGTTCATTCAACATTTAAATATAAATAATATATTAATAGAACAACAGTCAGGATATAGACATAAACATAACTCAGAATCAGCATTACAGTATGTTATAGAACAATGGAAGCATAATCTAGATAGAGATCAATCAACAATAGTAGTTTTTTTAGACTTGAAACGAGCATTTGAAACTATTGATAGAGATTAGTTAAAAAAAATTGAAAGAATATGGTGTTGAAGGATCAGTTTTAGAGTGGTTTCGAAACTATTTGCAGAATAGAAAACAAGTTGTTAAATGTAGAAATTTTGTATCAAGTGAATTAGAAAACAATATTGGAATACCACAAGCGACGGTTCTGGGTCCAATGTTATTCAATTTGTATATTAATGACAGGTTATAATTTATAATATTGTAGATATCATCTATTTGCAGATGATACAGTTGTATTTATTACAGGATGCTCTATTGACATAGTTGATAAATTGCAAGATGACCTAAATCTAATAGTGGAATGGCTAAAGATAAATAAATTGAAACTCAATGCATCAAAAACAAAAATAATGGTAGTCGAAAAAAGCCTCTTATAGGAAATGAAATAAATGTGACTTTAGATGGAGAAAAAATAGAAGTAGTTAGTTCGATCAAATATTTGGGAGTCATGTTGGACAGCCGATTAGAGTTAAAGGAACATATAAATTATGTATGCAGGAAAATATAAAAAAAAATTGGATTCTTGAACAGATGTAGTAAATTTTCATCGCAATGGACTAAACAAACGGTGTATAGTACTATAATACTACCGCATTTTAATTATGCCAGTACAATCCTCTATTTGACCAATAAATTTGATGTGAACTGGTTGCAGATATTACAAAACCGAGCTATGAGGATCATACTTGGATGCGACAGGTATACGAGCATACACACCATGTTGGTAAGACTAAACTGGGTTGACATTACATCCTACCTAGAAATTAACAGTCTGAAATTTATTCATAAGTTCCGTTTAAAGTTACTTCCAGATTATTGTAAAAATATGTTGAGTTCATTCAAAGACATATACGATCATAACACAAGAAATGAAGAAAATTTTATATTGGACCATAAAAATAAAATATCTACTCAGAATTTGGTATTCTTTAAGGCGGTAAATGTTTATAATAAATTACCTAACAATATAAAAGAGTGCAAAAAAATGGCAGAATTTAACAGCAAACTAAAGCAACATTATCAATCGAAAGACTGATATATGTTAAATATCTGGCATCTAATGAGTAGTATAATAAGTAGTATGTTTGGAATGTTGTATAATTTGTATGTTAAATTTTATTACTTGTAACAACAATATATTCATGTGTATGTACACATGAATATAGTTAGGCCACAGCCTAACTCTACTTAAGTAGAGTTAGGCTGTGTCTCAATTTAGCAGATTCCAGATATTCTATGAAACTTCATGACTTCTATGTAAAGTCAAGTCTTAACTTTTTTACTCTATGTGATATGTGCTGAAAGGAATAGAGGAAATGGAGGAGTTCATGTTTATATTTTGATTAAAACGTTGCTTATTTAAATCTTTTATTTATACAATTAAAATGAAATGAATAATGAAGAGTTTAAGAAGCGTATCAGTACAGTGTATTGATAGTGATATCGCACTAATCCTTCCTAATGGTGTCTACGAAATAAAACAAATGGAACATAAATCTTCCAAACTGAAAAGGATATCATTTTTCTGTTTATTATTAGCCGTTTTTGGAATTCTAGGTTTTGGTTATTTTTGTCCAGATAAGGTATATTTTAATCTGGTATACCTATAATCTTATATATGATTCATCTAATTTATTATTAGTATTATGTAGATTTGGAATTGTATTACAAAGACATTTTAACATTTTGTCAAAAACAAATTTTAAGATAATTCAAGTTAAAAAAAATCTCAAAATTTCGGTATACCAAAATTCCATATGGCTTTTTTACAGGTGTGTGCACTAAGCTCTCGAGAATTACCCATATCAATAGAAGATAGTTTTGGTAAACCTTTAGCACAAATTTATAGCACAACAGTTGGTCTCAGTTATGAAGATATGCTCAATGATGATTTCACATTTGATATGGATTCTCATGATGTAATGGTATTCCTGCATATGCAAAAAACAGGTACAAAACTTGTTATGGTGAAAAGATATAATTGTTAACTTTTATAAGTGTATACTTGTAGGTGGAACTTCATTTGGAAAGCATTTGGTTCATGATTTAGATTTAAAAAGGCCCTGTACTTGTCCTCTCACACGAAAGAGGTGTTATTGTTTCAGGCCACATTCTAATCAGAGTTGGCTTTTCAGCAGGTATACTACAGGCTGGAAATGTGGGTTACATGCTGATTGGACAGAACTAACAAACTGTGTAGATGGAAAACTAGATGAAATTGAAGCTGTCCAAGTAAAAAGGAGATATTTCTACATAACTCTCCTTAGGGAACCTATATCACGGTATTTATCTGAGTTTAGACATGTTCAAAGAGGAGCTACTTGGAAGGGTGAGTATTCATTATTACAAATTATTACTTTTATTTATAATAAAGTAGTATTTATTTTCTGTATTGTATAATTTGATATAAATAATAAATCAAATTATTATTTATCTTTTATGTTTTTATGTAATTTATCTTGAAAATTCTTATAGTTGAGGAATTAATAGGATATGTAGTATTATTTGCTGATATTATCTCATTCAAGGAGCACAGCATAGTTGCAATGGAAGACCTGCCACTGAAGAAGAAATTCCACCATGCTATAAGGGTGACAGTTGGGAAGGAGTAGAAATAGATGAATTTGTAAACTGTGAATCTAACCTTGCCATCAATAGGCAAACCAGAATGCTTGCTGACTTATCTTTAGTTGGTTGTTACAATAAAAATCACATGTCCACAGTAGATCGTGATCGAATTATGCTGGCTAGTGCAAAACGAAATTTACAAGCAATGGCATTTTTTGGTCTCACTGAGTATCAAAAGATATCACAGTATATTTTTGAAGAAACCTTCAATCTTCGTTTTGCCATACCATTTGAACAAAATAATTCAACTGTGTCTAGTACAACAATTTCTTTCTTAACACCAACTGAGGCTGCTAAAATAGCCACCTTGAATAATTTGGACATAGAATTATATAAGTTTGCCAAGAAACTTCTAATGGATAGATTTGAAAGACTGAAGGCAAGGGATAGTGATTTTGAAACTAGGTTTCAACATTTAGGTGAAATACGGACCAAAAATGGAGAAACTGAGTTTGACTGGGATAAGTTACCTGATGATGATTATGAAAAAAATTTAAATTGAATAATAACGCCTGTATTTGTGATACCTTACCCTTCTTCTTTCGAAGAAGTTTCATTTCATTCAGAAATTTAATAATCAAGTCCGAAGTATTGAATTCATGTTCATTTTTATTTTTTTATTGTCAGTTTTTCTCTTACCTCTCATCAAAGCATAATATTATATTAATATTATATTAAACAATTTTTCAGTCAATAGTATTAATATCTTTTGTATCAATTGATATAATCTTTTTCTTGCTTATGAAAATTGGAACTTAATTTCAAAAGCTTTTTATAAAAAAATAACAAATGTCAAGCAATGGGTATTTGTTATGGGGTTGTCAAGTGCTTATTATTTAATTGAGCATTCAATATTTGGTTACTTCTCTCATTGTAGTGGCTCAAAACAATTACAGTAGATTTTATATTCATTTTCTATCATTTGGTAGATCTGAATATAATTTTTATTTCAATGAAAACATTTAATTGCAAATACATCTCAAATATTGAAAAATTTTAGTTCAAAATAACAATATAATTCATAGATAGAAACTGAAAGTTGACTACATAACATTTAATTTCTAATTTTTAGGTAGTATTTTATATTTAAATTGTAAGTACAGACTTGTTCGGCAGCTATTTTATATTATCTTGAAGAGAAAGACATGTATTTATTTTCTTCAGATTATACAAACTTTAATCCAAAAAAATCTTATTAATCCTTAGTAGTAAATATGTATTCCAAAAAGAATCTGCTCAAGTGTATAGTAATAGCAGTTTGGTTTATATTGCATGTTAGCTTTAATTTTATAGTAGACAAAGATTATTCTTATGTTCAGTTCTCGATTTGTAAATATTCCATTCTTTGAATCATATCATTCGACCTATATTTCATATGTTTTACATAATATTTTTCATTTTCTTCATCCTAATGTGCCATTGTTTTTTCACGCCGATTTTAATCTTAAAAACAACTCCAATTCTCAATAGTATCTTCAATTATTCCAATTGGTATAAAGTTTTTTTGAGATATATACTTAACAGCCCCATTTATCATTGTTGAAGGCAATTAACTACTTTTCCTTATATACTACCAAAGACTTGTTGTTCGTTATAGGGCAGTTATAAGTAATTTATATTTTACAGGGTTTCTAATTGAAATTGAACTTTTTGGAAATAAATATGTTATCAAAATTGGACTGAAATGAAAACTTATCATTCTAAAGGTAATAATAGCGGGTTTTGCACACTCTAAAAATAATATTTGAGTGAAAAGTAATTGCATAACATAAATATGTTCTTTTCTCTGAAAGATTTCAATAAAATATCTCGTATAGGTTATATATATATATATATTATTTTTAATGTTTTCAGCAATAACAGGCTATTTTCAATGTTAAAAACTTAATTTGTGTTGACGTTTCGTTGTATATCACAAGTTTGTCAATACTAACGTTAATTTAATTCTAATAAAGTTCTGATATACAATGAAACAACAACAAAAATAAAGTTTTCAACATTGAAAATACCCTGTTATTGCTAAAAACATTAAAAATAAGCCATCTTAAATAGGCAATAAATGATTGATTTCATTATGAGAATGATTTCATGAAGTATATTATTTTTATTATTATTCAGAATATATTTTATGGTCATTTTCTTCTATTATTCTACTCTTAAATATTCATTTTTGTGACAGTTCAGTTATCCAGTATTTTATGTTTAATTAATGTTTTGTTGAAATGTGAGTCCATATATTTATTTCCAATTGAAAATAATCCTGTTTTATTTTGACTTGATGCTCATTTTCTTTGACAATTATTGCTATTTATACAAATAAATTCTGATATTATTTACTATATGATAACCATACAATGATATTGTAGTTATACTTACTGCCTTGAAGCTATGTAATACTTATTTGTTGTCCTTGAAATTATGTATTTTGATAAATGAGGACAATGGAAGAGAAATAAAAATGCCTCAATTTTATATTATTCTAATTTCTTTTCTTTCAAGATTGAAATGTGAAACAATGACAATTGTAATTTTATCATATTTGGAAATACATAATGTAGAAGTAGTAAGCAAGTGATTGTGAATCGATTTGTATTTATAAAAGCGTTTACAGGGTTTCTACAAAAACTATCGATAATTATATGATATCCTGAAACACTTTGTTGTATTCTGCTGAATAAATATGCGAGTGTTTTTTCCTGAATTATCTAAAAGACGCCTCAAGGTTGAACATATCTTTTTGTAAATTTTTACATTAGTATTATATTGGGTTTATGTATGTTACAATTTTGTTGTTACTTATAACTTAGATGCATGTATATCTACACAAAAATATAGTTTTTAATAATTGATGACTTTAATTTCAAACAGTTTGGAATATAAAATTTCAAGCATTAAGAGTCAAAGAGATTCATTTAGTATTTTCCTATCTATATTTATTCTTACATATGAGAATACAATGCAGCAATTTGAAGAAGATAAGATGAGATTTTTTATCTCCAGCTAGCAAGATGAAATCTCAATTTCATAACTGCAGTAAAGAAAAAATTATTCAAAAAATATCACTTTTAAAAAATAATCAAAAAAATTTCAACATTTTCATGATGTATTATTTATTAAACTTTAGTTATTTATATTTTTGTATAGTTTGAAATCAAAATTTGCTTGCAAGGTTGGATTTTCAAAACTGTAGTCCAATCATACTCGTATGTTACTCAATATTCATAAACTTGTTTTTATACATTTTTGTTTAAATAACGTATTCTATGTTTTCTCCAAATAAAAGTGACTTTACAAGTAAGGAAACACAACATACTTCATTTCACAAATTGTATTATGATTTAGATATGTACAAAAAACTACCTGTCATTGTTGACTAAATAATAAATGCATAATCCAAAAACTAAATCTACTGGAACATAAGATAAAAATTATATACGAGAATATTATATTCCATTATGAGCAGACGCAAAGGAACTTGTGATGTTTTCAAAATTGAAAATTATCAGTTCTCATATAATAACATATAAACCTGCCTATTTTCTTTGAAGAGATAAATTTAAATAAGGGAATTGGGTAATCAACTATGTGATGTCAACTGACTTGTAGAACAACATAACTTTGTTGGAAAGAATAGTAGTATGAATGAAACACTAGGCTAAAATCCACAAAAATTATTTATGTGCTCTACATACGTTACAGGCTACTAGCCAGTTGTCAATAATTAGTAAAATACATACAGAATTTTCTTAATTGAAAAATGATGTAAGAAATCTATTTAAATTAAAGCATTAAAAGTTTCAGTCTAATTTTGTGACTTATTTGCTCATTAAATAATTCATTGAATTATTTCTGTTTTCAAGGAATGCTCAGCATCAGTGCAGTGAAAATTAAAATAATCGACTTTATTCTCCATAGTAGTTCATTACCCAATTACTAAAAAACCATCAAATATGTTTTACATCACAAACAACACAATTTCTGAACTATTTCCAGATAAAATAAATATAAACTTAAAGTATTGAATAAATAAATACTATTCAGACTTTGTGATATAGCTGGGCTTGCTGGAATGTGCAATTTGTATTGTTTTATGAAATTTGTGAAATGATTGACATTTTTCACTAGTTCAAGTGCATTCTATTACAATTAATTAAATTGATCACACATGTCAATAGTTTCTTGATAAATAAATATCTGCAATGTTTTTAGCAGCTAATGCAGATTGTCATAGTTTGAATTTAAAAAATTCCAATTCTCTTTAATAGTAATTTTCTGTGGAATGGAAAATATCAAATATCTTACGAAATTAAGTATACACTATGATACATTTCAGTAAAAATTAGTATTACTTAGAATATTCCCAATTGTAAAAATTCAGTAGGTATAGAGATTTATTTCAACAAATGTCATGGTTTTTATACTCCTTATTATATAGAAATTCTTCACAGTTTGAATTTAAAAAATTCCAATTCTCTATGATAGTACATAATTTTCTGTGGAATGGAAAATATGAAATAGCTTACAAAATTAAGTATACACTATGATACATTTCAGTAAAAATTTATATTACTTAGAATATTTCCAATTGGAAAAATTCAGTACATATAGACATTTATTTTAACAAATGTCATGGTTTTTAAACTCCTTATTATATAGATATATTTGTAACCATTCTTTACATATTCAGTATTTATAATAGTTAGAATGCGCATGAAAGTAATGAATAAATATTGAAAAATTAAAACTGAGTGGTATAAGTGCCTGTTACTATATTGTATTTTTCAAAGTAAAGATTGTTCTAACATTATTTTCTCGAATCCGGCTGGAGGTGGGTAAATGAAATTATCCAATATTATATCTATAATGGCCCCATCATCAACTGCAAAAAATTATGAAGTATTAAAATTTAAATTTAAGATTTCATGGAGTATAATTTTTCAATAATCTTCATGAATACATATTAATATTATAAAGTTAATGTGTCACATTACTTTTCTGGTAAATATAAATCAGACGTGAACACTTTCAACTTACCATATATAGCTGGAAAAACTGTTCCTTTTATATTACCTACACTATAATCCAATTCTATACCGTTCACATAAAATTTTAGCTGAATATGATCAAATGAAACTCCAATTAGATCACCTTCTTGTAAATTGATTTGTTTTACCGTATTTCCTGTATCAAGTTTAAACAACTCTTTCTTGTCGTGTCTTATTATGTGGTCACTACATAAACTCCATGAAAATTCATCCATTCCACCTGAAAATAACCAAAAAATGTATTTAGGAATTATTCAGAAATTTGTATCTTTAGACCTTGTATATGAATCAGTATAAGAATAAATTTTAGTAGATAGCCTCAAAAGGTAATATTAGGATGAAATAAAAGGAGATATATTTTTTTTTTTGGATTGTACTTAGTTCTAGTATTCAAAATAGTAGTAGAACTAAGTACAATCTCAGTTATTTTTAAATAGTCTCACTTAGAGATAAAAATTGGTGTACCAAAAATCTAATCAATCATTACACCTAATAATATAGAATTCACAAAGAAGTTATACTTTATACATAAACTGTTTCACATTAGATATTCATTAAATAAACATAAAATATTAAATGATAAATCAGTTACTAACCTAATATTTTTGAATGAAAAATATATATATGCTCTCTGCAATATTAAGCCAATTTTCTGAAATATAACAAAACGTACATGTTACCTTGTGTTAAGCTAAGATCAGTTTGCCTAGTAGCTAAACCTACTGACCATGAACCTCCTTGTTGTATTTTAGCTTCGAAATAAGATTTTGACTGTACTAACGGGGCATTCCCCAAAGCTGCACCTGCTCCACAAACCCTTTGGCCCCCTTTAACTATAACTACCTCATAACCTGGAACATCATAGTGCAGTGACAGGTAAATCAAGATTATTGATATAAATACCCATAAATGTAGTATCCAGTCGAATGGGATTTTCTTTGGGCGCATTTGGTACATTATCAGTAAATTTAAACCCATTTAAACAACCTCTTAAACAACAAAATACTGACACATTTGACATGTTTTTAAATTTGAAACACAAAACAAGGTCAATGTCAAAACATGTAGAAAGTTTACCGTGAATCATACATAATACATTAAATGTTCTCTTTATTCCGTCCAGATTCGTTAAAAATTTTAACTAGGTTCAATCAAATAAAAAGTTAATAGAGAAATATTAATGCAAATAGTTCGTTGAACCTAATTCATTTGGGTATTACCAATGGTGGATTTATACTAGGGGCAGTCGGGGCTAGTGCCCAGGGCGGCAAAATTTGGAAAGTGAGAAAAAATTATATACAATATATAGAAAATTGGGGCGGCAATTTCTTCAGAGCCCCAGGGCGGCACAAATTTAAATCCTGCCCTGGGTATTACCTTAATTTGTTCAATAGAGCAAGATCCTCCGTCCTCCGTATTATCTTATCCCATACGTAATATTTGTGAGAAAATAAAAGAGCCCGCGGATTGGGAACATAACAATATGAATTGGAATACTATTTACATACATAAGTTTTCTTTTTTGCATTTTCATGCTATGAAACTGTTAAATGAATAATTTCAGATTGAAGGGAAAGTGTTATTACGATTAATGCCAATCTGTATTTCTCTAGAATAGTGCGGTACCTAAACGCTGATGTAGCAGCTTCTACGTTTTAGAGATGGAACCTTCTATTATACACCAAGCAACAGGGAATTTGTTGTGAAATTATTCATTTCAGCAAACCGACTGTGCCATTAGAAGAAGGGTACTTCATACTTTTTTTTTGTAATTATTTCGGTATTATATCAAACATGATATAATACACGGCGCGCATTTGTATGTCATAAAATTTGTATATATGCTGTGTTTTCGGTCTTGTTGTGCGGTCATAAGTTGTTTCGTTGTTTTCTTTTGCACTGTGCTATCTTGTGAAGATTATACTGCTCTGTTTTTGTTTCGGGATCGTTGTTTTGCTTATTATGATACATACGAACTAAGTAACAACTCTAGATCATATATATATATATATATATATATATATATATATATATATATATATATATATATATATATATATATATATATATATATATATATATATATATATATATATATATATATATATATATATATATATATATATATATATATATATATATATATATATATATATATATATATATATATATATATATATATATATATATATATATATATATATATATATATATATTATATATATATATATATATATATATATATATATATATATATATATATATATATTTTGAATGAACATTTCATTCATTCATTCACAGGGCCGTTTTATCCATTAGGCACGGAACGGGGCCCCGCCACGTTCAGTGGCCCCTGTGCTACAGGGAAAAGAATGGGCAATGTTTCTTAAACAGTAAAAATTTAATTTGAAAATTTGCTCTGTACATTACATCGACGCTATTTTAGTACATTTCGGAACGCATTCCATATTAGATATTATTATTATGATAGTTTAAGAGTTTATAACGCAGTAATATAATTGCAAGCAATTTTATCGCGGTAATTTAACTAAAAACGCGCAAAACTCTTTGTTGTGTATGCACACTTACTATACTGGTACCTACCAAGTATGTATATTCTATGGCCAAGCTACTTTCATAAGGTTGGCAGTACTGGTTCGTTGGCATGACCGGGGAATTCCCCGAGTCGTTAAATACGTATTGTATGATGTGTCATAGAGATTATTTTCGAACCATTTTCAATTAAATCGTTCAATTTTTACTTCGTGCAATTCGTTTGCAAGTTTAACGACTGTGAATAAAAAGAGAGTTTTACAATTTGTGTTTCAAAAATTACGAATTTAAGGCTAAGTGTTGGATATTTATTTATAAAGACTGCAGAAGTGCTTCGGGCTTTGTGAAAATCGGTGAAACGACGGTAAAAACAGTGTAGTGGAAATTAAAGTTTCATCAACTGAAGTTAAAATTACTCTACGTAAGTTTTATTATGTTATTACCTGATACAGGATTTGACAAATGTGAAGTGCCGTTTTATTATTCAATTGGACATTTTAATTAATTTCTATGTTATTAAATATTTTTTACTTTGGGAGTTTTATTACTTTGGCCGTTTATTAATATTAAGCAGGAAACTATTATTATTATTATATTGTTTGAGCTGCTAAGGTGAAACTTTCTTTACTGTTTTAAAACAAAAGATTATTTCTTTCAGGAACAAAATGTCGGAGGTATCCGTAAAGAAAAAGCACCAAAGTGGTTCCGAAAAACGTAAAAAGCGCCAAGAGCAACAAAATAAACTTAATGAACAATTAAAGAAGACACAAAACCTTTTCGAACTCGGATTTAGTCGCGAATTAAAGGAACATCAACCTCATGACACTCCAAGTACGTCTTCTACCAGCCAGAAGATGGAAGTAGACCCAGTAGAGGTTCCTTGCGAGCCTTTTGAACAGATTGGCCAGGATCAAGAAACACCTACGTTAGTCAGTGCAGAGGAAGGTGAGGCCGAGACAGGGGTCATACATCAAAACGTAGTTAGTTCATCTAGGGGTGGAATACCAGAATGACATTGGCTTATGGCAAAATATTACCAATGAAATGCAAGATTTTTGGTGTACTAGAGACCCTAACGAATGTCAACACTTTGATTGTAATTTTTCTGCTTTGGCCCGATAGTAAAAGATTTTTTTCTCAGTCTATGTTTTTTAGGAAACACATCAGTGGTGGTAAAATCAAACGGAAGTGGCTCATGTATTCTCCGTCTACTGGAAAAGTATACTGTTTTCCATGTATCCTTTTTGGTGAAGCACAAAACCGATCACAATTTCAAACTGGATTTTCTGATTGGAAAAATGCGTTGCACTGAATCCAATAGCATGAGAATAAAGACACTTCTTTAGAGATTACATTTAATAAAGAAAGAATATTGGAAAAAAGTTTTAGAAAGAATGGTCTCTGTGATAAAATTTTTATCATCCCGTGGATTAGCATTTTGTGGTGACAATGAAATTCTCGGTTCTCAACATAATGGGAATTATTTGGGAATTTTAGAGTTAATCGCAGAGTACGATCCTTTTCTTAGTTCGCATTTAGCAAAATATGGTAATGAAGGCAAAGGAAAACAATCGTATTTATCTGCAACGATTTGTGAGGAACTTATTGAAATATTGGGAAATAAGGTTTTAAAATATATTGTTAATGAAATTATTGAAGCCAAATACTTCTCAATAAGTGTCGATTCGACACCTGATATATCACACACCGATCAATTGACTGTAGTGCTGAGATATGTTACGTCGAATGGAGAAGTGGCTGAACGTTTTCTTAAATTTCTTCTCATACAGAACCACAAAGGAATATTAAAGCCACCGAAATATTAAATTTTTTAAGCCAATATAACATTGATGTAAGAAATTTGAGAGGTCAGTCTTACGATAATGCGTGAATATGTCTGGTCGTTACAATGATCTCCAGGCGCATATAAAGAAAATAAATCACCTCGCACACTACGTTCCCTGTGCAGCGCACTCACTGAATTTGGTTGGAGTACGTGCAGCGGAAAGCTGCGTTGGAGCAATCTCATTCTTCGGATTTGTACAGGCACTATACAACTTTTTTTCGACATCAACTCATCGCTGGGCAATTATGCTCGAAAATCTTGAAAAGGGTGATGAACGTAAGCATAATTCGTCATTGGTTCTGAAAAGAGTATCCGATACAAGATGGTGTGCAAGGGCCGATGCTACTAAGGCTTTGTCAACTAGTTACAACAGTTTTCAGAAAGCTTTGCAGTCTATTGCTAGCGATGAGACTCAGATATCACAAGCGATTCACGAAGCTAAATGTCTATTGAATGACTTAAGAAAAAAAGAAAATGCTGTAATGGACGTATTCTGGGCTGCCATACTAGATCAATGGTGTCAGCATATCTTTACAAAAGAAAATAATTGAACTACGAACGGCAGTCGATCTTTTAAAATCGCTTTTATATTTTTTAATTTCACAGAGAGATTTATTTGACGACTACGAGACTAAGGCAAATGAGAAAACTGATACTCAATACAGTGATGAGAATCAGCGTATGCGAAAAAGGAAAAGGCATCACGATGACGGATCAGCAGAAGAAGTTTTGCTCAGAGGAAAAGAGAAGTTAAAAGTTGATACATATTTGCCAGTACTAGACATGTTGTGTACAGAACTGTCGCGGCGCCTAGAAGCTTACCGGGAAATAAATGATCTGTTTGGGTTTCTAACAGATTTCTCGACAAAACCGGACGCTGAAATTAGACAGGCTTGTACAAAGTTTAAGGATCATTATTTCGAGGACATTGAGCCTGAGTTTATAGACGAAATGGTGTGGTATAAATACTTCATCTTACAATTAGATGACGCCGGAAAAAAAATGTGCCAGCCGAGGAGTCTTACAAACTGATTATTGGTAACATGGCACAGTCAACTTTCCCGAATGTAATGACAGCTTTGCAAATATATAGAAGTCTAATGATTACAAACGCCACTGGTGAACGAAACTTTTCCAAATTGAAACTAATTAAAAACTGTCTTCGTTCAACGATGCCTCAAAACCGTTTAAATTCATTGGCTATAATGGCAATTGGAAATGACGTGTTGGAAAAGATTAACTTTCAGGATGTCTTGAACGATTTTGTATCAAAAAAAGTTAGAAGAGTTAATATTTAAGCTTATTGTATGTTTTTTTTAATGCATAAATAAAAATTCTGTTCATTTGAATCAACATTTTTATTGAATAATATGATGATATACCCAGGTTAGTAAAAAACAGCGTAATTTTGAATTTTGTTGTGTTAACGAAAAAATTAGAAGAGGGTAGGGGGCCCCTGGATGAGCATTGCCTAGGAGCCCCGACAGGCATAACCCGGCCCTGTTCATTCATATACTTGACTGTCCTACTCTCCCCAACATTGCGTCCTTAACGACCGCTTGGTCAGTCGAAGTCATGTTTGTACCTTTTTTTCATATATTTTGCAATATTTTTTCCAAAAACCAAGATAACCATTTTGTTGTACTTTGCTTATATTTTCGAAATCCGTTTTAAAAAACCAAATTGGACAATCCGTTTGGCATCCAGACATTTTGCAATTAAGCGCATTGATTTATTGAAACCGCAAAAGCGCATTGCTTTATTGCAATTACGCAAAAAATTATTATACCACAGTGTTAATTTTTTCCCAACTTGAAGAGCTCCAAGATCGCTACTTTTCACCAAATCGCTGCCAGGTAAAGTAAAAATTAACGAAGTAATTAATTAGTTAAATAAACAATAAATTTCGGAGTTTCTCCGAATTTTCTACGCTTTTAATTATTCGATCGGCTCGAGTGACGGCTCATTTTATTCGTTATTGAATCACCTACAATTTATCTATTGATGTCATTGAGTTTGCATAATTATTTTTAATGTTATAGATAAAAAAAACTGAGAAAAATGCGATTTTTCGGTATAGTCTATAAAAAATTTATTATTGGTATTTGCTTGTCCAAATTGTAACAAAAATAAAGTATGAAGTACCTTTCTTCTAATAGAACAGTCAGTTTGCTGAAATAAATAATGTCAAAAATCCCTTATTAGCTGTTCCCCGTTGCTTGGCTCATTACAGAATATCCGAGAAACATTCTGTTGTAAGAGACCCTTATTTGGACATTTGAGAAGCTAGGAAACGTCGGGGAGGTAAGTCAGTTACAGGTAGTAAGACTGAAGTCTTAGATACAGTTATATTGACGGTCGAAGTTATTGAATAGTCACAGTTGCAGTGAATAAGACAGAAAAGTGATGTTTTGTAGTTTTTTTTAATACTCAGTGTGTGAATAAATAATTTGTGTTAAGGAGGTTGTTGATTTGTAAATTTAGTTATTGGAATTCATCCGTCGAACCCCAAATTCGTTACAGTAGGTATCTTGAGTTTATTTAAAATTTTGAAAAATATGTCAAGGTTGAGTCATATACATTTTGGAATCAAAACCGGATTCTTAAACATCGTATTGTGTGAGAGATATGTTAATCTATTCCATGGCCATTGCACAGCCTTATCTTTACCTAATGTATAGTTCACCTACTTTTACTTTACTTTAAAGTAAACTGAGGTGGTGGCCTCTGTGAATTGTGTTAAAATTCTTTGTTTCTTTTCTCATCAGATTTCATGTACTGCTTGAAAGATAATTTTCCGATATTTTAACCACATTTCCCAATCTGCATTGGAAATAAATTCTAATAATAGTAATGCAATACTGACCGAAATAGTGTATAGAAAAGTGTATAGCCTTCAAATTATTATATTGCAAGGAATATACATTTTATATTAGTATACTCATGAGTCCCAATCTGGTTCAATGATGAAATCTCTCACTTTCGGTTTACGTAAAGGTGGTTCATAATTCCAAGGAGGGCATTCTATGTTCAAAACTGAAAAAATAAACATTATTGTATATTTTTTCTCCTTATACCATTATTATAGTTATTAAGAGCAAAACAAATATTCTACCATGATCTGTAGGTATGATTTGAATAAGTTGCATCCAATAAAAAATCTGCGCTAAAAGCCAAGCTGAAAAAATTAGTTCATTTTGTCTGTAGAATTTTCTCTTTTGGGGCCATATGAATATCAATCCTCCTTTCTTGTGTTTTGTTTCTTCAGATGAAACTTCTACAGATTCTGGTTCTAATAACTTTCGATATGTCGAGGTATTTATAGTATTATCAAAACGATTATTCTTATGAATATTTGAAGAATCCATGGAGCTCAATATTAATTTAATTTTCCTGGGGCACAGATGATAACGGACATCGTAAGACCCCGATGATCCGAAAAAACTCGCAAGGAAAAGTACTACTAATTTATTGACATTGATGACAGCACATATTGTGATTGCATTGATGAAAGCACATCCTTAATTGGCTATTTGTGTTTTCGATGTGTGAAATATATTTATTACGACAATAGTTGGGAAGACGACATAGAAGAGCTGGCTAATCCAACTAACTAAAGTAGCAAATTGGCGTTACAATAATGTCGCTCTTATTAAATGACAATAATAGTAATTTGAGTCATATATATTGCAAAAAGCTTATATGGAATGAAAAAAATAATCGGATCTAAACATAACCTTTCATACATATACATGCATACATATAGCTATAGTGCTCACCGCACTCTAAATAATATAAACACTAAATAAACCAAAATTAAATATAATTCAATAATTCATTTATGTATATATATATATATATATATATATATATATATATATATATATATATATATATATATATATATATATATTCTTGAAAGCTTTCATGTCCGTTGTAAAAAAATTAAGATTCTTAACAACAATAAATGTTCATCGCTAATCTCAAAAAAGGGAATAATTATTTTCGTGCATATATCATCAAAACTAACATCTTCTTGTCTAAGATACAAAACAATTTAAGAAGTACGCACACTTTTAATAAAAATAATTATCTAATTATATAAAATTAGAGAAAATTACATTTTGTTTTTTAACACTATATTTATTATATTGCGACTGAAATACTTTCAAAGTATTGTTAAATTTGCAAGCACATTCGTGCTTGAAAATGTAGTAATACTACAAAACTGCAGTCGCAATATGATGAATAATATAGCGACAAAAACAAAGTGAATTTTTCTCTATAATAATTTACAATCAACAAGGAAACAATTTGATGAAAATAATTCAATTTCTTTACCATTCATTCGAATTTCGAACACAAATATATTTAAAAATATTAAAACCATCTAATCTCGTAATATCAAATCTCGCACAAAACCAAATTAAACAATTCTATACAAAACTACTCAAACTCATACCGTTTATAATATTCCATGTAAATATTGTGATAAAAGCTATAGTCAAATATCACAAAATTTAGATGAAACATTCAAATAACTGTCCTACATACACACATACTTAATAACCGAAAAGCACGAATTTAACTATAAGAATACAATTTATGAATTATGAATTTATTTAAGAATACTTTTAGCTATTGAAAAGTAGCAAAAAAAAAATAAAATTTCCCTACAAAACGTAGGGAAATTTTAGAAATGCTTTTTATACGTAAATTTTTGGAAAGTACAATAAATGAAGGAAAATATAAAACATCTGAGTTCAATATATAATGATTATGAAATAAGACTACACAAACTAAAACACCACAATTAATGAGTTTTTCTTTTACTGAATAAAAAGAGACGGTACACTAGTTTCGTTAGAAATATAGTTAATTCAGTGCCTTTACAAATAATTTTTATTTGCTTGAAGTTCAGAGAAAATAGTCATTTAATTAGCCTAAAATGCTTATTTTAGCCGAAATTCGAATACAGATGAAAATTGATAAAGACATTAAATACATCAATACAAATGAAATGTCAAAAATTCCTTTGAATGCTACTTATGCAAAAATTTTTATCCAACGTCAAAAATGCAGGTTTTTCCATTTTTCCTGAAACCGTAAGTGTTAACGTTAAACTCAAAAGTAGTGCAATCTTATGAAAAATTATTTTGATACTTTTATCGAAATTTTGAAAATTTAAAAAATTCATATTCTTCATATGTACATATTTTCTCATCACCAGTGTGGTAATCTGCGCATTTTTCAAAGTTGATCTCCTTTTGTTCACCTTAGAGAGAGCTTTAGTTCTCAGGAGTTCAGTTCTTATTATTTTGCAATAATAGACACCATATGAAAAAATTGTATCCATGGTTTGGACGTGGGTGCACGTTCTTCATGCGCCTTTAGTTTTTCATTGACAGACAAAGAAATGCTTCAGCTGTTTAATCACCTTGTTCAATAATATCATTCACGGAATTAGTTTTGTTTATTCTTGTATTGTAGAACTTTTATTCAATAGTATTTGTAAGATTTGATCCATCTCATTATCGCTAACAAGTTCTTTGGGTTATTGTTCTAAAGTAAGATGAAGCAATATAAGAGCTCGAACAGCTCCCATATAAGCATGACTATTAAGCATTTGTTCTAAAAATTAGGCACATAAACACGCTCGCGTTGTCTATTAGCTCCAGCAATATTACACTTTTGAGTGTACTTTTTACAACATTGCTCATGGTCTGTTACAGATTGCTTGTCTTTGAAGTATTCATAAAACTAATCATTTATTTTAACATTTGCATCAATCAACCTTTTCATTCCTTGAACAACTTCACATTCATTCTAAGATTTATCACAAATGAATGAATCTTCTGACATTTTGTTGAAATTATTGAATAGCACAAATTAAAACTGAAAATGCTCAATGCAAAAAAACTTTTAAAAGTTATTTAAAGAATTAAGACTACACAAATTTTTAGTAGTCTTTAGTATAATCATTAGTATAGATTGAAGTAAATTTATACTAATGGTATATAATGTATACATAATATATCTTAAACCTTAGTTGTCTGTAGCCTTATGGCAACGTTATGTGGTGTAAACTTAGTTATTTCGTTTATTTTCTCAAAAAGCAGCCGGTACAGAACATAAGCCAGAATACAGACGCCTGGCCGTTGAATCCAAACAGGCCCTGCTAGAACATTGAACCGCCCAATGGTACGCCAGGCTGTACTTGTAAGAAGAGTAACAAGAATTCAAAAGAGACAAGAAGACAAAAATTCTTCGATTCAACTTTTGCGACTTCGATTGCAAGTGGTTTGCGACTTGTTGCATCTCCAAGAGGAGAACGGCGCTTTTCCTCAGTAAGCAAAAATACAGACCAGAAGAAGAAATTCAACTCAACAGTAGACCGATCTCTTGGACAGATAAGGTGAGATACTTGGGAGTCATCATAGGCCGAAGGCTAACATGGAAGTCCCATATAGACTACTGCACTGCCATAGCCAGCTTTATGCGTTTATCAACAGGCAAAGCAAGCTCAGTGCTGCCACGAAGATCCGTCTGTACAAGACAATCATCCTTCTAACCATGACCTATGCCCCAGTAGTTTTGGGCTACTCTGCCAAATGTCGTAATGATGAGCTCCAAGTTGTGCAGAACAAATCTCTACGGATGGCCATCGACGCTTCTTGGTACGTGAGAAACTCTCAGATTCGCAGATACCTCAGAATGCCGAGTGTTTCGGAAACATTCAGAGCGACTGCAGCGAGAATGTATACAGCTCTTCCAACCAACCCGAATCCCCTGGTAGCCACTTTAGGAGACTACGAAGATCCAGATGGAAACACAAGAGGCACAGATTGGTGCTTCGAGAAGACCGGGACTACTTTTAATTAAAATAATTTGATGATAAATTATATTCATATTCTTAATTTTTTTTATCTTAAGTCCTGACTAAAAATAGTCGTGGTTAGAGTAAAGTCTAACCACGACTTAGGACGCCGTCAGTGTCACAATTAACATTTTGTAATATTGAAATCCATTGGGATTTAGATGTACCTAATATGTATTATTGGTAGTCAATAAAGAATGTCAAAGTTAAAGACATACCATAAGGGTAAATTCTGTGCCAGTAGGTACCTATGCGACTATGACTCGACTGCTCAAGATTACGGACGAGCGTTTTGCTTAGAAAATTCATAATGTTATCAAAAGATGTAGAGGCAGCGTTCAAACTGTCAAAGCTTTTAACATGCTGAAGTTTTATTTGTGAATTTTCTTGTTGATTATTTCTTCTTTTGATTTTGAGAATATTAAAAATGCCAAGACAGTGTTTGATATGTCATTCTCTACGAAGTACATTTCATAAACGATGTAAAATCACATGTAAGTGCTCTGCAATAGTACCCAATGTTGAATATATATATATATATATATATATATATATATATATATATATATATATATATATATATATATATATATATATATATATATATATATATATATATATATATATATACTGTCATTTTCAAAATAATACATATCAACATTACATTCACAATTAATATATATCGTCTCATCCCTCTTAAGTGTGTGTGTGTGTGTTTCATTTTTGCAACCGACATGTGTTGAAAAAAAAGTAATAATATTATAAAATCTCATTAGTTATGACGTACAATTGAAAAATATGCCTTATAATTGAAATATTAGCTTCCAGAATGGCTGGGGTCAGTTATACGGTCAAGTTTACCATCTATTGTTGTTCCAATACAATTTGAAAAGCACCTCAAGTTCCAAATTCTCCAGCTTTCTTCTTCCAGTCTATTTGGTCGTATCCAGGCAGAAACGATTTCACTAATTTTTTCTTTTATTGTTCTGAAATTAAATAAAATTGTATTACAGTCGGCAGATGGAGATGGGGCGGAAACTGAATGATCAAGACTTCTGCGAGAAACCTGGAACAATATTTTAATATTGTTGAATGATATAACCTATATATATATATATATATATATATATATATATATATATATATATATATATATATATATATATATATATATATATATATATATATATATATAGGTATATATATATATATATATACAGTATCTTGTTACATTTTTCTTCCTCCTTTTTACATTGACAGAAAAAAAAAACAAAAAGAAAAGAAAGAAAAAAATATCTCCGAAAACTCAAATAATCTAAAATCAAACATATCAATTGACACTCTGCGGCCCATGTAAGTTCTCCAAGGAACTTGTGTATGGGCTATATATATATATATATATATATATATATATATATATATATATATATATATATATATATATATATATATATATATATATATATATATATATATATATATATATATATATATATATATATATATATATATATATATATATATATATATATATATATATATATATATATATATATATATATATATATATATATATATATATATATATATATATATATATATATATATATATATATATATATATATTATATACTTGATTGTGCGACATTTAATAAGTGCATTTTTTTCAAGAAAATACTTCTGCTGAACCTTTGAAGACAACTAATACATCCGAGAAAACTATAGAACATCGACAATGAAAAGGAGAACGGAAAATTCAGCTCTAACATGATACTTGAATGAGAAGAAAGATCAAATCCAGCATTTCAATAATACAATCTAAGAGCTATCAAAAACAAATGAGCAAAATGATATTAATCTGTTTTTCAAGTCTTGTCCATAATAGTTAAGAAGTTGAGACAATTTTTATGATTAAAAACTCGAAACTATGGAAATTGTTTATGACATGGAGCAGCATCAGTATAGCAGAGTTCAATTTATTAATACTTTCAATTATGATTATAAGTCTGAGTTCCTAGAAATTCCCATCAATCAAACTCTTGAAAAGTTCTTTCCACTATTCACTCCTTAGTTCTGCTGCTTCTTAAGCTGGTCGTCCACTAGGTTAGCAACGTGACGCGGCGCCATGCAGACGTTGCATGAAGAGCCCCGTCCATTAGTGCACGGCGCAGCGCGGCTACTTTCACCCTCTCTGGTCGTTCCTTCCTCCATTTTAGTGAACGTACTCAGTTTTGGTTTGACGGTGCTCGAACATGGATACGGATAGCAATGAAGAAATGTTTTTCTTGCAGAAATTCATCATCTTTTCCCAGATCTCCTGAGAGATGAGAAAAAATTTTTCAAATACTTTCGAATGTCACCTAATAAGTTCCATGAACTCCTTGCCCTAATCATTCAGTACGAATGTTCTCGGATATAATAGAACATATCCGAACTGAACGAGTCCCGACCGCTTCTATCGCTAGGTCGGTAGAGCTAATCGGCCGCGCTGCAACGTGCGCGGCCTATCTCAATTCTTTGTAACTTATTCAAAAACGTTGCAGCGCCGAGCCGCGCCTCTCTACCGACCTAATGGACGAGGCCTTTCGTTCATCATTTCAACAAATTTTCTTTTTTCCTATAAAACTGATACCCTTGGAAATTTTAAATTTAAAAATTGAATGAAACGTTTATTCACAAATGTATACTCTAAATAATAAATCAAAGTAGATTGTTCTAGCTAGTATCGTTTTCGAGGAATTCGATTCTAAAAGAAAATTATTATTCCGTTTTGAATTAAACTTGTTCGAGTGCCGTTGTTTGCCGCACCGCCTCACGTTGCCGACCAGCTTTATTCAGACTCCTCTGAACAATTTGTTCATGGATAAATCCTTGGCATTTTCACCCAAGCGTTAGAAATTGCATAAAATGATTATTATTGAACTAAATGCACTTTACCAAAGTTTGGTATACTCAGAAATAAATCGGTAGGTATAAGAAATATACAATTTTTTTTCTTACCTCAAAGCTAGTTTTTCATCAGGACTTATTGCCGCCAAGACACTATTGTAGATAATACTTTGCATTTTAGTTTGATTTTGGTCAAGATCATAGCAAACAGCTCACAAGTAATTCTAAAAAACATTCTCAACTTCCCTTCATCATCAAACAAATGATTTCTTATGAATAGATTGAAAACTCCTCTTGTTTTTGTGATAATAACATATTGCTTACAAATTTTCTACTATTTGTAATTTTGATTACTGTTTATTCTTCATCTTCTTCCATAAAATGTTTTTGAAGTAGCTTTAAAGCTAATACCTCTTTTTATAATTTTCCAAGTGGTTCATTCTCGTGTGATTTATCGAATTCAATTACCAATACGAACAGTTCATTACGCTCCCGAGAAAAACACAATCACTCAGCATAAAAAATGCGTAATTTCTTGTGTTGGGTGCACGCTGCCTAGGAAAATCCGTCTTAAGTGTATTTTTATTTAATTTCAAATTCAAATAAATGAATCACTTCAATAAAATAATTGAAATTGACGAAATTTTATTTGAAAAACATTAAATAGGATTAAATATTCATTCATCTTTAAGCTTTTTCACCTCTCGGAACTTTTTCCATACAGTTAATAGGGACATGAGAACTGGTATCATAATGGGAAGAAACAGGGGAATGTATACAGCATATCTGAAAAATAAAATTAAAATAATTAAATATATAATTTACATCTGGACAAATATAATTATAGGGCTATGATACATAGGATTATATGATATTATATATATATATATATATATATATATATATATATATATATATATATATATATATATATATATATATATATATTAGTTTATTTCAATGTGACTTACATATATATTAAAAGTTGAATAAAACTGGTCATGAAACTACTAACATTACATACCATATGTCAAATGACAACACAAATTACAATCTGAACAAAATGCACTTAAAACTAGTAGAAATAATTCACATATTGTACTGTTATATAAAATCAAAATCGAGAAATTCACTGAATGTGTAAAATGGATGGAGTATCAAAATCGTCCTCAGTCTTTTCAGCACAATAAGCATTGACCGATCCCTCCACTGCACTGGTAGTTTGTTATAAAATTTCAAGCACCAATAATTCGATCCTAACTGGGTCTTCTTTAGTCGATGACGTTCAAGAGCCAAATCGTAACCTCAACAATATCAAGACCCTGTAACTTGTTATTGTTGAACCTCATTTTGTTCACTATAGTGTGTTTAATGCAGGTGAGTATGAACACAGCCACAACAGTAAGTATATCTTCTGTTCTGAACAAGACCCTGTAACTTGTTCTCTTTGAAGCACCCCAAATCGCACGTACTGCCGCCTTCTGTTTTATCAAAATTTTTTGTAAACCAGGACTCTGTCTCAACAAAAGAATACCATAAGTTACAACACTATGAAAGTTGGAATAATAAGTGAATCTACAGATCTCCGGGGTGCTCAGCTCCCTTATTCTTCTTATTGCGAACAGTGTCGTGGACAGCTTTTTTGTAAGATATGTTATGTGCTCTTTCCATGTAAGTTCGGCGTCAAACACAATTTCTAGTACTTCAAGAGTACTCCTATTACCCCCGTCAATGCTCAATCTTCCCGTTTTACTATTGTTTAATTTCAGTCCATTTGACGAAAACCATCCCCAGCATCCTCCAAAGTCTCCTCAAAGAGTATATTTAATTCGTCTTTCCTAGATGTGACATTGAGAAAATTGGAGTCGTCAGCATAGAGGCATGTTTGTTTACAAGTTACATTTTTTGGTAAGTCGTTAATGTAAATTACAAATAGGATTGGTCCCAATATTGAACCGTTGGGGACACCATAATCAATTATCTTTGCAGGTGACACACCATCCTTCTACTCAACTTGCTGTTGCCTGTCAGTTAAATATGAAGTGAATAATTTCAAGTCAGTTCCTCGAATACCATAAAACTCCATTTTCTGTGTTAACAGTTCTCTTATAACACAGTCAACCAATCTTCTCTTAAACGCCTCTTCCAAGATCTTTGATATCACCGGTAGAATTGAAATGGGCCGATAATTGCCAGCATTATTTATATTTTCACCTTTAAGAATGGGATTAACCCTGGCAATCATTGTTTTTCTTGGAAAAAAATAATTTTCTTTCTCTAAACACAAGTTAAAATATAGGGAAAACCCTACGAAACAGGTCAGCGTTCATTCAATACATATCAGTAGTTTGTTTCGTCTTTATACGATTAACTATATCAAGTAATTCCTCAGTAGTTGTTGGAGACATAAACATTGAATGAATGGACAGAATCCTTAGGTATAACCTGTTTCAATGTGCTCAGCGCAACTGTTGAGAAGTAATCATTCAACTTATCTGCAGTTAATGTACTCTGATCTCTTTTATCTGCACTGTTTTTTCCTGTTTCTCTCTTAATAAGTCTCGAAATTGATTTTCTTTGGTTTTTTACTGAGGCTATGAATTTAGCATTTTCATTTTTTTTTATTTCTGTGTATATTCCACGCAGATGTCTCCTCAGGAGTTCCCAAAGTCCTTTCGAGTGTGAATCCCTCCGAACATTAGAAATTGTTTGGGTTGCTTCTACTGCCTGTTTGAGAGCCCCAACTTTATTATCTCTATTGGTTGATCTATTATCATCCCTCAAAATGGTTTCCTTATCGGAAAGCACCTTTCAAAACATTCCTGTAGAATTACATGAAAATTTTCATATGTTTTATAAGGATCGTTATCCATTGCAGTACTCCAGTTATCTCCGATTAGTAACTCTTTAAATTTTTGAATATTTTCGTCATTTATTTGGTGTTTTAAGACTGTTTTAGGAAATTTTTTTTGTTACTATCTCCCGAAAATTGTAGAAAGAGCTTCAGTTCTTGCGAAAGGTGATCTGACATTAGGATTGAATGTTTTTCCCAGATAATTTTCTTCACTTATATTTGTGAATATGTTGTCAATATATGTTTGAGAGTCATCTTTTCTTGGCTCAGAGGACTCAGGCCAAAAGAAGCGGATAACTGAATCAATTCACTTCTGTGCTTAGTCTTCTAGAGAAAATTTATATTGAAGTCTCCTACAATGCAGACTCGTCTAAAGTGTTCTCTAATAAACTAAGCGCCTCTTCAAGCCTGGATACATATGTATTAAAATTTTCAGATGGCGGTCTGTAAATAGAAATCACTATAAGACTGAATGTCGGTATTTCTATTGATGCCATTTCTATATGAGTTTTGACTGACAATTCAATCATATTTTCTTTTTTTATATATCTTATAACATTCCGAACGATGATAGCAGAACCACCACCTTTACTAAATGATCTACTAAACGAGTCAGCCACCCAGAAACCCTGCAGATTCGCATGCGCAATAATTTGCTCACCACACCAGTGCTCTGTGACACAAGAGATGGTAACATCATGTTCCCTGAGGAAAGCTTCAACATATCTATTTTATTATTAAAAAAATGCAGATTAGTATTAATTATTTTAATAAATTTATCATTCTTAGTTTCATTACGTATTGTTATCCCCTTTTGCCAAAATTCTGGGTCCATTGCCTTTTTTTAAGCCTGCACATCTAATCTAAAGGATCTATAATGATGGGTCTTCTAGTCTTCAACTTCTCACATACCGAATTCGACACTCCATTTTCCTCAACATATCTCATAATTTCTTCAGGTGTTATATCCATTGTCAGTTCTGAAACAAATAACCATTACCACTTGGTAGCCACCTTTAATCCACCAGCTTTTACACTTCTTGCTTGAACTGAGGTGGGTCGTCTACCTAAACTCAGCTTTTAGTACTGAACCCTTTCTGGTAGCTAACTAAATGCCTCCTTTTTATTATTGTCTGTCACTATTTTTCCAGATTTTAGAATCGTTTTGGTTATTCGCTCGCCCTGGTTCTTTGCGACATATCGTGGACTCTTAACTTTAGATACTTCATTTGGGGTGAAACTTGTTTAAAGGGTGAAAGGTGTTTAATACCTGTTTCTTTTCAAACTTAAAACTCTTCATTCTAGTAGACGTTTCTAGAGGTATATTTTTACGAGATTTTTTCAAAAATTTCCCTTTTTTATTAAGTGGTTATTTTCATGATAATTTTCCTGTTCTGCATTATATTTTATTATTTTGTCGTCTAACTCCTTTTCTTTAACTGTATTAGCATACGATTTCTGTTGAGTGGTTCCTTGTTCAGTGTTTTGTTGTAAATGTTGCTTACAATATGCTTGGAATTCATTGATATTCCCACCAGATCATATCTATTGGAACCATTTAACTCCTTAAGTAATTGCTCTTTAAGGTCTCTAAATAAGCTATTATATAACTTTTCTCCTAATTTCTGATAATCTCTTCTAAAACTTGATACAGGATCGTCTTCAGTTGTACTGGACTTGCCATCTGCAGTTGACACGAGACATGAGTAAAAAATGAGAATGTGTGTAGCACGCATCTTTTACCACAATATCCTCCTGTTCAACTTTTTCCTGCTTGTGGATTTTTCTCTATGCAGTTGTTGTTTAAGTTCTGTTAATTTGATCTCATAAATTCTTTCCTCATTTTCATTGTGTCAATTATATTTCTAGATATCCTCTCCAACTCCTCTTGCTTTGCACGATTTTCATTGCTTTTATCAGTCAGTTCCTTCAATCTCAACTCTTATTCAGTACATCTATTTTTCTATTTTATAACCTCCTTGTTGGCTTCTGTCAGAGCTATTTTCATCTTGAGAATGTCATCAATGTACATTTGTTCCGCTTCGCTCATTGCATCCTCATATGAAGTGTTGGCTTTTTGCAATCTATTAATGTAATTGTCCCTTTCAGTTATTTCTGCATTTAACCTCATAATTTCCTTCTCTATGTTCTCTTTTAAACTTGCATTCTCCCTTTCAATGCTATCAATAAATTGCTTCAGTTTGTAATTTTCTTTTCTGGTTTTTTCAATAGTATTTTCTCTATTTATTTATTTATTTATATATTTAGTATTTTTCGAGTAAGATGGAATTTCCACTTCTGCACTCCAAGTAATAAAGTAACACCTTTTTTTTGACAGCGGAAAGCATTTTTCCTTAGACGCCGAAAATAGTCCGCACTGTTTGCATTCAGTTTTCCCGCATTTATCACAGTTGAAAAGTACATATTTGTCGCCTTCCAGCGAACAACTAGAGCATCTCATTCTCACTAATTAGACTGTTTGCTACGCCACTGCATCCCGCTGACCTGCACAAAACTTTCGACGATAAGCGCGAGGATCCCACCTGTGTTTACACCTATGTCTCCAGAAAATAGAATTCTTACTTTTAATTCTAGTTTTAATACAATTTCCTGATTGTCTATTTATTCTTTCGCGTATTATATATGGAAAGAGTGATTTCTTAGCAACATTTTGATATAAGTCTTAACTCTTTTAGATCACTAACACCAGCTTTAATTTATTTTCTCCGAGTATCTCCGCAATAGCAGTTAATTCGTTTAATATGATAATACATTATATTATTGTATATTATATTTTGAAAGTTTTTAGCAATAACAGGCTTTTTTTATATGAAAAAGTTTATTTTTGTTAACATTTTGTTGTTATATTACAACTTTGTCAAACCTAATTATATTTAATAATTACATTTTCAAACCTAATTATATTTCTAATTACATTAGGTTTGACAAAGTTGTAATATAACAACGAAACGTTAACAAAAATAAACTTTTTCATATCAAAAAAAGTCTGTTATTGCTAAAAACTTTCAAAATAAAATATCTTAAACAGGCAATAAATCAATCAATTATATATATATATATATATATATATATATATATATATATATATATATATATATATATATATATATATATATATATATATATATATATATATATATATATATATATATATATATATATATTTTGTATGATTTTATTGCCTGTTAGATATGTTTAGTTATTATATATTGACAGATTTGCAATTCCAAATGAAACGTCAACTAAAATAAATATTTTTCGATACTCACTTTTGATCATCTGGAAAGTAAAGCAATGCAAGGAGGGAAGGATCACCAAAGGATTGTTCTGAGTAATTGTAAGCAATTTTAGCAAATTCCAGAGCCGACTCGATCTCGTTAGCATTGAAATAAACATCAGCATACCCAAGGTTTTCAAGAGCTAATTTAATTTTTTCTGCAACTTCATCACTAATTACTATACTATTGATTTCAGATAAAAGCTGAGCTAAGGATTTAAGAGTTCGTTTTGAGGATTCAATCAATTCTTTTGCCTTTTTCTTGTTCAGCTTCCTCAATTCTTCTGGATTTCGATGATCTTTAAGATGTAACATACTCTTTAGCTGGGTAATAAATGTTGAAACTATATTTTGTAGTTCTGGTTCAAATGTTTTATTTCTACAGCTAAGCTTATCAGGATTCAAGATATAGACACCTCCCCAACTAGGACTCAGCATGGCATTTGATGGAGACTTCAAAGTTTCTTTGCTAGAAATATTTTCAGATGATAAAGAATTATAAAAGGTTCAATGCAACAAATGTTATGGTGATGGGCATGGAACTTACCCTACTTTATAATATATATTCAATGGGATAGACGAACAGTGAGGTACATAGAGAACCAAATTCAGACATGGCCTAGGAGACAAATGTGACCATAAATTTTTTTCTAATGGAGTTATAATGTGAGGTAACAGTTCTTCACCTATTACAAACTCATTTCCAATTTTTTTAGGTATCACACCAATGTCAACCAGGTATAGCCACTGAGATTTAACTGTGAATTGAGCTATAGAAGATATTTTTTGCAAAAAAGGTTTTAATGCTTCACTTATTTGTGTTGCATCAACTACTAAATTCAGATTTTCAGGTTCAGGATTTACAATGGTTATTAAAACTTCATATTCTAAACTAAGAGGAATTCCTAGTTGTTTGCTTAATTTACTTTCTAGTTCCAAGCTTGACATATCATCTAATGGCAAATCTGCTCTATAAACTCTTGTAGTATACCACCATATCGGCAAACCCATAACAACTAGAACTATGAAATATGACAAAATACTGTATGTTCGATATTTGCTGCTTTGACAATCTGAAAAATATGTTCTCGAGTTGATACTTTTGTTTGTACCAAAATTATCGAATTTGAGTACTTTAAATTACCTTCTAAAGGAAAAATTTCCGACTTTATTTTTTTTATATCCTCCACTGCCATTTGAATAATATTTAGGTTTCTTTGACAGTATATAGGATTAAATGATATAATGCATGTATTTTTAAAAACTATACTCTTCTAAATAACATCCTACAGAGTTTGGGTTATGTATTTGTATTTGTATTATGTTTTTATTCATTTTGTCTTCTTTCTCTGCTTATTGAATGCATTGTTGCCAAATTTATTTTTTAGAAGATCGTACCATGAATTACAAATGATTGTAATTTGCCTACATTTGAACGAAAAAGATAATACGTAATGAAATTTCAATGAAACATCGTGAATAATCTGAAAAGGAAATGTAATTATAATTTTGAATCAATATTTATCATTTAAGGAACATGAATCAATATTGAGCATTAAGATTCATAACTGAATTTTCATATCTTTAGATATGGAAAAAGTGGCATTTCCATAGATACAGATTCAAAATCTCAAATTTGTATACGGATAAAAGTTGTCCTCTACCTTGATTATGTAAGCTCTGATGCTAAAAATTTTCGATTTCAGTTGATTCAAATCGTGATTGCGACTGTATATATCCTTTGACAGCTTCAATTGCTTATAGCAATAACAATTACTCCATCTTTTATGAGGTTTTCCGATTCTTTGATTTTTATTTATTAGACCCAGTAAACTATAAGTGAATCGTTACCGTAATTCACTGGTTAACAATCTGATTTTCACGTGGTAGGAATAGCACACAATACTCAATGACAAATTAATTATATTACTAATATAGTTATAGTTTTAATCAAGTAACGAAGGTATCAATTCTAAATGTCTCTAATATATATTGCTTGATTATTTGAAATAAATATGAGATGAATACATCGAACTTTAATATACTTAAATTAAGATCAAATTTTTAATATTCTTCTCATAAAAAATAATAGAATACCTATTGCTATATTATCTAAAAAAAATAAATTGGAAAATCCCGTCATACTAAATCGTTTGACAAGTTCAAGAAGTCACTCAAATTTTATTCGAAATGTTTGCAAATGCTTTTCAAAGCGGTTTTATTTCAATTTTTTATAGTGTTGGTAGTGCGCCGTTGTCTATATGGAATAAAGAGGTGAGTAATTATTTTTCACTAAGCACTTGAGATGATTATACGCTCTTCGTGACATTTCATTGTGTTATTTTAGGTGAAAAATGGACATATACGAAGAATTGTGGACGAAGAAGTGAAATCTTTGGTTTTAGAAATATCTGGAACAAATGTGGCTACTACCTACATAACGTGTCCGCAAAAACCACGTGCATCTCTAGCAATAAAACTTCCATTTTTGGTCATGATCATCAAAAATATGAAAAAATACTTCACATTCGAGATTCAAATCTTAGGTGAATTAAAATAAAATTAATAGTTTCATTTCTGTATGCTACGGATGTAACTTAAGTCGATTTGTTTATGGTTTCTTGAAAATTATTTTGCATTGTAATGTTTAACTTATCGTTCTGTAATAGCCTAGAAACCAGCGATATACCGATATATTTATAATTTGTTATATTTATCACATTTGTGATTAGTTAGATGCATTAGAGAATTGTATTATAAAGCTTTGTGATTGTCAGCAGCGGTAGCGTGAGAGAGATGGGCGTGGTTACCTTCTACACACGAAGAATATTTTTATCCGCTATCGAATACTCTGATTTAGTTACAAGTATTCGATAACATAACACGGGTGTGTTTTTTTAATTTCATTTCATTTCAAAGTATTCTAATCAATGCAAATTTTCTTTCATAAACACGCTGTGCTTGTGTGAAACTTGGACCAACAGTTTAACGTCGATTCCAAACGGTCAAAAAACAGAGTAAGAATCGAACCCTCCAGCGTCAGTGGGTGAAAGCGTTACGCGATCACTATACCGTCCGGCTACTGAGCCGGAATATTTCGGACAAATATTTCGGAAAAATATTTCCAACTCTATCATTATGACAATACGGTTTAAATTGTTCTGTTGACGAGTTCATATCCGTTCTAGTGACACGCGCCGATCGCCTACGAGCCCTTCGACTAATGCCGCCAAACGCACCGCACCTCGCGTGATTTTATTGTTTCTATTTCATTCGACAATTAACTTTCACTGAGTGTACGTCGTTTTTTTAGTTGTGCTATTTTGTGGATATAAAGATATTTTAATAAAACAAGTTCAAAATGAACAAAAAGATAGATTTAGGTAATCTTTACCGTAGACTATACGGAACTTACAGTGCAACTTACGCTGATGAAAAAAAAACAGCATATACAGTAAGAAGTTGATACCATATGGAAAATTCTGAAAAGTAGTGACAATATCAAGCCGGTTTACTTGAAGTCATAAAGGACCTTGCAGTTTTTGGTGGTGCAGCTGATAATCGACGTCGCACTGAAACTATAAGGTGCTGTAAAACATTGGACGACTTACAAGCCGAACTTTGTAAACTGAGATATATTATCAGTCGATCAGGGTTATACTTGAGACTTCTGCAAAGATGAAAGGGATGACAATGCCCGCGTGCCATTAGGTATTACAGCAGCAAACGCTCAAGCACCAATATTAATGCACCTTGATTATCGTGTAAAATTACCGGATCATGATTTCGTGGTCGCGGAAAAACATAAACTTATTCCCTTTATTTATGCAGGTATTATAGTGAAGAAAGATGGCGAAGGAAAACCTGAAGCTGTGACACATTCCAGGCCTACATACGTAGCAATTCGTTGTGAAAGCATTCGTCCTCTAATGCAGAGACTCATGCCACAGATATACACAAATTTTTTGAAATATCTGCCTTCGAAAACTTTATGAAAACTCGAGAAGGTTTTGTAAAACCCGTATTTATTTTTACTTGCGATGGTGGTCCCGACGAAAATGCACGATACCAGCGTGTTATAATTTCAGCTATACAACATTTTAAAGATTTTGATTTGGATGCTGTGTACATTGCTACAAATGCCCCAGGAAGAAGTACTTTTAATAAAGTAGAACGACGAATTAGTCGTGAACTTACTGGTGTTGTATTAAAACACGATAATTTCGGTTCACATCTCGATTAGAGTAATAAAACTATTGACCTGGACCTAGAAAAACGAAACCTTGAGAGTGCAGGCACAGTGCTGAGTAATATTTGGAGCCAATTGGTCATTCATGGATATCCTGTGGTTGCCAAATATATTATGCCCACATAAACTAGACTGGATGTTGAACAGGCTAAGGTATTGGAACGTGATGCGATTTGGTACGCAAATTATGTACGAGAATCACAATATTTACTCCAAATAGTGGCTGCTCCGTATGTGGCTGCTCAAAAAATCATGAAATTCGTGTGACGTACTTTATGGATGGCCCCTTAATAAAGATTCTTTTATTTTACTGAATATAAATCTATATTTTCATAAAGTATATTTCTTCGCAATTAAATTGAAACAATTATGTTAATAATAAATCAAAATCAACACACTTGGCTTAAGTTTCACTAAATATATTAACAACTTTACATGTTTCGGGTATACAATGATTCAGAGTATACAATGTTACAGCAACATTATACTCTTGATAAACTCTTGATAACCACCCGAACAATATGTAGAAATGTTAATATATTTAGTGAAACTTAAGCCAACTGTGTTAATTTTAATTTATTGTTTTTAACATAATGTTTCATCAAGAGATAAGAGAAAACTCCGTGTCATTTATTAATTATGTTAATAATTAAAAGCATTTGCGTATTATTTGTAATTCACGTGTTATGTGTAATATTGCTAACAATCTATATATGAATTCTTCGTATATGTGAATACGAAGTATAAAAAGCAAAGTATGGGTTAAAGATTATTCAAGAACTTATTACCTTTTCCTCATAAACGAACAATTTTGAAATATTTGATATAGAAGCGTTTATTGCTTCAATCGTTTGCCATTAAAAAAACACTGTAAAATACGAAATTTACTTCCATATGATGAATTTATGGAATGTTGACAAGAAACACGTCAACTGTTTTAAACAGGCATTTGAAAATGACGATAAATGATTCCTTTCAAATATTTGCGTTATGTATATTTATTTATAGTTGCATATAAGATATCATGAGGTAATAAAAAAATAAAGCAATCATGTTTAGTCAAGAGAAAATTATTGAAATCATAAAATGCCAGATTAAAAATGAGTTTTCCTTTCATCCGCAGAAGGTTATCACAGTATGATAAAATATGACACAGTTGGTTTCTGAGTTGAAACTGGACCATCAAGTTTGTTGGCCTAGGCCCTGAAAACTAACATGGTCTCACTAAATAAAACGAAAATATCGGTTACTGTAGTTATATCAAAAAAAAAAAAAAATCATAAGTGAGAATAAAATGATGTTATCATTTTATTGATAAAGAACATAAGATTTAAAAAAAAACATTTCTATTTTCCGTGCGTCCATTATTCTTCTGGGTATTACAGACCCACCGGAAACAGGAAGGGGCGGCAATATCATTTTCTTTCAAATGCTTTATGATACTATTCCATAATGCGTCTGACCAAATATCGTTCCAAAGAAAATTATTACTAAATATTTACCTGAATCACGGTCAATAATGTTCATATATTTCTTTATGATTATTTCTTAATATTTCTTGATGAAGATGATAAAGATATTCGTCGACGTTTTCGAGTTTCCAATTTTCAATCTACCACTAAAGTGAGGCCTTTTTGTACCACAATGCCTATTGGATTGAGTGATGGCTGGAATCAGGTCCAATTCAACTTGGCAGACTTCACCAAAAGGGCATACGGTGAGAGCTCAAAAGTTTTTGCCTCATTTTCACCAATAATAATAATAAGTTAATATTCATTATAGTAAGTCAAAGTAGATAGTGGTAAGTTGAAGAATGCAGGGCACTGATATTCTTCTCTTATAGTAAAAGTTATTGAATCAACTTAAGTAAAACACTAATTTATTTAACACAGTTGTCAGCTTGTACAGAAAACTATTACACAAATAATTTTTATTCCGTTAACACCAAAAAACTGTCATGAGAAACTGAAGAGAGTTTTCAACGATTGAAACTTATTGAGAGAAAATTGTGATATTTGTTTGCTCAATAGTAATATCTTCGAATCCATTTTATGGTTCCTGATTTGGAAAAATGATTGAAATGAAAAAGATTTTTGATGAATCAACTACATTCAGATATAGAATTAATTTGATTGTATTAATTTGATAATTCAGGATCAACTTATTTGGAAACGGTTCGAGTTCAAGTACACGCCAATGTGAGAATTCGGCGCATCTACTTTTCAGATACATTATACAGTGAAGATGAAATGCCGAACGAATTTAGACTATTTCTTCCAACTGCAGCTTCCAAAGCGAAAGCTAAAGAAAAAGAAAGAGGTAAGAATTTTTTTCGGTATACTACAATAATATTTTTAAGAAAAGTTCTTCTTTTGCAATCGAAACATATAAAAATTAATGAATAAACAATGATAAATCATTAGAAAATAAAAACTTTGAATGTACTCCAAGTGGAAAAGACAAAAGCAGGAACAGGTTACTGTTAGTTGTTAATTACTTTATTGAAAGACGCAGGCAAAAACTAAAGATGTTTTCATTTTATGTAATGGATGGATTCTCTTTAACTCAAAGAAAAAAGTAAGAGAGTCATTTGCTGAGTATTCGCAAGATAACTTTTTAACTAATATTATGAAAACAAACTATTTTTTTTTTCATTTTTCTGTCTTTTCACATTAGATTACTTCAGATATTTGCATAATTATTAGGCAATGTTAATGTATAACGACTATTTTGACAATACAGCCAACATGAGAATATTTGGCATTTACTTGCTCTACTGAGTTAATGCTAATGGTTAATGTAGGATAATTATGCTGTAGAGAAAATCTTAGACATAATAAGACCAAAACATTATAGTAATTCACGTTCTTTTTTCACAGTGAGTCATAATGAATTATGAGCTTTCGTCTAAAACTTTCCTATTTTAGTAATATCTTAAATTTTCAGTTTTTGTTTGTTTCTTGAAAATAGTTTCCTTTCAGGTAAATGAATGATACGGTAATTATAAATATTATTCCAATGATTCATTAATTAGGATGTAATAGATCATCTATAACTTCAAAAACTGCGATTGAAAGAACAATAATTGAAAAGAATAAATAATGAATTCGGTATGTAGAAAAAGACATGTATTGAAAAATTTTTCATGTCACATATAATAGTACGTACTACGTGCCAGATTTCATAGTGTGCGCATACTCCTTATTTGAATTGCACTGCAATTCGATAGCTAATTTTGTGACTTGCGCACTGATTTTTGCATGAATTGGCTTAGTAACGAATGTTAACTTCATCGGGACTTGCCTACGGTCTGATCTTTTAGGCAAGATCGAGAAGAAACCAGTACCTAAGGCTCCTGCAGCGGAACAAGTTCCTTCTGGTGCACCTCCATCCCCAGCCGAGGGTGCACGATCTTCATCAGAAGGGGGAGCTATGCTTTCTGCAGAAGAACCAGAAATACCTCAGCCGGAGGAGTTGACTGTTGAATCGGAAGCTCCTGCACATGAAGAACCCACAACTGAAGAAGTTGTTGCTGAAGTTGTAGAAGCACCATTAGAAGGTAAAATAGTGGAAAATAATAAAATAAAATTACATTTACTTTCTTAAAAACGGACCAGAGCTCTTTTTCCGAAACACACAAGTTCCACTAATTTTTCTATTCCATATTTGACAAAAAATATTAATTACTAAGTAATATAATATTTTCATTTATTTGATTATTCATATATTCTAGATAAAAGTAACACAAACAGGTAGAAACCCAATACAGCATTCACAGTTTGACATGACATGCCACACAAAACCATATCGAAATGAAAGTTTAACAAATTCTATGAGCTGAAGATAAAATACAACATGATTACGAAATCAACAAAAGTTGCCTAAATTAAATATCAGAAATTTTTTGAATTGATGATGTCAAACGTCGACATCAAATATAAACAATATCAACAGCAAGAACTAGACTTAAATGTCGTCAGCATCCTACTAAGTGTCGCATTTTGAGAAACATCAAGTCTACGGAACGGCACAGCGAAAACTCCAGGAACCTTAGTCTCCATTCCAGCCGTCTAGAATCTATAGATTGGAAAGTTTTCAGGGCATAACGTATACTATTACCTAGTTTGTACACTAGACACAGATCGTTCAGTCACACATCAGTTCTAGTATTGAATATAAAGCATCTTAAGTTTGTTAAAAGTTGATAAATTATTTTTATATTTAATAGTGTTGGAGTTTACTGGATGTAAATCCGTTATAATTGAATATAAACTTAAATTTAAATACTTGAACTTATGATTTATGTCTATATGACTATTATGCTATGTAGTGAATAAAGTGTAAATCAGAAGTTCAAGTGTTTGAATTTAAGTTTATATTCAATTATTTTTATAATTATATCTGTTATAAATAAGGACTCGAAATACTCAAGTGAAATTTTTCGATTTTTAGAAGCAGCACCAATAGAAGGTGAAGTTTCAGTGGCACCTGAGTCAAACATTGAATCTGAAGGAGTTGTTATTGAGGAAATACCAAACGCAGATATTGAAGTTCCATCAGAAGTAGTAGCCGAGCCAGCAGAAGTTCAAGGAGAAGCAGAAATGTCGGTCGTTGCAGAAGTAATAGATACTGTTCCGCCAGAAGGTGGAGAGGAATCCACCCAACCTGCTGTTGAAGAACAAGTTCAGTCAGTTGGGGGTGAATTAGAAGCAGTGCCTCCCACTGAAGAAGGAGATATAGAGAAACCTCCTATTGTGGAAGAAGCACCTGTGGAAGAAGTACCATCAGAATTACCAGCAGAAGCACCAACCGAAGCACCAACAGAAGCACCAACAGAAGTACCAGAAGAAGTACCACCAGCTGAATAATACAACTGACTTTTTGGAATCTGTCATTGGTTTCAATATTTTTTTACACTTTATATTAATATCATGTTTGTTTTTAAATAATATTCTAGAGTTGTTGTGAATAGAACTATGATGTGCAATGTAGTCTTCTTTTCAGTTGTGTGGATTTTCGTGTAATTCATTACATGTTTCATGCATCCATCAGGTTGTTTTTATGTCTTTTGATATTGAATTTTATTACAATAAATCTTTAAATATTAAGATTAGGCACTTTCTTTTCCTTGTCATATGTAGAATATTATAATTATTCATAGTACAATTCTATGAAAATATATTTATTTCAAGTTGGAGTTTGGTTTCTGTATACTATTGTGTATATTGTGGATGTAAACATGATTTCACATATACCTACATTATAGGTCAATTAAAATCACAATGTCATGAGCTTTCGTACCTAATAAATATATTTCAATTGATTTATTACCAACGTTTTTAAGATAAAAACACCATATCCGAATACTGAATCATAGGACAAAAATCTGGGAGAAAAAACCTGTAGCTATTTGAATAAAGATACATGATTAGAGAGCGGATTGTATGCATAACAAAAAGGTTGTTATATGCATGCAAATATGCATGAAAATGCTCAAAATATACACGAAATTCGGCAGAATATGCAGAAATACGTGATAAATTTTGGAAACCAAAAACAGAAGAAAAGTGAGTCTTCATTTTTTTCATTATAACAACAGTATACTATTAGTAATGATAAAATATTCTATCATTTAGAATATTTTTTTGTGGAAAATGTTCGATTCACGTTCACTGAGGTTACTGGGCAGAATTTGAATTTGGGTGCTATATTAGCACTAACAGTTTCAAGTTCTGCCGTCACATTAATGAAACTATCAATTTGTACACACGTTCAGAGCCTGGGTTATAGTTCAATTCTAACCGAACTCACAAAAAAAATCTACCAAAGTCGTAATTATTATTATTCAATAACCATTACATTTTGCGATTATTAAATTTGGTCGTATTCACGATATTATCACTTCCATCACATTTCGGAACGCAGGACGTTTGCACTGCCACGGCCACAGAACATACCCTTAATTTTGTATGTTTGTAAATTTGGTATGTTATGTGGCCACGGCCGAGTTTAAACAGGCTATGAAGAGCGTAGTCCGGCGGTGTTGCCAAAATCGAGTCGGTGGTGTACTATCCTAGACGGTTGTTACCATTGTTTCAAGCATTAATTCAGCTCTTTATGTATATTCCGAATGGATAAAAATATTATTGGTATTTATAACATACTAAATATTATTCCTGAGCACATATTACTAACAGAAAAATAAGCAAGAAAACAACGATGTTTTCGATAAAGCCCACTGAATAAAAAATAATTTTATTAGTCAGTGGAATACTCTATATATGAAAAGTAAAGTGAAATCTGCCTAACTTTACCATACGAAGTCTTATGTCTAATGATACTTCTCTTCGACATAGGTATCTCTGAAATTTGATAAATGTAGTTCTTGCCATCGCCGTCCGTATTTTTATTTCTATATCGCTATCCAATTTGTCATTAATGTTACAACCAAGGTATTTAAATTTATTGACCCTTTCTATAGGTTTATCCTCAATCATTATTTGGGCCTGATTATGCTGTTCTCTGCTGATGATCATGAATTTTGTCTTTTCGGTGTTGATTTTGAGTCCATATTCCTTACCTATCGTATTAATTTTGTTTAGAAATTGCTGTAGATCTTCCAAATCGTTTGTTAAGATGGCAGTGTCATCAGCATAGCGTATATTGTTTATTGGGATTCCGTTTATTTTTATACCTTTTTGCTGATTGTCCAGCGCCTTCTGAAAAATCATCTCAGTATATACGTTGAATAGTAGCGGAGACAAAATACAACCTTGGCGAACCCCGTTTGTTATTTCTAATTCTTGCGTATCTAAAAAGTTGTTAATACGAAGTATTGCTGTTTGATTCCAATACAAATTTTGGATAACTCTAAGATCTTTTGTATCAAGACCAATTTGTTGTAGTACTTCCATCATGTGCTCATGCTTAATGCTATCGAAAGCTTTCTGATAATCAATGAAAACTATAAACACGTCTTTACGTTGATCGTAACATTTTTGGGTCAATAATTGTAGGCAATACATAGCCTCCCTTGTACCCATTGCACTTTTAAATCCAAATTGTGTGCTGCCGCTGTGCTCTTCGCATTTCCTATATATTCTATAATGCAGAATTCTTAAAAATGCTTTTAATGCATGACTCATTAAACTTATGAGTCTATGATCACCGCAGTTATAGGCCTTGTTCTTTTTTGGTAACGCTATAAATATTGATCTTAACCATCCCGTAGGAATAATACCAGAGTCATAGATCTTATTAAATAATCGACATAAGATTTTTGGGTCCATTAATTTTAGAACTTCTGCATGAATCATATCTTCACCAGGTGTTTTTCCGTCTTTTAGATTTGCTATAGCATATTCTACTTCTGAAACAAGTATTGGGGGCCAGTTATATCTTCCTGTTGAGTTAAATTTTGTGCTGCTGGCCGAACATTTTGATATAGATCTTTTATATAATTTTCCCAAGTCAGACGTAGTTGTTCGTTGTCTGTTATTATTTTGTTATTGTGTCGAATGGAGCTTACATTTCTTTTGTTATAGCAGCTTGTAATTTCCTTGAATTTTCTATGGAAATTGAAGGAATCGTGCATTTCGTGCAATCTTTCAGCTTCGTGACATTGCTCAGTCAGCCACTGTTCCTTTGCTTGCCTTATCTTATTTCTAATATCTTTGTTTATTTGTTTGTATTTGATGTCATTATTTTCTAACTTTGCTATTCGTCTATCCTCCATTCTGTTAAGTATTTCTTTCGTCATCCACGGTTTTCTGGCTTCATGTCTGATGTATCCAAGTGCCTTTTCTGTAGTTGCCTTTATGTTTGTTTCAATCGTTTTCCAGCACTCTTCTTCAGTTTGATCATCGGATGGCATATTTGCTTCAAAACTCTCTTTCAGTGCCTCTATTAGATTGTCTCGTTTATCTGGTTCTTTCAAGGTTCTTATGTTGTATCTTTTGGTATTTCGCCGTTCTTTTATGATTTTACCTTTGTATTTAAAATCACCTATTATGGGGTTATGGTCAGATGCAATATCGGCTCCCGGATATGCAGCTACTCTTGTAATGTTGTTTTGAAACCGTCTTTTGATCAAGAAATAGTCTATTTGATTTCTTACTACTCTAAGTGGGTTATCTTGAGGAGATTTCCATGTATACAAGCGTCTTGGGTGTAGATCGTAATATGTGTTTTTGATTGTTAAGTTCTCTTCTTTGCAAAATTCAATTAGTCTATCTCCTCGCTCATTTCTGACGCCCAACCCATATTGGCCCATGACGCCATCTATTGCTTCTCCCCTTCCTACCTTTGCATTGAAATCTCCTAATACTATTGTTATCTCTTGCGACTTAAGTGACGTCAAGATTTCATGAAGTTGTTCGTAGAATATTTCGATCTCCTGATCGGGTTTATCTGCCGTTGGAGCATATGCTTGCACAATATTTATATTATGTGGCTTAGCTGCTAGCTGCATCACTATGATTCTTTCTGAATAATTAATTATGTTTCTCACTGACTTCTTTAATTTATTTTTAATTAGGATGCCAACTCCGTGTCTGTGATGAGGGTCATTGGTTGTTATTCCGGAATAGTATAGAGTTGCTCGATTTTTTGACATATTCCGCTTTCAGACCATCTAGTTTCTGCAATGCCTAGGATGTCTATATCGAGTCTTAACATTTCCTTGATGGCATTGTCTAGCTTTCCAGCTTCATATAGGGTGCGTACATTCCATGTACCAATTCTATACTTTAGTTTCATCATGTCAAGCCGGGAGATTCTTCGCACCCTCGGGTGATTTAACACCTGCCCTAACCAAATCTATTAAATTATTTAAGAGAAAAGAAAATTTGAAAGAAACGCTGTAGGAATTACTCAAATTGAATTATTTACCTAAGTATAAATAAATATTACATTTCTGATAAGCGCAACCAACAACAACTTTTCATAAACCTTTTTATGAAAGTATTTAGCTTTCTTCGTTAATTTTTTAATTCAGTTTTCTCGTGTTTGGCTTCATTTTTTTTGTGTAATCGTTCAATAAGATATCATAAAAAATGGAACACAGCATGTTCAGAATATTTTTATTGTCTTTACCACATACACAACAATAATAAAAATCTTTCAGCGACTCATCCAATGACAATAAAATGAATTTTGTTGTTAACTGAACCCATTTTAATATTTCAACAATCAGGAATATTTATTTTACTGGAGTAATGAAGAATTAAATCTTGAAAATTGACAATTGAATCTGAGTGTTCAAAAATGTTATCAAAACAGTAATTGCGAGCTGAATAATTTTTCCTCTTTTCTCTGGGCTTTTCCTATGTAAGGGAACATTTTTTGACGAATAATGCTGCAAATTTGGAAAAATAGAAGGAACCGCGTGATTGACTAATCTTATTTTTTCATGTATATTTACAATCCCACAAGTAAAACAAATTTCTCTTCCCTGATGATATCAGTTTCAGGAAAATCCAAGGCACAAAACTCTGAATATTTAGTTGGACCTCAATTATGTCGTGGTAGAGATTTTATCCATTTACTATTTAAATTCATTTTTAGAGAAACTAAAGGTCGATACTAGTTGCCAATCCGCCCTCTTGTAATTTGATTTACTACCAGGAATGCAACAAGTTTTGGAATGCAACAAAATCGGTATACACAAAACACTTCGTTTTTATAACTTTATGTTATGTTATCCACAAACTATCATCACCAGCACCTATAATACACAAAATTGATGAATAGAGTATTATTACTGAAACCGTAAAATATTCAACTTCAAACTTCGAAAGTCTTAAGCAACACAAAATTCATTACGTTTCACTGAAATCGGTAAGTACACTAAACACTTTGTTTTTTTATATTTTGATGTTGGCATTTCAACAAATTTTCAATTATAAAATATGTATTACACTATACACAATTGAAAAATATAGAATTTATACTAAAAACACAAATTATTTAAATTCAAAATGCGATTTAGAAGCGCCCTATCTGTATTAGTAAACAAGCTAATCTAACGGTGGGGTTGTAAAATTCCATAGACCACTAGCGCCACATTGCCATATACTCATTTCATGGCCTGTTTGAAGTCGGCCGTGGCACTGCAGTCAGAAAAATGTTGCGACAAATTTGATCTGAAGCCGCCTCCGTGGTTTATGGAAGTTTCTAGAAATGAGGAGACAGTTGATAACAGTCGTAGGCACGACCAGAAAGCTTTTCCCCTACAGTCATTTCTATTTTTCAGCAATCTGTCACTCTCTCTTCCATCGAGTAACAATAATAACAAGCACGTGTTCAATAGTTTGCCCTTCGTAATTAATCATAAGTATAATTCTCAATACTAGTGTCGTTTAATATTTCCACTCATACAATAATATAGCATCACAGCTATAAAGTGTTCATAGGTGTTCACTAGTTATTTGAGGAGTATTGGCATTACCAAATTAATTGAAGAACCCATAAAATCGTAACAATATTGTAAATGTACAGATAATATGCATTATGGCTCGATCTTAGGTAAAATATGTTATTACCGATGGGAATGGCTTAAATATGCCAATGCATGTAATATTGTCCCTATACATGATTGACGATACCAAAAACAATAAATTGAGCGAAGAAAAGAATTTTAAATGAATCGCCGTAGGTGTTTTAACTGCATAATCTTATCATACAGCCTAACTCTACTTACATGTATTATATATTTGGTGTATAAATGTTCCTGAAGGTGTTCCTCTTACAATAAAAGTGTATACAAAATTTCTATAGATATAGTATAATGTACAATTTTTGTTAAGAGTGTTTTCTTATATAACATAGTATTAAGCTGAAAAATTATGTGAAAAGCCAATCATTACATGAAGCTATCCCGTAGTTCGAATATCGATCGGTCTACCGGAATGGTCCGATGCGACGCTGATAATTCTATGTTCATGGCTTGTCAGTAAAGTTAGGCTTTGTCTGTGTCTTATCATATGCTATAGACAGCCTGTCATGGGATCAAGGAGATGATGCTAATGTCAATGTCAAGTCCGTATCCTATTAAAAGCCCTTGTGATGAAGTAAACTTTGCGTAAAGACTTAATAATTCAATTGATATATATTATTACAACATGTTTTGTTAAATTTTAACAAGTTGAACTTTAGCATATAGTACCAAGACCTTAGGCTACCTCTTGTATATTGCAAGTTAATTTTAATGTCATGGAATTTCGATAAGTTTTATATGTAATAGACTACATCTTAGCAATTATAAATTATGAATAGGTTTTCCAAGAATTTAATAAATAGATTGTGAGGAAAAACAAAGTAGAACAATAGAAATGGCAGAACCTCAGGATTTCATTCTGAGGAATATAGAATGGGACATGATGGATAAAGTTAAATTTTTTCCTCTGTCAATGTTGAGTTCTTTTACTGTTAGGTGTGCTTTGTACCCTTTGACTTTAATAAAAACACGTATACAAGTACAAAAACATAATGCTCTATATACAGGTATAGGTTTATTATTACGCCATGTTAGGGGTTTTTGTTAGAAAGTTTTTTTTTTCATTTTCAGGCATGTTTGATGCTTATGTGAAAATCTATAAGGGTGAAGGTTTTTCAGGATTATATAGAGGTTTTTGGCTTTCATCAGTTCAGATAGTGAGTGGTAAGTTAGCAGAAATGTTTGGTTACCTAAAATTGGGGTAAATTTTAAATATCTAATTAGTATATTTCCAGGTGTTTTCTACCTTTCAGTATATGAAGATGTTAAACAGACTTTATCTAAAAGAGATAGACGAATCAGTTCATTCATTGCTGGTGCTGCTGCCAGTATAGTTAGTCAAAGTATAGTAGTGCCATTTGATGTTCTCAGCCAGCATTTAATGATGATGGGACTCCAAACTAATATTAAAGATGATAGTTTGAAAGTAAGTAAAATAGGTACATTGAGTTTGAAGAACTTGTTGAAATGTTTGTTTGAAGTTGATGTACACAATATTTTCTTTGTATTATAGCTTGTATTTAATCCTTTGGGAATTGATGCATCCCCCAGTAGGAGTAAATTTGCTATAACTGTGGATGTAGTGAAACAAATAATGAAGACAGACGGGATTGGTGGTTTTTACAGAGGATATTTAGCTAGTTTATCAGTTTATGTTCCCAACTCCTCTTTATGGTGGGGATTCTATCAACTTTATCAAGGTATAGTCTTGTTTATTTATGAATATATATATATATATATATATATATATATATATATATATATATATATATATATATATGTATGTACGATGTAAAGTCCATGTAATGTCACTCGATTTAATGACAAACTCCCTAAACCGTTGAAATTGGTTGGAAAATCTTTGGTTGGTTTAGCTTGTTTTCAATACAGTGATACACCCCATATGGCATTACACCCACTCTCAATAAGTAAAACAGGCAACATTAAGTAATGAAAAGCATTTCTTAAGTAGCCAAAATTAGTGAAATTCGTGCAGCTGTGTACGTTCTTTTGTCACTTTATTATCGTAGCCTGTAATAAACTCGAATTTCGGCATCAAAAATTTCTAAGAAATTCGTTCTGTTGTTCACAAATTGGGATTGCACGTGAAGACTGATGTTACCATCACTAATAAGTAGGAGTCATGGACTTAATATGTTTTCACATTCTTAGTTCCTCACAAATTTTCAAACTGTAAACATGGCTAGTAAAAGAAAATCACTTTCTATTGACGAAAAAGTTTTACTGGTATGTATTGATACGAACAGTACTTGCTTTATCACCAAGATGCCTTAATATCGCAAGACGTGAATAAAATAATTTAAAAAATACAGGAAAAACACTGGTACACCAAAGGACCTCAGGCAAAGATAACAGAATATACGCAATATCGTTCAAGTAAGAAAATTTTTTTATATACATAACTACTTGAAATAAACTTTTTCTTTTAATAATACTGATTTTTCTTCTCTGAATTTAACGACAACTCTCTATAACGCCATATATATATATATATATATATATATATATATATATATATATATATATATATATATATATATATATATATATATATATATATATATATATTATTATTATTATATTTGTTCCCCATGAGGAACAATGAAACCTGTTTCATTCTGTAGACATGTGCATAGAACTTTGCTCGTCGTTTTCTGATTTCTTCCGTTATCGTATTTGTCTTTTGATACAGCTCACTCTGAGGTCTTTTCATCCAAATGCGGTTTCTATTGATTGGCCCGTAAATCTTTCTGAGAATTTTTCGTTGTTATTTTTCTATTTCTCTAATTCTTGAATGACCGTCCATAACCATTGTTTCAGATGCGTAGATTGCTTCTAGAAGAATCGTTGTGTTATAATGCCTCAATTTGGCGCCCCTCGAAATGCTCTTTTTGTTATAGTGAGCTGATGATAGTTTGTAGGCCCTTTGGAGCTTAGTAATTCTCTGTTCATTAGCGATTCGGTTTAAACCTGAGGACTGTATAACTTCCCCGAGATATTTAAAATGGTCGACTTTCAGAATTTTACCATGTTTTGTGATAAGAGAGAATTTATTTTTAAGTTTTCTTTCCATGTATTTGGTTTTATCATAAGAAATTTGTAACCCGGTTTTCTACGCAATTTCATGTAGTTTTTCTACGGCAAGAATGGCTTCAGTTCTGTTGTCTGTGATGATAGCAATATCGTCTGCAAAGGCGAGACATTTGACATTTATTCTACTTTCTTTTTTGATACCCACTTGTATGCCCTTTACGTGAAGTTCTCATTCCTTAATGATTTTTTCTGAAACAATATTGAAAAGGATTGGCGAAAGTCCGTCCCCCTGCCGCACACCGGTTTTAATTTCGAAGGGATCTGATACTTCGCCCATAAATTTTACCTTGGAAGTTGTACCTGTAAGTGCCTGTTCTATAATTTTTCGGGTCTTTCGATCGATTCCAAATTCTTTCATAATTTCACAAAGGGTTTCGCGGTCCACCGAATCATATGCTTTCTTGAAGTCAATGAATGTGATCACTGTATTTCTACATTCCCTCATCTGTAATATCATCTTCAAAGTCCAGATCTGATCAGCACATGATCGGCCTTTTCTGAATCCAGCTTGGTATTTCCCAATTAGTGGATCCGCTTGTTGTTCTACTCTGTTTAGGTGTGCTTTAGAAAGTATTTTGTACGCAACCGGGAGTAAGGAAATTCCCCGGTAATTATTGATATCCATTTTGTCACCCCTTTTGTGCAATGGATGTATCAGCGCGCATTTCCAATCCTCTGGTATTTGTCCCGTTCTCCAGTATTTCTTCTTCTGTATTTCGTGAAACCTATTATTATCATATCTCCGTTTTTCTCTTCTAATTACTTTGGAGGCCTGTTTTTGAGATATAAGGCTGTTTTCCTCATTTTTATGGCCGTTAAAATTTTTCCATGCAGTTATTCTCTTGTCGAATGCTTGGCCGCAAATTACGTTCCACCAGCGGTGTTTCCTGGTGCGAGGAGGTTGCCCTGGTGTAATGGCTTTCTGAATAAGATTTCCCAATTCGTCGATTCTTCCTATTGACATGTGCAATAATTCTTTCCTTGTGAAGTTTCGGATATTTGGGATCCGACCTAACTTTTTTGGGTGTAACTTTTTCATTTCTATTGGGTTAAAATTTTGTTTTTATTTGGAGGAGATAGTGATCCGAATCAAAGACGCGTTTGCGAGTTCTGACATTAAAGATTACAATTACATTGTTCTTGGAAATTGCGACAAGATCAATTAGGTATTCATCCTGCTTGAGACTGGGCGATCTCCAAGTAGTTTGCTTATGTGCAGGTTTTTGAAATTGAGTACTCATGATTTTGAGTTCGAAGTTCCTACAGAACGCGATTAACCTTTCGCCGTTCTTGTTGGTACGTTTGTGTTTGGTATGGGGACCCGTAGTATCTCTGAATTTCCTTTCTTTTCCTAGCTGTGCGTTAAAATCTCCTAGCAATATTTTCAAGTGGTGTTTTGGTATTTTATTGGTTGTTTCTTCCAATGTTTCCCAAAAATCTTGTACGCTTTCCGGAACGGTTTTGTTTTGGAGATTAATGGGAGCGTGCACGTTGATTAGATTGTAAACTTTATTAGCTGATTTAATAGAAAGCAACGAGACTCTCTCGTTGGGAGATGTGAAATTGATAACCGAGTCGAGTATGGAATTGTGTATCGCGAATCCGGTACCTAAAAGCGGTAATTTGTCCTTTCACGGCAGGTTTCCCTCGTAGATTCTGAAACTGTCGGTATTGAAATGATTCTCGTCCATGAATCGTATTTCTTGGAGAACGGTGATTTTCAGATTGAACTTTCTCATGGTGTTTGTGGTGAGCTGCTTCAGTTTATCTGTTTCAGCGGGCGTATTAACGTTAATTGTACCGATGTGATATATATATATATATATATATATATATATATATATATATATATATATATATAAATATATATATATATATATATATATATATATATATATATATATATATATATATATATATATATATATAATATATATAATATTCACGCAACGATCTAAAAACAAACAAGCCAGGTACAGTTAAAATATTATGCTTTCTGAATAAACCTCTACACGATTCCCGAAAAGGTAGTCCTAACATCGACCTCAACGTCATTTTCTGAGTAACAAATAGGGTATTAGTATGTGGGCTGTTGCCCCAGAATATTATTCCATATGACAACAACGACTCAAAATTTGCCTCCCATTCAAGTAATCAACATGCTGAGGCCACTTCAAGGTAGCATCAACATGGATACCCAAAAACTTGATAGACTCACTAGATGTTATATCATTATCAATAATATTTACTGACAATGGAAATGAACGACGAGAGCGATCAGTATGGAAAAAGACAAAGTCAGTCTTGGCAATGTTTAACCTTAAACTGTTAACGCCACACCAGGAAGTTATAGACTCAAAAGCATCTTCGGCCCTATTGATAACGGTGGCCAAATTATCGTCGGAAATTATGATATTAGTATCGTCAGCGTACATAGAGAACCCACAAGCCAGATCACCAATCACCTCCGGCAAATCGTTAATGTAAATCAGGAACAAAAGTGGCCCAAGGACACTCCCTGAGGGACACCTCTGACAACAGTAACATCATCGGATATACAAGTCGCTCCGCCTCGAACCAATTCAACTCTTTGTTTGCGATTACTGAGATAACTTCTAATTAATATAAGTTGATTATCTCTAATGCCATATGTCCACAATTTTTCCAACAATTTTATATATATATATATATATATATATATATATATATATATATATATATATATATATATATAATTTATAAATCATGTTAGAAAATGTTGGAGTTTTTATGGTCAATATGTAATTACTTATTATTATGAAGAGCAATTTTGCTTTATTGTTCAAGAAAAATATTAGTTATAATTTCCTACTTATGTAAATATAATTTTTCATAAGATAATTGTATATTTTGTTTTCAGATTATCTGTTTGCCATAGCTCCTGACTGGGTTTCACATTTACTAATACAAACTATATCAGGTACCCTTGGTGGTTTCAGCACAGTTGTCATAACAAATCCATTAGATATTGTTAGGACAAGAATGCAGGTTCAGAGGCTGGAGTCCATGTTTTTAGCTTCACAGGTTCTGTGGAAAGAAGAGGGTCTTAAAATGTTTGCCAAAGGTTTAAGTGCAAGATTGATCCAGTCAGCTATGTTTAGTTTTAGTATAATTTTAGGATATGAAACAATAAAACGTATATCAGTTAAGGAAGAGTATAAACAACACGTGAGATGGTAGCATTGAAAATTTTGAAAATATTGTCATTGAAAATTGTTAGGGGGTTTAGAAAAATTTATTTTTATGAAATTGGATATTTGAATTTTCATTGTGAAATTTTCTGTCTCAAAAGATCCAATTTGTAGTAAATTCATCATATATATGTTGAAATTTTAAATTGAATGAGGTAGATACAGAAGTTGCAATATTATTATCTCAGTTGATATTGATTACGAATCTATACCTCTCAATAACTTAGGGTTGATTACTATTTTCTCACGTTTGACTTCAAAAAAAGTACTCAAACTAATGAAGAAGTGGTGTATTTGTTTCAAGGCAATTACTATAGAACTCCAAAGACAACAATTTTAGCTCAAGCCTTCAAATTTTGCAGCTGTGTTCAAAAGTAATAATAATAGTTTTTATAAAACCAAATAGTGCCCACCATTTGGGATTAAGTAGTGAAAATTAATATTATCAATTAATATATGTGTCAAATTTAAGTTATAATTAATTTATTACTTGTATATCTGTTGACTTTTAAAAAACTATTTTACTTGTTGATTATTTCATAATTTATTTTATACTTGAATTAGTACAAAACGCTGGTTTTCCTCATTTCCAGATGTTTAAAAGAGTTTTTCTTGAGGATAAAACTTCTTCAAAGTAAATGATCATCTAATTTTATTACTTAAAATTTTTTCCATATCAAGTTTAGTTAAATTGATTGTTATTAATTTTCATTTGAGAAATGAAATTTATGAGATTAGATTTACTTATAGTAAATTCTATAAATCTGAAAATTATCAGTTATACCTCGAAAACTGTTGTGTTCCTTATTTGTTTTAGGGCAAAACATATTTTTTTTATTATGTGATTGTTCACTTAAATTTATACTTAGAAAATAAAGATTAGTATCAATTGTACATATCTTTTATTGAATTAAATTATATATTGCATAATATTTTTTGATTGAATTACATCAATATGAACACTTATTTTCAAAGTTTTTGCAGTTGTTTGGGATTAAGATTTTTTCAATATATGAAATCTTGGCAGATAGATCAATTGATCGACAGTTCTTAGAAAATTGACTATTGGATAGCTAAATCTCTATTGAAGCTCTTGGGAAATGCACTTTTTGTTATGTTTAAAATAGAACCAGAACCTCCACTTCCACCTCCAAAGGGAAAAAAGAGAACCTCAACAAGAATTGGAAATGCTGTTTTCCAATTTTTGAGATTTTCTTGTAGAATATATTTTAAATTTCATATATGAAGGAATATATTTCCATGAAACAGGTTTTTTAAATAAATCAGCATTAATAGGATATGTTTATCAGAAAAGTGAATACCAGATTTTAGATGCTATAAAGCATATGTGGCACTTAATGGTCAGTGGAGCTGAGTAGAAGGCAATAATCAATGGAGCTTCTCTTTTGAAAATCATCGAAAAAGAATCTGTTCATAATTAAAACTGTTTATTGTGATTGGACTACCAAAAATAACAATTAAATTAACAAATAACATAACATAAATAAAATGATAAAAGTACTTGGTATGTCAACCCTTAGGCTTATTTTGCTTTTGGTTGTATGCGCTTCAAAATAGTTGGTAATTTATAATAATTGATGAGGCCGATACTTGATGTAAATCGATAAACATGATGAAACAATTGTTAAGCCAAGATTTACACATACATTAAAAAGAATACTGCGTGACGTACGTTTCGATGAGATTCACCTTTTTCAAATGCTACGTGCAGACTAATGACATTTCTCGAATACATACAATAGTTAAACTTAAATTATGAATACAGAGAAAACAGGTAGATAACAGGTAGAAGGGATCAATTCATACTGAACTACTATATAGGAAACTAAGTAATTTTGAAAAGATTGAGAAGGGGGCTTGAGGTATGATCGATTTGGCTGTTCAAAAGGTTGCCAAAATATTTGTATTTATTAATTTGAATTGATTCGAACAAATTAAGTTTCAATCAATTGGTTCTAGAACCAATTTTAACACCGAGAAAAATTTAATTAAGCAAATAGCCGTGAATAATAATTATAATCCTGAAATAATAGATAATATGATATTAAAGAAAAACTTCAAAAAGGCGATTGGCTTGGTTTATCCCCTAGTCAAAAACAATATCAACTATAACAGTCTTACATACATCGGTAAGTTCAGTGAAAAACTCAAATCTCTTCTTTTTAAGTATAACATCAACATTGCTTACTGTAGGTACTGAAAATAACTTGGGAAAACATATCAAAAATAACAAATCTAAGGTCAACAAAAATAAAAAATCAGGAGTATATAAAATGAACTATGGTAGTTGTGATAAGTTTTATATTGGTAGAACGTTTAGAAGTTTTCAAATAAGAATTTCTGAACATAAACGTAGCTTTGATAATCAGAAGACATATTCACATTATGCAAATCATTTGATTGATGAAAATGATATATTCAATTCTGATTTTAAAATTTTGAATACCGCAAATAAGGGAATGAAGATTAATTTGTTCGAATCACTTCAAATTAATAAATACAAATATTCTGGCAAGATTTTGAACAGCCAAATCGATCATACCTCAAGCCCCCTTCTCAATCTTTTCAAAATTATTTAGTTTCCTATATAGTAGTTCAGTATGAATTGACCCCTTCTACCTGTTATCTACATGTTGTCTCTGTATTCATAATTTAAGTTTACCTATTGTATGCATAAGAGAAATGTCATTAGTCTGCACGTAGCATTCGAAAAAGGTGAATCTCATCGAAACGTACGTCATGCAGTATTCTTTTTAATATATGTGTAAGTCTTGGCTTAACAATTGTTTCATTATAGTTGATAATATATCTTTCAGTAGGTAAATGTACTTTTGAATATTTTCAGTTATTGTGAGTATTACGTTATTGTACCTAGTATTTCAAGTAATAGAATAATCCTCAGAATTATTGCCACTACATTTGTTTAGCTGCAGATACAGGTGGTCCTGATTTAAAAATTTTTGACACATATTTGAGTAACTCTGAGTTTTTTTGAAATGTAAACTGGATGTAGGATGTATATCTATAAGTCTCTGTCAATAAGGATAAAATATCTGTTTGAAAATGAAAATAATGTTGAAGTAAATTAAATTGCATATCAAACAGTATTTGAAAAAATATCAAAAACTTTGACAGTTTTATTTAATTTTCTATTTGATGTTGTCATAACATCACACACATAATACATCAATAATAAAAATACTTGAATAGGATTGATTATATATCCCAAACATCCTGCCTCATTCACAGTATTCAGTAGTCCAGCTTGATTATTGAGCTTTTTGAGTCTAGGTTTGAACAATGGTTTTGTAAGCATATAATTTATTTGCTACTTTCAACCTTCTTCATGTGAATCTTCTTTTCCAAAACTAATTCTCTAATAAGAAATGCTGTATTTTTTTCGAGTTCTCGAATACCTTCACTTGCTGCAACTATCTCTGCTTCGGTGGTGGAAATTCCAAATGAATAAGCACATATCTACTAAACGCCATCAGTCCAGAGCAGATGGTTTTGAGAAAAACGAAAAAAACGGTTTCTAGGCAACACATTTTTTTTAAAAACCAATCCACTGTGTTAAAAGGTAGTTCTCGGCTTAATGTAAACTTTTCCGTAAATTATTGATTTTCTATATTAACTCTTTCTTAAACACTAGCCTTAAAAGACGTGGACTTATTCCCTTTTGGCATGTTATGGGGTTTTCTGAAGTAAAACAATTCATTATTGCTTTATTCTTTATTTTCACATTATATACAACAGTAGTTTAATCAGAGTTTTCATTATCATCATTGTTTTCACACGTAGGCCATTGTAGAATTTCATTGTAGAACTGTACAAACTCGTGAGGGATGTACGGCATCAATTTCTGTATGTCTTTTATTTTTGCCGGTTTGATAGGTACCTTGCACAACAGGTAGGCCATTTCTTCTTCTATTGGAAGCCTTACTTCTTTTATTCCTGACTGTCTGAGGCAGAATGTGTGTGTGTGTCACTAATGAATCAATAAAACTTCTTGCCACTATCTGGGATTTAAACTGTGAGGAGTATGTATAATGCATGAACTTACTTATTAGGAAATTTACTTTCTTGTCTCTAGGTATTTCCTTTGGCTTTGTTGCTTCTGACATGCATTGCTTTTTATAGGATTGGGGCCACCATTTTTGAACTCGACTATTGCTTCTGAGTCAACTTCTTTTATTATGAACTTTTTAGACTTACTTGACTGAACTATGATATTCGTCAACTCATGAATGCTCTAAATTCTATCATGTTTTTTGAGTGCCCTTTTTATAATGGCAAAATCCCTATCACAAAGTAAGAACGAATATCCTCGTACAGGAAAAAATTGTTTGACTTTTTCAAACTGTTTTGTGTCAGTTAAGGCCAAAAGCATCTTAGCTAGAGCGTGATTTTTATTTTGACCCCCACAGTTGTCGGAGTAAACATGAAGTTCTGTGTAGAGGGAGGGGACACCCTTCAAAAAATCATAAACCAGGGAGCATAATTCGTTCGTCCCTTTATTAGCTATACCTTCATGGTACAGATAAATAGTTGCCTCATTTTTCTTGATATCATGAATGTTAAACACGCTGGTTGTGAGCTGACGTAAGTAAAATGTTTCCTGCACCGGTATTTGGGGAAGTTGGATGTTCTGCATAAAATCAAAGCAGATGGCTAGTACATGTGGCTCATCTTTGGTATCCACTTCTTTTTTCAAACGAGCATAAAACTTCTTCGCTTTACAATTGTAGACCATATACTCCGCTGTTGGGGCTCTTTTAGCTGCATCGTTTAGGTGAGAAACTTTCAGTTTTACCTTTAACTCCTCACAGGTACAACAACAGTAACTTTGGGGAATACCAAAGTGCAGGTCATAGTTGTCATCAAAAAAGTTTGCAAAGTGCGACTGGCTGACTTTATTGTCAGAATTTTTTCATTATACAAGGTGCACAACAGTTTTGTGTTTAGTCTTGCATCTAGACAGTTATAAGTTTTTGAAGCGTATATGGATTGTTTTTTGGGAAAACTTTCAATATGTTCCCTTAAAAGTTGTTTTGTTTCTGGCAAATGGGCCTTCTTGACATGTTTTCCACGCTTGTCAACAGGACTTTTGTCGAACATTTTTGAGGATTTTAGTCTCTGTACTATTTTTGCAGACACCAAATGAAAAGCTAAGAATGCTTTAAAACATACCCGTTTTCTGTTGTATCCTACCAGCACATGATATTGAAAAGTGTTTCTCTTTTCGGGAAGGGGCCAGCCAGTGTTGCCAACCTGTGTATGCTAGGAAGGTATCAGTCACGGACTGATACCCTTTTAGCATACGTCAGTAACTTCACAAGCCAATATCTAGGTATACCGGGCATAGGACTGAAATCCTTTTAGCGTGGATACTCGTATGTTAAACTATCCTCAAAGATGTGATTTTCTTTCTTAACTCAATTTACAATTTTTTTGTGACTGATGTCCTTTTAGCATGTGCCGATTCAAATGATGTTTGACTCTTTTGGCTTCTTCATGCAATGGCCCATTTTAAAAAGAGACAAATTGTGCCAGACGTAGATCGCCGGTTCTAGGATAGCCACCACGATCGGCATCAGTGAATGTCTTGAAAGTTTCAACCAAGTTTCAAGTTGAAACCATTATCGTCGAATCGTTATGTCGTCGATAATTTATATCGACGACTTTATATTTATCGATTTTATATTATTCTGTTTCTGAAACTTTAGCACTGTTATTGGTTCGAATAATGTTTTTAAGTTTTCAATAAATATATTCATATCTCATATTTTTCAATAAATATGAGAAACTGAGAAAATAACTTATCTCTTAATTTATATCTGTTATTTTCAGGGTTGGGGTGAAAGACTAATAAGTTAAGAGTCAATGTTTGTAATTACGCCTAGTGATAAGTACATGCTGCATTCTAGTTGCTCTCCTGAGTACACCTTCATATTTTGTTCACGTACTTGGTACCAAACGAAGGAAAAGAAAATGAACGTAAGAGTTATCTGTTCAACAAAAAATTGTTTTACTGTTTTAAAATTGAATATTCAAATTAATTTTCAAGTAACTGCCGTTTTTCAAATCACCTAATGCAATAAAAACTTTATCAACAAATTATTTAAATGAGGGTATGTACGATAAAAAGAACTTATTTGAACAAATAATTATTTATCAATTCACTTGAAAATAAATTGTTGGAAAATGGAATACGGAATTTCTTATCAAATTTGGTTTCACACTTGTAACAAACACATTTTATTTAATTTTTCCATGTTTGTTTTCTACAATCTGTGTCTTTGAATAACAATATTCAATAATAATGATAATTAGCAATAGTGAAGAATAATATTTAGCGGTGATTATTTATAGATGCCGTCAAATGAGGCTCAGTGGCCTATAGCGACCCTATAGGCCCTTGGCTTACTGGTGCTGGCGGGTTCTTGGGCCATAATCTTGGGCCGTTCAGAATCGGCGTTAAACTGTAAGTCCAACGGAGCTATATCGGTCTCCGCTCCTAGAATAATGATAATAATAATAATATTATTATTTTTACGATAATATTATATATTATAATATTATATTATAATATCATCATTAAAATGAATTAAACTCTTGGCTTAATGTTTCACGATTCATTTAACAATATGTATAGTCAACATGTTTCGAGCGTTAGCTCATTTTCAAGACTACAGGTCTTGAAAATGAGCTAACGCTCGAAACATGTTGACTATACATATTGTTAAATGAATCGTGAAACATTAAGCCAAGAGTTTAATTCATTTTAATATTCAATTATGTTTCACCAAGAGTTAAGCAAGAATTCAATCTCATTAATATCATCATTATTATTGATATTACTATGATGTTCGAATTAATTGGGACAAACATTTTTTTCTTCGTTTGCACTACTGTAGTAAGTATGTGAGTACAAAGGTGGCCCTCACACCTGCTTGTTTACTACCTGTGGTGGCGTGAGGACTCGAACTTGACCATAATTTATATTATGACCGGTTTTACCAGCAATTAAGTTGTGAGCCTACCGGTGCGACAGTTGGTGGTTTCAATTTTGATACGTGCTGTATTGTCTTGTCCAAAGATGGATATCACTCCGAGGAAGCGTTCCAAAATTATCGCGCTCAATGAACACACATCAATGACTGTAAGAGATATAGCTGAAGCTGTTAGTGTGGGAAAGTCCAGCGTTTCGAGAATTTTAAAAACATTTGAAGAAAGTGGCTGATCGTCTCGAAAAAGAAAAGAAACTGTTGCCGCAAACGCAAAACTACTCCAAGAACAGTCAAATTGTTGATAAGAAATAACAAAATTAACCGAGAAAGACAAGCTTGATCTTCGAAGGGATTCAATGGTTTCTGGTGTGTAGGTGAGCACGTAAACTGTGCGAAAACGACTGCTGGAGGTTTGCCGCAAGAAAAAATACCAAGAGGAAAGCAACTGCTTACGTAGAAAATTATGAAGAAATGTTTGTCATGGGCCAAAAAGTACCGTGCGTGGACTGTGGACGACTGGAAGAAGGTGGTTTTTAGTGATGAGACACATTTGTTTGTTCAAGGGTACAAATCGAGTGTTGTTAGACGAAGTGATGGGGAAACTTTGCGGCCTGATCACATCCAGAAAACCTTAAAATATCCTTCGAAACAAATGTTTTGGGGTTTTTTCACAACCAATTGCACTGGACGATTAGTTCCTATAACAGGGATGATGAATTCAGTGAAATATATGGAATATTGCGTACCAGGATTGTTCCATTTATGGAAACGTTTGATGAAACATTTCAGCACGACCTGGCTCCCTGCCACGATTCCAAACAAGTGCAGGCCTTTATGCATAAAAATGAAATAAAAGCACTCGATTGGGGAATTCACCTGATCTCAGTTCCATTGAGAATTAATGGAATATTTTAAAGCAACGACTGGCAAAAATGGATTGTACTACAAAAGAAAACATGATTGTAAGTGCAATTCAGGTGTGGTTTCTGCGTTACGTTAGTGGAATCGATGCCTAGGCGAGTTCAAGAAGTTATTTCTGCGTAAGGAGGACATACTTCCTATTAATATGAAGAATTTACGCTATTTTGTATGTATATACTTCATTAAAAGGTAAGATTTCACGAAAACAAAAAATTGTTTTTTATCCTTTGTCCCAATTAATTCGAACAGCATAGTATTTAATCATCTGTACAGAGTGATCTGTCAAATTGACAATTTGAATCCTCTGAAACTAAGTGAAGGCCCGGTTGCAAGTTATCATCAATTTAACAACGAGAAGCTACAGAGTTGGTGAGAAAAACCGGTTCACGGGAGACACATTACTGAGGCTACGAAGGAAAATGTCGACAAGGAAACGTCGAGCTACTGGTTGGTCTCCGCCAACCAGTTTCCCGAAACTGAGGGCACACTCCTAGCTATTCAAGATCAGGTTATTCCAACCCTTAATTACTTGAAACAAATCGTTAAAGACGCAACAGTGAGGGACGACAGGTGTCTATACGGATGACAAACATCAGAGACAATCCAACATATAACAGGGGGATATAAAAATATTCGCACCAACGGAATACAAAGAGAGATATGATGTCGTAGCAAATATCGTGCATCAAGAACTGGAATTGAAATTACATCTTCTACAGAAGGAAACGGTGTTCTAGTGCAAATACATGCCGGGGCTCGAACTATCTCGACTGATCAAATATTTCTCCACACTAAGCCTGACCTGGTCCTGGTTGACAAAAGAGCGCGGGAAACTACATTGATTTCATTTAATTCCATTCCAAATCCGAACAAACTAACTGAGAAGACTGCCGAAAAAGACTGTTCCAATTATCTTGGGATCTACTGGTATCACACCGAAAAATCTCCTTAAAAATCTCAGAGAACTAGGACTCGGTGAACATTTCTATGAGGAATTACAAAAATCGGTGCTGCTTGACATAGCAAGGATTGTCAGGAAAATTCTAGGACATAACGGAGATCAACACCATGAAGGTGACAATCGCGAAGATCTTCGCTATGGGGACCGCCGCTACGGGCCTAATAACTAGGAAAGGGCCCCCACAGTGCTTGATCCCTCTGATAGGTATCTTATATAATATCTGGGATAAATGGAAATTCCCTGTGAATGTGGAATCAGTAAGTCTTGAAATAGGGGAAAACAATGAAAATATTTGGAAGCTGTTAATCACGTGATCATAGCACTGAGAGCACCTCACATCGAAAACGTCAGTGCGCAAAGTACAAAAATGGCAACGATTTATGAAGTCACATATTTTCCTAGGATACAGCAGGAGTGAACAGCTAGTCCCATAGAACATACCTTATTTTGGTATTTTCTGTGGTCTGTTCATAACGAAACAAATTTCTCGCCAGTAAGAGCACAAAATAGTGCTCGAAATATATACATCAATATATTTAATATATATTGATGTAAATCTTAGAGTTTTTATTGTGCACGGAAACATACCTAGCTCAGAAATTGTAGCTTTTTTCTGACTTACCTTACACTTATCTTTATATTTAAGGCAATGTACATAATATCGTTATTAATTATAGCCTATGTGTTATGATCTGATATATGAATTAAATTATTGCCAAGTTTATTAACCTGAATATGTTGTGAAATTTTATCGAAGGATATTTAAGATTGAAACAAATACTAAATTTTTCGTGAAGCTTACCGCAATATATTGGTGAAAACAGTATCCAAATGGGCAAAGCCACTTCTAAGATAATCGCGTACAAACAGAAAGACGAACACACAAACAGGGAAAAATTGTAGGACCCATTTTTATTAGGTGGTTCAATTGAGTACCTATTACCTTAATTATATCTCCAAACAATTTTTTTTCCGATATATCTCTTATGTGCTAACAGCGATCAGTTAATATTTTCATTACATATTTATTTGTATACGTAGATTAATTTTATACGTTCTACCAAAATGAAAATTCTTATGGAGAAACAAGAATCCTTTCCTACATATCTAACTTATATGAAATCCTTTTTCTGTAACAATAAATTACTATTTTTAGGACGATTCACTCTTTTGAATTGGATAAATAAACCGTTTCGAAAATCATCAATAATAAAATATTTGTTGGACATACCAGCTAAGGATGCCCCTGTGTACCAAAAAAACAATAAGTGGAAAAATCAGTGACTCGTCCCGCCCGGATCCTGAAATTCAACTTCACAATGTGTATCCAGTTAGGGAACGCAATCATATTGATAGATAACCGGATTCCGTGAAATCCTCTTATGTGGAATCGAAGTTGTATGCCAACTGATGGAAAAAAGTGGCGTTACTATTCGATAATAGAATTTCTTTCTTCATGTTCCTGTGTTCTACTTGAATTCAATTCATTTTCTTTTGAACTTTAAGGTTTAATCAAGTCAACGGAAAATTGTGTTTCATTTTCTTTTTAGGATTAGTGTTTCATCTGGAAACAAAATATAATTCTGGTTTCTAATAGTCCAGTTCCATCATTTCTATTAGCATATCGCAATCTAGTAACTCGATGTTTTCTGTTAAGCAGTGTTGCTATTGCTGGTCTTTTTATTTTCAACCCTGTTTAATCAGGCCCTTTACAAATTGTCCATATAGAAATTTTAACTTTGGACGTTTTGGAAACACTTTGTTCAACTAAGAACCGGTTGATCTGCTCATTCTTTATGTAGATTGTCTACGAAATTGTTCATCTCTGGCATTAGTTGAAAATAATAATGATAATAGAGTTGATATTTTTTGTCAGGGAGTCAGGGAAACTACTTTTAACGAAGTGGCCATTGCAAATGTAAACACCTTAATAATAATAATACATTTATTCCCAACAGATATACATCCAATTACAGAGAAAAATTAACAAATTGTACAGAAATAATAATAAATAAGAAAAAATGAACGAAAAAAAAAAAACAAAAAAGAGAGTATAAGCGAATATATAACTACAACGAAAAAATGAAATTAAAATAAATTGAAATAGTATTGAACAATAACCAGATAGCTTAAAAATAAAATAAAATATTATCTATTACAAAGTTACGTATGGTCAGCAGAAGTTGACCATATAGTAACGAAATATATTTGATGAATAAAAATAAAATTAAAATCGATTGCAATAAAATCGATTTACTATCTAGTGAACAAATTAAACAACTAAAATTAAAATAATATTTATAACTAAGTAGACAAGAATTATTTAACTAATGTAGACAACAGAAGTTCAGACAACTTAGAGAAGAATGCCGATAAAATCTCTAAACATCGAGAACTTGAATGAAGATTCAGTTTGTCACTTGACAATGAATTCACAGTTCGGGTTTAACCCCATTTTCAAAAACTAAACACTCAGCTCAGCTTTTTTAGATTTGTTATTAAAAGAAGAAACCAGGTTTTCGTAAATATAGTGATATATTTACGATACTGTTATACAGTATCAACAATATACTGTTGATCCTGTACAAGATCAATCCAAACTTCATTATGTTCACAAAATTTGGAAATTGGAACATTTTTAAGCATTCCCTGTTCAAATAATTTCCCGTACAATATATAGTATAACTTTACTATTTAAGAATTTCCTCAGGTTTGCGATATGATAACCATAGTTCAAGATTTATACATAGGTCATTAATTACATTTATACATAGGTCATAAATTAAGACATAGGTCAAGAAAGCAGATCATAAAAACAGTTTAAGAGGGATGCACGTTTGTATTTACTCGAAAGGAGAAGTACTAACTAATAGTTATTAAATGTGTGTAATATTGTATATTCGTATAATGTTGACTATGTGTATTTTTTGTTATTGCTTATATTCGTATTTTTCTGTTATTTATAGCTTTAAGCTAATAAATCATCTCTTTTTCATTTTATTTCGTCTATGTATACCCCTAGAAATTTTGTAGATGGACGGTCGATCAGTATCCAAACAAAATCATTACATGTTTTCTGGTGTTGTGACTGGTTGTTTTGGTTGATACAATATCATATTAGTCTTAATTTGCCAATTCTCTAGCATTGCTGGGATAGTCGCGATGGTTCACATCCGCATCACCGCTATCCGCAACACATTTGTATGGTCAGCATAGTTCTTGATTTGAAATTTTGTATTGTTTACTACTAAGGAGTCTCTGATATCAAAGAGATGATAAAAGGTAGTGGACATATACTCCCATGTGGCACTCCATATTCATGAATTTTCATATCCGATTTTTCAGTTGCTCGCTTCTCATATTTTCACTCTTTGTTGTCAGTGGCTGAGTTATGATTCGCATTATTTCAGTGCTGTTCCTTTCGCTCCCAACCTTTCCAGTTTCAGCATCTTCAACTGTGACTTGGACAGTCTAAAGTCTTTGAACGACCCAAGAACATATCCAGTAGCATTCCTGAAACTTTAAAAGACTCAATGATTTGCTCTGTTAACATGTTTACCGCAGTGATAACAGATCTTTACGAACTTACTCCTACTTACTTTAGATAGCGATCAAGTTTGTTGAAACCACGTAACTTATTGTTGACTGTGCAGTTAAAACATATTGATTTTGGTTACACAGATTTTCAGGTACTCAATAACGCAAAATCTTGTTTTGAAAAATGAATGAAAACTGATGTGTAAATTTTAATATAATTTAATATGTAATTTTAGTATGTTTAAAATTTATTAAAAATGAAAGGCCGTATCGCAAATTTTGAGGTTATTACGGTTGTTCTGATTGATAGCTATTGTTACTCTTGATTTTGAATTTTCTATAATGGTTGTAAGACAGTTTTAACTTAATGAGGATAAGATTATTGATATAATCTACAACACTGTATCTCCCAAAACAGTTTGCCGGTTCAGTCTAGTATGATATAAGGAAGGTAAGGCATACATAGCTTTAGCAGGCACAGCAAACTTTTCGACTAAGTTGGCAGAAAGCTAATAAATCCTGGAGTAAAACGATCTAACTATGTGAGCTTTCAGGTTATATCACAGCTCGTTGAATTCAATAACACATGAAACTTTGTCTTAGGATGAACGGAAACATTTTTGCTAATGAAATAGAGAATTTTCAGTAACGAATCAAGTTGGCCAAAATGAAACTGTTCATGCACCATTGATTGTTATCAACGATTATTAATCAACGACAAAAGAATACTCCTATAAATAAGCAATTTTATACAAATCGTTGAATAATATAAACATAAACTTGATCTTTATTTTGAAATAATTTTATTGAAGAATGGAAGACAGTTATACCATTGAATATGCGTAATTTTCCATTGAAATTATCTAGAATTGTGTTTAAATCTATTCCAAGCAATATTTTGGACCGACTGACTGACTGACTAACCGAAATCCTGAAAGATGTATTTTTAAAACGTGGCAGATGTATATAACGTGGCATTGTTTTGTTTTTAAACGAATACATTGATTATTATACGGTGTTTTCATTTGATAATATCCGTGATTTGATTTTGATTTATCTTAGCTACGGTTTATGAAGTATGTTCAGAAGTTTGATAACCGTCAGATCATTTCCTGTTTGACAAAATAGTCTTACTAGCTTTTACAGATCCGATTGATTCGAAATTTGGTGCAGGTTTTCAGAAAAAGAGAACATAAATCACTAAGGTAGCTGAAAATCTATTGCAAAAAAAATAATTTGAAAATATAAATGAATGCTGATTCGAATTTAAAAGTTTCGGTGTTGAATTATTGAAAACTATTGTTAAAAATCTCCAATAATATTCACCGAAATATATTTGAAGCAATTGTTTATTGGAATTAAGTTATGCATCTATGTAAAATAGATGCATACCCCAACCTTTGGAAAAAAAGTATAAGGGATGTAAAAAAATATTCGGTCTTTCACCTTCACTAAAAGTAACTATACATACTGAAGGACCGTTTAGTAAATGAAATAAATTCACAATGAAAATTAAAAGATCATTGATTATGATAACATATGGATTACACAGAACCACTTGACGTAGTATAATAATAAAAAACTAGTATTGGTAACTACAGAAACAATAATATAAAATATAGAAACTTCCATTAAACTCTTGGCTTAATGTTTCACGATTATATTTAACAACATGAATTTGTCAACATGTTTCGAGCGTGAGCTCATTTTCAAGACTGAAGTCTTGAAAATGAGCTCGAAACATGTTGACAAATTCATGTTGTTAAATATGATCGTGAAACATTAAGCCAAGAGTTTATTTTAATTTAATATTTAATTATGTTTAATCAAGAGTTGAACGAGAATTCAATATCAGTCATAAAAACTCTCTATTAAATATAGTTTTTCACATATTGGCACCCCGACAGCTACATTTATCTCAAAATTATCGGTAGACTTATTTAATGAAAGTGAAATACCGAAAAGGAATTTGTTATTTTTACTCCTCATAAGTTTTTTTTTCGGTAAATCGAAATTTTTAAATTTACTGCTATCATCTAAAACTTTCCAAAAATCCAAAACCTTTTCCGTTGATATAGGTTACGTATTTTTCTTTCATACCAAGAATGTTTTTCATATTGTCGATTGAAAACTCTCCTGCAATTCATCTTTTTTTCATTTCCTAACAATTGCAACCCCATTCGGTCCAATACGAATCGAAATTATCGTTTCCTTCATCAAGACCATATCAAAGGAATACCTGAGTCATCATATTCTCATTCAAACCCAATAACAAATAGAGTCTCGGCACTAAGCTGATTGTTTCAAATCAGGACGAGAGAACAATGCTCGAAATGGGATTTTGCATCAATTAATGAACTCATATTGATTGAATTCCTCCAACAATCAAGGAACTGCAATCAGTAATATCGTGTAGTTTCTGTTGCTATTAGCACAGTAGGGATCGCCAATTATTGTGAATTCCTGTGTTTAATGCTTATTTTGTGGCAATCATCACACAAAGTTCAACGCCGTCTACTCAGTTTTAGTTTATATTAGGAAACTATCCTAACGACTATTGTAACGATATAAAGTTACTTTCCGGTAAATACCTATGTTGGATATTGCACATTCCATTAAATTATCAAGTGTTTTCAACATTTCCTAGCCTTTATCATACGAATTTCCTGTATCGAATAACATGTTAAGCTCATAAAGTAGATAGAACGAAAATATAAAAAAAACCGTTGATAAATTACAACGAAGTTATACTAAAATGAATTGTTAATATACCGGTAATAGATGAATTATTCGATATATTATTTGAGTTCGTTTTCAGAATTCTGAATTTTCTTTCAGAACTAAAACGATTCGCTGAGAAACTATTTACTTCACATTTTTCAGATATACGTATCAGTTTTAACATGTTTTTCTGGTACACGAAGGGTGTTGTTGAAAGGAGCAACAGAAATTCATTATATTTTCTGTTTTGTGGGGATTATTTTATTTTTCAAAACTTACTGGAATAATAGATCAATTGTCCCTTAAGGATTTCCCAGAATCTACTTAGCTCCAATGGGAAATAACCATTGGACCCTGAATATAACCATAAAACCAGTGACGTAGCAACAGGGTGTGCCGTGCTCTTGGTGCCTGACCCTCTTAAGCTGGTCGTCCATTAGGTTGGCAACGTGGCGCGGCGCGGCAAACAACGGTACCCGAACAAATTTAATTCAAAACGGAATAATAATTGTCTTTCAGAATCAAATTCCTCGAAAACGATACGAGCTGGAACAAAGTGCTTTGATTTATTATTTAAAACGTACATTTGTGAATAAGCGTTTCATTTAATTTTCAAATTTAAAATTTGCAAGGGTATCAGTGTTATAGGAAAAAATTTGTTGAAATGATGAACAAAAGGCCTCGTCCATTAGGTTTTTGAATAAGTTACAAAGAATTGGATATCGGACGCGTCGCTTTACCGACCTAATGGACGATAGCGTGGTCGGGACTCGTTAAGTTCGGATATGTTCGATTAAATTCGGCAACATTCGTACCTCCTCCAGCCCTTAAAATCGGAGTACTTCGACAGGCAAGTGGCCACCCCAACAACAACTCAACAAAAATTCGTAGTAGTAGTTCGCAGAACTTATTAGGGGACATTCGAAAGTATTTGAAAAATTTTTTCTCATCTCACAGGATATCTGGAGAAAGATGATGAAATTCTCCAAAGGTTAGCCTTTTTTAATTAATTTCATGAATTCAAATCCTACGCCGTTCCAATTTTTTTCCTCTTCTTCTTCTTCAATTAACGCTGTCAAGAAAAACATTTCTTCGTCGCTATCCATCTTTGTATCGATCTTCGTATCCATCTTGGATCACTGTCCAAACTGAAACTGAGTAGGTTCACTAAAATGGAGTAAGGAACGACCAGAGAGGGATAAAGTAGCCGCGCCGCGCCGTGCACTAATAGACGAGATCCTCATGCAACGTCTGCATGGCGCCGCGCCGCGCCATGTTGACGACGACCTAGTGGACGACCAGCTTTAGAAGCTCGGCTAGACTTTTCGCGATTCTGCTATTCCTAAGTTTCGAAAGTATCACAATTAACGCTCACAAGTTCTAAAGCAACAGGGAGAAATGAGGTCTTTTCTAAAAAAAAGTAGGCAGAACTTGAAATAGTATTTATAATGGTATTGGAATATTAAATTTTAAATATCACCAAAGTTGTATCTAGTGTTCTTCGGAGTGAAAATTTAACTTTTTGAGAATTTCCAAACGTTTGGGATGTGCCAGAACTGAAATTTGAAAAATTTTAAAAAACTATGAATCATTCATGAATCAAATGGTCCGAGACGTTAGGAGAGAATTTGATGAGCTGTTTTGTGACGAAGGTCCTTACAATCCGAAAGATAATTTGAAAATTGTCAGTCTTTTTTCAGTCAGTCAGTTCAGTCAGTCAGATTTCAGGAAATTCTTAATTCTGAAACTACTAAAAAACTATTTGAGGAGTACTAAGTCTCAAACAAGACTATCAAGTTCGTCATTTTTATCCATCTAAAATGTCTACGCCAGAATTTTAGATATGAAAGAAATTATTTCTCTTGTTGTGTTATGTTAATTTATTATGGGAAAGCAAGAAAAAAAATTTTTCATTCGAATTGCACCCACATGTATTTTCAGTTTGAGTTTTTGTTAGTACATACATATGAAACAACTATAAAATTAAACATTAAGTCACTTGACTTAAGTTTCACTGTATATATAAAAAACTCTACATATGTTTCAGGTGGTTAACCCATTATCAAGAGTATACAATATTTCTGAATTTCAAAATGTACAGTTTTCACTTATATATCCTAAACCACAGAATTTAACACTGGTGTGACGGAAATGACCAGGTGGGTTTTTGGTGGACCAAGTCAAGTGTGTTAATTTTTGATTTTATAGTTTTTAACATAATGTTTCACCAAGAGATAAGCGAAACCTCCGTGTCATTTACATACATATGAATTTGATTTCAATATTTATCTATTTTACTTTTAGCAACTACAATTCTTCAAGAAGCTTTGTTTTATCATTAATTTTATTTCCGATTTGTTTTCATTCTGCTTCTATTTCTGCATATGCATTTGTTACAATATTTACTTGATATATTATTTATTTACAATACTTGACTTGAAAATAGAAATTTTCATAATATGAACTTACGTTTTCGAATTATCACCGTATATACATTGAAATTGTTATTACTTTGAATTGAAAGTTTAGATGCTCTAGTTCCTGAATTCTGATCCCGATTTTTATATTCAACAGTTGTTACTTTTGAACTTAAAAAAATAATCGGGGGAAAGGCGCGCTGATATTTTTCCTCACACAGGCCCAGATTAAACTTGGTACAACCCTGGATAAAATTATTCAATAATATAAATTACATAGTTCGTTTTTTTTTACTTTTATTATGTTTGAGATCTAGTGGCATTAAACTCTTGAAAATGGGTATTCCGAAATATTTGTCCAGGGTAGTAGGGTAGACTGGGTACGGTTGAAACATTTTAGCGTTTTTCGTGCATAGCACCGAGATTTTTGAAGTTAGCGATGACAAAAATATATTAAATGAAAGACCTTATATCTGTCTATTAGTTCGGCAATATAATTAGGGATCACTGAATGGTACTTTTGTTTATAATCACATTTGACAACCATCATTTGTGATTCATCAGTGCCTGGGGTGAATTGAAACAAAAGCAAATGGAACGAAATATAATCAATTATCTTGTTTTATTTTATACCTTTCATAACATTTTAGGAATCGTAACTGCACAGATGAATTTCACAAATATTTTTTGCACAATTGTTATAAAAAAATATGCTTTTCACAATTGTGGCAAGCATATTTAAGGCTTTTGTGCACTCTTCATCCGCCCACATTTTGCATATTGTACATTGTATCTATTTTTCCCCTGACCTGCTTTCTGAATATGCTGACGTACAAACACAGTAGCACTCCTCTTCTTCTGATGACGATACTTGTTGAGGGCTTTCTTCTGAAAATTTTTTTCTGTTTATATTTCTTTTAGTGTTTTCTCGATCTAATATTTTCTTAATTGGGTTAGCTTTGGTTCGTTTTAATCTGTTTTCATATTCCCTGTTTATCTCTTATTTTTCAGGTATGTCTGTGTAAATTGTAATTTCCTAGTTTTTCGGCCCCTGATTGTTAATTGTCTTGAATTAATTTTCATAACCTTGTTTGTACATTGATAAGTCAGCAAAACCTTTCATAGTCTTTTTTTGGCGTACTCTTGGTATCTAAAAAACAAGAAAATAAATGAATAAACTGTTACAACCGTACCCACAAATAATGTTTCAACTGTCCCCAACCCACGTCTTGATATAAATCGGATCACAGTAAGAATGAAAATAAATTCAAATATAAACTAATCATACTGAGATATTCTGCAAACTTCTATAAAAACGAAAAAAGTTTCAATATTATAACTTAAAACAAAATCTTGATAATTGCAAAAATGTAAGTAGAGAAATACTTTCTTTTCCGTCAGAAAACACAATGGGGCCTCTTGTAGACAAGCACACTGAACGAAGATCGACGCAATACTCAAATTCGTGTTTTGACTCGTTGCCCGTTTCGTAATTCCCTTACACCCCTCAGCATATCACGCACTGTTCACGAGATATTTTGTTTGTTTCAACCGTCCACCGTTTCAACCGTACCCAGTCTACCCTACCTAAACAATTTTTGTGGAAGTAGTATTTCGAAATATAGTATACATTTTGATGAAGTTCTGTCTTTATTAAACTTTGGCGAAATTGACTCATTATTGAAATTTGAAACGGTAAACCAAAGAAAATAACAAAATTTCTAGAAATTATTGATATAAGTATTGATGATATTCGATATTCATCGACAAACATCTTTTAATTCTTCATCAAAAATTAGTTACTCACCCTACTTCGTTTGAATATTTATTGCATGTTTAAGAAAATGAAGATAAGTTTATTGAATTGAATAGTAATCAAAAGTACTTAAGAAGGAACAGTGATGTGCTACTTATTCCCAAGCATAAAACAACCAAATTTGAGTACTCACTCTATTATCAGTATTGAAAATATTCAAGCATTTACAGTCGAATTTGAAATCCCTAAATGTTTATTTGTCTGAAAAGACAGTTAAGTGTTTGTTGTTCACAAAGGAATGCTATAGTGTGCAGAGTACTATGATGATTCCAATGTAGGCAGTAATGTATGAATCAGTTTTTTTATCATATGTTTCTTTATTTTTTCACTATGAGTGAAATTCACAATGTAAAACTGTCCGAAAGGATTTTTCAGGCAATTTTTTTTCTTCAAATGTCGTTTTATATTGTTGGGAAATTGATATAAAATTGAAGCAATATTTTTGTTTGAGGACTGAATGGAAGATCAGGTTGAAAATTTAATACAGCCCTTTTGTTGGTATTCTTCTTTGTTGTAACTACTTCATTAATTCGATAAAATTAACAGTACAATGTAAGGAATGTTTCACAATAAAATATTATATTTTTAATAAAACAATTGTTAAACTGATTTACACATATATTAAAAATAATACTGCATGACGTACGTTTCGATGAGATTCACCTTTTTCAAATGCTACGTGCAGACTAATGACAATTTCTCGAATACATACAATATATAAACTTAAATACAGAGAAAACAGGTAGATAACAGGTGGAAGGGATGAATTCATACTGAACTACTATATAGTAAATTAAGTAATTTTGAAAAGATTGAGAAGGGGGCTTGAGGTATGATCGATTTGGCTGTTCAAAAGGTTGCCAGAATATTTGTATTTATTAATTTGAAGTGATTCTAACAAATTAAGCTTCATTCCCTTGTTTGCGGTATTCAAAATTTCAAAATCGGAATTGAATATATGATTTTCGTTAATCAAATGATTCGCATAATGAGAATCTGTCTTCTGATTATCAAAGCTACGTTTATGTTCCGAAATTCTTATTTGAAAACTTCTAAACGTTCTACCAATATAAAACTTATCACAACTACCACAGTTAATTTTATATACACCGGATTTTTTATTTTTGTTGACTTTAGATTTGTTATTTTTGATATGTTTTCCTAAGTTATTTTCAGTACGGTAAGCAATGTGGATGTTATACTTAAAAAGAAGATATTTGAGTTTTTCACTGGACTTACCGATGTATGTAAGACTGTTATAGTTGATATTGTTTTTGACTAGGGGATAAACCAAACCAATCGCCTTTTTGAAGTTTTTCTTTAATATCATATTATCTATTATTTCAGGATTATAATTATTATTCACGGCTAATTGCTTGATTAAATTTTTCTCGGTGTTGAAATTGGTTCTAGAAAGAGGAATATTTACTAATCGATGTATAAAACTACTGAAAGCTGCCATTTTGTGTTGAAATGGATGCATGGAAGTATTATGTATAATACTATCTGTATGTGATGGTTTATGGAAAATTGAGAAACTATGTTTGTTATCCTTTTTCATTATTTTGAGATCTAAAAAATTAATAGAGTTTTCTTTCTCAAGTTCCAAAGTGAATGTAATTTTAGGGTGTAGCGAATTAATGAATGTCTGAAAAGTGTCGAGTTGCCGAAGAGTACCAGTGAAACAACAGATGATATCACGTACGTCATGCAGTATTATTTTTAATATATGTGTAAATCAGTTTAACAATTGTTTTATTATGTTTATCGATTTACATCAAGTATCGGCCTCATCAATTATTTATTTATTATATTTTTATTTTGTATTACTACTATATACGTGATAGCTACATTTTAATCGATAAATATAATAAATCGGTTTCAATTGCCAACTGGAAAATCTATTACATTTCAAAATGTAGTAATAAAACACGAATTTAAATTTTTTCTCATATTTGAAATAATACGCATGACGCACGTTTGGAAGTGCAACTTCCGCTTCAAATGCTAAATTAACATAGGTACAATTTCATAAATACAGATGTCCATACATATTCGAAATGCCGTAACACATAATAATAAAGAAGAAGAATAGAATCTAAGAACTGAAATTAAAATTGAACAAAGGAACCTGGTAAAAAGGATAGGTATAAAAATTGAAATTACATGGAAAGAGGTTAATAAAGGAAAGGAATAACAATAAGACCTGAATTCATCAATTCATTGATGTGTAACGATTCTAGAAAATTTATTTTGAAACCTCTATTCTTTCTCTTCAATATTTTAAACTATGAATTGAATGTTTGACTTTCCTCTATCAAATTGACAAGATCAGAATCGGTTTTATTATTCTCAAACCTTCGTTTGAGTTAATTGAAAAAATTCCAAATTTATAATCTGAGAACTATCGGCGTATTATATGTGTGGTAATGTTAATCGATAAATATACAAGATCTGTTTCAATTACTAAGCACTAGGATGATTATGTGCCATTTTGCCAACCATACATCACTCGTTATTCATACAATATTGGAGGATGCATCACCAACAAGCAACTTGAGCGTATGTGTTCGACGTAGATGAATAGCTTCACCCCATCCACTCGATAATATGCAGTTCACGTCAAACCTTACCGATAAATGATCTATCCAGGTTGCGAATCTCTTTCGAAATGAATGGATTCAGATTTAATTAGTTTCTCAAGATGTTTAGCTATGCAATGTTCGGGTTTATCGACATGAATATTTCAATTTCCTAGAGCGAATTCGTCGAAGTGATCGGAAATTTGAGGGTTATTTCGGATCCCTTCGCTCAACTTTGTATTTAACTTTAAGTGGCCCGGATTGATCCCTACGGGGATACATAAATTCATTTCGCGTGGGTTATTGAAAATATCGATTAAAATATTTTTTATTTTGAGATGAAATGAAATTTTTCATATCTTGAGCCTGACAAAGTTTTCGATGAATATGTTTGACATACAGGGTGGGGCCGATATAAACTGATGTTTGAAATCCATATATATATATATATATATATATATATATATATATATATATATATATATATATATATATATATATATATATATATATATATATATATATATATATATATATATATATATATATATATATATATATATATATATATATATAATGTAATGGTAATCACGACTGACTAGTTAAGATATCGAAAAAGGTATTAGTGGGATAGCAGTCAAGGTGAAATCAAACAAGAAGACTCTTTTATCCTATGCTCGAGCTTTCGAAACTGTATTGTTTCTTCTTCAGGAGTGCTACAAATAAAATCACAATCAATTGTTGAAGAAGCTTACGTCGTGAATATTACTTACGATAGTGAGATTCAAAATATAAAGATGTTCATTAAATTCTACTAAAATTAATTTTTCAGACCACATGGCACAGCTCACATCCACGTGGCAATAATAATAGGTTATGACTGACATTGACAGTAGTTATTATGAAGCCATATTGATAGACGTGAACGTCAACGTCAAACCTTGAACGCCCAGTACAGTGAACTACATCATTAGTCCTGTTGTCTCACTTTATGATGTCAAAACGACCCAACCCGATATCAACCACATCACAAATTTACTATAAATCGAAATTCACAAAAATACATGAGAACGTAGACGTTTACAAAATTTTTATAAAATGTCAAAGAATTACTAAAAGATACTCAGTCAAGAAAAGTTATTAGTGAAATACACATGAAAAAAGGACAACAATACAAAAATACCATTTACACAGCCACAGAAAGTTATTACCTCCTTTTAGGTCTTTCTACAAGATATATATATATATATATATATATATATATATATATATATATATATATATATATATATATATATATATATATATATATATATATATATATATATATATATATATATATATATTGAAATATTTATTGCCTGTTTAAGATAATTTATTTCGAAAGTTAAAAAATAAAAAAAAGTATTGCTAAAAACTTTCGAAATATATATATATATATATATATATATATATATATATATATATATATATATATATATATATATATATATATATATATTTAGATGATCTATCCAATGCTTCAGATTGCAAGTGTTACAATAATTGTAAGAAGAAGCTCGAATACTATGGTGTTAGAGGCTTGCACTCGTATTAATTACATTGTTTCTTGAGGACAGGAAGCAGATGGTAAGCTGCGGTCGCGTGAGTACCTTCATGCTCAATGTAACGCAGGAAATTCCGCAAGGCTCAATCCTGAGCCCCCTTCCTTTATCATATATATGAATGAATGATTGGCCTAAGAATTTGACATGCTACGCTATATGGTGCTGTATGCTGTTTATACCTGTTTTACCGTGAACGGCGTTGAAAATAGAAAATTAAATTTAAGATATCTATAGGCCAAGCAATTATCTAGGAAAGATTCAAGGCAAATAAGTTTTCCACAGACTTCCTACCAATGGAGGAATTGAAGATTGAAGGGAAAGCTTTAAAGAATTACCTTCTGGAAAAAGCACCTTACAGCTTGTATGAGTTTGCAGTTAAAATTTCAATTTCAAGGTTTTACACCGAAACAAATAGAAGAAGAGATGGGTTGATTCAACACTAGGAGACTCTCATCATATTCAACTATTAAGCAGTGGATTTCTGAATTCAAAATGAGTCGTGTGAGTACCTCTGACGAGCCTCGATCAGGACGGCCTTTGATGTCACAACTTCAGAAATGATTGAGAAAATCCATCAAATAGTATTGGAAGACCGAAGATTGAGAGTACATGAGATATATGAGACCAGTAGGATGTCAGCTGAACGTGTGCGAAATATTTTGCACAACCATTTGAGCATGGAAAAGGTGTATGCAAGATGATTGCCGCATTTGCTAACGCTCGACTAAAAACTGATTCGAAAAAACATTTCTATCGAAACTTTGGCACTTTATAGGCGAAATCTAAACGAATTTTAGCGTCGATTCATAACTGTTGACGAGGCTTGTGTTCACCACAACACTCCTGAAAATAAAGAACGGTTAAAACAGTGGGTTGGAAAGGGGAAACCAACTTCAAAGAAGGCAAAAACAATTTTATCTCAAAAAAAGTTATGGCTACTGTTTTTTGGGATGCGGGAGGAATTATATACATTTATTATCTTGAAAAGGGTAAGACTATCACTGGTCTATATTACGCAGACTTTTTAAGGACGAAATGCAAATTGAACTACCTCATTTTGCAAAGAAAAAAATATTCTTTCATCGCGATAACGCACCAGCTTGGCGGTAAAAGATTTGAGAGCAACGAAGAAGTTATCGAAACTATAAATCAGTATTTTGAGGAGCTTGACGAATCTACGTTTAAAACAGGTTTCACTATTAGAACACCGTAATAAGAAATGTATCAGTGTTGATGGAAATTATGTTGAAAAATAAAGCAAAAAAAATTTTTAAACAGCGTTTTTCTTGGTCAGGCCGGAAACTTTTCACCCCACTCTCGTACATGGTACGTATTCATATATGAACACAAGTGAAATCTAACTTCACAGTGAATTATCCGAAGCTTGGCACGTGTTTCGAGCTTTTTGAGAAAAGAAACGAAGGCTCCCAAAGAGAAAGTAGCCATTTGTTAGATAAAGTTATCACTTCTTCAAAATAGCTCAACAAACTGATGCATAAATGGAAATTGAATGAATAAATTGGACTAAATAATGTTTATGAAGTTCAGCAAACTTTCACAAATACTTTTTAATTTTAAGATATTAGTTTTAGTTTAGAAAAAAAAAAAGAATTGGAGAGATCTTTGAAATATCCTGAAACACCTGAACTTTTCATCAGAAAAAATTATGCTTCATGCTAGAATGAAACCTGAAATCTTTATTAAATTTTTCTTGGAGTATCTCACGTAGATTCCTAGAATGTCTTATTTTCCTTACAGGATATGAAGGGAGTTAGAAAATATATCTTACTTCGAAAACTCGAATCTCCTACATTCATCATATTTTCAGCAAATTTCAACTAAAAGTGAGTTAGTGTACCTAAGAAAGAAAAATGCTTTCTCAAATCTCGACCTCCGGATATACGAGCGTTTCCTTCCAGATTTATGTAGTTCGAAAGATAATACTACTATATCCTCTGTTTATACGCCCATTAAATGATACTTCGGCGGTTTACAGCAAAAAGCTCTTTTAGAATCCTCATCGTGAAGTCTCCATTCACAAGCTTTATGGACACATCCAAATTATTACCTGATTAACTTTCTATAAAAACATATATTTTTGGAGTAACAAATCAAATAGCTTGACCCCAATCAGATTCGCATCTTCACAGTCGCTAAAAGTTCCCTATTATATTTTATACGAGGGTTACTATTCTGATTTCTAGCTTCAAAATGGTAAAAATATAAATTATGGAAATCAACTTCTTATCGTTTCCAAAATTATTCCCTGAAAGTCAAAAAATGTGATCGAACTTATCATATTTGGATCAAGGTAAAACCAATTTTTGTATACTGTAACGGCTGCTGTATTTTAAACGAATGAATCATATGTCAAAATTCAGAAAATTTCGTTATTTATTGAATAGGAACATTTCGATGAGCAGGGAAACTCATAGCTAAACTGCAGGTAACATATCAATTATATGCTTGACCACTGTTTGGTGACATCTGGAATTGTTGCGAAGTATTATATGACAGTGTTTAATTCTTTTCGTTTTGTTCAATGAAACCCAATCTAAAAAATGCTTGTGTGCCTTCAAATTCTCCGCTGATGAAAAGGAAACCCTGCTTTATAAGCAGCTCATGGATATGCTGACATAACCGGCATAAAGAAAGCATTGATAACCAATTTTATATTGCAGTAATAAATAGAATTTTTCAGTCGGAATTTTCATATTAGTAATGAATAAATTTTCTAGACGGAAATCTGGGAGAAGCAGTAAGGATTAATTGAAATGAAATTTTATTAATAACTAGGGTACCTGGAGAACTTTGAAAGCCGATATATTTTTCTCGTGAATATTTTCGAGAATACTGAGAGTCGTGTTCTATGATTTGTGGTCCACTATTTACATTTTTACAATGTATTCCGTGTAGAGCTAAGGAAACACCCATAAACTGAAGAAATGTAACTGTCCCAGTAATTTCAAATCAGTCGGATTATAAATAATTTCTTATGTATTACGTGTTATAGGAACATGTTTTTTGTAACGAAAGTGATGAACCTGTCACTGCTGTAATTGAAGTGAAAGTTCGTAATTTTGTAGAAGGTACTTCCTCAATATATCATATAATTAACTAATGGGTGATTTTTTAAGCGTAGTTTTCTTTAAATCGAATAAAACACTCAATTTGCATAATATATTCAAAAATTTTTATTCAAATTGATAACTTGGCCTCTGCCATTTACATTTTAAAGATAACTTCATGTAAATGTTGTCCGCGGCTCCGTATGAAATGGTCCGTTCGGAAGGTCCAATTTCGAGCATTCCGGCCTGTATCCCACGAATTACGCGTGTTATCCTGTAAGCCTTCAATCGTGATCGGCTTGTCCACATTTAACGACTTTACATAACCCCACAAGAAATAATGTAGAGGCGTCAAATCGCATGATCTTCGCGGCCAATTTACGGAGCCTTTTCCAGAGATAAGCTGCTCACCAAATTCATCCTTCAATATGTCCATTGTTTCACGAGATGTGTGGCATGAAACCAGATGTCAACCAAGTTCAACTCGGCCAACTGGGGCAAAAAAAAGTTGCGTATTAAGGCTCGATATCGTTAGCCGTTGACGGTAACGTTTCTTCCACGGTCGTCTATGAAGAATAATGGACCGATGATGCCACCATCCCATATACATCAAACTATCGTTTTTTCAGGATACATCGGTAATTCTTGTATGGCATGTGGCTGTTGATCACTAATGACAGTTTTGTTCATTTACATATCCGTTAAACCAGAAATGACCCTCATCGCTGAACACAATTTCTCGATAAAACAGCGGATTTTCATTAAGCGGTTTTTAGGCCCATTCACCAAAAATTAGACGTTGTGGTAGGTCATTCGGCTTCAATCACATAAAATTTTCCATGTGGTTGAGTAACACATTCCCAATTGCTGAGAACAGCGACGAATTGACATTTCACGATCCTCATTAACACTGTACGCTACGTCTGCAATATTCTCTTCAGAACGCACTATACGCATGCGAGACAATGGTTTAATGTCCAACAAAGTAAACTTGGTGCGAAAATTGTTGGTTCACCTGATCCATTATGACGACCATAATATGGTCGTAACAAATGATACACATTTTTCACAAATAAGCACAAATTTTGATAGTACATTTCAGCAATTTGCAATCGTTGCTCGTTTGTGAGTCTTTCCATGATGAAATGACAGAGTATACTGAAAACGTTTTACTGCGATAGATGACGTTTTGATGCCATTATCAATTAGTGCCGCCAACCTGAAAAACCTAACTCTTAAAAAATCACCCGTTATAAGAGATACTGCTAGATATTAGTCAGAAAATGTTTAAAATCTGGACCCTTTCCGAAAACCAATGAATATAGTGATTCGGCCAATTCCGTCAATTTAACTTGACCTATTCCGCAACATAATCTAGAAGCAACATTTTTGAATTTAAATGCCTTGCAGCCTTGCAATATTGTCATACAAATGCTCATCGGCCAAATAGCAATGATTTGCAGTGAACTGTCATCGATTTGCACGTTATAATTGGATTCAGCTCGATAAGGGTTAAACACAACATTTCTATGTTGTTATTGACTTGCTCTTGTATATCTTTGACTTGCAGAATAGCGAATTTTGCAGCATAAGTTTGTAAGTATAATTGCTGTCATCTTTAGGAACGCAAATTTAATTGTAAATTGAAGACAACTGTGTAATTTTCTTTGCAGTCAAGACATATTTACCAAGTGTTGTGTAATAACGTTTCTGTCATCTGTCCTTTTTACTCCAGGTTGACGTTTTGACTTTTGCTCAAACTTCACATGTGCGATTTTATAGCGACATTCAGTGCGATCTTCGAGACTTTTTATATTGATCTGTTGTAGATCTTTTTGGACCTCTTTTAGCCACTCTGTTCCGCATTTACTATTCATAATTACATAGAGTAGTTTCTTCAGTACTCTGGACTGTTTCATTCTGTAGACATGTGCATAGAACTTTGCTCGTCGTTTTCTGATTTCTTCCGTTATCGTATTTGTCCTTTGATACAGTTCACTCTGAAGTCTTTTCATCCAAATGCCGTTTCTATTGATTGGCCCCTAAATCTTTCTGAGAATTTTTCGTTCTTGTTTTTCTATTTCTCTAATTCTTGAATGACCGTCAATAACCATTGTTTCAGATGCGTAGATTGCTTCTAGAAGAATCGTTGTGTTATAATGCCTCAATTTGGCACCTCTCGAAATGCTCTTTTCGTTATAGTGAGCCCATGATAGTTTGTAGGCCCTTTTGAGCTTGGTAATTCTCTGTTCATTAGCGATTCGGTTTAAACCTGAGGACTGTATAACTTTCCCGAGATATTTAAAATGGCCGACTTGCAGAATTTCACCGTGTTTTGTGACAAGAGAGAATTTATTTTTTGGTTTTCTTTCCATGTATTTGGTTTTATCATAAGAAATTTGTGACCCGGATTTCTGCACAATTTCATGTAGTTTTTCTACGGCGAGAATGGATTCTGTTCTGTTGTCTGTGATGATAGCAATATCGTCTGCAAAGGCGAGACATTTGACATTTATTCTATTTTCTTTTCTGATACCCAGTTGTATGCCCTTTACGTGAAATTCCCATTCCCTAATGGTTTTTACTAGAACAATATTGAAAAAGATTGGTGAAAGTCCGTCCCCCTGCAGCACACCGGTTTCAATTTCGAAGGGATCTGATACTTCGCCCATTAATTTTACCTTGGAAGTTGTACCTGTAAGTGTCTGTTCCATAATTGTTCGGGTCTTTCGATCGATTCCAAAATTCTTTCATGATTTCAAAAACGGTTCTGCGGTCTACCGAATCATATGCTTTCTTGAAGTCAATGAATGTGATCACTGTATTTCTACATTTCCTCATTTGTAATATCATCTTCAAAGTCTAGATCTGTTCAGTACATGATCGGCCTTTTCTGAATCCAGCTTGGTATTCCCCAATTAGTAGATCCGCTTGTTGTTCTACTCTGTTTAGGAGTGCTTCAGAAAGTTTTTTGTACGCAACCGGGAGTAAGGAAATTCCCCTGTAGTTATTGATATCCATTTTGTCTCCTTTTTTGTACAATGGATGTATCAGCGCGAATTTCCTATCCTGTGGTATCTGTTCCGTTCTCCAGATTTCTGATATCAAATGATGAAGTTTTTGCGTCAAAGTAGTATCGTTGAGTTTCCAGAGTTCCGCAATAATTCCATCTTCTCCTGCTGCTTTGTTGTTTTTGAGTTGCTTTATAATTGCCGTAATCTCTTCCATATCAGGGGCTTGCGAGTCTGGATGCGTAAAACCCGTAAAGTCGAACTTAAGTTTTTCTTGGGGTGGATTGCAGTTGAGAAGGGTGCTGAAGTATTCGGCTGACATTTTGCAGTTATTTTTTGTGTTAGTTTCCAACGAGCTATCGGATTTTCTGAAACAAAGACTAAGCGCTTGGTATTCTCGCAAGTTTTCTCTGAAAGTTTTGTGAAAATCTCTTGTATTATTATTGGTGAAGTCTTTCTGTATTTCGTGACACCTATTATTATCATATCTCCGTTTTTTCTTCTGATTACTGTGGAGGCCTGTTTTTGAGTTATAAGGAAGTTCTCCCAGTTTTCCTCATTTTAATGTCCGTTAAATTTTTTCCATGCAGTTATTCTCTTGTCGACTGATGGTCGCAAATTACGTTCCACCAGCGGTGTTTCCTGGTGCGAGGAGGTTGCCCTAATGTAATGGCTTTCTGAATATTCTTTGTGAGTATTTCCCTGGGATGGAGGCTGGGCGATCTCCAAGTAGTTAACTTATGTGCAGGTTTTTGAAATTGAGTACTCATGATTTTGAGTTCGAAGTTCCTACAGAACGCGATTAACCTTTCACCGTTCTTGTTGGTACGTTTGTGTTTGGTATGGGACCCGTAGTATCTCTGAATTTCCTTTCCTTACAACACCTGAACAGACTCCAATGGATTTGTTAAGTTAGTTTTTGGCCCGCCCTGTGTATCAGTGTCTCCTTTATCTAGGAGACTTTTCCCTATCCGCCACCCGGGGGGCGCCCGATGGGGGTACTAACAACCCCACACGATATATATACACTGGAATCTCTATAACTCGAATGTCAAGGTCTACACTTTATTTCACAAAAAAATTATTTGTAAGTAATCCGTACCCAAAACACAACACAAATTCGATTCGATTAAATCGGTACACACAAAACTTCGTTAATATAATTTGATGTTATGTTATCCACAAACTATCAACACTAGCACCTAAATAACAGTATAGAAAATTGATGAATTGAGGATTAGAACTGAAAGCGTACAATATTCACCTTCAAACTACGAAAGTCTTAAACAACACAAAATTGATTTCGTTTCATTTAAATTTGTGAACAAACTAAACACTTTGTTTTTTAGTTTGATGTTGAGATTTCAACAAATTATCAACAACTCATTACACTATACACACTTGAAAAATATGAAATTTACCAAAAGCTTAACTTAACTTATATATTATTTTACAAATTATTTAACTTCAAACTGCGAAAGTTTTGAGAAGCGTACTATTTGCATTAGTATACCAGCTCAACTAATCGCGGGATTGTTAGACCACTATATTATATCACACATATTCATTTCATGGCCTGTATTAAAGGTGGCCGTCGCTGTAGCTTAGATGTTGTATTGGGTGGAAGAAATTTAACTTTCACGGCTTTAAATGGTGGAATTATGTTGTGAGCTGTACAGTGATATTACTTGTCAATGAATAGTAATATTTTTCGTTTCTCCTCAATCATCTTCTTGTAGACCTTAATGAGCCATCCTTTGAATATTTCAGCTGTCATGCAGGCTTTCTTGTCAGCATCATAGTCTAGTGGTAGCGATTTACAATCAGAAAAACAACGAGGAGTTTTAGCCTTTTCTATAACTAAAGGTTTAATTTTTTCAGAGCCTGTCATGTGTGTTGCTAGCAATATTGTTGATCGCTCTTTACTGTGCTTACCGCGATGACATTTTTCATTTTCAAAAATGAGTGTTTTATCAGGTAAGCAGTTGAAAAAAAAGGTCAGTCTTGTCGGCATTGAAGACATATTTTGATTCATAATCCTTCAATAAACTCTGCAACTCAATTATCCACTCATCACATATCTCGTTATTGACACTTGCACAACGCAAAGTTCTAAACACAAGTTCATGGCGCTTCTTAAAATTCACCAACCAACCGATCTGCCATAAAAAGAACTGTGTCCCAGTGATTTTGAAAATTCTTCTGTCTTTTCGAGTAAGATAGGCTTATGTTTTTGTACCGACACTGTTTGAACCAGGTGAGTGAGCATTCTTCTAAATCAGGAAACTCTGCTAGTCGCCGTGTTTTGCTAGATAAATTGCTACTTGATTAATACCTTCGCAATATTTCGGCTTCATTCTTAATTATTGTAGATAAAGTGCTTGCTGGCAATCCGTATTGAGCTGCGACGTCTTTTTTTAATGCCACTTTTTACCGCATTGATAACATCGCTTTTTTGACGTAGAGTCAAAGTTTTTATTTTCCGCTTGATAACTTATTTGATATTGCACATGCTGATGCCTTCGACGGAATGAAGATAGAGGAAGACAAAGATTTTTTAAGGAAACAGAGAGAGGCAGGTCGACCGGGATGCTTAGGTGGAATTGACGAAAAATTGGCGGAGAAAGTCCGCTTTGTACTCATGTTGTTAGTTAACTGCCAAAATAATACTGACGGACAAGCTCCGCTATAAGTAATCGTGTCCTGTGTCCACAAGGAACAAACATCACGTTCACTGCGCTGTGGCACTTAGAAAGTTTCATGAATTTATACAAAAACAATAAATTAGAAGTCCCGAACCAAACATTCATTCTGGATTTTACTGCTATTACATATTTCGGGGAATTCCAAGCAAGACGTCATTATATTTTACTAAATACGACTTACGGAGTCTCCTTTTTGAAATTCGAGTTCTGGAGTATAAATATGTATCATCAGTAAGTACTTCGTAGGGATATAACATTTTGTTCGATATCTAAATAATTCAGATACCGCTTATTTAGGTGTTCAGCGGAAGGGAATGGCAATTTTTTTCGACTTACTGAGGATTTCGACTCTTCGAGTTATAGTGATTCCACTGATATATTTATATATATATATATATATATATATATATATATATATATATATATATATATATATATATATATATATATATATATATATATATATATATATATATATATATATATATATATATATATATATATGTGTGTGTATAATATTTTCAACCATTTATAATGACTGTCAACAAATAACAGCTCAGTCTATCAACTTAATAATACTTAGCGATAGAATAGTTTGAAATCAGACTGGTACTGGCGATCCGAAACCGCTTTGAAAACGATTCGTATATTACCCTGCCCAATATCAGTAAATATTGACGAAACCCGTGTTCGGTTTCATTATTTCTACATAAAATTAATTAACATCATAGTACACCCTTGAACGTCCAAATTCGACATATTTTACGGCGTAAATATATACCGAAAGGCAAATTCGAAGTTCCTATCCGTCGTCCTCGCTGCACCGGGCGAACATCATGACCACAATTGAAGTTCGTTGGCATCTTTCCAGGATAATAAACCGCATCGTGGTTTGATACATCATTAAAAACGACGAACACATTGTGCCCCGATATAATTTCTACAGGAATTATGGCATAAAATAGGGCGTAAGGATGCACGCGTCATTTAATCTCGCCAAAGAATTATGAACCGAACGGAATGTTACAGTATTCACTTTGCCACTGAAATGAGATTCTTTGTTCAAATGCGCAATTAGAATTTCATTAAGTTGATTGTTATTGTCGACATTATTTCGAGTGACTCGAAAGCCAATCTTTTGAGTTAGGTGGAACAAAGGAAGTAATTTACAATTTTTAGGTCATTTCCGATTCTAAAGTGCTGTCTCTAATTGTCCTCAAGATAGGAATTCTCGTATTGTGATTTTGGGTTCTTGCGTTATCACAACTTTTATGAATATTTGTTAACTGGTGAAACAATACTGATAAATCCTTTATCTCCCTATCTTTCAATAAGAATTAAATGGCATATTATACTGTCCTGATTAACCTTATGAAAATTAATAGTTTTTCAAGTTTTGGACAAATTTTAATGAATGGTGTTTTTTTAAGAGGTATAGAATTTTGCAAATTTTAAATTGCAATAAAACCACGATTGATCATTCGATTGACAAGAATTTTTTTTGAATCGAAAGATAATCTTGTGGCATTACATTTGAAATATGATTTCTGGCATATGACCGCCACGGCTGGCTCGGATGTAGTCCAATCTGGACGTCCAATTTTCGATGACTTTTTCCAACATTTGTGGCCGTATATCGGCAATAACACGGCGAATATTGTCTTCCAAATGGTCAAGCGTTTGTGGCTTATCCGCATAGACCAATGACTTTACATAGCCCCACAGAAAGTAGTCTAGCGGTGTTAAATCACAAGATCTTGGAGACCAATTCACAGGTCCAAAACGTGAAATTAGGCGGTCACCAAACGTGTCTTTCAATAAATCGATTGTGTCTCGAGCTATGTGACGTTGTGCGCCGTCTTGTTGAAACCACAGCTCCTGAACATCATGGTTGTTCAATTCAGGAATGAAAAAGTTAGTATTCATGGCTCTATATCGATCACTATTGACTGTAACGTTCTGGCCATCATCGTTTTTGAAGAAGTATGGACCAATGATTCCACCAGCCCATAAAGCGCACCAAACAGTCAGTTTTTCTGGATGTAACGGTGTTTTGACATACACTCGAGGATTATCTTCACTCCAAATGCGGCAGTTTTGTTTGTTGACGTAGCCATTCAACCAGAAGTGCGCTTCATCCTTCATCGCTTCATCATCGATACGTATTCCGTACAGAACCATTATTTTCGAAATCAAATTGCACTATTTGCAAGCGTTGTTCAGGCGTGAGTCTATTCATGATGAATTGCCAAACCAAACTGAGAATAAATCACTTTTCAGCTGTCAAATCGGTCGCCATCTTCAAGAGTAATGCCAACTTAAAGTTCTATATCTCTAAAAAAACACCCTTTATAATTAAGGCTACTTATTCTGTAAAATTCTGCGGGCGACTAAATATAGAGTAGAGGGAAAAATATTTTTGTTATTTTTTCAAAATTGCTTTTCTCAAATGTGTTTTGAAATGTTTCGAAATTTCTAATCAATAATTTGAATAGCATTTCAATTTAAAAATATATTATGACAGATATAAATCGAGCATTTTTGTAATTTTTTCTTTAGTGAAGCACAAAAAATTTTTCAAATATTTCACAAGAAATTATTAAACAATGAAATATATATAGAAAAATATTCAGCGCATAATGAAAAAACGATAATCGAATGAGATTTTAATTTTGTTAGATGAAATAGGTTTTAACAAACTCAGAAAATAATTTGTTTGAAAATTAGTTAGAGTTTTTTGTCAATTCCTGATGAAACCTGACCAAGTTCTTTCTAATCTGACTCATATAAAGTCTGGGCAATTCACAAACATAATTACATATGTTGATCTAATAATTGTGTAAAATGATCTTTTGTTTGGATTGAATTCATAACTGAAAATTTGGAGTACCATAAAAATGCTCATCCAAAAAAGGTATTCAAACGAGCAACATTTTGGACTATTTGAATATGTATCTATATTGATCAGTTTCCAAAATTAGCGACCTGAAACTAGTATACTAAGAAGATTTATGTCTCATTTAATGATATACTAAATTTTTAGTTTCACGAATCTCCTCTGGAAAAAAATTTCGCATAGTTATTTCAACTATGGAAGGTATAGAGTAGCAGTTATTCATAATAATTATTAACATTACTATTACATTGCTATTTTATGAAAAGGTTGTATCTCATAATCTTATTAGTGTTTTTCATCTATGAAGTATCTTTCCAAATTGTCAGTGATGTGCACGGTTATAATACATAAAAGAAATGCTGACAATTTCTACATGCAAGTTTGTAAGCTTTCTAAATCCAGGAAGAGCATATTTTATGAAGGACTCAACGCATTTAATGAATTGCCTAGCTCCATAAAAACAATAAATGACCTTAAGATATTCAAGCGTAAATTCAAGTAAATTTTCGTACACATGAAATTAGCGTTGAACATTTATTTAGCAATAGCTATTATAAAATCATATATTCATTAAGGCTCAAAATGTAGTATTTACATTTGTATGTTTAAAACGAACTTTCATTTGAATATACATGAAATATTCGTGCACATTGCGGACAATTTTCTGTGGTGTTCGAATGAAATATCTACAAAGCCTTACACTCGCGTTACTGTTGTCATGAGTAGGAATCTTGAACGCTAGGGAGAGTTTATACGTCTTTTCTCCGATAGAGGGAGCCTACGTGAATTTTTCACTAGGTAAAATTCACCTCAATTTGGTATAGGACCTATGTTCGTTTTGAAAGTCATTGATTCTTGATTGATAGATTAATTATGGACTGATGATTCATAATAATGATGAAATAATTGTATCCTATTATCATTCGACAAGATTGATGAATTTTTCGAAATGCTCTTAATATTCACTTTCGAAAATGATGGGTTCGTTCTCGTTGACAACATTTGTGTAGACATCTCCCTGAGAGTTTTATTTGAAATATTTCACTGAAAAATTCTTAAACGGTACTTTTTGAACAAGTGTCACTAAAAATTGTATTGTTGGTATATTGCAGTTTATCAGAACTAATATTCGACAAAACTTAAATTCACTGAAATTAGACGAATTTTACAAAATTTTTGAATACCGATCTGTTCTGAATTTGAACTCTTCTCAACTATAAATAGAAGTATTATATTACATTATCAATGTAATATAATCAAAGCTTTTTTGAAAATCAATAAATTCTGGATTTTCTGGGCTTCGAAAGAATGCAATATATAACATTTAATAAATTCGTAATTGAATAAGTGAAATATTATCGGAATTGAATCTGAAAATATTATGTTAGTTATTTGCCAACCAACGGGTATGATAACATTTTGTTGAAGTCAGTACATGATATATTTTCCAATGATAATCTATTTTATGTTATAACATGTCTTGCCTCCTGAATTTAATGCATAAGATGAACAAATTGCGGGGTATTTTTCGAACTAATTGTAAGAATTTAAAGAGAAGTGTTTACTCCTTGAAGCATTTTGAGAATATTTTGTCATTTGATTATTTTTCAAATCTGAATTGTCTTGAGGAGACGATGACACAAGAAATTAGAACAATGAAATATTTATAATTCGTCGAAATAATCCATCAGCGAGTGTCATGTTGAGGGTAGATTTCTGTACCATGCTTGGCAATAATTTCTGCTGAAAAATGAGAATTTTCTGAACAAGAAATTCATGTAGAAGCTCGGACATCTTTTATTTCTATATATGAATATATACCTATTATATATATATATATATATATATATATATATATATATATATATATATATATATGTATTAAATTAAACACTTGGCTTAATGTTTCACGATTATACTTAACAATATCAAATAGTCAACATGTTTCGAGCGTGAGCTCATCTTCAAGTCTCCTTCTTAATGTTATCATCTAGGGCAGGGCTTCTTAAACTTTTTTATATAGCGACCCCCTTCAAGCTTAGGAAATTTTAAACGACCCCCTCCTCCATATAATGAAATATATATTAACCGTAGATGTAGATGTAATATCGCAATGTAAATAAAATTAAAGAATACGTACAATGTAAATAAAATAAGTAATAAATACACATATATATATATATACATATATATATATATATATATATATATATATATATATATATATATATATATATATATATATATATATATATATATACCCCTTTCAGTAGTCTCGCGACCCCCAGGGGGGGTCGCGACCCACAGTTTAAGAAGCCCTGATCTAGGGTGTTCAAATTCTACTGCGTGTAATCTATATGATAATTCATATGGCGATTTTAAGATATAGTCCTAAGTTGTATCATTGTCGGTACCATTTTTTCATCTCCCTTTGTAACCAAAATTTATATGCTGTTTATACGGCTGATTTTGATTGCATAGAGTTGTGGTTGCAGGAAATCTTCATATAGGTTTTTGGTGTTAGTTTGTTCTATAGTCATTCTTTGATGAACCAAATGTGGTTGTTGAAAGATTTAAATTTGATGAGAACTCTTCAGTAGTGAATAGCGATATATACGTTGCTGGCATTATATATATATATATATATATATATATATATATATATATATATATATATATATATATATATATATATATATATATATATATATATATATATATATCATAATTATACCATCAACATTTTTGAAATTTCAGAATTAAATGATGCCATGAGTGCGAGACGAGAATTCCTGAAGTCCTGTTGAAATGTTTAAATATATCATGGCAGGAAGCTTGCACTTTGACCTCTCAAATAAATGGAAACAGAGCCTGTAAAGTCTTTATCTAGCTCAAAAATTTCCCTTTAATGTTCTACTCCGCGGAAAGTGCGTTCGTATAATTTACTCTTTCACGGCTAATTTGAAAGCCAGGGAATGTGGATCAATTTTTAATGACTTTGCTCGAGATGCTGTCTTCCATATTTCATTTTTTTCAAACCGTTCAACGAAAAAACCGCGCAGATGTTCCGACGAAAATATTAAGAATTGTGACTTTTAGTATTTTTTTACTTGTTCCTAATTTTCGCTGGTGAAACATGCATCTAGTAAATATATTTTCATTTCGTTTAATGAATTCAAGTTGTCGACTGGTGTGAAAAAATGTAATTATCAGGCTGGAGTTTCAAGATGATGACAATTATTGATGTGCAATTGAAATATAACAACCCTCGATATTTTCAATTTTAATCCAAATTTCACACTTTTCTCCTCAAATTTTATCTCCGCTGGTTTTCTTTGTTAATGCCTATCATGAGAAAACGCCGATTGATTTAATAACATTCAAGAAGACAACATTAATATTCCTAAGAGAGTCCCTTACTTTTTGAGCAAAATAGTTTTTGAAAGAAATACTTTACTTCGAGAATAATGATATTTTGAGTGAAAAAAAATACTTTTCAGGCCATAACAGTTCCCCGTCAGTATTTCTTCACCAAAAAACAATGTTCAAAAAATAAGCTACTGGCTTTTCTTTTCCATTTTTTTGTGTCTGTTTTAATATTGCACCCAAACCTTCTATTGAAGCATCTGTGCATATTTTAATGGCTAGATTTTTGTCAAATATCTCTAGCACTGGTTGATTGCACAGTAGTTATGTTATTTCTACAAAGGATTTTTCGGAATCTTCTGACCAATCAAATTTAACGTTTTTTCTTGATAATCTAGTAGTCGATTGATCTATTGATAAGAGTTTTGTTATGTATTCATGATAAAAGTTCATTTTGCCTAACAATTGTCTAATGTTCTTTTGTGTTTTTGGGGTTGGAAAATTCTGTATTGGAACTAAATTATCTTTAATGGGTCTCACTGTATTATTTTCTATTATGTGTCCAAGATATTCAATTGATTTAGGTCCAAACGTGCATTTTTTATTTCAATCTAAATCCTTCTTTTATAATGGTTTCTAAAACTCGTTGTATGTGCATGATGTGCTCTTCAAAAGTCTCTGAAAATATTAATATGTCGTCTATATAGTTTTCTGTGAAATTCTTGAGATAATTTTTTCGCAAAATGCTCGATAAAATTCTTTGGAAATTGCTGGTGCTTTTTTTTAACCGAATGGTAGGCCAGTCCATTGATAATGCCCTTCTTGAGTTATGAAGCCTGTTTCATTTCTATCTTATATTCTTAGTGGTAAAGACCAAACTGGTGAATTGATATCCAGTAATGTAAAATATTTGCAATTTCTAGCTTCAATTATTATATTACCAATTAACGGCAAAGGTTGCGCCAGGGGTGTCACAATTATTTAATACTCTGAAATCGATGCATAATCTTCACCTTTTTATAATACTAGACTTACTGGTGCAGCAAATGGGCTATATGACTCTTCAATTGAAGTTTTTTACAATAATTTTCACATTTCCTGCTCTTTGTTTTTCCTGTCTTCGATTGTACATCTGTATGGTCTTTTACTACAAAATTTGTTCACTAAGAGATCATTTCTTGCTTCATAATCTTTTACTGTTTCTATATAATATTTATCTTCAGCAAATATTGCTTTATATTTTTCTATCAATTGCTTTATTTTTTTCTGAATTTTTTTCATCATCTAAATAATCTAGATCTATTCTAAAATCTTCCTCTTTAATATGTTCATTAAAATTTATTTCTACTATATCTTCTCTTTGGCTTATAGATAGATTTTCATCTTGCCTCAATCTAAATTATTTTATTATATCAAGGCCTATTAAAAAGTCATGAAAATCTTAATTTTCTACAATGAACACATCTGATTCTTTTTCAATATAAAATACTTTTTAATTTTATTTTTGTCAATCTCTTTGTGATTGACACAGGAGTTTCAAGATTATGAAAATTATTGCTGTTCAATTGTAATTGAAATATAACAACCCTCGACATTTTCAATTTGAATCCAAATTTCACACTTTTCTCCTCGAATTTGAACTCCTCTTTCAATGCCTATCATGAAAAACGCGGATTGATTTGATAACATTCAACAAGACAACATTAATATTCCTATGAGAGTCCCTTACTTTTCCAGGAAAATGCAAGGCGAATTTGAAAGAGATACTCTACTTCGAGAAAAATGATATTTTCATTAAAAAAAAATACTTTTCAGATCATAACAGGGCTTCGTCAGTATTTCTTCACCAAAAAGCAATGTTAACTTCACACGAAATCCATTCCATCGTACTTTTTCGAATATGCAGAAATTGTTTTCATCCAATGTTACAAATTGTCGTAACATTATTCATAGTAAAATTAAGAGTGCCATGAAATTTCCACACGTGTAGTCTGGAGATTAAAATTTCCTGAAACTGATATATATTTTTTGTTTATCAGCAATATCTATATAGTGTGATGATACATTTTGAAAATTGATTTTACTTGTAACAATTTCTTTGGAAATTCAAAATAATCAATCTTTTCATGAATTCAAGTTGTGAACCCGTGTTAAATAATGTCATTACCACGCTGGAGTTTTACAAAAAATTATTGCTGTGCAATTAGTAATTATGTACTAGAATCAACCAGACATTTTACTCAAAAACCCACAGAACCAATCTTCTTCGCCGTTTCAATCAATCAATCACCGCTTCGCTTTGCATGTTCTACTGCAAACCAGGTATCAAGTTGCTGTGATTTGCACTGGGACTCACTTGTTTCTATCATAAATGTGTACATATTTGAATTTTAACAGTGAGGTATCTGGATTTTTTCAGAATTGAGTTTTGAGTGATTTGTTTTCTTGATTATTATTATGATTGAACATTTAGATATTGACATTATAGATTTAGATTATTATATGTGATTATGTTTTTTATTATTATAATATTGTATATCTATGTTGTTATTGATATTTTTACTATCCATTATTTATTCATTTTGTATTTTCCTGTAATTGGGTTGGAAAATAGGATTATTATTATTATTAATTACAATCGAAATATAACAACCCTCGATATTTTTCATTTTAATCCAAATTTCACACTTTTTTCAAATAACAACAGCGCTAGTTTTCGTTGTTAACGTCTTTGAGAAAACATTTCAAAGATAATATTTCTAAGAAAGCTCCATAATTTTTGAAAGAAATCAGAGTTGAACTTTTTAGATCAAGATAATAAGGTTTGAAAATGTACGATATACTCTTAAATTAAAAATATATATTTTGAATTTACTAATTCAAGACTTATTCACTTCAACGATTGAAGATCCTCAAACTCATGATCCAACTTCCTTCTAGAACATATCGAATTGAATCAATTGTGCGATGAGTTCAAGATTTTCCAGAAATCCAGAAGCCATTAATATTGTTTCATTTGTCACTATATTTATTCGTTAATACATACAGAACAATATGAAGAAGTGTTACAAATATTCTGAATTTTATCATAAAAATAATTTGTATTCAAATTTTATGGGAACTATAAACATTAGATTGGAAGAAAATTATATAGATATACCGAGTTTTCAACTTTCGAATGTCAATATTTAATATTGACAATTGTAGGCTTATTTGAAACATCTGCAATATTTGAAAATATAATTTTTCTGCAGAGGAAATGTATCTTTTGAAATGTATGAAAATATATTTTTATGAAAATGATTTATGAAATGTTTTGAAATTCAGATTATTCAAAAATTAAATTAACTGAAATCCATCACGAAAAATCTTCACAAATATTTCCTATTCAGCGTCGTCTTAAAGAAGAAAGAGTAATTTTTAATGTTTTGCTGAGAGTAACTCAAGTTATGTATAACCGAACTAATATTGTAGTGGAAAATATATATATATATATATATATATATATATATATATATATATATATATATATATATATATATATGTATATATATAAATATCTAAAATGTGCATCGAACAGTAATATGTACGAGGGTGGGGAGAAAAGTTCCCTGTCTGCTCAAGAAAAACGATGGTTTATAATTATTTTTTGCTTCATTTTTCAACATAATCTCTATCAAGACTGATAAATTTCTCATAACGGTGATCTTATTTTGTTATGGCAGTTCTAAACGTAGATTTGTCAAGCTCGTCAAATACTGATTCATAGTTTCGATAACTTCTTCGTTGCTCTCAAATCTTTTACTGCCAAGCCATTTTTTGAGGTTAGGAAACATGTAATACCCGCTGGAGGCTAAGTCTGAAGAGTAGGGAGGATGCGGCATCAATTCAAACTCAAATTCGTGGATTTTGGATATGGCAACAAACGACGAATGCGCTGATGCGTTATCGTGATGAAACAAAAATTTCTACTTCGCCAAATGGGGTCGTTTAATTTGCAACATGCAAAGATGGTTCAGTGATAGTCTTACCTTACCTTTCTTAAAACCTTTCGAATAGAAGTATTTGATGAAAGCACGTTTTTTAATTTTTCCATTTTCACGAAAACAACGGAAGCGTCTCGCGCAATGCGACGTCAAACGCAAACTAACGTGTGATTGTTACACCGAAAACCAATGTCAAACCAATTCACAAATTTTTTACCATGCTAGGTATTTTGTTCAAATAATCAAGAGTTAAATGCAATTACCTCCAATGCAATCCCCAAATTGGAAATGACATTGTCACGAAATTTCAATACTTAATGTTCGGAGATTAAAATTTCCTGAAACTACATTATAGTTTGCTGTATTATAGTTTTTGTAAATATTAGCGATACCTATATGAGAGTCCAAATTTACTACTCGAATTTATAATTTGAAAATAGAAATATTTCAGTATTTCGAATCATCAGAAGAAATTCCTTTTCAAAACTTGAAATATTCGTTTTCCAAATGATCGCATGAGTCAAATTTGCATATAACTCAAAAACCTACACAACGAATGTTACTCCAAGTAATTCATTTAGTAATTTTTTTGGGGTGCTATTCATCATTCATATATATATTTTTTTCGGCGTAGATGAATATTGCGGAGATGTGGATTTCTAGAGAACAAGCGTACGTGGATAATAATGCATGATAAAGTACCCCCTAGTGAGCTCCTGCACCCCTCTAACTTTCAGACACGTTCAAGGTAATATGAATATACGACTCACTGCTTCCCTATTTTCAAAGTTTTATCCTAGGATGACTAGAGTTTAATCGAATATTTGGCCTAGTTGCGTGTTAATGCCGCTGTGTTTCATAAAATGACGGATTCTGTGTTTACCGAACCACATTGGTCTTGAAATTGAAAAAGAGCGCTCCAGCAAGAGATATTTCTGCTCAGATTTATCAGAGGAATTATAGGCTATGAAAAATATGAGAAATATATGCCAAAATCTATATGAAAAATTTCATTTGTGAATTGAATCTAAAGGATCCTTACTTTTTTTTTACTAGGGTACTTCATGTGTTGTTTTTATGAAAGTTTTATACTATTTACAAGCGACCAGAATACTCGTCGAAGCAAAATATACTTTCGAAACATTTAATATGCTGCTGAGGACTTGATTTATTTGAGCCTGAAAGAGATACCCGCCGATCTGATTGTACGTGAATCGTACTGAAATAGTTTCTTATGTACCCGTCATATAAAAAAAAACCAAAACTATACTCTAACTGAACATATGTTATTCGTTTGCGAGGTATGAATTGATTGTCAAAAATTACTTATGGTGAATAGTTTCTAAGAAGGTATTCATAGCTATTAGTTTTTGATATTATTGTGTTATTATAGACTTACCGTCTGGTACAACAAAAAAACATGGTCCGAAGGAACCTAAACTCTCGTTCCAATTGAATACAAGAGAGACGTTTTTAATTCACCTGCAGATAGAGATGTTGTATTGTTAAATCTTGAGGTGGGACATATTGAAAAAATCAAAGAAATACTCGATAGAACTGCTCATCCAAGAAAGTTTCATGAACCAATAATTAAGAGAAGAATTCATCTGATAATAATTATTGATCTTGACATGAATTTAACAAAAATGAAGGTAAAATTACCGCATTGGAATGGTGTTTATTCCTAAGATTTCTTACAAAATCAGTAAAATATATGATATAATGATAATATATGAGTAACAAGAATAATAATAGTAATAAGAAGCTCTATATTTACTAAACTCAATCCAAAAATTAAACAACGAAATGAGACATATACCATATTCAAAATAAATTGTGGTGTATGAGATTTATGTTTTAATTCCAACATAATTCACAAAAAACAATATATGAACATAACTATTCGATACAAACGAATAGACAGCCATTGAAATCGACAACAATTGTATTCAACTGATTTCGGAAAAACTTAAATTATAAGAAGGGAAAAAAACCAACTTAAGAGGATTGCATTAGAGATGATTGTTGTCTAAAAAGAAGAAGTAACAAAAATCAATTCAAGATTAGACATTGAAAACTTTGGAAGAATACACCACATCATTCATCGATAGATAGATAGACAGAGTGGGATATAATTTAATTATTTTATTATGACTGATTTCATAATACATTTTATTAGAGGCTTAGTACCGAATGGTGTAGTGGCTTTATAACGCTCTCGGCCTGGTGCTGGTGGATTCATAGTGTATTTTCTTGTGTTGAAGGTATTTATTCAAATATATAAATTATTACACTATTAATTATTATTGTTATAACAATCGTAATATAATCAAAATTAAACATATATATCGTAACTTATAATTTTAATGAGAAGGATGTACTTGGTGGATTGACAGCAAATTATCAATATTTCGCTTGAGTTTTGTAGGGTATAACAGGAAATCTTCCTGCTCTGTAATATTCAATCTGCTCCTTTTTTTGTTAATAAGTTTGTGAAGGCACTAAAACTTTTTTCAACAAGACATGACGAGGGAAATGATATCAGAAGCTTTTGCAAAATTCTCTGAATGGCAAATAGACTTTTCTCACAAGATATCCGTATAAATTGAATACTGAATTTACTTACATATCTTCCTTAAAATAATATATCATAAATATACCTATCTCATTTAGCAGGTGGGATTGCGATAGAGTTGTTTGATAGAGTGGGATAGAGTTTGCGAAAATCCTAATTATCTAATTACCCCACGGCACATATAACAGATAAGCAGGTAGGTACTTACTTTTCCGACACTGGCAATCACTAATATCGATTCACTTTACTTTTCTTTTCGAAGGTCTGGAAATAAATTCCGTCACTGGTCGACACTAATATCGATTCACTTTTCTTTATGAAATGCTGGAAAAAAAATGAGCAACGTGTATCCTTCGACATTCGTATTTATAGTGGTGAAGAATCAAACAAGTTCAAGCAAGATTGCAAGTACATACACCGCAAGTCGCATTAATTTACACGTCTGAAAAGTGGTAACAGCGGACGGGGCGGCGCAACGCGGCAACCGTCGCGACAATGGCTAGTCTCGACGCGTTGTACTGAGTATGGAATATGTAAGTTTTTACAAGTAACAGTCGCAGAACTTCTTAAAAGATTATCTGCCTATATTGATAGAAGTCAAGCCAACATTTTAGTTCTTCACTATCAAAACCAAAGTAATTTTCATGGACCCCATTTTACAGTTGTGGACCCCCATTTTTTATCACGCTCAACGTAGACCCCCGTCGAGTCTCCTGTGGACCTCTGTGTGTCCACCACGATCACTTTGGAAATCACCGGTTTCAACGATCGGAGCTTATAATAATAATAATAAAAAATAATAATAATAATAATAATAATTATTATTACCATAATGATGGTAAGTTCATTCTTTTGATATTTTGAAAGTAATGATTGATAATGGCTGTCAACTCATTATTACACTGAAAACTGTATTTGTAAAATTTTCAAACTTATTATAAATTGACCTTCTAACAGAATCCCAATATATAATAAAGCGCTCAGTAAATTTATATATATATATATATATATATATATATATATATATATATATATATATATATATATATATATATATATATATATATATATATATATATATATATATATATATATATATATATATATATATATATATATATATATATATATATATATATATATATATATATATATATATATATATATATATATATATATATATATAAATCAAATGTTGTCGACCATGAGTATAATGATGAAAATCTTTAAATTTGATTGTCGGGATTGTGGTCTGCAGAAACGAAATTGAAGAATACATCTCCTTACTTCTCAATATTTTGCCATTTATTGACGGCTTTCGCAAGAGGTAAACGACAAAGAAAAAAAAACTGTGGATACTTGAATCTAAATGTAGAACCTTCAAGAAATAAAATACCAAATATACTACCAGAATTCTATTGAAATAAGACACGACATCTGAAAAGACGTGTGATTCTTCAGATATCGCGTGTGACATTAATTTATTACTTCTAAGTTCTATATTCAGATTCAAGTATCCACCTACAGATTCTCTTTCCTTGTACTTTACCTCCTGAGGAAACCGTCAAATGAATGGCGAAATATTGAGAAATAAGATCTGTTATTGAATAACGTTTCTGCAAACCACAATTCCGACAGTTACATTAAAGTTTTTTATATTATACAAAAAACTAATAAAATCTATATATTAAAATATTAATATATATATATATATATATATATATATATATATATATATATATATATATATATATATATATATATATATATATATATATATAGTTGAATGTTTCACGACTGGAGATATATTTTCAGTGTTTAATTGGTATTGCAGTCTAGGACAGGAAAACCAGTTACCTCTTCAGTATTTTCCAAGCTTTCGAAAATGTTTATTTTTTCTTTCAGGTCTAAAATAGTATTAAAATTAACAGCTTATATAGCAAGGTACTATAATAATTTTTTTCTTACAATTACTGTGAAGTTAGTCCGAAAGTACATTAGTTTTTTGAATTTTGAAAATAAGTACAAGTGTTCCCAAATGCATTGGGTTGGAATATTACTGCATTCTACGTGTTAGGTAGTCGAAGGAAGCGACGACAATGACTGTATTTCTCAATTTCGCTTTTCAATTGGAGTGTTCCCAGATGTTTTTAAGAGCGTTTCTTAAAATGCATTACGTTTGCCGAAGTTTTATGACGATTTTATAACTGAAAGAGAATGAATTTATTTTGTGTATTTAGAATGGATTTTTCGGTGAATAGGATATCAGAATAAGAACCATTAATCAGAAGAACCCATGACATTTATATATATGTTGCTTAAATCATCTGTATCAATTTTTTTCAATACAATTTCCTGTCTTTCCTAGAAATGGTTCATATCAAAAAGCATTATTATTATAACGATTATTACCCATTAGGAAAGCGATTGAAATTGAATTAATAATTTTTTAGAGCTTTTATTCCAACTTTTTTCCTCCCAAAAACGCTTCATTCTCTCAGAATGCTCGCTCTTCCGTCCATCTGTCCATTAATTCTAGGTTGACTCGATGTTTTTTAATTACATTTCATACGTGTAATGTCAAAGCGACACTCCTTGCGATCTTCGTGATTTTTTATATTTATCTGTTGTAGATGCTTTGAGACCTCTTTCATCCAATCAGTGCCGCATTTACTGTTTCTTTTTATATCGAGTAGTTTCTTCGCTTATTCGAACTGTTTCAATCTCCAGCCATGTGCATGAAACTTTGCTCGTTGTTTTCTGATTTCTTCCGTTATTGTATCAGTCTTCTCGACGTTTTTTTATCCAATGCCGTTTCTTTTGATTGATCCGTAAATATTTCTGGGAATTTTCAGTTTTTGTTTTTATATTTCTCTAATTTTTGAATGACCCCCAATCTCAATTATTTCGGTTGCGTAGATCACTTCCAAAAGAATTGATGTATTGTTAACTGAATTAATGCTCAATCTAGTAGGAAAGTACGCATATCAAACAAATTTTTACGAATAAAACAACAGTATCTCACACATTTCATTACTCAGCGAATGAGCGTATAAGGGTCGTATTGCCAGAAAGGGACCGAAGGAAATGTTTAATGAATGCATGTAGAACGGAAGTAATCGCTCTTCCCAACTCTAAGGTACATACATACATTTTCTCCTACAACGGTGCCCCGCGTCTTTTTTATGCCACTTGTAGTTACGAAATTTTGTAGACCACCTAACGACATGCATAATTATGAATATTGTCGCTGATTAAATGCCAGATAACATATATTTTCCGACTAAGAAAACATAAAATTCATAATTTACATTTCCACAATTTAAAGGATCAATGGAATCAGATTAACATGATTCTCTTTGCGATTTCGACACAACGTCAGATGATTCCAAACGGCATTCTCGTTTTCTGCCATTTCTAGAACTACGTTTTTGTTATCATTCTTTTCAAATAGGTACAACTCTCATGAAGTAATTGACCACGAAAAGCATTGTGCTAACTAGCGCACTAAACAGATATTTCCAATTTCCTAAACAAAATTGGTATAGTACGAAAAATCTTAGCATTATTTTTCCCCTATTTACTCTTCTTCTTTTGGTTTTGAATTTTTGCAGTCATGTGGGTAATTATGAAAATCCTCGAAACAGTTCTACTGAGCTCATTCCGAGTCAGTGCGTAAGTTGCGCAATCTTATGGGGCTCTTCTTCATCCGGATCCTTTACTACACAGTATCTTTCCCTTATGTTCTGCAATAGGGAGTATCGGTATCTATTCCTCATAACATGCCTCAGGTATTTTAGTATTTTTTAAAATCCTTTACATGACTTTTATATATTTTTTCATTAATCTTAGCAGTTCTATAGTTGTAACGTGTGCTGACCATGATATGCTGAGCGTTCTGGTGAAGAGCCAGAATGCTCAAATATCATGGACAAAGTCAAATGTCAATATTCAAAGTGGTGCCTTCTGTGAACGTCCAGTGCTCCACTTCATAAAATGAAACAAAAAAGACGTAGCATCTTGAGTGTCTTGATTTCGTTTCTAGTGATTTTTGAAGACGGAAGTCATCTTTTGAATAACTCAATAAATTCACTTATTCATGTGCATAATGAAACAATATTTAAATTTTTTCATAATTTAATACAAATACGCATGACGAGGTTTCGAAGTACTACTTCTTCATCAAATGCTGAATTTATACATTCTTTTTTTAAATAAAACTAAGTAGTTTTTCGATTTTTACTATAATTAATTCAAACATGATAATATCGTTTCACCAACACAGTGGCTTCATCAGATGTTCATGATAAACTGAGCTTTTACATTGTGGACTGCGTATATTTATCCTGAAGTGCGTGGGGAGGGAATAACCATAGAACAATGTTCTTACTTTACAGGGGGATGACTATAGAACATATTTCTTCTGAATTTTGGGGGATGACCATAGAATACATTTCTTCGATTGTATCTTTTTACTGGAATAAATTTAATAACGGACAATTATTCATTAAAACTTGATCATTTAATAAACTACTATATAATATTTCAATATCTAAAGATGCTTTGCAAAAAATAATACCGATTCTACGTATGCAACACATCTTTTAGAAGAGAACCATGTCTTCGACAAAAACTTTAAAATATTGCATACAGAGCGAAAAGGTTATAAACTAACCCTGTTAGAAGCCATGGAAATCAATAAGAGGAAGAAATCGAACAGTTTATTAAATGATCAAGTTTTAATGAATAATTTTCCGTTATTAAATTTATTCCAGTAAAAAGATACAATCGAAGAAAAGTATTCATGTTTATCCCCCACAATTCAGAAGAAATATATTCTATAGTCATCCCCCTGTAAAAGAAGAACATTGTTCTATTTCCACCCCACGCACTTCAGGATAAATATACGCAGTCCACAATGTAATAGCTCAGTTTATCATCAACATCTGATGAAGGCACTGTGTTGGCGAAACGATATTGTCATGTTTTGAATTAATTATAGTGAAAATCGAAAAACTACTCAGTTTTATTTAAATTATGTATTTAGATTCTCATCAAGTATCGGCCCAATCGATTAATGAATTAATATATTAATTTTTCATTACGTAGTACTATTTTATTAAGTAGTATTGATTCAGCATTTGATAAAGAAGTAGTACTTCGAAACGTCGTCATGCGTATTTGTATGAAATAATGAGAAAATTCTAAATATTGTTTCATTATGGACATTAATTTTCTCCAAGTATCGGCCTCATGAATCATCAATTATTCATGTGCGTACAATTATTAATAGAACGAAAAGATTGCTCAAAAACTCATAAGATATTGTAGCCCCTTTGACAACTAGTTGCCTTTTGATTCTAAGCATAACTTTTTTACCATTTCTATGTAAACAATACTACTTAAATTAAAAATCTAAATGCACCCAATAAATAATAAGAAGTTATCATAAAATCAATGTCTGCTTTTGTGGATGGGAAAATTTGGTACATGACTCTTGACGAATACTCATCAAGTTCTCTCGATCTTGGCTTTTCATCTGATATACTAATTGGTGAGTATACCGATTAAAAACTTCAGATTGTCACCATTTAAACGGTAGTTTCCAATTCAAAGTTCTCCAAAATATATACGAAAACTTTCTTCCAAATTTAAATCTAATTTGTGATAAAGAAATTTTATCAGCTATGTTCTTCGTTAAACAACTATCTTATCCGAAATATATAATTCTCGGGAAGTCCACGCGAACGATTTTCTTCGATTAAGATCTATTAAATTGCTAGCAGATATTCCAAATCTTCGGATCCTCTACGACGGCGACCATTTCGAAAAATATAACGAGCCACATTAAACAAAGAGGGGCGCTTGTGTCGCGACGAACGCGAAGATATATCTGCAGGTTAGAAGCGATTGAATCGATTGGCGAGAGGATTTATCGGTTGGTACAACGACCGACAGTAAAAATCCGAGGGATCAACTGTATCTCCCCTTTTATAGTTTGCACTGGTCCGAGCGATTTCCGATTATTCTGCCACAGACTTTTCCCGGTGATTCTATCTTAACGAAATGTCAAACTGGATAAGGGTCTATAAAATAGTCTAAATAAGATAATAGAAGCTATCTCTCAAAAGAAAACCGTACATTTACCGGGTTTCGATAAATTGGTCGATTTTTCGATACGAGCCACCTAACTCCTGACAGAATGAAATATCTGATTATCGGGAAATTTTCACAATCCGTTTGAGCTTCACTGCTCCATTCAATTTTGTCATGCTTCGTCCAACTTCTTTCGTATGTTTCTTACAAAACCTACAGACGTGATACATGAGGTGACACACAAAAATGATAGCTACCCCAAATTTTTTAATACGTTTATGTATATATATATGTTACCGGAAATGTATGAAATCAAGGAATTGTATACAAATCCTAGGAAATGTGTACAATTCCGATACTATTTAAGAAATGTATAAAATATTGTTTGGAAAACTATTTAATGCATAGATATCCTAGGAAATATATACATTTCCTCGGAATTGTATATAATTCCAATATCGTATTAGGAAATGTATAAAGTAAATACTTTCTGTAATAAAACACGTTGTTAATAATATTTTTTTATTATTGCACTTATTTTGACAATCGGGTTATATATATAATATATATATATATATATATATATATATATATATATATATATATATATATATATATATATATAGAAAAACACAATTTTCGGTATAGCCCGCAACTCAATTGGAAGCAGCCGTTGACACGTGTTTCGAGTTTATTGGCTCTCCTCAGAACGGCGTAGCCAAGTTCAAGGTGTACGAACCTGGAGATGGAATCAACAATAAAAGAACACTCCTGTAAAGGAGGTCTCCACTGTTAGGTTTCCTTTACAGGAGTGTTCTTTAATTGTTGATTTAATCTCCAGGTTCGTACACTTTGAACTTGGCTACGCCATTCTGAGGAGAGCCAATAAGCTCGAAACACGTGTCAACGGCTGCTTCCAATTGAGTTGCGCGCTATACCGAAAATTGTGTTTTTCTCATTTATATATATATATATATATATATATATATATATATATATATATATATATATATATATATATATATATATATATATATATAACGAATGAAAATTTTTCTTCTTCTTCTTCTTGCCAATAACCTCGAAAGACGTGTCAAGACTGCTTTTAATTGCGGGATGAACCAAAAATACATGTATTTATAATTTCTTGTATAGTTTTTTGTCAGTCAAATATCCTTAGTCTTATTCTTTTCAAAATATTTTCTATTTTCTATTTCTATTGAAAAAATTGTAGCTATTTCAAAGAAGAGATTATAAGATTACATTAATTACAGTTGCGGAATATAAGGAACAAGATAAATGAAAGTTTGTTTCTCTAATTTTTTAACTGTTTACAGGAGAAAAGTCGTTTTAGAAGTTTTTTTTTCTTTACAAGATATAGGCCTCAAGTTAACAAATTATAAAAAATAGTAAATAATAATAAATACATTTTTATTCCACTAATAATAATAATATTCATTGAAATTATTTGTTAATTTAAACGAACTTAAGCTAATTTACGCTCAAATACTTTAATATCACTACCTGTTTTAGCGAGGTAATTCTTTAAATGCATTGAATTCTTCATCAAATTTTTAATTTTTTTTAGCTATATTTTCGTTACTATTCACCTTCAGAATTTTACTTGCACCATAAACTATGAATTTAGATTTTTTGACATTCAGCGATAAACTGTTTTCGCTAAGCCATTCATTTATTGCTGCCAAGTCTTTTTTATTGATCCATTCTGCCATAGTCTATACATTTCACTATAAACATAAATCATTGGATCGTAAAAAACAATATCACTAATGTATAAGGAGAATAGAATAGCAGTCTTAGGTCCGACCGTACCTTGAGGACCGCCAAAATCAACTTCAATGCTGTTCGAAAGGACACCATTCAACTTAACTTTTTGAGATCGAGAATGTGAATAAGAATTGAATCGTTTGTTTACTAAACCTTGAAAACAAATTTCATTTAGTTTTTTCAGCAGCAATGATCTACAGAAAGAATGCTGTTTTGAGGTCAAAATACTACAATCACTACCTCTCCTTTATCCATAGGTCTACACCATTCCTCACATATGCTTAACAGTGCTGCCTCACAGGAGGAATTTCTCTGTAAGTCAGAAACCTGTAAGTCAGAAATAACTGAACATTTTTCACATAATTCTAGAACCTGATTTTTAACAACTAGTTCTAGAATTTTTTCATATAGCCCGAAGGACCATATATAGAAATATGGGTTACTAACTATAAAATTACAAATGTTATTAAAAGTATGAATGTTAGTATTGCCCAATTATCCCGATTCCTGGAAATCGGTATGAAAGGGTTCGGTGTTGACCAGTCCTCAATCTGCCTAAGGGTTCGTTGCTGACAAGGCCTCAGTATGCCTACTCCTTGTCAGGGGGTTGAGTACTTGTCGACTGATGGACAACCAATTTAAGGCCCAATTCTCCCGATTCCTGGAAATCGGTATAAAATGGTTCGTTGCTTACAAGACCTCAATCTGCCTACTCCTTGTCAGGTGAATGAGTTGAATATTAATGTACAACTGATTTTATTAAGAAAATATTACTGAATTTATACATAAAATAAAACTGCTTAATCGTTAAAATGAAGTTCATCACACTCATGAGAGTGTGGTGAACCCATGATATTCGCAATAGTTGCGTTAATATAGTTATAGCCTTATACATTATTATGAAATATTTCCTTAATCTTACTATGTAAATCTGTTCAAAATCTTTAAGATTCTGAACACGGAAGAAGATTTATAGGTCGAAATTCCACCAACTTGACAGTGTTACGAATTTTAGACACAGCTATTATCCATGTGGGCTATCCACAAATTGTGAATAATATTCCATTACAACTGATTCTTTTGGGCTGGTTTGAAGAACACATCCTGATAGTGCATCTTTCGTCTCAAGAATGAAAGTGTGTGACTCTAGAAAACTGTACTTCCTGATAATTTTTGTTGTTGAATGGATTAAAATCCAGTAATGGAGTTGAACATGAAAATAAGTTGAATATGTTCACTATAAGTTTCTCAGAGGTTCTACTTAGGTGAAGAAGATAATTTTTTTTTTGATTGGATAAAAAACTACAAAAGCATAATTATTCATCAATTTATTATGTTTTCGTCACTGAGCAAAAATGTTGCCAATCACCAAGAAATATTGTATTGATTGTTTTCACTAAGATACAATAACTAGCTAAAAGTCAGTTGAATATTACTATTTGTAAACCATCTCAAACTGAACAAATGAAGAAAGCAGGACTGTATGCATTTGCAAATTTGAACCAGTAATAAATCTGAAAGAAGATAGACTTAAAAATTTGTAACGCTTGTTTGGCAATTATATGATTGCATAATTTATACCAAACTCACACAAAGAACACTTCACTAATGTAATAATAGACATGGTAATGCGTATATGCCTCATATAATCACTCGTATGCCTCAAAACTCCACAATTTAATTTCTCAGTTATTCAAAATATATTATGTCGTAATGAATGAACAGCCTTTGGGATCAACAGCGTACTAGGAACAACCCCAGAAATATCATAGAACTGCATCTGTATGCTATTTCATGTTGCTGAATTGTACGTCTCTTTTCTATATTTATTAACAATTGTGTCCACTCATGATGATGATGGACAAAAGTTCGACTATGGTCAATGTAATTCTTGTAAGAATATTGAAGAAAATTAACAGTTATTATTTCAGTGTTTTCATATATGTATCAGTGTGTGCAAGGGTGTTTTTCAGGATATTGATGATGTTTCTATCCCAACCCTGTCGACGTACAGAATGAAATAAGTCGTTTCTTTTTAATGAAAGACGTTGTAATGAGTTCATTATGTCACCCTGATAATGATGCGCGTGGGATAACTCAACTGGACGGACTAAAGAATGCTTGACGTAGCAGCAGGGAGATTAATTTCGTAATTTTGAATTTATTTCTCAGGTTCATATAAAATGCCACTGCCAAGTTATTGTGAGTTTACAACATAAAATTATGATTTGTTATCTGCAAAGTAACAACTCGAATTTTTGGGTCAATTTAGTCGCACAAAGACACTATGTTTCTTTATGAACTCCTGCCATTACTCTCAGTTATCGATTTTACAAGACAAAGGATGTTCTAGTGAAGCATTTAATTTCGTCAGACCTTTTGTGCCAACGGAGTCGAATTGTATCCCACTTGAGGCAGGTAGTTTTTCAAGAGTACGAATTGGATTCCGGACCGGGCTGACTTCTATCCCCCCGGACTTTATTTTTCTAAGTCGTTCTCATCCGGGTATCCCAAATAGATTTTTTTGTATTCCTTGCGGCGCGGATTATGATAAAAACTTTTTCGCAATTGAAATTGAACTCATCAAATAGAGTACCTACCTATTTGGAATAATTGGAGCCGGAGGGTTATTCAATGTGATTTAGCGATCGGAGTAGGTTATAGCGGTTACAGAAGTTTTTAGGTTTTTAAGTGCGATAAATTTCCGGACTCCATTGGATTTCAGTGGAATTTGATGTATTGTAAAAAAGAAATTCAAATACCGCTTACATCAAGGAAATGCAATTCTGATAAATTCACATACGTATAAAGGGTGTATTTTTTAGAGGTATAGAACTTTAAATTGCAATAAAACAATGATGGATTATTCGATTGACAAGAATTTTTTTTGTTCGAAAGATAATCTTGTGGGATTACATTTCAAATATGATTTCTGGCATAAGACCGCCACGGCTAGCCCGGGTGTAGTCCAATCTGGACGTCCAATTTTCGATGACTTTTTCCAACATGTGGCCGTATATCGGGAATAACACGGCGAATATTGTCTTCCAAATGATCAAGCGTTTGTGGCTTATCCGCATAGACCAATGACTTTACATAGTTCCACAGAAAGTAGTCTAGCGGTGTTAAATCACAAGATCTTGGAGGCCAATTCACAGGTCCAAAACGTGAAATTAGACGGTCACCAAACGTGTTCTTCAATAGATCGATTGTGGCACGAGCTGTGTGACATTTTGCGCCGTCTTGTTGAAACTACAGCTCCTGGACTTCAAGGTTTTTTAATTCAGGAATGAAAAAGTTAGTATTCATGGCTCTATACCGATCACCATTGACTGTAACGTTCTGGCCATCATCGTTTTTGAAGAAGTACGGACCAATAATTCCACAAGCCAATAAAGCGCACCAAACAGTCAGTTTTTCTGGATGTAACGGTTTCCAAATGCAGCAGTTTTGTTTGTTGACGTAACCATTCAACCAGAAGTGCGCTTCATCGCTAAACAAAATTCGCTTATGAAAATCGGGAACAACGGCAATCTCGTTTTGGGCCCATTCGACGAATCTACGCTTTGCTTGATGATCGTTTGGCTTCAATTCTTGCACGAGTTGGATTTTGTAAGCACGCAAACCAAGATCCTTCCGCAAAATCTTCCATAAAGTGGATGGACACAGATCCAATTCCTGTGCTCGATGTCGGATGGACTCATTCGGGTCTTCCTCAATGCTACGCTCTACAGTAGCAATAGCTTCTTCTGTAAACACCGCACCGTACGGCGTCTCTGGGGATGCGAGTTATCAATAAGAGTAAACGTGGTGCGAAAACGTTCCATGGTTAATCGAATTAACTGCTCTGATAGACGATTTTGTCAACGATAAAATGGACGTAGTGCCTATACGTATTCCTCACAAAGCCATTGTTTTCGAAACAAAATTGCACTAATTGCAAGCGTTGTTCAGGCGTGGGTATATTCATGATGAATTGTCAAACCAAACTGAGAATAAATCACTTTTCAGCTGTTAAATCGGTCGCCATCGTCAACAGTAACGCCAAGTTAAAGTTCTATACCTTTAAAAAAAACACCCGTTATAATCTGTTTATCTACTTTGTAGAATGTTCTTGTGATTTTGTGGAAAAGGCTATTTCATGAAATGATCAGGTTTTTTGTCGAAATTGTTGACGGTCTTTAAAACAACTGAAATGATTATGAGATGGGATATTTGAAGTTCAAATTCCTCCAAGTATTATTTGAGAACATGAAAATTTCAGTTTAAAAGTAGAAATCCTTATGAAAACAATGACAGTATTGATGAACCATATCGAAATTTATATAATTTGTTTCCCACACAATTTACAGAACTGAAAATGTTTTGTAATTACTTTGATATAACCTTTTTAACGTCATCGAATCAAATCTTAAAAGCTTTTTTGTCTTTCATAAACTTGAAACTGCAGTTTTCTTCAATCGATATTTTTCAGGAATTATTAATGAGCCAATTGAAACATTTGATTTTATAAACAATGTTTTTTTAATATACCAGATTATGGGCCTACTCAAAAATTTCAAATTGTGATATTAGAAAAAACCCTACGTGTTATATATAGTACGAACCATTTTGATTGAAAATATCTCTTAAAAAGGAAGGAAATCATTGATTGATCCATTGTATTTCCTGGTGTCAACTAAGAATTCTTTACCTATGAATTAGGAAATATAAATAATTTTGAATTTACTGGGCATGCTTCAATTATTTTTTAAATACGAAAATGAAGAATCAAGTGAACTCGCACATCAACGAACAGTTTCTGGAGCAAAATGGGCTTCTTGGGCGAGTATTTGGATTATCTCTGAAATAACCTGAAATGACTTGATGATTTCTCTTTCATGGTTCTACAGATTTTTTCCAAAGCAAGCTTATTGGTGCAACACTTTCTTAAAATATCTCATTCATAAAATATTCGAAAAATTTGCATATAACTTATGTATATCGTTCTAACACTCATTTTGCAGCCATAACACACAATAATTGAAGTAACAATTAGTAGGTTACATATAATAGTTCTGCACTTACTATATACATGCACTAACATCTGAAATAATAATAATGAAAACTCAACAGACCACTTACTCCTCAACAATAATTTTCCATCTTGCAAACATTTTCAATAAAAATAACACTGAGGAACAATCTGTAACATAATTTCTGTTTACAATAATTCTCTTTATGTAAATTGACATGCAGATTCCAAAACTTTAATCAGTTTTCCTCTATTATGCCAAGTTGTTTTCTAGAGTTGTTGCGCATACTGTACTGGAGTTTTTGAGAATGTGGATAAAAGGAACCGGTGATAAACTTCCGTTTGGTACACCAATGATTTGGCGAGAACCCAAAGACCACTCCAGTAATTAATACTTTTGTTTAGCAAAAGCTTCTGGGAATAACAAAAAAAAAACAAATATAAAATAGATAATTCTAATTTACGGTCAGGATAATGCCCTGTGTCGCCTTCAGTTGAAATTCCAGTGCAAGTTTTTCAAGAATTAACCTCTTTAGGAATACAAGAAGATGAGTTGAGCGATGATCGAAGTGAACCTAAAGACAAATATTTTAAATTTGATGAAGATTCTTTTCGTAAAGGATTCAATCAGTATGAGTTAAATGACTTGGTACGAGATTTGGCACTATCCAAAAAAGCGTCAGAAACTTGTTAGAAAAAGGAGTTAAAGTCACCTCATTTCGATCGAGAGAAAGTGCATATCTGCAGTTCTTTCGGAGTACTGATAGATTTATGCATTGGCATAACATGGCTGGTTCAATGAAAGAATTGGGAATTTCAGACTATACCAGTAACGCAACTAAATGGCGATTGCTTATAGATAGCTGAAAACGTAGCATGAAGTGTGTTCCCCTTCACAACGGAAATTTATATGGTTCAGCCCCAATAGGCCATTCAGTTTCTTTGAGTGAAAAATACGAAGACATAAAGAAGGTCATTGAATTGTTGCAATATCATTTACACCAATGAATCATCTGTGTTTACCGTAAAATGGTTTGTTTCCTTCTTGGCCAGCAATGCGGGTATACCAAATATCCCTGTTTTTTATGTATGTGGGACAGCAGAGCGTGTGAGAAGCATTGAATGCAGTCAAAGTTGCTGCCAAGATCTGACCTCAAACGTGGTGATCCAAACATTCTAAATCAGCCACTTGTCGACAGAAAAAACATTATATTTCCGCCTTTGCAATTAGAACTAGGTCTCATGAAGCAATTTGTTGAAGTTTTATCAACTGAAGGGGACTGTCTTAAGTATATCATTTCGGCTTTTCCTAGCTTGCAATATGAGAAGATAAAGGCTGGTGTCTTTGATGAACGATTCATTGAAATTATGACCGAACATGAATATTTGACTTTCCAACGAAGTCCAAATTGTTTCTTCGAAACACACGAGCCCCGAATTACGTCAAAATTGCTCTACAACTCTTAGAAAGTTTCAAAAAGCTTGGCTGTAACATGAATATCAAACTGCATTTCTTACATAGCCATCTTGCTAATTTTCCAGAAAATCTTGGTGCTGTTAGTGATGAACAGGGTGAGCGATCCCACCAAGATTTGAAGGTCATGGGGGCAAGGTATCAAAGTAGATGGGATGTCAGTATGATGGCTGACTACTGTTGGAGCATCAAGCGATAATGTCCCCAGATTGAACATTCTAGGAAAGGTTATGAGCGAAAATGTTTACTCTAATATCTTTTTTTATTTTTTATATGAACACAATTCAACTTTCAATATTATAATAACCTTTGTTTGAATAAAATATTTTAATATGTTTGGTTAGTACCTACTTCATTTTCCTCGCTCTGCCCATTTTGTATCACTTCTAGGGTACCCTGCAGTTTAAAAACTTGACGCGATAGACAAAAATTATAGAAATTTTATTATTCACAGAAGAAAATTTAGTCAGGAACAAGTCATAGATGTAAGACCACAAAATTGCTGGTACCCAATGTAATTTATCGATAATATTAGAAGGAAAGAAATTTTATATGTCCGGTAGCACGTTATGTGCGGCTAGCAGTCGTCCTCTTGTCAGTGTGTTTATATAGTTTCAATAGACGAAAAAGTGATTGATTGAATTAAAAATTTTTTCACCTTTATTATTATTGCATATAATTTTCATTGAAAATTTTTATAAGATCGAAAGGTTTGTTATTTAATGGTGTAGGCGTTTACTTGATGTAAATCCATTATAATTCAATATAAACTTAAATTCAAACACTTGAATTTTCACTTTATTGACAACATAGCATGATCTATTCTATCATTATTCTGTAAGCATCTGAAGAAGTCCTTTGTAACGAGGAAACGCATCATGCTATGTAGTCATTAACAAAGCGTGATGCTATGTTGCAAAAAGTTCAAGTGTTTGAATTTAAGTTTATATTTGAAAGATTTGTTGTAGAAGAGAAAGTTTACCTCGGGGTTTTCTATTTTACTGTCTTAAATTTATTATTTATTTTCCGGACTTTGTTGTTGATCTCCTGAAGAAGCTGATTAAAACAAAGCGAAATATCGAGAATTAATAGCTTATTTATATTATTTACGCACCGCAAGCCCATTAAATAACTAAATCTGATATACACATATCAGGAAAAATAGTTGACATTCTGATACATATGTTCAATTCAAAAAAAAAAAAAGAATTGTGAAACTAGAATGGGCATTCTTTCCGGTTCGTTAAAACTCGAGGAAATGCCGAGGAAATTCTTTCGAAAAGGAAACGATGGAGCCGTAGCAATTATTATGAACTTTCCTTGTTGCCTCATGCTTTTAAAAATTCATGAATTAACCATCCGGTTGATGTTATGAGGAACTGGGCCCGAATTCAGCCCAAAATGAATTTCTCCGGGGAATTGAAATTTCAATCTCGTATGAACCCGCTGAAAAGAAACTCAAGGTGGTCTCAATGGTTAAAAGGAAGAGGATTTCTGGAAATCCCGTATTTCATACAGGAACGAGTGAACACAAATGATATATAGTAACCTCAGATATGCAGAGATTATTCTCAGTATTTCACAACAGAACACATTAATCATCTTCCGTTGAAAGGACATCCTCTCTTTCAGCGACATCTAGGAATGGATTGGTCTGATAGAAGCTTCCCCGAAGCTTGTTTGCTGGATCTATTGATATGTCAGTCGGTATTGAACATCGAGGATGCCATTTCCAGTAAACGAAATATTAATTTTTTCTGTACAACGGCTATAAATCAAATAACCGAGGTGGAGGTCGATGATGTTCTTTCGGAATTATGCGCTGCCAATCACGAAGAGAAAAGTTTGACATTTATTCCAGATATTGCGAAAAAAGTCGATTCTTCAATTTTCTATATACTTGTTATATACGAGTATATATATATATATATATATATATATATATATCAGAAATTCACTACAAGAAAAGAATTCTGTTGTTATCGATATACTTATAAATATAGAAACTTTATAGATATTCGCTATGAAAGTACGCTATAACTTTCTTTCGATAATTTTTGACAAATTGGGCTCAAATTATTGTAAAAATTATCGAAAGAAAGTTATAGTGCACTTTGATAGTATATATATATATATATCTCAAAAAATGAAGAAAACTTTAATAGTTTTCTCCATTCAAATATTATCCTGGATTGGAAAAATGAAAACGTTATGGAAATCAATCGTGATTCACTTTTATATTGATATAAATATATTTGAAAAGTTTACTGAATGATATATTGCAATGATTTTGGAAACTTAGTTAGAATGAACTTTTTTTATATTAACAATAGAACCTAGGAAAGCATTCAATAGCCATTATTTCAAATCATCTGCGTTCATCATATCACTTGATGCCGAATATCGACAAGTTAGATCGCCAGAATATATTCATTTTAAAATGACGTGCATGAAGGAGAAATGTGATGAGAATTGGGATATACTTATATTTTTTATTATTTCATCTTGCATCAAGGAATATTCTACTTCAGTTGAATATTGGAAATTGGCATGAAAATAATATAGGTCGAACAACGAAACTTATAGTAAATATGGGGGTAGATTCAAGTTAATGAGATAATGATAATTCGTAGTCGCTTTATGCAATGAAATAACGCATTGATTTTAAGAGCGATTTTAATTGAAATGAAAACTGATTCACATATCAAGAAATGCCAGAATTCAATTGACACTTGGTTAATTTAGTCCTCATGCAGTTAAAACATACATTAAATCACATCATTTTCTTCCACGTTGAGATATTCTCCATGAACATAAGAGGTCCTTTCATTAATAAATAATATCACAGTTTTTAAAATAAAAAATTCCAGGCGATCAACACGTAAACTACAATCATACTTGTAGCACTGACTGAAGTAGCACACCCAAACACCCCGTACAGCTTTTGATTTTTGACTTGTTGCTCGTCAGTAGTGACCCGCACCAACCTTGTTGTGTTCCGAGGATATATTGACGTAGTTCCCAAGTTATCCATGGATTGTAAGCACGAAAGTTCTATGGTGCTACTAGATTTGTTCGCTGTGAGTTTTTTGTCAAGTGGAAGGCGAAGCTGAACTGTCGTCCTTCTTAGCTTAACTTTGTCGTCATCGTGGTAAGATGATCCAGCTCTTTGAGAAAGATCCTTCACGGACTTGCTATTCACCTGAAAGCAACAGAACTAACATTGTATGATATCCGTTGTTATCAAATACTTCAATTGATATTTCAATAGTTGTTCCTCAAATGCCTCAACATTTTATTATTCAAATAACAAGGTGGTGCTAGTTTTTCAAATTCCAAACATCCAACATATTAGAAGGCATACGAAGTACAAACTATACATAAGCAATATTTAAGTTCATTGACTAATTGTAATATTATATCACGATTTCAATGTCCGATTACAACATTCTAAGTATAAATTGAAATTGTAACGTCCAAACAAAACCTTCAACTAAATTTACATTTGTAACTTTCTATCTGTGGTTTGTTCACAGTTAGTTTGTTCTATATTTGTTAATATATTGAAAAAAAAAACACTTGGCTTGATTTCACAAAATTAATAATGAATATTTGACCATTGTTTCAGGGTTTTACCCCATTTTCAAAAGTTGAACTGAACAACGTTTTTAATACTAAGGAATTTTTCATTATTATCATTTCCTGCATTTGTAAATGAAAAAATCGATTTAATTATTAATTTTTCTACCATCGATTTCGAGTAACCGTTATTTTTTGCTAAATGTTGACTTATGAAAACTTCCTTACAGTAATTTTCTCGGGAAAGTGGAATTGAAAGTAACCGGTAGATGAAAGTATGGAAAGCACTGAGTATAATTCCACTTTCCCGAGAAAATTACTGTAAGGAAGTTTTCATAAGTCAACATTTAGCAAAAAATAACGGTTACCCGGAATCGATGGTCGACAAATTGATGATTAAAAATTGCCAAACACAACTAACGAAATCCATTGTTCCATTTACAAATGCAGAAGATGATAATAATGAAAAATTTCACAGTATTAATCACATTCCAAATCTCACGGATGAAATCGAAAATAGATTGAGAAGGGCACAATATTAAAACTATAAGCACGAACAGAAGAAATTAAGGTTCATTATTAGATAACAATAAAGGAAACAGGCTACAAAAGATAAGAGCGGAGTAGATGGACCAGATTAATTGTGCTGATTCTGACGCATACTACATAGGCCAAACGGAACGAAGCATCGAAATCAGAAGAAAAGAATATAAATTATCCATACTAAATACAGAAAATTCTACGGGACTTTCAACAAATTGCATTTACAATAAATATTTCATAGATTAAAACTCAGTAAAATTGCTGCACCCACAGATGGAGGGTAAGTAACACTTTGGATATTCTTGAACAAGTAGAAATTTTTGATTCACACCGAATGAAAAAACCAATATTAAATGATCAACTTAAGTTGATCACCATTGTTACTTTCTTCAATTTCTTAATTTAAGACCTATGTTATTCGATAATTTTTAGATCTAATTCAATACTTCTATCTGTATATTGACCTGTCCCTCTACTTCGGAGACATCGATATCAGCCTTGAGTCTATTGCAGGTAACGATGTATAGGCATATAAAAACTTATGCTCTTTTTGACTTTTTTTTGTCTTCGAACTTTTAAATTTTAGTCGAAAAATGATGTTGAGTTTAACATTAGAAGATGGGGTAACACTTTGAAACAATTGTTAAGCATTCATTATATATTTTGTGAAACCAAGCCAAGTGTTTTTCATTTTTTCATTTAATATATTAAACAATGTTTCACCAAGTGATCAGCGAACATTCAATCAACTATTTGTTGATTTGGAAAAACTTTTTAACTATTGATTTCGAATTAATTCGATTATGACTTGTTAGTTTGAACTATATTTCACCTTTCGAATGTGAGTTTGAAGCAGTTTTCGTTGGATACAGATAAACTTGTAGCTTCTAGAAATACCTGTAAGTTTTATCTACAATAGGAAATTTCAAGACCCACAATCAAATAAACTTTCAATCAGAACTCACAAGAAAGACTTCAAGGAAGATGTAATACCAGAAAATATTTCAACAACATATAGTTTCTGTTTTAGTGGTAAAAAAAAATTCATTCAAATCGTGTAGAAAAATATGAAATCCAAATTGTAACTTCATTCGAATTATAATTCATTGAAATAATTAACGTGCTATTTTCAAGTTGCAATATTATGAAACTTCAAGAAAATGCTGGTATTTGTTCTCATCTGTTCAGATAAATTGAGATAAATGGTGTAACTATTGGATATCACGAGTGGAGAAAAATATATAGTTTCTCTACTTCCTTGGGCAGAAATTCCCGAGTAAAGATTTCTCCGATATTCTTAGATAAAAACAGACTGTCAGCGTCAGTGCAGGAATACAAATTTCCTCACGTATAAAGGATGCAAAACTTACGGTAAACTGACGCAAAAAACTCTGAAATGATGACATAAGGTGAATGCAGACCTTTTTGAGAATTCTTATGTCATTTTCCTATAGGCACGCTTAGATTTGGCGCATTTGTACGTATTGTGTATTGTCAAGTATAGAAATTTTTTTCTGCAAATGTGTGAATATTTCAGTTCTATTCGAATGCAGTCTCCGTATTTTTTGATGTATTCATAAGTTTGATAAAAACAATATCTATTCATTAGTGTTGGCGTTTACTTGATGTAAATGCATTATAATTGAATATAAACTAAAATTCAAATACTTGAACTTGATTTACACTTTATTGACAACATAGCATGACGCGTTTCGTCGTTTTAGTATTCTGTTAGCATCTTGTCATTTTGTTATAGGCACGCATAGATTTGGCGTATTTGTGCGTATTGTGTATTGTCAAGGATAGAAAATTTTTCTGACAAATATTGTGAATATTTCAATTCTAGTTGAATGCAAAACTTCGAAGTTTTTGATGTTATCATAAGTTTGATGAAAACAATATTATTCAATAGTGTTGGCGTTTACTTGATGTAAATCCATTATAATTGAATATAAACTAAAATTCAAACACTTGAACTTGATTTGCAATTTATTGACAATAAAGTATGACGCGTTTCGTCGTTTCAGTATTCTATTAGCATCATGTCATTTTCCTATAGGCACGCTTAGATGTGGCGCATTCGTGCGAATTGTGTATTGTCAAGGATAAAAAACTTTTCTGGCAAATATTGTGAATGCACGACGCGTTTCGTCGTTTCAGTATTCTGTTAGCATCTGATGAACTCGTTAATAACGAAACGCGTCATGCTATGTTGTCAGTAAAAGTGTAAACCAAAAGTTCAACTGTTATATTCAAAAACAAAATCATCATGATTGGAAAATGATCTGGCGCATTCACCATTTTGTCGAATACAACAGGACGGTTTCTAATTAAGAAACCGTATCATTCTCTTCAAACACGCTTGAATTGTCTCCGCAAACACTCTTGAATTTTTTTTATACGAATATTTTGAGTTTCAGAAATAAGAAAAGAATATTGTGAGAAACTTTCAGTAGGAAACTAAAAGTGGTAATTAGCATATTTTTCAATGTATAAATTTTTTTTAATAATTTCTATTACCTGAAAAGGTTTAACAAGGGTGAATTGTTTAATTCTATCTGTTCATTGAGCAAGTTTCCAGAATTTTTAAGCCGATTTATTTCCACTACCTCCCAATAATCTAATTGACTACTTCTCTCTATATTGTGTAGAATTTTGAAATTCGTATCAAAAGTATGGTTTTCTGTTAATAAATGGTTAGCATAATTCGAATTACTTTTATTATGGGCGAAGCTATATTTATGTTCCTGTATTCTAGTACCGAAATTTCTACTAGTTTTACCTATATATATACCGGGACATGTTCCACAATTTAATTGGTAAACACCTGATTTGTCTTCTCTTTTAATTTTGTTTTTATTGTTCTTAATGTGTCTCGATAAATTGTTGTTCGTTTTAAATGAAATATTAAAATTATGTTTACTTAAAAAGGTTTTGACTTTTTGACTGACGTTTCCAAAGTATGTTAAACTGTTATATTTACGATTTCTATCCGGCTGATAAGGAAATACTAATCGTAGAGCTTTCCGATAGAGTTTTTTGTCCAGAATTTTTGACACGACTTCGCTTTCATCATATAAAGGAAATACAGTTATTGCTATAAATAAATCTGATTATATTTCAAAAACAAACACCTTTATAGAGTCCCAAGACTATTCCGTATTGAAGAAAGATCCAACGAAAAAATACCAGTTAGAAATAAAAAATGCGTTAAAAGAAGTTAATGTTTTAATAGATGATTACACTAAACATAGACTTACTCTTACCAACCCGCAATGTCCGCAACTATATTCACTTATCAAATTACATAAGCAAAATCTTCCTATTCGGCCAGTAGTAAGTTTCACATCAGCTCCTTCCACTAAAATCTCAAGAGTGCTTATAGATATTATAAAATCGTATTGTAATTTCAAACCAAAATTTTCCATCAAAAATTCCTATGAATTAGTCAATAAAATTGAAAAGCTAACACTGCCTAGTAACTGTAAACTTATCTCCTTCGATGTAGTTAACCTATTTCCCTCTATCCCACCTTCCGATACAATTGAAATAATTAAAGATTTGCTTATTAAAAATAACGTAAATATAATAGTTCAATCTGAAATAATCATGTTATTGGAAATTTGTTTGAGCCAAAATTACTTTATGTTCAATGATAAGATTTTTAGTAGTAAGAAGGGTCTAATTATGGGAAATCCGTTAAGTCCTCTTTTAGCCGAGATATTTATGGATAAGTTGGAAAATAGTATTCAAAACAACCCGAATTTCAAACACTTTGTATTCTGGTATAGATATGTAGATGATATAATCACTTGTTTTACTGGCACAGATCGGTCATTAAAAAATTTTGAGAAGTTCATTAATGCGGTTCATCCTAATATAAAATTCACAACTGAAATAGAATCTGATAACTCTATTAATTTTTTAGACTTAACAATAACAAGATTAAATAATAAATTTGATTTTTCCATATTTCACAAGCCTTCCCATACGGATACAATAATCCATAACTCCTCATGCCACCCATATCCACATAAAATGGCAGCGTTTCAAAGTATGATACACAGATTAACCAATATACCTTTATCGGCAGAAAATTTCAATAAAGAATTGAATATCATTAAACAGATTGCGGTTAATAATAATTATGAAAGCGAAGTCGTGTCAAAAATTCTGGACAAAAAACTCTATCGGAAAGCTCTACGATTAGTATTTCCTTATCAGCCGGATAGAAATCGTAAATATAACAGTTTAACATACTTTGGAAACGTCAGTCAAAAAGTCAAAACCTTTTTAAGTAAACATAATTTTAATATTTCATTTAAAACGAACAACAATTTATCGAGACACATTAAGAACAATAAAAACAAAATTAAAAGAGAAGACAAATCAGGTGTTTACCAATTAAATTGTGGAACATGTCCCGGTATATATATAGGTAAAACTAGTAGAAATTTCGGTACTAGAATACAGGAACATAAATATAGCTTCGCCCATAATAAAAGTAATTCGAATTATGCTAACCATTTATTAACAGAAAACCATACTTTTGATACGAATTTCAAAATTCTACACAATATAGAGAGAAGTAGTCAATTAGATTATTGGGAGGTAGTGGAAATAAATCGGCTTAAAAATTCTGGAAACTTGCTCAATGAACAGATAGATTTCAATGTATAAATTTTTATTTAGAGATAGTGATAATATGAAACTGTATCGACATACTTATAATTCCACCAATAGAAGAAAACAAATTTGGATTATTTCGCATTTGATCAAAGAAGTGTTACAGAAATTGAATAACTCAAGAGTGATGCAAAACTTAAATTATTGATTTTTGAATAAAATTTTTCATGAATTTTTTCATATTTTTTTCATATAAAAAATGGATTTAGATATTGAGTTCAACAAAAGGTAATCTGTTGTACTGCATCATCTTTTCAGGTGTGTTGGAGGATCCTAAAGGATATGAAGAACACAGAGAATACAAGATGAAGAAATTAGCAGCATGAAAATAAAAAGTTCTAGATGATTATCAGGAAAAGCAAATAAAATGTTAGGGCCAAGTGAAAAGGATGATGAGGAATGGCTCCTCAAACATTTGAAAAAAATGAGTGAAGCTACAGACGAGAGAATTGAACGGCATCTGCTGAGAATAACTGAGGGAAGGTGGGAAGGTGGTTAAGAGTATGTATGGACCTGTTAAAAATAGATTATCGTAAAATCTTCAGAAGGCGAAACGTGGCTTTTTTTAATGATTTTATCAATCTAAAACTGATTTGAATACGAATGAATTGATTTGAAACGACTAATCAGTTTTTAATATTTAGTTAATGCTTAGAAAATTCGTGAAAAATATTTTTCCTTGTCCATAGGAATTAATGGGGTCTGAGGGGATTATTATGTCGGAACCCTAATCTGAACAACCCTCAAAGGTCGGGACCTATAACAATTCAGTGTAACTGAATCATGTCGTGTTTATAGAGCAGCCGAATTCCAGGCGAGCCTAAGATATTCCAAAATTGCACCCCAACCTGTTTTGGGGAACTCTGAACTGAATGAAATATGAGATCTACCGCAATAATTGTCAGCGTATATAAAATTTTTGACTTTTCATTCATACTTTGGTTTAGAAAATGAACTCATATTCTCTATTCATCTTTCGTTCTATCGAAATGGTCAGACTTTTTTATGTAACAATCTTATGTATCAGAGTGTGCTGGAAATATTCGAAGTGTTGCCAAGACGTGAAATATAAATCTTATAGATTTATATTTTTTCATATTTAGAATTTTTATTTAGAATTTAGAAATTATATTTAGAAAAGCCATTATTCACGAAAAAAGACAATAGTTTATATGTATTTTCATTGAAGTGAGAAATACCTATAGAGAATTAACGAATGATTCTTATTTATTTATTAATATTTTCAATGATAAAAGCATTAAAAATAAAATATATATATATATATATATATATATATATATATATTTATATATATATATATATATATATATATATATTTTAAGTTTATATATAAATATATATATTTTATATATATATATATATATATATATATATATATATATATATATATATATATATATATATATATATATATATATATATATATATATATATATATATATATATATATATATATATATATATATATATATATATATATATATATATACGAATTTTTTGTGCTTATGGCATATGCAATATTTAAGAAGAAGAACATCAGAACATTCACTCCAAAAATTCAAATCAACCAAAAGAATGTTATAGTAGAGCTAGATATGTAAACGTGTATGATATGATGCCTCCATTAATCTTCAAGGGGTAAATGTTAGAAAAATATCGAAATCGATGTCACACCTTATGGAATTGCGAGACAGCTGTTTCGTTCCACAAGGAACTCGTCAGTCGCATCACGAAGACAGTCCATCAAAGGAAGGCAACGATTACAGCGATTGTTCCCGTATTTCTGGGGCCTATTCGGAGATATTTCTAAGGAAATGAATTTTTTGTGCTTATAGCTCTGAATGAAATATTTGAGAAAAATATTTAGTGTTGCGACTGACGAGTTCCTTGCAGAATGAAACAGCTGTCTCGCACTTCCATCAGGTGTCGCATCGATTTTACATTTATCTCTTGAAGAATAATGGAGGCAAAACATTGTACACGTTCACATATCTAGCTCTACTATACTATTCTTTGGGTTAATTGGAATTATTCGAATTGATGTTTATGTTCTTTTTCTTATATATATATATTATATATATATATATATATATATATATATATATATATATATATACTTGAAAAAACAATTTTTTTTTCGAATTCTTGAAACGTTTCAACTATATATATATATATATATATATATATATATATATATATATATATATATATATATATATATATATATATATATATATATATATATATATATATATATATATATATATAGTCAGTTCCTTTCACTATTTAATTCTCAATATTTCGTTTCCTATTCGGAGACTTCCTCAGGAGGCTCTACAACATGAAAGCACAAAATTAAAATCTTAAATAATTCATAAATACAAAAGCAGAAAAAACTCACAAGGTGGAACTAGTCACAATAGTTAAAATATATAAACTTCAGACACATCGGTAAAGTGGAAAAAACAAACAATAACAATTCAGGTCTAGCGTGCCGAACGAGAACTACGGAAAACTGAGATAAAACAAACAAAAAGGGTGTTTTGCACGTACCATCATCATCTCAGACGTTTCATAATATTACAGTAAATATTACTCGTCATGTCTCTGTCTGTCTTAAAATTAATAGAATTAACATTCTTATTAATGTGGAACATTTCCAAGAATAATCTACTTTTATACGTGCTTTCCTGTTCCAAAATTTCAACTTCCTCGAAATCAAAACTATGTCCCGTATCCACACAATGCTTTGATGCAGCGTAAGACAATTTTTTTATACGAATCAGTGGAACACCACTGATATCAACATTCCACAGGATATCGCTGACTTTTTTTCATTGGGACCGAAATTTGGAATTCCTACCAACAATAAAAGTGTCAAACTGAGACAATTCTTAGCATATGTGGAAAACATTGTTTTAGAGGTACCCTGTGAACATCGACATGTAGTGCGAGCTAAAGTTACGAACTCATTAACTAATTATATGATTAAGTCGCATAAGAGTTCGTCTCGTTTATGCAGACTGTTCCGGAATGCGAGAACATTTTTACAAAATAATCCTGAATTATATGTCATACAAGCTGATATAGGAGGCTGCAGTGTCGTGATGAGGAGAGAAGAATATATAGATAAAACTTTGAAATTACTTGATGATAACACAACTTATACCCATATTGACAGAGACCCAACTACGTCAATTCAAAATAAATACAACGCTGTGATAAAATTGCTACATAGAAAGCTGGAATTAAATGATGCGCAGTCCAAGGATTTAATAATACACAACTCGCTTTTTCCTAAGCTTTATTGCCTTCCGAAGATTCACAAAGATAATCTTCCTCTTAGGCCCATTGTTAGTTCTGTTGGCTCAGTTACTTACCAATTGTCCAAGTTCATAGCAAAAATATTGAGTGACACATTTGACAATAGATCTGATTATAATGTGAGGGATACTTTTGAATTTGTAGATCTTATCCGTGACATGATTCTTCCAGAAGGTGACGTGCTTATCTCCCTGGATGTTGTATCACTGTTTACAAATATACCGACGGAGCTCATTATGCTTATTCTTGAGCAGAAATGGGAATTATTTGAAGGTCACACTTCCATCACAAAGTCGAACTTTTTGATGTTGATCCGGTTTATTTTTGAGAATACCTATTTTTCCTTTCAAAAAAAGTTCTACTTACAAATATTTGGTACCCCTATGGGATCACCTATCAGTCCAATTTTGGCCAAGATAGTTCTTGATTATTTGTTGGACATTGTCATTCCACGTTTACCTTTCAAAATGCCCTTCATCTACAAATATGTGGATGATCTCATTTGCGCTGTGCCTGAATCGGAAATCGCAACCACTTTGAAGATTTTAATTCTTACAATAATCATTTACAGTTCACTGTTGCTTTGGAAAACAATAGGAGTGTACCATTTTTGGATACATTGGTGATAAGACTGGATGATAATGGGCTTGTTGTAAACTGGTACCAAAAACCTACTGCTTCGGAAAGATTTTTGAATTATTATTCCAACCACCCAACAAGTCAAAAATTAAACTTGGTTACTGCTATGAAGAATAGAATTTTGCGCATTTGTGATGAAAGATTCCAAAAGGATAATTTGAGGAAACTGTTTTCCATTTTTCAGAATAACGGTTATCCAAAACATATTTTGCGAAAGTTAATTTTTAGCACACAATTTATGACGACCCTACTGAGGAAACTCGTATCAATGTCAAATTTAAGAAGATTCCTTATATACATGGTCTAACCAATACTGTAGTGTCAATATTCTCAGAGTTCGATACCGTCAGATTGGCAAAGTATAGCCCTTTAAGGATCTCTGATGTGTTTTCAAAAGTTGAGGACCAAACACCGCTCCACTATATGAACAATGTGATTTATAAAATTCCTTGTACTGGTTGTCCTGGGGTATATATTGGACAGACCAAACAGTGGTTAAAAAATCGGATGACACAGCACAGGAGTGACATTCGTATAAAAAAATTGTCTTGCGCTGCATCAAAGCATTGTGTGGATACGGGACATAGTTTTGATTTCGAGGAAGTTAAATTTTGGAACAGGAAAGCACGTATAAATGTAGATTATTCTTGGAAATGTTCCACATTAATAAGAATGTTAATTCTATTAATTTTAAGACAGACACAGACATGACGAGTAATATTTACTGTAATATTATGAAACGTCTGAGATGATGATGGTAGGTGCAGTACACCTGTTTTGTTTGTTTTATCTCAGTTTTCCCGTAGTTCTCGTTCGGCACGCTAGCCCTGAATTGTTATTGTTTTATTTTTTCCACTTTACCGATGTGTCTAAAGTTTATATATTTTAACTATTGTGACTAGTTCCACCTTGTGAGTTTTTTCTGTTTTTGTATTCTGAATTATTTAAGATTTTAATTTTGTGCTTTTATGTTGTAGAGCCTCCTGAGGAAGTCTCCAAATAAGAGACGAAATATTGAGGATTAAATAGTAAAAGGAACTGACTAATGTCATTGACCCCTAACCTGATATACTCGCAAATTTAAAATTATATATAACGATATATATATATATATATATATATATATATATATATATATATATATATATATATATATATATATATATATATATATATATTGCATAGTTTGGTTGTAAAATGGATTAAGTGGGTAGTTTTTCTGTTCTTTTTTATTAGTGGTCTCTTTGAGATGAACATGAGAGATAATAATATTGTGTTCATCAAAAAAAGAAACCATTGATAAAGAAGAAGGTAAGGACAATAATGTGATGTTCACACTTTTGTCTTCATTTAGTTACGATTCATTTGTCAGAATGAGGCACGACCACTCTTTTTATTCACTCACAATAAAACAAATCTTGCTTCGTACAAATGAAACAACAAATACGAATAGAACTCAGGTTCCAATTATTCAATGTCATTCCTTCTTACCAATTGCCTGTTGAGATACCATGAGATGGTTGGCTTAGGATCTCCTAATCCGGATGAACACGTCGCGACCAAATAATCTCCAACAAGATATCTATCGCGTAAGCCTTCTATGGTAGGATTACCTTCTGGTATCACTGAAACAATAAATAAATTGAATTGAAACTATTCTCTGGTACTTATTTAGGAATTTTAGTATTGTAACAAATTTAAACTTTACACGAGCGATTGATGAAGGTAATGCTTTTCAGCATTTTCAATTTTCTTTTAAAAAATATTCTCAATGAGGATAAACACATCCCTATATCGTAGCTAAATCTGATTATGTGTCTGAAAAAACTGTAATTTAGGTAGATGAGTTTGTCTTTCTGAACATCTGTCCGTTATATCCTAATCGATTGAAACTTTAAACACAAAACAATGGAGCTAACGGAATTTTGTCCTCGAGAAATAATACTTTAGTATTCATTAATTTAACAATTCATTTCAAACCACGAAGCTCTTCTATTCAAGGAGCATTTTCTCAGGTGATATATAATTGCTGAATTGCTATGCACATACATGACAAATTTACTATCAAATTGCCACATGATGTCAAGCAAGATCAGATAGTACCTATAATCAAAATTTTGAGACATGTTTCTGAGAATTTCAGATAAGTACCTTCTAGGCATATGTGAGTAATGCTGGTAATATCACCCAAACGATATCACTCTGTGGCGAGATGCCACATCACGCATCATGCGAGAAATCTAAACATCACAGTATCACCTCAGAGTAATATTACTTTCAATAGTGTATTGCAGGTTTTCTGTGCGTTAAGTCATACTACGCATAACCCTCAATCATTAGGTGATTTCAACTGCGAATATTACCTAGAAGCTCCAGAATTAACAATGTGTTATTTATTACTTCAAGACAAAAGGGCGCTTATATTATGTATACTTATATTAGTAAATGCTCGAAACTGAAACGAATAATCTCATCCAAATCTGAATTAGTTTTCGCATCACGTATTCTACTTCAGGAAAACTGTGTTCAACTTCAGCTCTTGCTAGACCATGTTGCCAGTTGGTGTGAGGATAATTATTTGAGTTTGAATGTGTCAAAGGGTAATGTTGTCTCTTTCACAAGGAAAATAGATCGAATTGAGTGTGATTATAGCGTCGGTGGTCAGGTTCTTTCTCGTTTTGATAAGATGAGAGATCTTGGTATAGTCTTTGATGAGAAATTTTCTTTATTCCATATATCACCCAACTTATTTCATCTGCTTTGAAAATATATGGATTTTTTATACGCAATGGCAAATATTTATCAACATTTATAAGACTATTTAATGCCCTAATCCGTAGCAAGTTGGAGTATGGCAACATGATCAGACATCGTATTTCCACTTGACATCAACGCCATCTTGAGGACATTCAGAGAAGGTTCTTGAAATTCTTAGTTTGGCAAGAGGATAAAGAATCCTCTCTGTGTATAGATTTATCCATAGAGAGGAGTCGATCATAACGAATTATTGGGTCGATTTAGTTTAATCTCATTGCAGGACAGGAGAGTAAATTTATCACTAAAATTTTTGACAAATTACTGCACAACAGTATTGATTATCCTCCTCTTTTGTCCGCTTTAAAATTTCGGGTTCCTAGGCAAAATTCTCGTTCTATAGAATTATTCCACCTAGAGACTACAAAGACCAACTCGCTAATACAATCCCCATTTGGTTTATGGAGTCTACATTCAATAGAGTTGCCAATAATTGTGACATTCACTTTGGCTATATAAAGTTATTATTAGGAGTTATGTGAACAAAGGTAATTGACTAAAATGAATTGATTTAAATTGAGTTATTTGTAATATTTCATTTAATTCTACTATATTTAGATATTAGTTACTTTTTTTTGAAATTAGATTGAGCTCTTTTTTATATTTGTTTCATTTTATTTATTTAGATATTATTCAACATTTTGTTATTATTTTCGGTAATTGGTATTATACCTGTTGAGATTAAAGAACTTATTATTATTATTATTATTGATGATAGTAGATACATAGTAGTTACCTACACCAGCTAGTAGATAGTCGATAATAGAACACCAGCGCATAATATTCTTCTATATTAATTCAGATTATTATATTATAAAATTATTGTTTTCATAAAGAAGCATTCACAAAATGAGACACAAAAAATTATTTAATTTTCACATATAGTCGATAATTGAACACCATCAAGTAATATATTTCTATATGAATTCAAATTATTACAGTTTAAAAGTTGTTCTTTCTTATTGTAGTTTAGTCTTGAAGATGAGATCACGCTCAAAACATAAACATGTTGACTAATTGGTATTGTTAAATATAATCGTGAAACATTAAGCCAATAGTGCTTAATTTAATTTAATATCTAATTATGTTTCACCAAGAGTTAAGCGAGTTATCTCAATCATTAGTTTTTTCATGAAGATGTATACACAAAATAAGAATATAACATGAAATAAATTCATCAATATAGTCTATAATTTTAATTAATTATATGATATATTGCTCTCTTAATAATATATAAATATTCATAAAAATTATATGAATTAATATATGTTTATTAATTCAATATTTTGTAGTATAAAATGAGTGCCTTCATAAAGATGGATTCACAAAATTAGACAACAAAGAAATAAATTCCATTTTCACATATAATCCATGATAAAACATTAGCAGATTATATGTTTCTATATTAGTTCAAATTTCTATAGTAGGTATAAAATTTGGCCTTCATAAAGATGGACTTTCAATATAAGGCAAGAAAGGAATAATTTTCATTTTCTCACATAGTCGATAATAGAATAATAGTAAATCATCATATAATGTGATGTACTTATGCTACTTGTCAAGTTATATTTTTTAAATTCAGTGGACCTAGAGTTTAACGCTGGTTGGAACGTCCAATGATCATGTAATCAATGTACATTACCCAGCATATATCATTAATATATATAATAATAAAATGAATATATTGAGAAACATTTTTCACATTGTAGAATTACATTCATTTCAATTGACAAAATAATTAAAACTAGGAAGAATGATCTCAAAAGGAATGAATTCAGTTTTGAGTCTGATCTTCCATTCAGCCCTCGAGCAAAAATATTGGTTACATTTATATTTACAATAATATATATATTTGTGTTAAAAACTCAGAACTATTAAACATTTGAAAATTTCACATGGTGATTTGTGTTCATATGATACAAAAAATTGATTCATACATTATTGCCTACATTCGAATCGTCGAAATACTCTGCCACACTCTAGCATGCCTTTGTTAAGAGTAGAGATTTAATTCTCCTCTCAAACAAATGAGCTTTCAGTACTTCAAATTCGATGGTAAATGGTTGAACATTTTAATACTCTGATAATAGAGAGAGTGCTCAAGTTTAGCTGTTTTATGCATAGGAATTAGTGGTAAATCCCTGTTCCTTGTTGAATACTCATGATTACTATTCAATTTAATAAACCAATCTCATTTTCTTTAACATATAACAAAGATCTATGAATATATAAACACGGTAAGGTGAGTATGTAATTATTAATGAAGATAGGTTTACAAGATGTTGATGATTCAATCTACTCAAATCATAGACAGCTACAAACACCCATGCGTTCAGCAGGGCTCGAATCCGCACCATACTCGGTAGTTCTCCTGGCTAAGCCACGGAGACCGGCATTACGACGAAAATATGACATTACACAGCGCAAAGTATTATCATTGAACGTGATGTTCGGCGAGTTATGTTTAACGTGATTGAGTAATACTTTATGGTGTGATACTGTGATATTACAGAGTTATAATACTTTTGAGAGTGATTTGAGATGATATCACATCACACATTAAATATCGTTGTTTTTAATATTAAAGTTGATAATAACATACAGTTGATTTATTCACTGATTCTTTGCTTCAAAACATTCAGGTTGGATTGTAATGGATTGTAAACTTTTACTTTTTAGGTAGCCCGATAGGAAAAAATCAGCAGGCGTTGAATCAGGGCTTCTCGGTGGCCAGTTGATGTCTCCTCGGCGCTTACCTGTCTTCCAGAGAATAAATCGTGAAGAGCAGCTAATGAGTCATTTGTTACATGAGAAGTGGCTCCATCTTGCTGGAAAAAGGTATTGCGATTGTAGCCATCTTGGTTTGGCATTTCTGTAGCTGAAAAAGTCCGGATCATATGGCAATATCGATTATAATTAACGGTCTGAGTTCGACCTCGGTCATCTTCAAAAAAATAAGGATAGATAATTCCTTGACTTGATATGGCAGCCCAAACAATGACTTTTGGCGAGTGCAAGGGCTTCTGATGCAGTTCTAGCGGATTCTCGGAAGCTCAGTATCTGCAATTTTGTTTATTCGTGTGACCGATGATGAGAAAATTCGATTCATCGGAGAACCAGATGTTACTGAAACTCCTAAAACGGTTTTTCATTGTCCTGCAGAATTCGACCCGTTTATCAAGATCATCAGGCTTCATTTCTTGAACAATAACAATTTTATAGGGGTGAAAATGTAAGTCTTTCGAAATAATGCGATGAACCGTAGATTTGTTCAAATTAAGAGAAGCTGCGCGCAATCTCAACGACTGTCGTGGGTCGTCCATAACAGACTGGCGAACGCGGTCGACGTTCATGATCGTTTTTGATGTCCTTTTGCGCCCAGACGATTTGTCCGGCATTGTATTACCAGTCTCTTCAAACTTGTACACCCATGCTTAATTAAATGGCACTTGGTACATGTTTTAAGCTTGTTAAATTAAAAGGTGTCCTGTAGAGTCGACGAACGATAATGTAGGAATCGTTGTTTTTATAGAACACTCGCACGCAAAATGCGCGCTGCGGTCCCGTGAAACGATTCATGGCTATTAAACTTAACAATTCGTCCAAGCGATTGAGACCACTCCTCTCCCTGCTAGAATAGAAGATGATTAACTTAGACCTCCGATTTTTGTATGCATAATTTCAAATGAAGAAATGAAATCATGATTTTCATGTGATGTAAGGCTAAAATTAATTGTAATGTGTAGTATACAAACCATTCAGCTAGATTACACGAGAATCATTCAATACATTTGAATTATGAGCGATTTTGTCTTATTCAAAGTTAATTCTTCGTCTTCAAATGGAAAAATTAACAACTGGTGTAATATACAAATGACAGATGCTTATACTTAGTCTAAAATGCCAAAAATGAAGAAATATTCACGAAGAGGAAGGACTAATCACAGAAATACAAAAAAACATGAAAACTTATGATGCAAGATATATAACAATAGGTACACAAACTATCTGGAAGGTAATCATTACAGCTCGCTACCAGAATTTTACTATTGAAAATGTTCTGTGCGTTCATTCAAATCTAATTAACTATTGAGTAAAAATGAAACAGCACTTGTCTTAGTCGTTGAACAGATGTTTTCTAGCTATTCAGCGGTAGTCTAGACTATGTATAACCATCTGTTAATAACACCAATTGTTAAAGTTACATTCGAAGAAAAAGTAGTATTTCGAATCGTATGTCGTAGCGATATGTTTCAATATATGAGAGAAAGTTAAATATTGTGTTAATAATTAACTTACTTGTTAAGTATATGGTCAAATACATCAGTCTCGAATATAAAAAGAGTTCAACGCATGCAGAACAGGGTCACAAAAGCTATATACAACTTGCCTTACAACACTTCTTCAAAAGAACTACCATAAATTTTCAACATTAAAGAAATCAAAAAAAACTCGACTCGAAAATGAATCATCAAATAGATAACAAACTACTGAAAGTAAATATTTCGCTTAAAAAAAGAGTAAAAATACATGATTATAATACGAGACACAACCTAAACTATCAGCTGAACAATATAAGAACTAACAAAGCATTACACTCCCCCATCAACCAGGCTACAACCTACTACAATAAATTACCTAATCAAATAAAAGAGCAACAGGATATAAAAAAATGTACCAAAAAACTAATTTCAAACAACTCACCGTTCTTAAATTTTACACAGCTAATATTATGAAATACATATGTACCTAACAAAATATATCTATGTTAACATCACACATGATGATTTGTGGATTTATGTCTAATAAATAAATAAATAATTCATTCGACGTATGATGGGATAATAAATCCTTTTTGTTAAACAAGGTTGATTAAACAAAGTTGATAAACTTTTGTTATCACATTACAAGCCATGATAATGGTTTAGTAGGGTAGCCCAATACACATTTGGATGACGTAAAATAATTTTTGAGTAATTTACTAATCTTGTTATTTTCACTAATCCTAGTTTCATCAATCCAAATTTTCGAATTTACGCTTCAAAATAAATTCCAAACATTAACATGGGACACTCAATATTGTGTTAATGCAAATACGAATTCGATGGTTGGAAAAGAGACGCATATGGATGGCTTCCCTTGCTTTATATTGTTGGAAGAACGATAATTGATATGGCTGTAAATATTTACCTTGAATGCTAATTGATTATTTGATACCTGTCCAGTAGAAAGGGTTTCTACTGGGTTCAACTGAAATTCGTAATTAATATTCAGCTATCATGATTGATATGAAATACCCTGAGCTCATCATTTTCGTGTATTTGATGATGTGTATCAGGAATATTAGGAACTTAACGATATACTGTTGATTGAACATCGAACATATTAAGTATACACAGTTGGTTTTTGCAGTTTTTGTAAGACTTGTTTTTGTGATGCTTTTCGCGTATCTAATTGATAAGAATTACTTTGTCAGTATTAGGGATCTAAAGACAGTTGAATTACGAATTGGTGTGGCAGGTACGGGTTTTATGTTGTTGAAAAGTTGATGACAGTTTTGGGAATATTAACGGTATTTAGGTTCCTTGAGGTGGAAATTCTCGGAAATTACAGCTTATCGAGAGTGAGTGCTTTGAAAAAGCCGGAAAACACGATAACAAATGAGCAAGAAGATGTAACTGTCTTGAAATGTTTGCCGTGGTGGAATATAGCTGTTTACACCTTATTCAATGCTTTTTTTGAACGTTCAGTCATTTTACCGGGTGGAAAATATTTGGAAGAAAATGTAAAGATCACAAAATATAATCCGAAAACAGTTGAAGGATTATATAGTACACTCAAAGATCAAATCCCAAAACCATTGGAAAGTGAAATGATAAATAAAATAAATTGCAAAGACTGTGATGAAGTATACACAGGACAGACATCACAATGGTTGAAAAATAGGATAGCTCACCATAAATCAGATATTTATGGAAAATAATCAGATATATTATAAAAAATGGAAGAGATAGACGTGCCCTAGTACACAAACAACAAAGTTAGACCATATAGCAAACTACGACTTATACATGAGATAATAGAAATAAGAAAAGATGAAAATTCTATAAACAGAAAAAATGACACACAAAATTTGAGTAACATATATAGCTACTTACTGGATATGGAGCAAAAAAGAAAACACGACAAGAAAAAAAAAGAAAGGAAACAACTGGGATCAGATTATACGTGATAAGAATATAGACATTCAACCTAAAATAATATATTGAAATTAAATGTTGAGATTAAATTGTAAATGTTGGATGAATTTGGCAAATTACGCTTATGTTATTGCTGTTAAATAGTTTAATGATTGTAACCTCAACTCTCATGTAAGCACACAGTGTATATTGTGTTGTAGATGTTGGTTAGGCATGTTTTATATATTTTAGAACCCTGAAGAAGCAATAAAGTAGATTGCGAGAGTTTGGTAAAGAGAAAAAGTACCACTGCAAATACTGAGTCAATAAACCCTTACAAATTATTATTATATATATATATATATATATATATATATATATATATATATATATATATATATATATATATATATATATATATATATATATATATATATATATATATATATAAGGATATGAAATTTTTGTGCTTATGGCACTGAATGAAATACTTAGGAAAATGAACACTAGAACATTCATTTTAAAAATTCAAATTAACCAAAAGAATGTTATAGTAGAGCTAGATATGTGAACGTGTACGATGTGAAGTCTCCATTATCCTTAGAGGGATAAATGTTAGAGAAATATTGAAATCGATGCCACACCTGATGGATGTACGAGACATATGTTTCGTTATGCAAGGAACTCGTCAGTCGCACCACGTCCATCGAAGTGAGGCAACGATTTCAACCCCCAAGCATCTTCTTGTGACTCCAAGTGGAAGACCGTAGAGTAATGAATACTCCACAATTTCATCTATAGAATCAGTAGAAAACACCTCTCAGATTACAGATATAATATTGCAGAGTATAGAAGATATGTGAAATTTCGATGCTTGGTGTGTCTGTAATCTGAGAGATGTTTTCTACTGATTCCTATGGATGGAATTGTGGAGTATTCATTACTCTACGGTCTTCCACTTGGAGTCACAAGAAGATGCTTGGGGTTGAAATCGTTGCCTCACTTCGATGGACGTGGTGTGACTGACGAGTTCCTTGCAGAACGAAACATATATGTCTCGCACTTCCATCAGGTGTGGCATCGATTTTAATATTTCTCTAACATTTATCCCTTGAAGGATAATGGAGACATCACATAGTACACGTTCACATATCTACATCACATATAACATTCTCACGTTCACAATCTAAATTTTTCAAATAAATTTCTAGTGTTAATCTAAATTTTTCAAATGATATATTCTATATTCATTTTCTTATATATATATATATATATATATATATATATATATATATATATATATATATATATATATATATATATATAAGCCGAAAAAAAGCTAATGGTATAGACCTGCAATTTTTGAAACAGCCGTTGACATATGTTTCGAGCTATTGGGTCCCTTCAGAACGGAGCAATTAAAGTTTTAAATGTTCGAACTAGGAAGTTAATTGATAAACACAAAACATAAAATTCTACGTGAAGAATCGGCTTCGTTGTAGCTTGAAATGACTGTCTCTGTTAGAGTTCTGTTTTACTCTATTCTGGAAACTGAATCACTTATCACAATATACTCATTGGCATGAGGCGATATTTTTATACCTTCCGGAAATTTTGTACCGACAATTTAGTTAATTCAAACAGGTTTATACAGGTACATTTTATGAAAATAGAAAAAAAAGCTCACAGTAAAGACCTGCAATTTTTTGTAACTGCTGTTGACATATGCTTCGAGCTATTGACTCTCATCAGAACGGCGCAGTTCAAGTTTTAGATCTTCGATATTGGAATATTCCTACTGAGCTTGTATGTAAAACATCAGTCCAATCGGTAACTTAGTTTGCGTTTGAGAGCACAATGCGTTAGACGATTTCTTTGTTTTCGTGAAAATGAAAAATTTGAGAAACGCGCTGACATCAAATACTTCGATTTGAAAGTTTTACACCAAAACAAATAAAAAAAGAGATGGATCAACAGTAGGAGACTCCTCTTCATCATATTCAGTTATTAAGCAGTGTGTTTCTGAATTCAAAATGGATCGTGTAAGCAGATCTGACGAGTCTGCCTCAGGACGACCCGTTGACGTCACAACTTCAGAAATGATTGAGAAAATCCATCAAGTAGTATTGGAAGACCGCATATTGAAAGTGCATGAGATAGCTAAGATCTGTAGGATGTCAACTTAACGTGTGTGAAATATTTTGCACAACTCTTCGAGCATTTGCTAACGTTCGACCAAAAACTGATTCGCAAAAACATTTCTACTGAAAATTTGGCGCTTCATAGGCGTATTAAAAACGAATTTTTGCGTCGATTCATAACTGTGGGTGAGACTTGGGTTCACCACAACACTCCTGAAAATAAAGAACAATCAAAGCAGTGGGTTCGAAAAGGAGACCCAACTTCAAAGAAGGCAAAAACAATCGGCATAAAAAATATAAATCGACAAAAAATATATATCGGCAAACAAAGTTATGGCTACTGTTTTTTGGGATGCGGGAGGAATTATATAGATTGATTATCTTGAAGAGGATAAGAAGAGGTGCAAATTAAAGAACCTCATTTGGAGAAGAAAAAATTTTTGTTTCATCACGATAACGCACCAGCGCATTCGTCGATTGTTGAAATGTCCAAAATCCACTAATTGAAGTTTGAATTGATGTCGCATCCTCCCTACTGTCCAGGCTTAGCCTCCAGCTATTATTGCCTGCTTCCTAACCTCAAAAAATGACTTGGCGGTAAAATATTTGGGAGCAACGAGGAAGTTATCGAAAATATGAATACGTTTTTTGAGGAGCTTGACGAATCTACGTTTAAAACTGGTATAACTAAATTAGAACACAGTTTTAAGAAATGTTTCAGTGTTAATGGAGATATTGAAAAATAAAGCGACAAAAAATTTTGAAACATCGTTTTTCTTGATCTGACCGGAAAACTGTTACTCCACTATCGTATATATAGATTTCCGTGTTCTTTCCTATTTAAAATTAAAAGATATTCTATTCTTCCTGTACGCCATCTTCTATATTCTCTTCTCTGTTCAGAACGACAAAGAAAAGCTTATTAGTCAAGAATTATATAATTTACAGAGACGGTGATAATGAAAGATGCACTGGAAATTGTTTGATTGCAGGAAAATAATTTTGAAAAGTTCTGCCATCCCTTCGAATCAGTGAAACATGTAAATAAAATAAGGAAAATGACTCTTCAATCTGCTGTAATGATATGATAACTATCGCTGTTCAAATATTGACCTCAAATATCAAATAATATCCTAGAACTGTTGAAGAATTTTTCTTCATCACTAAAATATCAGCAAAAATAATTCAATGTTTTTATTCAACCATTATTTTTATTTGTGAGATTTACGTTAATAATACCCCTTTGATTTGAATAACTATTTTTGCTTTACCTGGAAATGTTAAATCACAATGAAATACCGTATCTATATAGAAGGCAAATTTTAATTAAAAAGCTAATATTGATTTTGAATATGGAGATAGTTACATGCTCATACGAGAGATTTCACGCTACTAGTTTGATGTCACATTATATTTAGTGAACATGCCATGTTGACATAAAGGAAATAAGGTTCTTATTCATCAAAGTACAATATGATAAAGATTTCGTAGATTCTATATTGTCATAGACTTGACAAGTTGGTGTTATAAATTTATGCAAATTGAGTGGTTACACTGTAATATGTAGCGAAAAGCTCTAAATCGATCTTAGCTGTTTCTTCTTTATTTATAATTGTGTTTTATAGTCAATGGTTTAGTAATTGACATTCATATTGATTCGATATTGGCACCACACGGATCTGTAACTACTCTTAAATAGAAAAGTATTTTATGTCAACCTGTTTGAAACATAGAACTATTTTCATACTCTGAAACAGATCAGGTAATATTTAGTGATTCAAATGTTGAATGTTTGGAAATGAGTTGAAAAAGAAAGTTATGTTAAAATATTGTGTATTATGTGTGCCAGTTTCACTTTATGTTGAAGATTGGAATTGTTATTATTTATTCATTTCTTAAGTTACAACAGCATCAAATAATCACATGCCAGGTCATACAAAATATTTGCTAGAGTAATCTTCATTGTAGAGGAATTTCTTTCTTACAAATGGTAGGTGTTTGACGAATCTTTCTTTTTTTTGACGAAGTAGTAGCAAATAATTAAGATACACCCAATCCTAGGAGGAATTAATGATTGAAATCTAATGAATTTAATGAACTTGACTTGAAACAACGAAATATAATGCTTTACGAACATAAGTTCATAAAGATGTGGTGAGCATGTTCACATTTAAGACTGCCTTGAATTGCTCCAAATGTTATATGCAGCTGTTTAAGTCAGTACAAAAATTCATCCAAATTGTTCAAGATTGTACTCAAAAATAATTTCTTATTTCTTTTCCTGAACTTGGATGTTTATTATTTTCGTGATTTCACCTCCTCTGGTAGGCGATTGTACAGTTTCGGTCCCATATAATCTATTCCTCGTTGGAACTTTGCTTGTATGAAGAAGATCAGGTAATATTTAGTGATTCAAATGTTAAAGGTTTGGAAATGAGTTGAAAAAGAAAAATAGTGTTAAAAAATATTGTGTATTATGTGTGCCAGTTTCACTTTATGTTGAAGATTGGAATCGTTATTATTTATTCATTTATTAAGTTACAACATCATCAAGTTATCACATGCCAGGTCATACAAAATATGTGCTAGAGTAATCTCCATTGTAGAGGAATTTCTTTCTTACGAATGGTAGGAGTTTGACGAATCTTTCCTTTTTTTTTGACGAAGTAGTTACAAATAATAAAGATACACTCAATCCTAGGTGGAAATAGTGATTGAAATCAATGAATTTAATGAGTTTGATTTGAAAAACGAAATATAATGCATAAAAATAACACATAAGTTCATAAAGATGTGGTGAGCATGTTCACATTTAAGACTGCCTCGAATTGCTCCGAATGTTATATGCAGCTCTTTAAGTCAGTACAAAAATTCATCCAAATTGTTCTAGATTCTACTCAAAAATAATTTCTTATTTCTTTTCCTGAACTTGGATGTTTATTGTTTTCGTGATTTCACTTCCTCTGGTAGGTGATTGTACACCTGGATTCCTCTGGATTGGTGATTCGGCCCATATAATCTATTCCTCGCTGGGACTTAGATTATATGAAGGAAGTGTAAGAAGTTGTCCTCTATTTCTGGTATTGAAGTTATGAAATTATATATTCCGTGGAAACGCGTCTAGATTATTGTGGACATGAGTAACCTAATCCAGTTTGAACAATGAAGGAGCCGTGAATATCCTCAGTTGTTTAAATGTTTTTCTACAGCTTTCTCTCTGCTCCAAAGAAAATTAAATTCTCACTGATCTTTTCGGTAGTATCATCAAATCCGATAAATAACTTGATGTTAGCCATAGCAGAATTCCATATGAAATTATCAAACGAAAATAGCCAAAGTAGGTTGTTCAGGGCACATTTTCTGAACATACTTTTTTATAGTTCTTAACGAATAAAGCGTTGTCAGTTTTTTTTTTTTTGACACATGAGCTTTTCATGATAGGTACCATCAGAACATACCCCAAAAAATTTCAAGTTGAAGGCTTTATTATTTTTATGCGAACACAAGAATTTGCGGTTTGTCAGTATTTAATTGTAGAGTTAACAACCTTCAGAAACCAGCCAACTCTCAATCCCATTGTACGAGGTATTCAAACTAGAAAAAAGCATATCATTCAGGAATGGACGGAATCTTTCAGAGAAGACTCAAAAGGAATTCACTATAAATCTTCAATGAATTTTATCCATCATCTATACCAGGGGTTCCCAAACTCATTTTGTCTACTGCCCACTTTGAGAATAAATTATTTTTTAGCGCCCCCATTTTTTCACCTAATTTAAAACCACTATAACTTCAAATTAAATTAATTAATTATCGTGAGCTATATTAGCGAAGATGAAACATTCATTCTTAACGAGACTTTCACTATAACCCGCAAGAGTTAACTTGAGACCTGAGCGTAGTAGGAGTACACAACGACGCTCAGGTCTCAAGCTAACTCTTACGGGCTACACCTTCCAATGAGTATGATTATTGAAACGCAACTTTATAGTATTCAGACAGAGTATCTTCTATTCAAAATAAAACCAACATAATTGATTCTTATATAAAATCTGATGTGAAGGATGAATATGACGCTGTTTAATAAGTTTGTTGATATCAGGTTCAAATTTACTAAAGAACAGCCGCAAGTCGACACATGCCAAACATGCCTAAATTCGTTTATTTCATTCGACGTTCAATCGTACTCAACAAGTAAAAACAAGTATTCTATGAACAAGCCGATTGATACAGGAATGCATAAATCGGACTATTAAACAAAAACGTGTTAAAACATGATTGTCCGCAGTCTATTATCTACGAAAATTAGCTATCTAGGAACACTAATAACTATTAAAATGCGAAAGTATGTCAATTGCCTTTTTATTTGTTCGGTTGTGTCTACTTTTATTTCGAAACGGAGCAACCGATTGACATGATTTTTTCTTTTATTCATTGAATAAAACAGGACATATATGTGAATGAACTACGCGGAGAGAAATATCGAACCGAATTTGAGCAATCTCTTAATTAATATTAGTTGATGGTCACACGTTGTAGTCGAGAGTCGAGAGCTCAGTCGGTGTCTAAGAGTCTTCCTAGCTAGATGAAATTACAAATCGCCCTCAAGCCTCTACACAACGCCCCCATTTTTTCTGGGTCTCTTACCGCCCCCCTTTAAGCCTGCAGCGCCCAGAAGGGGGCGTTATCGCCCACTTTGTGAAAGGCAGATCAATACCATGGTATCACAACTGTAAAGAAAATAGGAATTTTATTGCCACTATTAGCCGTCTACGCACATCCCATGCTTTCTTCGTTGTTTGAAAACAGCAGAAGAATTCTATTTACTGAAATCTATAGTTTTCTGAAAATGGAAATAATTTGGTATACAATAATTGGTAGCAACAATACTAACATATATTCGATGATCTACGAATTCATGAAAAGGAGTTGTTAATTTTATAAGTACATGATTTCAGTGCGAACTTCATGAGTAGTAATCACCTTCAAGTGTCTCTGAGGGAGACAATATTTCGTAATCATCTTGTGTTTATCCCATATGTTTGATGTACCTATTCATCCATGACTTTCCTTGTGCGTGTTTGAAGAAACAAATTCACTATGATCAGTCCCTTAGTGTATTGTGTCCCTGAAACGCTTTATTTACATCATGAGGATTACTTTGAACGAATTCTAAAAACAACTTTATCACTAACTCATATTGCTGCTGAGTGTATTTCCTGAAAGGACAAGCTCACTACGAGACTCCACTAAAGGGGAAGTCTCATCTAAATAAAAAAAAATTACACCTGAATCATTCTTCATACTCTTGAGTCACTTAATCTTTTGAAATTTGTAACAGGATTAATGTTTTATGTTTTAGCAGATGGGTGGTGTTATCAGAAAATAAGTGTGTTGAAGCTTTACCGCTTTTACCGTCATATCATTCATGAATATGATGAATAATAATGGTTCTAGAATGGAACCCTGAGACCCATTGTTCTCTACCTTCTCCTTTTTAGAGATTTTATTCTTTCCAGTTAGTTACTGTTTGTTGTCAGAGATTTTATTCTTTCCAGTTAGTTACTGTTTGTTGTCAATTATATAGATATGATGATATCAAGATTAGAGCCAAATCCTGCTGTCCTAAAACAGATACTCTAGTGATAGGATTTAGGAAGTTACCACAAAACACTCAGACTTCTTTAGCTAGATTATTTGACTGATTGAAAACCTTAACTTAAAACTGCAGGGTGGAGAATCAAATATAGTGATTCATCGTGATGTCATCAAGATGCAGATTTGGAGACAAAAATATCAGCAAACCCCTGCAATTATTCAAATTTTGCCAGAATAATGTCAATCTCAGATGCCACAGTTCAAGGAGGTTTTTAAAGAATGAAAAGCCTAATAATAAACCACTTGGTGAACCTCACTTAAGATTTCAGGAAATATTTCACAGACACTTATGACGAGGGTATTTACAGACTGTCAAAGACCCTTTCAATATCAATACCAACTTTCTGACAGAAGCACTGCAAGAAGAAGGTTTGGAGATAAAGCATGATTCCTATGCCAAGTACGACTTTGACAAAATGGACAAGTCATCATTTTGGATCAAATATTTCAAAGTGTACCCTCGTGTATCACAGGCAGCTATTCGATTATATCTTCCTTTTTCGAGTACCTACTTGTGTGAAAAGGCATTTTCAACCCTCGTTGCAATTAAAACTAAGTTCAGAAACAAACTTGATGTTACCAGTGACTTACGTTGTGCCTTACTAAAACACAACCAAGAATAGGTTTACTAGTGAAGAAAATGCAAGCCCACTCATCTCACTAGTTTACTAGTTTATTATGTTCTTTTTGTCTATGTTTTTCTCTAACAGTATGTCTTTAAATTGACTCTTCAGATGTTGTTCTTTGTGTTATTGAAAATACATGTTTTGTTTTCAATGTAATTCTTGGTTTTTTTCACATGCCCATAAAATTTACTGTGAAGGGGGCGTGGATGGTTTCCATTTTAACAGGAGGGGGCGTAGTAAAAAAAGTTTGGGAACCCCTGCTTTAGTGTATATTTTTCTAATATAGTTATGGTTTATACTCCAAACCCAATTTTTGTTGTTGCTAGATAAATGAAAATATTTCAGTTGAATAGGAACCAATATTGAGAATACGCAGCCTCGCCGTCTTGGGGGCCATTATTTCTTAATTTCGAATGCGACGTAAAAACGAAAAACAAAAGAATCTCTGGAAGTTATTCTCCATAACATTCGTGTCGCATCTCTTCGTTTATGTAACAAAAGGATCGTCGTATTTCATTCCGATGCACGTTTCTCGTTAGATTCGTTCGCATACCTGGCAGTTAATCAAACAAATGTCATATTACGAATTCAGGACGCCAAACAATATAGCAAACACCTAACTCATCCTTTATATCTTTCACGGCGCGAGAAATACATAGAAGCCAGATATTTGTTCGCAAACAGACTTCCTCTACTCCTACTGATTTTCCTTCGTACACGCGGAAGGCTAAGAACAATACCTTCATAATCCCATCCCTACCTACCTAACTGCAAATTTAGGCTTGCGAATTTAACTTTGATAAATACCGCCTAAGTTGCTCCAACCTGGGCACACAAAGGCGTTCATGTCGCACACTCGAGCATTAGAATACATTCGATCGTTATACAGAACTCCCACGGGGGACGGCGAAAAACTTGGTAATGTCCCGCGGAGATTTACTGAGTTACAGAGCCACGAGAGGATTCAACGTTGTCCGGATGTGAAGACCCTAATTTTTCAATTTTATCATTTTGTGCGTATCGAAAATAACTATTAATATGAATTTGAAACACACAGATCTTGTTTCTTATAGTATTTATATAATTATATACAGCTTATGTATAGATAATTGAATACATTTTGTTGTATTAGTACATTTCGAGTAAACATAATTTACTACATTATTTATTTGCTTAAAAATGTGGTAAAAGTATGAAAGTGCAGTTGCAACTGTATAGATGAAAGCAGTGATAATAAACAAACTATATATTTTTCAATAGACTAAAAGGTTCCCCAGGATTCATCCACGTATGTGATTCTTTGAATGGGCGCGCAATTGGTCAAAGAATTGACCAGTTGGTGGAGTTACAGTTGAAGCACATAAAAGTGGAACAATAAGTAAAATGCGACTGAATGATCTTACCTTGCATTTTATTTATATATGTATTTTAACCAGAAGGAGAAATTATGTACAGAAAAATTGTATACTGTGTCAAATTTAAAGACGTACTATCTTCACGAGTAAATTGACAATTGACAAAATTTTTCTACCTTATTTGAATAATCTTCAACTATTTGTACTCGATTTGAGAATAAAATCAATAAATCATGGCTAATTGTCAATCAATGAATGAGCCACAGTATTTAACAATGAATTAGTTCTCCTGCAAGAAACCACAGAGTTTGATAAAACAGAGATTAGTTCGTTTGTACATCAAATGTCGATTTATATTAAAGTAAATTGAATAAAAAAAATAAAACATAATTCTTATAGAACCAAGTAGATTTGTAATTTTCATTATAATTTAGTCTAACATGACAATATTGTTACACCAACACAGTGGCTTCATCAAATGTAGATGATAAACTCTGTTGGCGAAACAATAGTGTCATAATAAAACAATATTTTGAATTTTCTCATAATTTAATATAGAATACGCATGACGTCGTTTCGAAGTACTACTGCCTTATCAAATGCTGGATTAATATAATCAGTATACTCTAATAATCAGTATTAATCCAGCATTTGATGAAGAAGTAATACTTCGAAACGTCGTCATGCGAATTTTATATTGAATTATGAGAAAATTCTAAATTTTGTTTTATTATGGATATTAATTTTCTCCAAGTATCGGCCTCATCAATTATCAATAGTGTCATATTTACCTAAAGTATAGTGAAAATCACAAAACTACTTTCAGTGGTTTTATTCAAATTATATTTTTCTTGTATTATGACATAAGAATGAAAGAATATAACCAATAGTTCGTTATAATCTCTCCATGCTAATCACTCCACTCTCTGTAGTGGGATATTAAATTTGCCATTAACTTGATAATTTAACGATGATTGGTTTTTCGACTGCATGTAAAAAGTTAACGGATTTCATAAAACTAAAAGCTGAGTTCGAATTTTCATATTCTAATGATTTGATTATCGTTAATGGATCGAGAATATTAAAAAACTTATCGATTTTTGTTTTTCAAATTCAATGTTTCTCAATTTCAATTTATTATATAATATTTATAAATTTTATCATAATGTAACAGAAAAGAACCTTTATTCTTAAAATATTTTGTTATTGATACTGATCGATAAAAAGAAGCTCTCAATAGCTGGTTACTTGCCAGCATAACAGATATATTTCAATAAAGAGGTTTCGCTTATCTCTTGGTGAAACATTATGTTATAAAATATAAGTTAAAATCAACACACTTGACTTAAGTTTCACTGAATATATTAAAAACTCTACATATGTTTCGGGTGGTTAACCCATTATCAAGAGTATACAATATTACTAATATAGTAATTACTAGTAATATTGTATACTCTTGATAATGGGTGAAGCACCCGAAACATATGTTGACTTTTTAATATATTCGGTGAAACTTAAGTCAAGTGTGTTAATTTTAACTTATTGGTTTTAGACATATTTTTTCATTTCGAAAGTTCGACATTTCAAAGTTTGGAAAATATTAACATCTATCTCTTATTTTCTCATAATGTGCGATATCGAAAATGACTGTAAATTATTTCACTTCTTCTGATTATACTTTGAAGTTTCAATTTATATCATTTTCGATGAGATGGTTGTTTCTTTTGATGGTCTGCAAACAGTTTTCAAATTTCACTAAACGGATATTTGATTTCGAAATTTTTCATAATTGTGATTTGAAAATTATTGATAATAAAGGAACATAGGATTACGGATTGGTTTTCTAATTTCAATTTATAATGGAACATTTCTATTGCATCAGGCAAAAAAGGAAACAAACATAACATTATTATGTTATGTTTTTATTATTTATATATATATTATTATTATAACATTATAATCATATCATCATAAGAGACAGAGGAAAAACTTTATTAAGAATCAAACAGATATCAACCGGAGTCCTTCAGCATATAATTATCATTTCAATAAAACTCTCATTAAATTAATACAATGGGCTTAGCTACATGTGGGTGATCATATATTGGCTACCTCAATATATTATTCCGTAATTTGTTACATATTATTATATAAATGATGATATATTATTATTAACCTGAAGCGTTTGTCGAAAGTATTAAAGAATTTTTTGGAATTATGCTCATGTTTTTTAATTATACCAATCATAGTTTGATCTGATCAAATTACTGAGATTTATCATGTAATAGTGATTACATCGGACATCAGTCAAGGTTCAAATTTCTTGACAGTACTATTACTAATGGTAACAACAAACTACTGATTAGACGACCCCACACTTCATTATAAATCAAGTGTGTGGTCAAATGTTGAATAAAACTTATTGATAGTTGTTCTAGTCGTAGATCTTAACGCATACTAGCTATATATATGTAGTCGTCAATACATTGTATTCAGATTACGTATTTGAGTTAATCATTCTTGAATAATTCTAAAGATGCTTGCCAGCCTCCGTGGCTTGGTCGGGAGAACACCTGACCATGGTTCGGTAGATTTCTGGTTCGAGCCCAGGTGAAGGCATGAGTGTATGTGTTTGTCGATGCTGTAAGTAGTTCAGGATGATAACTGTTGGGAAATGTACCGGTGATAAACAGTAGTTGAAGTTTCTCTGAGTTCAAAGAAAACGATGCAGAAAAAAGTCGAAAGACTTTTTTTTAGAATCAATGGCAAGTAATCGTCTCTATAGACTAGAAGGGAGAGTGAAAATCTCTTTCTAGGGAGATTTGGGTTCGAATCCTAGGTGAGATATGCACATTTGTGTATTTAAAATGAGGTTCAGCGCTTCAAAATTGCGATTATCAAATAGCTAGTGTACAGAGATTATGAGCCCAAAAATTTGAATTGAAAAATGGTAAGTACTTTAAAGGTTTTTGGGGTATTGGTTTCATGTTTTCAAGGGAAAATTTCACGTTGAAAAATTCATTGTTCTTTGAAAGAACATATTTGCAGAGTTTATATAAAAATTTAAAACATATTTTTTTCAGAATTCATCAAAATTTTCGAAACTCACAGTAGAATTTGTCGAAGTAGTAAAATTTGGCCATAATGACTGTATATAATGAATCATCAAGATGTGCGTTTATTGTTCGGTTTATTCCTTATTACCCTGATTTATTGATTCAGTGGAAGATATGTGGGGGATCAACAATCGTATTTGTTGCTGTTTAATGCATTTTAATACACAAGATGCTCAAATAACGTCAATATTTGAACGCCAGTAATAAGTAACTATCTTGCTATCTCGTCATAATCAGAATTAGAGAATATTTTAAGTGAACTTTTAGAATGATGTAAAATATTATCGAAATTTGAGGAACAACACTAAATGTTAGAATAATAATCGTCTAATGACAAAAATCATTTCTGCAGTAATATTCACATATGAAAAAAAAAGATGTGAAATGAAAAAGCAGTATTTCCATATCAGACGTCGTACGAAGAAAACCACGTACCTATGGATGTTCCAACCGAAGCGGAAGAATAATAATGTTTGCTCTCTCAAAATTGAGTCTAGAAACTGCGCTTTTCTTGAATTTAAACAAATCATATCATGAGTTTTTAAGGAAGGTAAATGCCAAGAAATGAATATATGAATACATAAACACACACACACACACACACACACATATATATATATATATATATATATATATATATATATATATATATTCAAAAATTGATTTATTGCTTGTTTAAGATTTATTGCTTGTTTATTTTCAATGTTCATATATCTATATTAAATGATATTTATTTAATTGGCAATAACATTATTTGGCTCATTTTAATGTGAAAAACTTTTCTGTATTTAGTTTTATATATATATATATATATATATATATATATATATATATATATATATATATTAATTCATAAGACAGCAAAAGGAACTAAACACATCCGAGCTACGGTATCGAATAAAGCTATCAAATGAAGCTCTATCAAATATAGAATTTTGGAGCTTTATTCGATACCGTAGCTCGGATGTCTTTAGTTTCTTTGTAGTTTGCTTTCGTTCTGTCAAACCTGACTTTTAATAATGTCATTGTTTTGTAACAATCAGACATAACCTGCACGATGGGTTATCAATTGGATCTAAGCCATGCGGTCTGGTACAAATTTCGTTTATTTTATGGAACAACCTTTTTATTGTTTGATTCACCATGTTGATTGTAATATTACGTTGTAGCACTCCTGATGAAGGAACAATATAGTTTTGAAAGCTCGAGTTAAGGAAAAAAGAGTCTTCTTATTTGACACCTCCTGACTGCTATCCCACGAATATTTAATTTATATATATATATATATATATATATATATATATATATATATATATATATATATATATATATATATATATATATATAATTTTTCCTTTCGAATTACATACCACAAAGTGCATTTCTGGAGAAATGAATAGCTGTTTTGCAAAAAGAATAAAAATTGTGATGAATGAAAAAGTGTGAAATTGTGTTCAGCTGAAAATATCCAAGTATCGGAACATGTAAACTCCTGTTCATTATATCAAAATATAATTTTTTTCTGTATATATAAGAATGAAAACAAATTTTTATTGAATACAAATTTTTGATGTATCGTTTATAAGTGAAAAATTGTTTTCGGTCATAAGTAATATAGTCAAAAACAGCTGGATTTTTTGTTCAAAAACACTTCAACAGCTTTATCTAGACCCCAAAATAGAGCGAAGACAAACTGGAAAGAAAATGAAAAGTTTGGGTGATGTGCAGAGGGAGCTTGTACCTCTAATCAATCAGCAGTGTTAGACAGGTTAAGAGGGCCGGGTCTATATAAACTAACGCAAGGAAAACAATTTGGATTAGTGCAAAGTTCCTGGAGTGGCTGCGGAAGGATGCTTCGAGTGAGTGTAAGCAGTAGGATAAGGACTCATATTCTACTCATCGTATTGAACAACGCTTCAATTCACTGACTTCCAGAGTCTAAATAGGTAATGATCACGTACCGGAGCTCGCATTCGCTTTCGGTAATCGATGGATGGAAACATTTATGTGTTCGATATTAGAAAGCATTTCTACCTAATCTGATATTTGACGGTTGCATTGTATCCTTAGTAAATGAGGAAACGACATTGTTTGATAATTTATTGATAATATGGATAGTTTTAGTATAATCATATATTATATAATTTAAAACTACAATTTTATAAACTGATTATTATATTAATAATTGATGAGACCGATACTTGATGTAAATCGATAAACATAATAAAACAATTGTTAAACTGATTTACACATATATTCAAAAGAATACTGCATGACGTACGTTTCGATGAGATTCACCTTTTTCAAATGCTACGTGCAGACTAATGATATTTCTCGAATACATACAATAGATAAACTTTATGAATACAGAGAAAACAGGTATAAAAGCTAATAAAAAGCTTAATTCGTTAGAATTGAGCTTTAAGAATTGATTATTTGTTAGAAGAACTAATGAATTAATTCATTAGTTTTGACAAAGTTGAAATATACTAACGAAACGTCAACAAAAATAAACTTTTTCATATCAAAAAAAGCCTGTTATTGCTTAAAACTTTCAAAAAAAATATATATATATATATATATATATATATATATATATATATATATTATATATATATATATATATATATATATATATATATATATATATATATATATATATATATATATATATATATATATATATATATATATATATATATATATATATATATATATATATTTATATATTATATATATATATATATATATATATATATATATATATATATATATACATATATATATATATATATATATATATATATATATATTCTATATTTCTTGAAATTGATTTATTGCCTGTTCAAGAAATAAATTCAATTATTCATTAGTTTTGACAAAGTTGTAATATAACAACGAAACGTCAACAAAAATGAACTTTTTCATATCAAAAAAGCCTGTTATTGCTAAAAACTTTCAAAATAATATATATTCTATATATATTATATAGAATATTTTTGGAAATGTGCCATATTAATGTTAATGGCAATAGCATTAATAAAAAAAAGAAATAATGCCAGGCTCAGTTGCATCTATAGTTATCTACTCTTGAAGAAAATTCGATAAGCCTTGCTACAACTCCTGAGCTTTGATTGACGTTTTATGTCAATCAAAGCTCAGGTTTTATGACGTTTTATGACAATTGACAAAAAGTTTTATACTTGACACTCTGAGATCTCTAGTGACGTTTATCTGTGTTTTCTGTTAGGTATTTTTTCCTGATGAAGAATATATTCGGAATATACAGCAGGTTAATAAATTGGTTGTGTATCAATTATAGTGGCCCTACTTTTGCCGAGAACTCATCTATTGCCTATTAAAATCATACGGCAATGCTCCTTATGTTATCGTATATATATATATATATATATATATATATATATATATATATATATATATATATATATATATATATATATATATATGTAAGGAAATATTTCCTTAAATATTTGAATTGCGCGCGTCCATAAGTAGGAAAATTGATTACACTTGTATATCGGATACGCGTAGGTAGATAATAATCAATCAATTTATCAATGCAACAAAATAACATGTGAATGAATGGCTGCACGAATAAAATATTCAATTGTCGTGAATAATAACTTTGAATGTTGTTTCTTTGTTGATTTCAGGTAAGATTGAAAATTATATTTATATTTAAAGTTAGATAAATTAATAAAATACTTTGCTGATTTCAGAGAAACAATTCTGGTATTATTCAACCTTTATAACCTTTGACCCAATTAATAGAATAGACATTATAAAACAACATTCTCGTTGTGAATCACCATGGAAAAATTGCAGTTTACCTTTCAAGTACTAGCATCCGCAGATGGCAAATCAAATATACTATGTGTAACCAGAATAACCACAACGGATGGACGTATTTTTAAAATTCCAAAGGAACACATGAATGCATCACATCATAAAGAATTAACGAAAACTCCGGCATATACAAAGGTCAAAAATGCGTGCTCGCAAAGAGGCCATCTGAGAAGAGTATGGATCAATTTAACCAACGACTAGAGAAATACTTACTGTGATGAAGATGACAATATTCAATTCAACGAAGGATACTTGGAAGAAATTGATGAAAAAGACGGTGATGCCACTGCAAATGCTTCAGAACAATCATTAGTAAAACTATTGGAAAAAATACTAGAGAAGAGTCAAAAAGAAACTGAACAAAATTCTGGTAAACTGGCTAATGAGTTTGCTATTGACAAATTTGATGGACGAAATATGAATGCAGAGCAATGGTGGGGTAATTTTGAAAAAGAATGTGAACGTTTCAATATTACCAGAAGTGAGGAAAAAATTGAGATTCTGAAATCATTCATGGAAAAAGTTTGTACAGATTGGTATGATTGTACATTACTAAAACTCACTATTACAGCAGAATGGAATGAATGGAAAGAATGTTTTTGTAACACATTCTCTAGTAAAGGTTGGTATCCAATAAGATATGCAATGTCATTTAAATATCAAGTAGGCTCATTGTTGGAATACTCAATGAAGAAAGAAAAATTACTATTGCAAGTAAGGAAAACAATGGATAGTGACACAGTTATTGATCTTATCGCCATGGGTTTACCAAATTATGTAGTAGACAAAATCGATAGGGAAAACATTAGGAAAACTGAAGACCTACACAATGAAGTAAGTAAATTAGAGCATTTAGTTTATAAAAAGCATCCACAAGTAAGAAAGGGTGAATCTAATGTTAAGGAAGGAACCGAAAAAAGACAGTGTAAAATATGCAAGGATAGAGGAAAAGGAACAAGATTTCATCCCGAGTCTGAATGCTGGTTTAGAGATCAAGAGAAAAAAGGTAACAATTGGAAACAAGTAAACAACTTAACTTTAGACGTAGAATTAAGTCCCGATGATCCAAAAACTAATTGTGCCACCATTAATTGAACTCAAAATTAGAATAAATGATTTTTTGGAAGTACCAGCGATCTATGATCCAGGTTCAAATATATCAATTATAAATGGTAAACTTATTCATTTAAAATCTAAATTTAATTCTATGAGACAGCCTAATTTGAGAACAATTAATGGTGTTTATAAATCAGAGGGTATGATAAAAATAAAAATATTAAATATAGAAAAATATGTAAATGTGTTCATAGTCAACAATGAAAATTTCAAGTATGACTTTCTAATAGGAGTAGATTGTATACAAAAATTCAAACTGATACAAAATGAAAAATTAGAGATAGAACAAAAAGTTTCCGAATCTATAGAGTTAATGAATGAGTATCAAGTAAACTTTAATGAACATGTAGATGAAAATAATTTCAATATTTCAACAAACCATTTGAATCATAATGAAGAAAATATCATAAGAAACTTGATAGATAAATATAAAAATATTTTCGCGAAAGATAAGTACGATATAGGCACGGTAAAAGATTACGAAGCTAGAATAGACCTCATGGTAGACAGATATTGCAGTAAGAGACCCTATCGGTGTACAATCGAAGATAAAAAAGAAATAGAAAAACAAATATCGCATTTACTCGAAAAAAACTTGATCGAAGAATCATATAGCCCTTTTGCAGCACCTGTAACGTTGGCTTTTAAAAAAGATGAGAATAGCAGGTCAAGATTATGTATAGACTTTAGAGACTTAAACAAAATCGTAGTCCCACAATCACTACCGTTCCCATTAATAGAAGATTTGGTAGTAAAAACAAGAAATTGCAAATTTTTCCCCAAACTGGATATAAACTCGGCTTTTTGGTCAATTCCTTTACGAATTGAAGACAGAGAAAAAACGGGATTTATAACACAAGAGGGCCACTTTCAATGGACTTGTTTGCCCTTCGGATTAAAAACATCTTCAAGTATCTTCCAAAGAATCCTCAGTAACATAATAAGAAAACATAAATTATCCGATTTTGCAGTTAACTACATAGATGACATTTTAATATTCTCAGAATCTTTTGAAGAACACATAGACCATGTATCACAGTTATTAGAAGCGATAATGAAAGAAGGATTCCGGTTAAAACTCTCCAAATGCACATTTGCGCTTGACTCAGTGAAATATTTAGGCCATATAATAAAACATAAGTCGATATCTCCAATAAAAGATAATTTGATATCGATAAGAAATTTTCCTGAACCAAAAAATAAAAAAAATGTTCGCCAATTCCTAGGTAAAATTAATTTTTATAACCAATACATACCAAATATTTCAATAACCTTAGATCCACTCCATAACTTATTGAGAAAAGGACAAGAATTCGTTTAGTCAGAAGAATGTCAAAAAGTTTTTGATTACATGAAGAATTTTCTTTGTACACAACCGGTATTAGCTATCTTTGACCCAGACCTGCCGATTCATATATATACAGATGCTAGTTTGCTAGGAATAGGTGCTGTTTTAAAACAACCACAATTACAAGAAAATATAAAAACAGAAAAACCAGTAGCATACTTCTCCAAAAAATTAAGCGAATCACAAAAAAAAAAGCAATATATTTGGAGTGTATAGCTATAAGAGAATCCGTAAAATATTGGCAACATTGGCTAATAGGCAAACATTTCAAAATTTTCTCAGATCATAGGCCACTAAAAAACATGAACATTAAGGCTAGAACCGACGAAGAACTAGGAGATCTCACTCATTATTTATCGCAATTTGATTTTGAAATAATATACCACCCAGGCAAAAATAATTTAGAAGCAGACTGCTTAAGCAGAAACCCCGTTTTAGATGCTGAAGAAGATGAAGAGGACAAATTAAAAGTAGTAAACTTAATAAAACTAGAAGATATATTGAGAGACCAAGACCACAATACAGCAATAAAAAATAATATGGATAAATTGAATTTCAAAAATAATTTATATTACAAAAAAACAAGAAACAAAGACAAAATTTTACTATCCGAAGAGTTTTGTAAACATCTAATAAAAAAAAATACACACAGAATTTTGTCATATAGGTATAAACCAGATGAAAAATAAAATATTGCCATATTATACAGCAGCAAATATATTAGAGAATATAATTAATACATGTAAATATTGTGAAATCTGCATTGCAAATAAATCCAGAGGACAAGCCAAAATAGGTTTAATGTCTCATCTAGGCCCCGCAAAGAAACCGTTTGAAATAGTTTCTGTAGATACCATAGGTGGATTCGGAGGATCACGATCCACAAAAAAATATCTACATATACTAGTAGACCATTTTACAAGATTTGCCTATATACTAACATCCAAGACACAAAATACAAATGACTTCATAAAACTAACTGAAAAGGTATTAAAAAGTCATAACATCCAAACAATTCTTACAGACCAATATCCAGGCATAAACTCCAAAGATTTCAAGATTTTTTTAAACAAAAACAATATCAACATAATTTTCACAGGAGCTAATGCACCATTCTCAAATGGTTTGAATGAAAGACTGAATCAAACTCTAGTAAATAAGATAAGGTGTGCAATAAATGAAAAAAAAAATAAATATGCATGGACAACCGTAGCACATAACTGCATAAACAAGTACAATGAAACAGAACACACAGTCACAAGATTTAGTCCAAAATACTTACTAAACGGTGAAGATACATCAGTATTACCGAAAGAATTAAAAACGAATAAAAATAACAACTTACTACAGAATGATAGAATAACGGCATTAGAAAATAGCATGAAATACCATGATTACAACAAACAGTTGTATGACAAAAAAAAAAAACATCACGAATTTAAGGTTGGAGAAGAGGTATACGTAGAGAATGGAAACCCAATGAATAGAAATAAATTAGATAAATTAAGAATAGGGCCATACAAAATTTTAAATAGGATATCCAATTCAATGTATGAAGTAGATATAGGACATAAAAAATCAGAGTCCAATATATTTCACATCTCTAAACTCACTCCATCATTGACCTTAGATACGGAAACTGTACTAGTAAAATAAGATTTATTGTATTTAACCCTGCAAATTATACACAAAATTGTTTCTCGTCTTAGGGGGGGGTGATGTAAGGAAATATTTCCTTAAATATTTGAATTGCGCGCGTCCATAAGTAGGAAAATTGATTACACTTGTATATCGGATACGCGTAGGTAGATAATAATCAATCAATTTATCAATGCAACGAAAAAACATGTGAATGAATGGCTGCACGAATAAAATATTTAATTGTCGTGAATAATAACTTTGAATGTTGTTTCTTTGTAGATTTCAGGTAAGATTGAAAATTATATTTATATTTAAAGTTAGATAAATTAATAAAATACTTTGTTGATTTCAGAGAAACAATTCTGGTATTATTCAACCTTTATAACCTTTGACCCAATTAATAGAATAGACATTATGAAAGGTTTTTTGGAATCGAATTAAAAAAAATATTACATGAAAATAAATTCTATTGTTATCGTGCTAATATCATCAGACTTGTAATTATTCAATATCAAAAGCACATACCTACATATAACCTTTTTTTCCATAATATTCTTTTAAATAATTCGTGAAAAATTATATATAGAAAGTTTTAATACGATATATATTCTCGTATATATACTTCCACTACTAAATACATATATACATATATATATATATATATATATATATATATATATATATATATATATATATATATATATATATATATATATATATATATATATATATATATATATATATATATATATATGCATCACTCATATTTAGTTATTATCAGAATTATATTAAATTATTATTAATTAACCTCACAATTGAGTTCATCAACATGTTAGGCTTATATTGTAAATGATTTGAATTTACATTTATTGCTTATATGAATGAATACATTATTCCGTTCAGCATGAAATAGGTTGATACTATCGATAATGTATCAGAAAAATAAGGCATGATGATGAGAATGAAAGGATTGGAGTGTATTTTTTTAAAAAAATGGTACTTCATAAAATAAAACGTCGTTCTAATATCTAAGCAATGTTTTCGCTTCTTAGGACATTGTCTCTTAGCGACATCCTGAAGTATTTTGTGTTTATTTCATTCTTATTATTGGTTGGAACTAATTATAAACTCAAAATTTCTCGATATAAGATTGCAAGAAAATTATCAATACCCAGATAGCTTCCGTTGACATCCAGTGACAACAATTCATTTATCCTGCTTGCAAACTACGTTATCAAATATGGTTGTTAAATAAATGTTTTCATCAGGTATTTAAATATATTCAAATAACTTCGACTTTTCAAAAAATAATCGTATAGGGCGAAAATGTTCTCCTGGTATTCAAATAAAACGCGTGTCGAACGGTTCCGTGAACTTTAGCTTCTTCAAGTACATATGCTTAGCATTATGAAGTTCATAAGGTTTTTTATAAAATAATTGAATGTTCTCTCCGATTTTGTTCAGTATATTGAATGAAAAACAGTTCTCAGTTGCACAAAAATTATATTAATATGTATTTATAAAAATAAATATCTTAATATTTAACATAACAGCACACTTATTCGGTATTCCGGCGCCCTACACCATGGACTATACTCAGATTACGAAAGTGATTGGACTTTTGATTGGACACGAGGCTGACATTTGTAGAATAACAATATATCTAACAATTTTTTTTAGATTTTCTAGTGATTTAAATTTTTTTCTGTATTTTTCATGAATTTTCAATAGACACATATCACAGAATGTTAGTTATCTGCTGCGTGGGCTCCAGCTATAAGCTTATGATTTTTTGCAAAGTAGTCTGCAAATTCTTGGTAAGGAGCCTTTTCAAGTGGTCGTGGATCCCAAAGATCTGGAGTCAAGTAAGCGTAGGTCTTAGCAATAACCGCATAGGTTGCCTTAGCAAAGTTACTCAAAGTGCCAGTGGAACCTCTAGCAGATGTATAAGAATCCTCAATACCAGCCATCTGTAATAGCTTTTTCGGTATAAGGGCAGAAACAATGCCTGTACCACGAGGTGCTGGAATCAACCTTACAGTAACTGAACCACATTTACAAGTCACCTTGCATGGTACTGTATGAGGTTTCCAATTTTATTTCCCCAATAACCTCTGCGTACAGGAACAACAGGAAGTTTAGCTAGAATGATTGCACCACGAATGCCAGTAGCAACTTCTTTACTGGATTTCACTTCCAATCCAGTATGGCTAATACTGTCACCTATAGCAACAAATGCCTTGAAACGTGTTCGCTGACCTGCACGTGTTTGTTTTTGTACAGGCATAATCTTGAGAACCTCATCTTTCAAAGTGCTTCCCAAAAAGAAATCAATTATTTAAAATTCTTTAATGGCAAAGAAAACGGATAAATTTTCTCCAGGTTGGATATTTTACCGTCCTTCACGAGACGTCCAAGTTTGGCTACAGGAATCCATTCCTTTTGGTCATCCTTTGCACGTTCACGGTCTCTGCCGCGACCGCGACCTCCACCTCTTGGGCCACCTCAACCTCCTGATCCACCACGTGAACCACCAAAGCCTACTCGAAACCCACTACGTCCACCTGCTGGAGCTGCGTCCGCCATTGTCTTATTCTTCCTTTGACGAAAACGGAAAGAAAGCTAAACTATATTATAAAAAAAAATTAAACTATATATTCGAATTCCGTTGACAACATTATATTATCACATATTAACTACCCTTACCTAATGTGATCGGACTACAAGTCCAACCACTTTCGTAGAATTATATTAATTGGTTAAATTAAGGATTATGTTTATATTAATCTCAGTTCCACATAAATTGTAGTGATTGGTTGACGAATATTTTTGGTTATCCATTTCTAGAAGCTTGACTGAGATTTTCAAGTTCAATTTAACTAAACTGAAATTGTTCGCTGTTCAGCTTATGAAGATGAGTTGAACTTCAGAACAATTGCCAAGCAATTAACATAATATTGTGAAAATGAGTTATGTGTTTTTTGTTGAATAAGTTTATAAGTTTGTCACAAATGTTATGGATTTTACTTTACACTTTAATAGGGAAACTGAATGAATAGCGACAAGTTAAAAACAAAAAGCTTTGGTGTTTTGAATTTCAAACTATTCTGAATCAAGAGATCAGCTTAGTCAACTTTTTACTCAATATAAAGTATTATATTGGGTCATTCCAAACTATATATAATAAAGAAAATGGCCATCATCTTTATCTTTTGAAAAAGGTATCATATTTTGGATATGAATCTGCAGTTTCATTAGATAAACCTATGATTTATATATAGGCTATAACCTATAGTCTAATGAAACAACCAATAAACAAAATAATAACGCCTTTGAAGTACTTCAACAATATTTCAAGAATAATCTTTTTGGTTCAACCAATAATGTGAAGATTATATTCGATGAAGAGGGAGAGAGAATGGATCTATTTGACGTCATGGGAATCACATCGACAAACTTCTGAACGTATACCTTTCAAATAAACCGGAAATGCTCTCCAGTTATCGAAACCAACTCATATAAAAATATTGATTGTTAGATATATTAACTTATTACTTGAACATTCAATATTAGTGGAACCAGGCCTAGTGTTTAGCTTAGTGGGATAAATAAAAACTTTACCTGCTACTGTAATATTGTGCGTCTGAGACGCCAATCGAAAAGCGGGCGCTTCTGTCGAAACTTCGCATCTGTACGCCCCTGAACTAAACGTTTTTGACAGTTCGTTCAGCAGCAGATTGCATGACGTCATCGAGCATTGCGTCCTAGACACGTCCACATGCACGCCCATGACTTGAAACTGGAGTAGCCTTTGATTTCCCGCAGGACTGTATCTGAAGAATTCATGGTCGTCTTTGTACCATTTCACTGCGTACAATTCTTCGCCACCCATGTCAAATTCGCAAAACAGGTGCATGTCATCCCGCGGATCTTGAATGACAGGTGCTGTCATATTGGTGAGGCGGAGGGAGGCGTACCCTGAAAAAGGGAAAGAATCGATGAATAAATTTAGAATTTTCATGGTCCACAGACTATTCAAGTTATCTCATCTTGGGGGATCATGGGGGGATCAGTGACATACTATATATAATATAAATGGCAGATTTCCAAAGGGAAAGAACCGTAGTGTAAGTCAAAATGTAGATTTATACTACATAGAGATTTACATAGATATTTACCAACGTAAAATTCGGGAAATTCGTTCAATTTGATAAAATAGATACTTGAATGTATAATTTCAAAGTGACGAAATAAAATCATTATGATTTTAAGGAAGAAGTTGTTGGTACTTCTATAACTTCAATAACATTTTTCTGTTGGGCGAATTAAACCCTATCGTAGATGAAAGTAACTGACTTTTATGATCGCACTTTATTTTGTTCAATATCACATTTGTTTTGCCAACCATAGACTCCTTCAGATATATTAGGCAAATAAAAGATAGCTAAAGCTGATAGAAACTATAAAATTAAAAATTAACACACTTGACTTGAATTTCACTGAATTTTAAAATATTCAGTGAAACTTAAGTCAAGTGTGTTAATTTTTAATTTTATAGTTTATATTGGGTGAAACTTAGTCAAGTGTGTTAATTTTTATAGTTTTTTTATATTTTTTATTACTTAATTTTATAGTTTGCGATATTCAGTGAAACTTAAGTCAAGTGTGTTAATTTTTAATTTTATTGTTCATATACAGTGAAACTTAAGTCAAGTGTGTTGATTTTTATAGTTTTATATATTTTTTATAGTTAATTTTATAGTTTTTAATATTCAGTGAAACTTGAGTCCAGTGTGTTAATTTTTAATTTTATAGTTCATATTGAGTGAAATTTAAGCCAAGTGTGTTAATTTCTAGTTTTATAGTTTTTAACACAATGTTTCACCAAGAGATAAGCGAAACCTCCGTGACATTTATTAAAGCTGATAGTTTGATGAAACAATTGATTTCAACAAAATACACTGAAAATCGTGACACCAGGTTAGATTTATTAGAGTATGGTGTTGGATATTCATCAATTATAGTCCCAATCAATTATTAATGTACGATATTTGAATTCAGATCAAATACGGTTGAAGTGTGGTTAGATGAGAATTCTACTTAACTAAATTAGCAGATATTACCATTGGAAACATATATCGAATGAAGTTTCAATATGAAAGTAGGTTATGATTTTCCATCAATAATGTTCATTCAACAACTGAAAGCATGAATGGATCTATTGCGTAATGCATTGCATTTTGAATGATTCATGACTTTTTTTCAATTCAGTGGACCTACAGTTTAACGCCGGTTCCGAACGGCCATTGGGCTTGTAATCAATGCAAATTACAGAGCATTATATCACTATTTAAAATACTTGAATCATAGGCAGACACAAACACCCATTCCTTCATCGGGGCTCGAACCCGAGTTCTACCGCACCATAGTCGGGGTTCTCCCGGCTAAGCCACGGAGATCGGCGATTCATGACTTGATATTGTGAACCGGTAAGTAGCAACACAATAAAACCTGATTTTTTTAATTAACTGTAATTGCATGTGCAAATTATAGTGAATAATATGTTTCTCATATTATTCACTATAATTTGCACTTGCACAGAAAATTGGGAAATTGTATTTTGTTTTCGTTGTTACATATCCGTTTTGAGATGTAAAGAGAAACGTATAATATTTGTTTAACTCATGTCAAAATATTGCCATTTTTTTCTTCTTACATCACTCTAAAGGCAAAAGTTCGTTTATTCATAATAAACACCAAAACATATTTATGTAATAATTATGAATAATTCTTGATTTGAATCAACCCTCAACCAGCCATGAGATTGCTCGAATTGAAAAATCTGAGTCATCCTCAACGCTTACATTAAGTCAAGCTACAAATTTCGGTTCAGATTAAGAGTATGTGCCTCAAATAGCGATAACACGAGCAAAAATAAATATTTTAATTCCGAGGCTTATCTTGGCACTCGACAGAGCTAATGTCAGTAGTAGACATGCGATGTTCATTATTGCTTCAGTTCTATCAAATGTTGGTGTAAATATTGAAGATTGAAAACAACTCTTAGTTACAGAACAATTCAACGAACTCGCATGCTCTTACGAAAAGACATTGCTATAGGACTAAAAAATAACTTAAAAGCTCATGATAAATACGTTGTACACTGGAATGGCAAAATACTGAATGACATTGCTGAATCGAAATTTGTGGATCGGTTACCGATTCTTTTGACTGCTTTTGGTACTGAGCAGTTACTTGGAGTTCCAAAACTGAATAGTGGATCGGCAGAAAATCAAGCAGCAGCTATCTCATCGAAGTTAAAAATAAAATAAAAATAATTATTCCATCAAGTATTAAAGATACTTGATGGAATATACTTATAAAAATTATCTGTAATAAATGTGAATGTAAACTGTTTGTTGATAATAGCTTTGTGCTAAATAAAGGTTATTATTATTATTATTATTATTATTATTATTATTATTATTATTATTATTATTATTATTATTATTATTATTATTATTATTATTATTATTATTATTATTATTATTATTATTATTATTATTATTATTATTATTATTATTATTATTATTATTATTATTATTATTATTATTATTTAATAGTGTTGGCGTTTACTTGATGTAAATCCATTATAATTGAATATAACTTAAATTCAAACACTTGAACTTATGATTTACACTTTATTGACTACATAGCATGACGTGTTTTGTCGTTACAAAAGTTAAAAAAACGAGTTTCTGTAAGCATCTGAAGAAGTCGTTTGTAACGACGAAACGCGTCATGCTATGTAGTCAATAAAGTGTAAATCATAAGTTCAAGTGTTTGAATTTAAGTTATATTCTTTTTATTATTATTATTATTATTATTATTATTATTATTCATTACATTAAGGCGATGTGTTTTGACACGACTGCCGTTAATACGGGTAACTAATCAATGAAGATATATTTGAAGAAAAATTTCATTTTCATCTTTCTAGTTGAATTGTTTTCATACATAAATTATAAAAAGATAATAATAAGTAATTATAATTACTCACATATCTACGAATCAAGAAAACCTATTTTTTCAGTTCAGAGAAATCAATTGCCAAAAGTCATTCGAATTATAAAGTGAAGTGAATTGAAATGTTAATGTGTAACACTGTCAGTTGACTTGTGGAAGATTGGATGCATGTTCTGTTTGAAATACGTGGATGTCAGAGGAAGAATATTTGGAGATGTCGTAATGCGAAGGGTTGACGATCTATCCCATCTAATGCGATTTTTTTGCGAATATGCGAGGTCTGTCTTGGAAGAAAGACGAGTGTGGTGAGCGTGATGTATCAATGCGTGGGCGAAAAGTATTGTGGTGATATATATATAGTTTGTGAAATGTGCATGTGTAGTGATGCAGTGATAGTGATGTCACGGTCGACCAATTCCGGGATTCACAAGGTCCAAAATTGGAAGGGAATGCTTTCTTGAAGCATGTCTGACACGATGACGCTATAACCGGTACCATGGGAGTGGTGGAAAGCTCTGGATGGTGCGTCATCCATCACTCCAATTTGAGGTAGGACTCGTGGTGGTATAGTGGTTGCGACCCGTTTGGTTGGTTGGGTTTTTTCTCCCGACGATTGAGTTGAGTCCGTGCTCAACTTAGATATCCTTCCTGAAACAATTGGTTTTGGTAGAGCCTTCCTTTCTCTCGCCAGTGGGGTAAGAAACGCTTGTGACTCTGATCTGATACTGGTATCGCAGCTACCGGAATACCTTGCTTTATTTTGATAGATCGCAAAAAACAATTTTCGTTTTATGTTCCAGCAATGCAATATTTCTGATTTATTCAAGTCTACGAGATCATATTTGTTGACGCAGGGGCAAGATGTATCGCTGACGTTCTTGTTTAGTGAGCTCGATTTTTATGTTCCATTATTTTCTTGCAGCAATGTTTCTTTCGTTTTGTCTCATTGAAAGACAAACCTTTCCTTATTATATATATTATTGTTATACACGTCTAATTTCTGGTTCTACGTAAACACATCGTTCATCTATGTTACCTAATGAGAAATCAATTTTCTTATATTTCTGATAATACTTCTAACGATTTTCAATTTTTTGCAAACCTTGTACCTATTGAAGTTGAATTATAAAATCAACTGAGAGGAACTTTTGGTTTGATATTCAGACTGAAAAAGGAAGGTTTCTAAAGAATTATTGGACTTTTATTTACAGAGACTTGCGCATAATGTTCTACTCAGGTTTGTTGGTAGTAAAAACTAACAACAACCGATCTCTATCACCATTGTGATAGAGATGTAGTTCTGATATGAAAATGAATTTTACTAGATTGACTAGAGCGCACATTGTTTCGAATTACTGGAGTAGGAAATTTTTCGATGCTTTTATACAAAAAAATGGCACCCTGCTTGTCAAAAGTCTAAAATATCAGTTCACCATTGGAAATTTCTTGATGGAAAATGTTATTTATGGTTTAACCAAGTTCTTCACCACAGTTTTCTCGAACTGGACTATTTTATTCGTTTTTCTTTTATGAATGACTATATGCAGATAGTTATATGCAGATTATGACTATATGCAGATAGTATTCATCATTATTCGTATTAATATTAGAGCCTTGTGAGAAAACAATTCACATATTATATTTAAAATTGAACTACTTATTATTTCCATAAATATTTTCAAGGAATATGTTTCGGTTTCTAAATAAGCTTTTTAGGAAGCCGTGAAGTTGAAATGTACGATTTTTTTTACATTTTACTCAGTACAAACCTGAGAAAACATCCCTGCAGAATGGAAGCACACAAAAAAGTCTATTTTACAAAGTAGAAGCGTCAGCTTTATTTCGAGCATTCTACCAAAAATAACCATATCATTGATATGAAATGGTTATTTCCTCCAATAAGGAAAGGTTTTCAGATTTCCAACGAATTTACGTATTTTAAGAATTGTCATAAAATCAATGCAGCGATATAAAGAAGGATTTGCCTGCAACGGAATTATGGATTCCGGAACCATAGAATTGGAGATATCAAGTTAAATCACATAATTTCAGAATCAATATTATAAATAGATAGATTTAAACAATAATAGGCAACAAAACATAGGTTGTCTGATTTGTACAATTTTTGTGGAATTTAGCCCCAATACTTTTAAATTTCAACAAACATTATATTTTGCTCGAATAAACGCAATATCGACCCTCCAGTGATGATATAGGATGTTTATTAAGCTTGAAACTTGGATTATTTTCAAGAAGTTTGACTTGGGAAGAGTCTTGCAATATTCCTTGGCCTCAAATGTATATTATGTTAGGTATGAAATAATCTGAAGATAATTGCAGGTTGGGCTTATGCTTATTTTTTTAAAATTAGAAAACAACGGATGAAGGCGTTTCTTGTTTGACAGTCATCAGACTAGGATAGTTTAACGCTCGATCCGAACAATTATTTCATCACTATATTGAAATATATGTAGAAACGTCCATGTTTAACACAAGATATGACCTACTTGATTTACTTCACACATCGAAGAACTCAACTAAACTCAATAAAATTTTATTCACATAGCATTTACATGGCGATGTGTGATGACATTTTTTCAAATAGCTTAATCTAATACACATTTCATTTAACACTATTCATCGATTTCAGTTCCTACCTATTGGTCTTACTAAAAAAAATCTTTTGTTTCAACTCACTGCACTATATCCTAAAGTATAGAAAGTTTAAAGTTTAAGTTTTATGGTAAGTTAATAAATATTGACATTTCTCTTAGGATTATTTATATCTTTTTCATATTTTAAGTACAGAAAAGTTTTAGCGAAAAACCTGCGTCCGGTAATTAATTTTTTAGTTTAGATACTTTATATTGGTACTGCTATAATTATATTCTGAATCTCTATCGAAAGATTGACAGATGTTGGTTAGCTAAATTGTGTTTTCGAGCGCATTGTGCTCTCATTTTGGTGATTTCTTTCGTCAATTCATTGACCCTTACTTTGTAACATAGACTTTATCAGCGATGTGATTAGCGTATTCATGGAGGAGTGGTATTTAAGCTTGTTTTGAGGCATCTAGTCTGGTGTATCTGTTCTTATTGGTAATAAGTCTCAGATTTCTAGAGATTCTCAGAGAAGTCTCAGATTCTAGAAGAACAACATGCTCACTGGTAAGAATGCTTACTGGTGCATCCTCATTTCAACTATTGCTCGACAATATTATTTTTATTGAATTAAACCCGAATGCATGAATTACAAATGTGTCAAAATTGGGCTATGCGAATAATATTAGGATGTTCTAGAAGAAGTAGTGTTGTTTCTATGTTGGATGTCACAGGTTTTTTGAGTGTTAGACAAAGTATTGTGCTCAATACGGTAACATTTTCATAATAATAATAATAATAATGATGATAATGATAATAATAATAATAATAATAATAATAATAATAATAATAATAATAATAATAATAATAATAATAATAATAATAATAATAATAATAATAATAATAATAATAATAATAATAATAATAATAATAATAATAATAATAATAATAATAATAATAATAATAATAATAATAATAATAATAATAATAATAATAATAAATTAATAAAATAATAATGAATGAATATGGTTAGGTTCTAAAAATACCAATAACAACATAGATATACAATATTGAGAAACATTTTGATAATGAACAATATCCTCTGTATTGTTCATTATTAAAATGTATTATTGAACAAATAATTAGATTAAGCTAGTTTGAGATAATAATAATAATAATAATAATAATAATAATAATAATAATGATAATAATAATAATAATAATAATAATAATAATAATAATAATAATAATAATAATAATAATAATAATAATAATAATAATAATAATAATAATAATAATAAAAATAATAATAATAATAATAATAATAATAATAATAATAATAATCATAATAAAAATAATACTAATATTTTATATAGAATTATTCACAATATGTTGCAAAACAGCTGTTTTGCAGTGAGATTTGAACTTGTTGAAGAAAAACATAATTATGGGAGAAGACAGTCCAATGATTATTACCTACATAAATACAGTAAGGACAAATTATGAGAGTAATGATTTGTTTCACAAAGGTCTCATTTCGTTTAATAGTTTACCCACAGAAAAAACAGATGTTAATGAACTGATAATTTTCAAAAAGATGTGTATTGCTTTTGTTGAAAAAAATATTTTTAGTTAATGCATTGGTATTTTTGTAAGAGTGTTATGAAAATATGAGAATGTGTAATTATTTTGTAGCAAGTATGCTTTAAATGCTTATTATTATTATTATTATTATTCGATGCACTTTTCTCAGTTCATATGTGAGAATTTGGACGGAGCATGTCAATCTGACGTTATATATACAGATTTCCAGAAGGATTTTGATAAGGTAAATCATAGACTACTTTTAGATGAAACTAGGAAGCTTTTCGGATTTGTGAATAATTTATCACTTCTCATGGAGTCCTACTTGAGTAATCGCACTCAATTCGTACAAATTGAGAATTGCAAATCGAGAGAATTTCTAGTAACTTCGGGAGTGGCGCAGGGACTCAATTTTGGACCCCTACTATTTGTCCTGTTTTTTAACGATCTCTTAGAGATGGTGGACTGCATGAAGATGGCTCATGCGGACGATATTATAATTTATAAGAGCGTGTCACCTATGCATGATTGAGGTTACAAAGTGACCTGAATGATATCAGCCTGTGATTAAAATAATAATAATTGTTTACACTAGAATGTCATGAAATGTAATGTGGTCAGTTTTACTAGAAAAAGAAATGTGATATCTTTTGATTACAACATTGAAGAAGTTAATCTGACTCTACTTCTGGAGGTTAAGAATCTCGGCCTAGTATTTGATCAAAAATTCTCATTCATACCTCATATCAACCAATTAATTTTATCATGTAGCAAAATTATGTTTTCATCGTCCGCAATGCTAAATTGTTTTCGAGTTCCCCAACACTTGTCCATTTATTTAATGCCCTAGTGAGAAGCAAACTTGAGTATGGCTGTCTTGTTTGGCGACCAATATATAATTGTCACATAAACCGCCTGGAGGAACTGCAAAGAAAGTTCTTGAAATGGCTCTCTTTTCGAGAGGATGGTGTATATCTACCTAGGGGTTGTGATCACGCTTGTTTGCTATCGAGGTTTGACACTAGGAGCCTCCACACCAGAAGAAGTTCGAATGCATTGAAATTTTTATTCAATTTGCTCAATGATAATCTCGACTGTCCTGAGCTTCTGGGTAAACTCAATTTCTTCGTTGTTCTGAGGTGTACTAGAATAATCCAGACATTTTACTCAAAAACCCACAGAACCAATCTTCTCTCTCAATCGCCACTTAGCTTTGCATGTTCTACTGCAAACCAGGTATCAAGCTGCTGTGATTTGGACTGGGACTCAGTTGTTTCTATCATAAATATGTATTTAAATCTTAAGTGTGAGGTATCTTGATTTCTTCCGAATTAAGTTCTGAGTGATTTGTTTTCTTGATTATTATTATGATTGAACATTTAGATATTGACATTATAGATTTAGATTATTATATTTGAGGATATTGTTCATTATTAAATTGTTTCTCAATATTGTATATCTATGTTGTTATTGATATTTTTAGAACCTAACCATATTCATTGATTATGTATTTTCCAGTAACTTATAGGGTTATTATTATAGGGTTATTATTATTATTACTATTATCATTATTCTTATTTTTATTATTATTATTATATAATAATAATAATAATAATTATTATTATTATTATTATTATTATTATTATTATTATTATTATTATTATTATTATTATTATTATTATTATTATTATTATTATTATTATTATTATTATTATTATTATTATTACTATTATTATTATCATTATTAGTATCGCTTCAAGCGGTTTGATAGTAGTCTTAATTACGGTGTACCACACGGGAGCAGCGTAGCTCGAGATTGGTCTTGAAACTGTTCAGTATTGTAACGGGTTTTTTTTTAGAGGTATAGAACTTTAAGTTCGCATTACAGTTGGAGATCACGACCAATTTAACAGCTGAGAAATGATTTATTCTCGGTTTGGTTTGGCAATTCATCATGAATATACTCACGCCTGAACAACGTTTGCAAATAGTGCAATTTGTATTTTGTAATAATAGTACCTTGTGGTACGAAAAAGTGACTGCCTCACGCTTTGAATATAATGTTCTTTTGAATAATTTGTCAAAAATTATCGAAAGAAAGTTATAGTGTACTTTGATAGTGAATATATATATATATATATATATATATATATATATTATATATATATATATATATATATATATATATATATATATATATATATATATATATATATATATATATATATATATATATATATATATATATATATATATATATATAAAAGCGAAGATGGTTGTAAAATAATATATGATAGTGTTTTTATTATATTGATATTAGCTTCTCCACAATATTGTTATCAACTTTTCATGATAAATTTTTTCTCAAATTATTAAAATATATACCTTCATATCTATGTATGTAAGTATTTAAATAGTGCAAAATATAAATAGGCAGTTTTCGTACTCACCCCAGGCTACATTCTTTGTGAGAAACTGTATTATCTTTGTTTAGGCAACAAAATTGACAAGATAGATTTTAAAATTAGAATACTATTGTTTCACCTATATAATTTTATTATCATAAACTGTCAGCATTCTGCTAGATCTGAACTTACATCTGTATGATTGCCTATGCCCCAGAGGATACATCGTTCGTAATTCCCATTTCTGAGCAACAAAGATCTCCTGGACATGTAAAGAGCTACCCCAAAATATTATGCCGTAGAATAGAATGGATTGAAAATTAGCATTATATAAAACTTTGAGAATATCATCAGTAATAGAAGAATGTTACGCAATGCTACGTCCATCTTCTGAAATTGTTTCTATGAGTACAGAGGAACATTTGATTGGCGAAATCGTAACTACTTGATTTCGATTTCTCAAGAAAGATCTTCAGCATATTTAAAAAAGTTTTTTAAACCAATTAATCGAACATGCTTTGATACATTCAAATTTAATATAGAACAACTTTTTTCAATGTTTAATAAATTGATGTTAACTCAATAATGTTTGCGAAATCTCATTAATTGGAGTAGGGTGTTAGCCCTAGCAGAGCCCAATTATAACCCGAGCCAGTTGACGTTGATTGTGACCGACTAATGAAAATGCTCTGTTGCCAAAAACAAGAGCTCAGATTGCAGAGAAAATAGGGTCTACATTCATTCAATAAAATTATCAGCTTCACTGCTATCCTATTTTAATATGAATTTATATATATATATATATATATATATATATATATATATATATATATATATATATATATATATATATATATATATATATATATATATTAATGTTTTTAGCAATAGCAGGCTTATTTTAATGTGAAAAACTTTTTTTCGTTGACGTTTCGTTGTATATCACAACTTTGTCAAAACTAATGAATAATTGAATTTTATGAATTACTATAGATATCAAAATGTCAAATTTATTTTTGAAAAAAATCAAATTAATTTTTTTGTATTTTTCCATATTGATTTTTAGTATCAGAGGATTATTTCTGGCTAAGCTTTCACTTCGGAAGTTTGAGTCTTCTTCACCATGAGGAAACCTCTGAAAAACTCATGGTAAGCCAGGTGATTCTTATAAGTGTGATTTATATATATATATATATATATATATATATATATATATATATATATATATATATATATATATATATATATATATATATATATATATATATAATATATTTGAGTTTTATACTCATCCAGAATACGTATTTGTATTCTGTGTAATTGGTTTATCTGTGTGAAATTGAATGTAGATCTGGAAAGAATGAGTTTTGAGATGTGATGTTTGGTGATTGTTGTGTATTCATTTTATGAGTGTTATTTGTAAGGTTTATTAAATCGTTGTGAATAGAATTAAAATGTTTAATGTCTGTTCTTTCAGTTACTCTGTTTTCCTAATTTTTGCGAATGTGTAACATTTCTAAAATTTCTCTACATTTTTTGTCTTTTTCAGTTGCTAAAATCTTCGTATTGTTATAATCAAAATCGTGTTTTTCTGTTATTTAATGTTTATTCAAGGCTGTTATTTGAGTTTTTGCGTATTTATGCAAATTTTTACGCTTTTATTCTTTCCTCGAGATTTTGTGATGTTTGTCCCATATAGCATTACTGAAAAATTATTATTATTTTATTATTTACTATATAGCAAAATGAAGAGAGTGTAAATTATCAATTAATTTGGAAAAAATAGTATTCTATAAAATATTCTATGAAGAAACATTCTCTGACAAATATGTCTAGAACTTTTCTGGAGCTACTTATGAGTACGGAAGTAATTAGGCATTTGAGTAGAGGGAACAATATGAGGAATATTTCATTGATTGATTCAAGTGGATTTATATTATATATTGATATTGATATCAATATTGATGCAACTGTGGAAAGTTAATTTATGCATCCAAAGAATTCTCGAATTCAATTCTAAAATTTCAATATAAAACTTCGAATTATGATCTGAATATACTCAGTCTCACATCCTTGACATCAAGTTCTCGTTTTTTTTTGTAAAATTTTGTTCTACATTTGAGTTAGATCTGTCTGTACAATGAAATAAATAGAGAACTACAAAAATTCAATGATTCTGTTGAGCAATTATTTAATATTTTCTGAATGTTGAATACCTACTACATACTACAGAGACTTCGTATTCTAGAACTGCTATTTCATATTTTAGTTTGAAAGGTAATACTATGCATTCCTTCAATTTAATTTTCAATATTGCGTCATTCTATATATGAAACAGGTTGAACCTGGTATATTTTCATTTTTCACGAAGACGTGGCTTTTATCACAACAGGAATAGAAATAGAATTCATCCAACTTCACTTACCTGAAAGCAAAGAGACGAATATTATTAGGAAAAATATCCCGAAACCCCAGTCTGGTGTTTTTGTTGCACACACTACCACCATTTTTCATTGATTCCACAAGTTCATTCAGATATTCTGCCTGCTACTGCTTGCTTCCATTTTGTCACGTATTCGTTTTTCATTTACATCAAAGCTCCCCGATAAAAATTTGTTTTTCGATAATGTTGTATTGTTCATTAAATGCGTTTCTCAAATTTCAATATTTTCACCACATCAGTTCATTACCTAAACGAGTAAATTTTTAATTAAATTTTAATTAGAATTTTTTCAAACCTAACCTGCTTCCAATAGAATTTCAGTGAATTTGGTGAAATGGAAGAGTAAACCAGATATGAACCTCACAAACATGAAGAATGATTTTAAAACGTTCGATTGAAACTCTTCATAAACTTCGGCTTGCTCTTATGACTTGATAATTATTAAAAGTACATGGAAAGTAAAGATTCAAACTTATGATACATTAAAGTATATTATCAAATTAAATTATAAATTTTTTTTACTGATATCCATGAATGAATTACTTGACAAATCAACAATTCCGAATAATATAATGAATATTGAAAACTATTAATCGAAGAAGTCGATATTACCTACCCAGTGATCAACTGAAATTGAATCACGTTTGAGGCATTACCTGTGAATATTAGTGAAATTAGTTGTTACATATAGACTGAATATTCGAGAATATGAGAGTAACTGATATTTTGAACGACAGACAAGGGGTGGTTGAAATGTTGCAAAAATGTTCAGACATTATCTTCAAAAACTTTTCCAGAACTCTCGAGATTTATACAGCTATATATATATATATATATATATATATATATATATATATATATATATATATATATATATATATATATATATATATATATATATATATATATATATATTAAATGAGAGGTAATAATAAAAACTTGTCTAAAAATCACTGACTGAACAATTCTTTATTCGACTAGTTTTGCCTTTTCACGAAAAATCTTTCTTCAAATTCTTCTTGAACAGAATCATTCTTCTTTATAATGCTCTGAAAGGCGAAACTAGTCGAATGAAGAATTGTTCAGTCAGTGATTTTTAGACAAATTTTTATTATTACCTCTCATTTAAATATGAACTATCACAGAGTAGATTCATCGTCCATTAAATTTATATATATATATATATATATATATATATATATATATATATATATATATATATATATATATATATATATATATATATATATATATATATATATATATATATATATATATATATATATATATATATATATATATATATATATATAGGTATATATATATATCTTGAAATTGATTTATTGCCTGTTTGAGGTATTTATTTTGAAAGTTTTAGCATAATATGAAAAAGTTTATTTCTGTTGACGTTTCGTTGTTATATTACAACTTTGTCAAAACTAATGAATTTAATTAATTATATAAATATAATATTAATAATATAATTATTATATATATATATATATATATATATATATATATATATATATATATATATATATATATATATATATATATATATATATATATATATATATATATATATATATATATATATATATATATATATATATATATATATATATATATATATATATATATATATATATATATATATATATATAGCATAAATATATATATATATATATATACATAGTATAATAGTTATATGATTTTAAAATTGATTTATTGCCTGTTTAAGATGCCAGGCTATTTTCGATGTTAAAAACTAAACTTCATTTTTGTTGACGTTTCGTTGTATATCCTTGTATGTTAACTTACAAATTTTTTTTTAACAAAATTCAATTATCCACTAGATTTTACTTGTTGTGATATACAACGAAACGTAAACAAAAATAGAGTATTTAAGATTGAAATTAGCTTGATATTTCTTAAAACATTAAAAATAAACGATGTAGCATTGTCGACAGATTATCGAAAAAGAAACTTCTAAGGAATACATCAAATAATGTATTTATACTTCATGTATCAACTAACAATACTATTGGCAATTTTCAAAAATATTTCTGCACAACTTTCAACGGAAAGATATCTTATAAAATCCAACGAATATTTGCAACACAAAATATTAAATTAGTATTCAAAACAAATAATACATTAGGTGATTTTCTAATAAATAATAAAGATAAAACGGATATTCTTCTAAAACCAGGTATATATCAATTGAATTGCCAATGTGGTACTGTGTATGTGAGAAAAACAAAAAGAAATTTTAGAACAAGACTAGCCGAACATCACAGGTGTATAAGATTCAATAACAATGACTCCTTGTTTGCAAAACATATCAATGATACTGGTCACAACACAATTATGAACTCATTATAATGACTTTTTCCTCAACTAGCTTTCAATAGAATTCAATCTGAGCTATAAAATTTTAGGGATGAATTATAACCAGTATATTGATTACAGTAATACTCCATGTACTCCAAAGGGCAAAAACACTCGTCTATTTAATGAAGGGAAATTAAAGCTATCAGGAAAATACCCAATGATAACCCCATGGTGGTAATAATTCGAAACATTTTTACCGACCAATCGGAATAAATTTTAAGTTTGGAAGCGGAGCGTCAAATCAGATCAGATAATGTGAAAAATTGTAGGCGTATGGTCATCTGAAATTGCGCCGTAAGATCTTTATGGCTGAATGTAAATTTTTATTGTTATTCACATTGCATAAATGACTGCTGGCGCCAAAAGTCCTTCGATAATATCCGTTGAATATGGAATTTTCAACATACGAATGGGCTTTTTTGACAAATCAAAATCTGCGGTTATCTTGAATTCTAGAAAAATTCGAAGTTTTTATGGTAAGCTTTAATAGATATTATTTGATATTTTCGAACCCTTGGAAACAAAAACTGAATTTCATCTTGACGCGAAATAAGAGAATTTTCAGCAATTTTCTCAAGAGATACTGGCATTACAGTTTTCTTCAAATACTGAATATAACAGAAAGCGGAAAACTTTCAACCTGAATTACCTCTTTGGGATTGGCTCTTTATAGTATATGGTTCATATCACGAAATAATGAGTTTTTTTTATTGATTCATATACTGAATAATGGTGATTAGATTTCAACATTCATCAAGTTTTGGAGAATCAATCCGATGAGTACCCTATTACTGGAATTTTGCATTAATAGAACATAATTAATTACGTATAATGTGAACACTTGGCTGAATTCAGCATAATTATTCAAATATACTCGGCATGATCCTTAGTTCCCAGTAATATTAGGGCTATAAGGATTTTTCATATATCTAATGGGGACAAATGAAGATGAAAGTTACCTATGCAAAAAAACCATAAAGGATGTCCCCAAGTTAATGCAAGATTCGAATAAGCGTCCATTTATGCAGTAAAGTGTTTACAAATCTAAAAAAGAAACAAATCGACAGCTGACAGTCTAGGGTCACTAAAAATGAAGCGTTTTATGATAGAACAACTTGTCTTCATTATTGAACAATATTTCAACTATGATGAAAGCTAGACGCCCGCTGTTCGAAAATTTCATACGAAATGTGGTCGGAATAATAACTCAACTTCGTCAACTGTGAAAAGATTAATTGAAGAATTCCGGTAGACAAAATCCGTTGGAGACGCCGAAGGCACTGGTCTTCCAAAAACAAGCCGTTGAAATGTCAATATCGAAGCAGTGCGTTGAAGTGTCAGTGACAATCCAGAAAGAAACCTCAATTCGGCATCGTGCACAAAAATTCTAAATTCCAAGATGCTCTCTATCTACAGTGTATACCTTCCGAAGACCTGTATCTCCATGCTTACAAAATTCAGTAAACACGACAGCTGAAACCTAATTACCATGCACAGCAAAGAGAGATTGCAGAATGAATTATTGAGCATCAAAAAAAGGATGCTGATTTTTCCAGCAAAATCACCCTAAACGACTAAGCACAATTTCAGCTTGATTGGTTTGTTAATCATCAAAACTGCTGCTTTTGGGGTTCTGAGAACCCACATGTGATTACTTAAAAACAAATGCATCCACAATGTGTCACTGTTTATTGTGGATTCCTGGCTGGGGCATAATTCGACCATACCTTTTCGAAAATGAGGCTGGTCAAGCAGTAAGTGTTACTGGTACTCGATATCGCGACATGATAGCACAGTTCTTTTTGCCGAAATTGGATGATATTGATGTTGCCAATATTTGCTTTCATCAAGACGGTGCCACCTGACATACAGCCCATGAAACACTTTCATACCTGCATGAGACATTTCTAGGTCGTGTACTCTCTCGTTTCGGTGATGAGTATTGGCCCCCTAGATCATGTGATTTAACACAATCAGATTTTTATGACGTTATTTGAAAACACAGGTCCATGTCAACAACCCCACGATCTCGCGTGCATTAAAGAAGGATATTCAACTTGGCATTAACAAAATTCAGCCACATTTATGCAGAATAATCATGGAAAATTTTGACAAACGGGTGCTTATATGTACCTATGCTAAGCCGTGAACACCATTTTTCTGATGTGATATTTCCTCAAACCCTTTGTACTTTATGATTCAATAAAAACTTAGAATCAAAAGACTAGAAACTGTGTTTTCTATTCACTATTCAATTTATATCTTGTGTTCATTTTGGAACACATGATATCAAAAATTTTTTAATTACTCCTTGTTCAAATCAGTTTCCTTAAAATCTTTATAATGGGTTAGTAGATCGATTCATTCGAGAATGATGCCCCAGAAGTCAAGTGATATTCATTTAAAACAGTTTTGTATTTCAGAAAATTTATGATTTAAAATCGCAAAATTCTTTTTACATTGGCTATTATATACGATTCACCCTGTATTTTGAACTACTTGGAAAATATTTACTCGAAAATTTTACTGAAATATCATGGCAACTTTTCATCAAAATTTCAATTCTGTTTACTTTATCTGTTGTTTCAACGAACTGCAAAAATGTATTAATATAGCTAACGTTGTTATAATCCCACAACAATACCGCAGCACTTGTCAATGTAATAGAAATTGATATTCGGATATTAATGCTTCAACCGCAGACATTTAGAAACTTAATAAACCTGATGAACTTTCATTTCCACCGGATAAAATGAAACTAATGGTGTTCATAACAGCATTCAGTACAGTAGTTATTCATTTTGACAGGTAAATTATCTTAAAGAGTGATTAAACATGCTTAATTAAAATGTTGAATATGAACATTTTGACGAAATTTATCTACTTTCAGAAGAAAAGGTTAAATGCCTCAATTTTCTCAGCATCATTATTCAAAATAGTTCATGATGAAGAAAACTAAATGTATCGAAGAAAATTGAATAACATTCAAATCTATGATGATAAGCAAAAAAAGAACATTTCAGTTCAATGAATTCTGAACACAATTCAGTCAATATCGAGCAATGACAATATCTTTAAATTGAGTTAATTTCTGAAACTCAAAAGTGCCACTAGAATCTGCAATAATTTAAATTTTTATAAATTGCCTTTTTACTAGAAAACCATCCCAGAAATGGCGAATGGAAACATATTTGTATGAAACAACAGAAGTAACTCATCTTCAGATTTTTCGGAAGTGGATGTGATTTATGACGTCTCAAAGTCTATCATGAAAAAACTTATATTACTGAAAATGACACATTTTTCAAAATTTGATTTCTAAAATCGAAGATTTCAGTGGTGAAAATATTGAAATTTTTCTTCAATTTATAGAATTATTCATGTTGCTTCGTTATATTTCTGGAGTTTTAGAATTTGACAACATTCGAATAAAGCATAGCAATAAAATTACTAAAATATGTCTGAAAAATATATGAAAATATTTCTAGATCTATATAATATATGATAATTATGGAAAAAAATATATCAGTAGATTAATTAGTATCATAACTGCTATTTTATTATAAAATATCAGAAAAAATGAAACGAGATAACTCAAATCAGTAATCACACTTTCGTCATAAACATTATTATTCAAAATGTTGAGAAATTCAATTGACAATGTAAATCATTTCAACTCATATTGTTACCTACTTGATTACACTAAACTTTTGGATTCTTATTTCAGTTTCAACTGTTAAATTGTCTCAACTTCATTTAAATTAATGAAAATTCTAGATTCTGCATCGAATATGTGGAAATCTAAAGTTACCTTGACAAATCCAAAAAATTGATATTATCAATAAATTTTAAATTAGTTTTGATACTTGTTTGTGAGGATTGTGATTCGAAAATAGGAGCTTTATCTATATATTAAAATGTTAATAAGTATCCAATGACATTTTTTGACTGTTACAATGTTGCATCCAACATTAGTGTAATACTAACTTTCCGCAAACAAGAAATACTTCCAAACTCACAGAAATGCAATATCAAGAACGCAGATTAATTGAATAATTTCATAAGTTTCAGAGTGAAAATTTAAAAAAATTAATATCGAAAAACTTTACGATGTTAAGTAGATAAAAATCCATCTCGAATTAAAACTCTTTTTCGGTCCGCCGCGAGATTTCCGTGAAATTTCAGAGCGTCGTAATCATCGCGTCGCAACTACGAAATATCGCTACAGACGTCCCGACGCTTAACTTCGCGTCCCGGAGTCGACTGAACTGGCGGACGGGCGCGTCCGGGATAGGCGTTTCTTTTGTGATAAGCCGGAACATTACGGACTCCGGTGTGGTCCGCACTTCGGAAGTGTGGAAGGCTCCGCTACTTTCGCAGATGGGAGATCCCTCCATAATTGATGGATGGTTTTTGGAAGAGATGTTATGTATAGAAAATTAGGTGGCAGTTGCCCGTGAAATTAATTCTAGTTTCCTATTGTTTCATGAATAGTTGAAAACAAAGAGAAAATACCATTACAACATGAACTATCGGGTAAATCCGGGTGGACTGCATACGATGAAGGAAAAATCAATTTCCAAATCTTCGAATGAGATTCCGTGACTTTGTTAAGAAGTAGATATTGACGAATTGACATTGAGAGTAAGAAGTAGGGGACCGCTCACCCCTCCTCAATACTGAAATACTCTAATGAAACAATATATAGAATTTTCTCATAATTTAATAAATACTCATGACGCGTTTCGAAGTACTATTTCTTTATCAAATGCTGAATTAGGAAATTTTTTAAAATGAATTAACACATTTGTTGATTCAGCATTTGATAAAGAAGTAGTACTTCGAAACGCGTCATGCGTATTTATTGAATTATGAGAAAATTATAAATGCCATGCGTATTTATTAAATTATGAGAAAATTGTAAATATTGTTTCATTAGAGTATTTCAGTATTGAGGAGGGCTGAGCGGTCCCCTACTTCTCACTCTCAATGTAAATTCGTCAATATCTACTTCTTAACAAAGTCACGGAATCTCGTTCGAAGATTTGTGTAATTGATTTTCCTTCCTCGTATACAGTCAACCCGGACTTACCCCATAGTTCATGTCTTAATAGTATTTTCTCTTTGTTTTCAACTATTCATGAAACAATAGGAAACTAGAATTAATTTCATGGGCATTTGATAAAAAAGTAGTACTTCGAAACGCGTCATGCGTATTTATTGAATAATGAGAAAATTGTAAATATTGTTTCCTTATGGATATTAATTTTCTCCATGTATGAGCCTCATCAATCATCAATCTGAAATACTCCTTTTAGTAGGCATTTCTCGAAGGATTTTCAATGATATATGCAGGACTATGAATACTTTGTTGAAAAAATTTGAGATTATCTCATCCTTCATGAGTCCGATGCGTGAAGATGGTCGACAATTATATGAATTCTTATTTCCTCGTTTTTGAATTGTATATACACTACTTTAGGTTTTTCTCTTTGTTATCCTCATTTTATTTTCCACTCTCGTTTTGTTGCGATATGTTGAAATATAACATTGATGAATTTTCAATCTGTTTTACCTCATATTTTAATGAGTTTACTTCATATTGGAGGGTCGTATGGTGAATCAGTTTTCAACTGAATAGGTTCCAAGGTAGGTGTTTTGGTAAAAAAAATTAATTTCATGAACGATTATGGTTCGTAAGATTATTGTAGGTATTTCGCACAATTGAATTCATTTGTCCCGATTTCTACCCTCACAGCTTTCATACTACCGCACAGGAGAATTTTCGCTTATCCCATATATTATATATCAGGGGGATAAATCTCTGAGTATAATTCAGTGAGGGCCCACCAAATTATCAGGCCCTTGGCGGTGGTCTCCATGGTAGCGACTTTCATGACTGTGGGCCTCGTGGCGCTGACCTCTCCCATGTCTCCAATGTCTCCAGATATTCCCTACTATGGTGAGCAGCACCGACTCTCACCGGTGATGTCGCAGAGTCCTAGTTCTAAGATGTTTAACAGGAGATATTTTGCACTCCAAGTTCTCGATATTGGAAGACATAACCGGTATTCTTCTCTACTAGGTTGTTCACATTTAGAATGGTCACTTTGACGGAAGTAGTAGTCCTGGCTCTTTTTCACAGATTATTCTATAAAACTGACTCCGGAATATAGTTGTAGTAAACCTTTCAATTCTTTCGAAGAATCTTTCAATTCTGTGAAAGATGTATTTATTTTTGCTAGTTCTAATATTATTATTATCAAATATGAAACAGAAAAGAACTACCCAGGACGAGAACAATTGAACAACTGAAAAACACTCAAAAAACCAAAGTTCCCACATATAACCAGCAAACAAAATTACAAAAATTGCAAAAAAACAACGATACTTTAATAAAAATAAACTTTTTCATTTCAAAAAAAACCTGTTATTGCTAAAAACTTTCGAAATAAAATATCTTAAACAGGCAATAAATCAATTTCAAGATATATATATATATATATATATATATATATATATATATATATATATATATAAGCGCTACAAGGTGAGATCCTTTGTATACAAATTCTGTACAAGTCGAGATCATCCAAAGGTTTGGCAACATGCACGTCTTGGACTTCTTGTCGTTATCTGTAATATGAAACTATCGCGTTGTACTGTATCTCGGCGTTACGTTTGAATTCGGTGTTTAGGTATGAAAACAAATGGATTTTGATGGTTTATCGAAAGTAATATATTATAATGTAAATATTATCGATTCATGAAGAGGAATATCTACTCGTTAGAGTTTCTGAACTTATTCATTTAGAATACATTTGTTTGGACAGAATTGAAGTTCATTTTTATTTGAATTACTTTTGGATTTAATTTTTTTCTATGACTCCGTAAAATATGAACGAGGGGTCATTGGATTCGGAGGCGTACGTATATTATTACTGTCATTAGATTATTTTAGAAAAGAATCAAAAGGAAATAAAAATTTATCTCGAAACAACTCATTTCACGAAACTGTTGGAACGAAATTCATTATTTTTCTATTGAGATGAGAATAAGTCAGTGATAGTTAATACAACTAGTTAATACAAATATATTCAATAAAAAATATTACGTCAACTTCTATAAGATAATAAAAATCCGGTAAGTAATTAGTGTAAATAATCTACTAATAGAATAAAATAATATTATATACTCTTCTGAATCCATGGTCCCCTCGTCATAGATGAATGAACAAATAATTAATGGTGTAGTGACTCTAAAACGCTTTCGGCTCTTTGGTGCTGGTGGGTTCTATTCCCATCATGATCTTGGGCCGTTTGGAAACGGCGTTAAACTGCAGGTGCAACTTTCGCACAAGCACAGAGTGCCTCTGTGTATAATAATAACTAACATTCTTCAAAATTAAGTGAAATTGTTTTCATTGGTTTTGCATAAGTTTCCTAACTATTTTTCTTACATGAGCATGAGTATTACTAGTGCGAAAATGTTAAATGAAATATCTACGCTTTTTTTCCTTTTTGGAGCTATTTTTGAAAGGTTTCCGAAAAAACTCTTGTTGGAAAAATTCTTCCGATCACTTCGTTATGAATAATTTTTTTGGGTTGAATTCTAGATTGAATTTTTGATATTCAACCTGAGTAAATTATTCATGACAAGTGATAAATAACAATTTTCACATATCCTAAATCTCTTTTGAAAACCTTCAATCATAGATACAGAAAAGGGAAAAATTTCAATTTTCTTCATGTTCAAGTATGAGAAAACTGTTAATCTACTGATGCAGAATCGATAGAAAAATCGCGATAAAAATTTTTGACTTCGGAATATTGTCCGCTCATCTTTTCATAAGTTGCCTGAATATTTTCAAGTTTAATTTTTCTAAGTTGAAGTAGTTTAACTACTTGATATTCAATTATAGCAGGTGCAGAGATAGCCAACCTTGCGCAATCCATAGATCCTATATTCATCTGTATTTTTAACTCAAAGGGAAAAAATTGGACAAAAGTCATAAAGTTTATAGAGGCCCGGAAATATGTCTTTTTAAGTTTCATATGGAACAGTCCAAACTCCATATGTGGTGAACATTGAGAAATATATTGTTGTTTGGATAAGATATTCCTTTATTGTATACATTGATAAGCCATTATAGACTAAATACTTTAAATTGGCGGGTATGAGTATTACGTTGAAATATGAAATGCCTAGACAAGCTGCATCGAAATGCTGAAAATGTAGCGTTCTGCTTATGTTGCAGAACAAGAAGATCTAATCAATTTCAAATTGAAGTAATTTATGTCTTGACATGTTAGAAGGTTAATATGTTTTCATGAATAAACGTTGAATTGGAATGCCTATCCGAATATAACATATATTCCTCATTCGACAACAGATTATACCGCCATATCCCGGTTTTTACATATTTATGAGGTGTGTTACAGTAGAAAAAAATCTCTTCAATATTTTACATTTACTATATTGATAATGACAAGCACATGTGAGTGATCGCAAACGTATCCCCCAATACTGCAGTGTGTAGTTATTGAATTGGAGGGAATGAACCCCGAACAAAATAGAAAAGAGTAGCATTTATAAACAAGGTGATTCAGTAAAGTATTCAGATCAATACAACTTAAATCTTTAATAGTTTATCATACAATGTAAGTCGAAATGTGAATATTTTTGTATTCATTTTTCAGAGAATCTTGTTGCTCGTGGAAGTTCTTGATGTTATACGCGAGAAATGACATTAATGCCGAAATTTAGAGCGCTCATTTCAAATATACATATTCAGAACATATTTAGAATAATTGGGCAATTCGAATATTCACGCTGAAACTGATTCATATTTCGCGAAACAATTACATACATAAGGAATAAGGTGCTTATATAATTTTACACAATTTATTTCAATGAGTGCAATAGTTGACATTGACCTCAGAAATAATGCAGAACAACGGGTCAAGTATTTCTTATTTGAACAGACAGAAGACGCCCATTTGAAATATAGTTTTTTGTCGAACAGATGACTAGTTGTAGTAGTTCCTGTTGTCTCTGATGTGGGAAGAAAAACATTTCGTGAAATGGCAAAGATATTATAGAATCCAAGATTTCCATATTCACGAAAAAATTTGCAGGTATCTGATGAACTGCTCTTTTCTTAAGATCAAGTGTGAGCAGACATCATTAGATTAGTCAGAATCTAAATGTTTACTCTACTAAAATGCAACACCATAATACGTAGGTCAATCGATATTTGTGAATCCATATCAAGTAATGCTAATATTTCAGAAAAGTATTTATATATCAGATATCAGTTTAATTATCAGATCTGATAATACAACTTTCAGCTGACTAAGATTCTCTTACAGTGCGAGTCGAAAGATCAATATTCTCGTATTCATTTTTCAGAGCATTTTATTACTCATGAAATGAAATAGCGTGAATTTCTGTAATTCTCAATGTTATAGAGAGGATATGATGTTAGTATCAAACTTTTTTGTCCTTATTTCAAAAATACTTTCATAACATATTTCGAAAAATTTTACATTTCGAATATTCACGCTCAAATGAAAATTGATCTGTCACAAAACACCTACATATATAAGGAATTATATCATATTCGACAATATAATATGATATAATTATTCATTCATATTTTCATTGATTTGTCTCTTTAGGTGGATCTACATTTTTATTGATCTGTCTGTTTAGGTGGATATATGTTTTTATTGATCTACTGACTAGCTGGATGTATATTTCTATTGATCTGGCAATAAATGACGATAAAATAAGTGCAATAGTTGACCTCAAAAATAATACAGAAAAACGTGTGAATTATTTCTTATATTGAAAACGTCTTCAAGACATACAGGTCTCTGTTAGCAAATGTTTGAAATGTGGTTTTCTGTAGAAAGGATGATAAAAATTTCACCTATATGGTGCAAAAACTTCTGATAAGTAACAAAGCACGAAAGAAATATAGTTACCAATTTCAATGTTTTTTGAATGTTTTTCATTTCCTGGCGCCCTTGATGTGGCAAGAAACAAACGTTTCGTAAAATGGCTAAAGATTAAAGAATGCGTTGTTTTCAATAACTATTAAGTTTCGTGTACTTGCTGAAATTGTGTAAACTTTTTGTCTTTGAATGACGATAAGGTACTATGATAAATAGGTTCATGCATAATTTCACCGCTTAAATTTTGAAATTTCAAATACACTGAAATGATATCTCCCTGGAATTAATTTTCCGCTCAGATCGCTAAGATCGATTTCGAACCATTAAAAGATTTTCTTTAGGATTATTATTTTTAATCGGTACAAGCAGAATGTTATAAATATAAAGACAAACTGTCGCAGCAAATCCAAACAATTCTATCACACACAAATTAGCACTGTAGAGTATGACACACTTCGTATTTTATATTTATTCATTTATAATCATGACCATCATCATAATTTCACATTATTATATATTTGAATATAAACTTAAATTCGAACACGTGAACTTTACACTTTATTGACTACATAGCATGATGCATTTCGTCGTTACAAAGAACAAAATAATGATTATTCTATTAGTATCTGAATAAGTCGTTAGTGATGACGAAACTTGTCATGCTATGTAGTCAATAAAGTAAATCATAAGCTCAAGTGTTTGAATTTGAGTTTATATTCAATTATGATGGATTTACATCAGGCAAAGACAATACTATTAAATATTATTATATATAATGTCCACTACATTATTGTAGTGAACAATATAATTATAATTATAATTATGTTATTTTTTTAAATTCATGAAATGTGTTCAAATCTTGAGTGATTCCATTCAACAATCTGGAAAATAAATAATTAGAACAATTCTTTAATACCAAAAATTTATTAATGAGCAATATATTATATGTACATATATCATTATGAATTACTTATGTATCAATTACTATTGCTAATATAGATGAAGGCTTCAATTTGAGCCGAATACCTACCTGTTGTGAAACAAATGAGTTTTTGTTGAGCTTCTATGCGATAATTTTTTTTTGTTCGACTTTTAAAATTCAACGCATTTTCAGAATGTTCATTTTCATTTCTATTCCAAACCTCTCGATCGATTAAGTTCATTCAAATGCTTCATCCGCTCACATATTATTGATGTTTGTTTCGTTTCCTTATGTTGATTAACTACCGCTGACTGTTCCGAGGCTATGTTCATGTGTTGTATTCCTCGGAGTTTACTAAACATACGATATCTTTTCAGGTTGATCATTTACCAAATCTCGTAATTAAATATTGAACCTCTCAAGAATTTTTCCTTATTCTTCCAGCGTAATTTCTATTTCTATATTCATGAGTAGCCTGATAAATTATTGATACCTTCCCATAAATACGTATATAAAATGTGTGTATAAAAGCTACTTTTTTTTTAGCATAGAATTAACATTCACGAAGATTATATCAATGTTATTTCCAACATTATTTTCTTTTATGAATTAATTTCACTATCACTAGTCGTAATTTCTTCAGTTTATATCAATTTGTTTCAAATTTGCATTATGATATATTATATAGTATGGCCAAATAAATTTCATTCATAAAAAAAAAAGATAATACTTGATAAGATAAAAATTATAAAACTAATAATACTTTCTTCACATACATTACAAAATGCATGAATGCACGAATTGTAGCATATGACTTCAAAATATGAACCAAGCATACAATATAAAATATAATATGAAACTTTCCCGAAACTGTAAAATCCGGTTTAACAATCGATACTTGTCAACGATACATAATGCAAATATTTCTGGGTAACATTTATGAACCAGGTGATTCAGTGAAGTATTCAGATCAACACAATTTGAATCTTTAGTATCAGAGAATATGACTTCAAAATATGAACCAAGCGTACAATATGAAATATAATATTAAAATTTCCCGAAACAGTAGAATCCGGTTCAACAATGGATATTTGTCAACGATACATAATGCAAATATTTCTGAGTAGCATTTATAAGCCAGGTGATTCAGAAAAGTATTCAGATCAATACAACTCAAATCTTTAATATCAGAGAATTTAATTTCAAAATATGAACCAAGCATACAATATAAAATATAATATGAAACATTCCCGAAACAGTATAATTCTGTTTAAAAATCGACATTTATCAACGATACATAATGCAAATATTTCTGAGTAGCATTTATAAGCCAGGTGATTCAGAAGAGTATTCAGATCAATACAACTCAAATCTTCAATATCAGAAAATATAATTTCAAAATATGAACCAAGCATTCAATATAATATATAATATGAAAATTTCCCGAAACAGTATAATCCTGTTTAACAATCGATATTTGTCAACGATACATAATGCAAATATTTCTGAGCAGCAAATGATTTAAATGATGATTTAAATGTTTTTAAACATAAACCAGGTGATTCAGTAAAGTATTCAGATCAATACAACTTAAATCTTCAATAGATTCTCATACAGTGTAAGTCGAAATGTCAATATTTTTGATTTTCATTTTTCAGACAATGTTGTTGCTCATGGAAGGTCTTGATGTTATACACGAGAAATGATATTAAATCGAAATTTAGAGCCCCCATTTCGAAAATATATTCAGAACATATTTAGAATAATTGTGTAATTCGAATATTCACGCTGAAATTGATTCATATTTCGCGAAACAATTACATATATAAGGAATTAGGTATATTATTTTCCACAATTTATTTCTATAAGTGCAATAGTTGACATTGAATTCAGAAATAATGTAGAACAACGGGTCAAGTATTTCTTATTTGAACAGAGACAGAAAACACTTATTTGAAATATAGTTTTCTGTAGAATAATGACAAAAATTTTAACCATAAGGTGCATGAAATCCTCACAAGTATCGATAGCTAAAAGAAATATATTTTTTGTTAAACCTGTTTTATATTATACTTAAATTTTGATTGTCTTTCATTTCCTATTGTCCCTGATGTGGGAACAAACATTTCGTGAAATGTCTAGAGATTATAGAATGCAAGATTTCCATATTTGCGAAAAAATTTGTAGGTATAATATAAACTGCTCTTTTCTAAGTATGAAGGCTGAGCAGACAAAATATCATTTTATTAGTCAGAATCTAAATGTTTACTCTACTAAAATGAAACAGCATAATAGGGTAGGTCAATCGATATTTGTGAATCCATATCACGTAATGCAAATATTTCGGAATAGTATTTATATATCATGTGATATCAGTTAAATGATCCGATCTGATAATACAACTTTCAGCTGACCAAGATTCTCTTACAGTTCGAGTTGAAAGATCAATATTCATTTTTAACAGATTTTTATTGCTCATGAAATGAAAGAGCTTAAATTTCTGAAATTCTCAATGTTATACAGGGTATATGCTAATAGTATCAAACTTTTGTGTCCTTATTTCAAAAATACATTCATAACATATTTCGAAAAATTTTACATTCTTAATATTCACGCTCAAATGAAATTCGATTCATCTGCCACAAAACACCTACATATATGAGGAATTATATCATATTCGATAATATAATGTAATATAATCATTTATTAATATTTTCATTGATCTCATGGCGCCCCTGATGTGTCAAGAAACAAACGTTTCGTGAAATGGCTATAGATTAAAGAATGCGTTGTTTTCAATAACTATTCAGTTTCGTGTATTTGCTGAAATTGTATAAACAAATGTCTTCAAATGACGATAAGGTACCATGATGAATAGGTTCATGCATAATTTCAACGCTCAAATTGTAGAATTTCAAATACCCTGAAATGATATCTAGATATTCTCCCTGGAATTAATTTTTCGCTCAGATCGATTTCGAACCATTGAAATAATCACGCAGTTTATTTTTTTTTCTAAGAAAGAAATAACATTTTGCGGTACACGCGCAGAATGTTATTAATATAAAGAGAAACTGTCGCTGTCCAAACAATTCTATCATACATAAATTAGCACTGCAGAGGAATATGAGACACTTCGTATTTTATATTTATTCAACTATAATCATGACTCTAATCATAATTTCACATTATTAAATATTCGAATATGAACTTAAATTCAAACACTTGAACTTATGATTTATACTTTATTGACTACATAGCATGATGCGTTTCGTCTTTACAAACGACTTCTTCAGATCTGAAAAGCAAACGAAGTGTTATCAGATCTTATAAAGTGCACTAGTCACATGAAGGAAACGTACGTCTCCTTAGAAAAACTGAACTAAACGCTCACTTAATATTTACTACCAATTCTTGCGAAATATTTTGATCGCGTTGTATCTATATGGATCCTGAAAAAAATTCCTAAAGTATAATAGGTGGGTAGGTTATTAATCACGAACAAAAAATGAAAAAAATTATTTTCTGGTTGTTTTAACCTGAGAAGTTATTCTATATAATATAATATATACTGTTTGTAATATTCATAACAAATAACATTTGTTCATTCATTAAAATTATCTATATTATAACAGTCATCAGATCATTTCAATTATTATAGCAGAAAAGAACTTCATTTTCATCATAATAAATCATTCATTTGCTTTTCATCAATATAGGGTAAAACACCCATTAGTCAGCCCTGCACCAGTACTCAGCCTTTACAGACATTATTTCCCTATAAATAGTGTTGAAATTTGAGTACACCGCTAAAATAAGGTTTGAAAGAATCCTTTGTCTCTCTATTGTCTAATATGCACACATACGAACCAATATCATTTCAATTAGACAAGCTACTGTCGTTCATTTGCATCGCCGACCGAGACACGGCTATATTCGCTACTGTTACTGTTTTTTATCTTCAGGAACCGCTTAAAGTTTTCGGTAGATTTTTGTGTCTCTATATTGTTATATGCGGTGGATAATTTTACCGTGTTACAATATAATGTTTATTCTGCAATAAAATCAACTTTTACATGCATTTTATTTGTTGAATATATTGTAATTAGGGTGGCTGACTACTAGGTTTCGAATTTGAATTGTAAATCCAGTGCTCAGCCATAAGCGGCTGACAACTAGTTTTTAACACGGAAGTGTATTTTACCAGTAGTCAGCCGTGTACGAATGTAATTGGATGTTGTAATGGATCTACAAATCTAGTAACCAGCCCTCAGTCCTATTGCACTAAATTGCACTTTAAAGCCTTTAATCAGAGTTGAGTTTATGCACAGTTATTTTAGACTGAAAATCACTTTTTTTAAACTTTCATCAAGTCAAAGAGACCTATTCACCAATAAAAAAAGAACAATTGACAGAAGCTATTGTGGCGATTAGGATAATTAGAGAAGCTAGTCGAGTTTTCAAGGTTGCGAAAGAAAATTTGTCTATAACAATCAGCAACAGTTTTAGCAAATGTGAATTGAACCCATGCAATACGACCGCTTTGGCTACTCAAAATGTATTTAGAATAATCTTGAGAAATTTCACAACGTTAAGTTAATGTTTTGAGTGCAGATTGTAGTTCTGCTTGTGATACTGATGCAAACCAACCAAAATAGGTATCAGAATCGAATGAAATTTTTGCGATAAGCTTGCTGATAATAGGTGATCATACATTGAAAAATAATTCAAGTACCATTACAGAAGAAGAGATATTCTTGAAGGAATTCGAAATCATAACCGACTTTGAAGTGATTCACGAAAATGTTAAAATTCAAGAAACACTTATCATACACCAAAATCAATTTTTGAAGAATATATGACAAATGAAGATATTGATCTAGAAATAAATACTAACCAAGAATTGATAAAGAAAATGAAGATGTTGGACAAGAAATACATACTTACTATGCGCTCCCAGAAAATAATAATTATGGATAATGTGAAAGGCATAAAGACAGATTGTTAACTTGATCCAATTAAAAATAATATTGAACAAGACGAGACAACAAATATACAATCTGTACTACACGACAGTACCAAAAATATTAAAAGCAATATGAACATAATGTTCACTGTTAATGTAAAATCAGGAGACATGTGAGTCATTTTAAATGGATATTGCCTGGTCTAGCTAAGTACATCAAAAAAGAAGATAAATCGGAAACAGGAGCTATTTCTTCGAAAGAGTGGAAACAATTTGAGAAACAAAAAGAAGAGATGAAGAACAGGAAAAGTACGAAATATTGAATAAAAAATCAAATACTTGAGATTAAGGCAAATAAAGAAAGAAAGAAGAAGAGGAACATAAAAGAAAGAAGAATTACAAAAAATTAAAGCGGAAAAGCAGTTGAATTCTAAAAAAAAAGTGTAAATAGAAAGAAAAATAGTGCCTGTACTATAAAGAGAATGAGATGTAATAATTGTGAAGATGAAATAGGGTGTGATAATTACCCTGCATGGTACCATTAGAAATGCACTGAATTCGGTGGGGATATGTGAGAAAATATATATAATAAGAAATTTCTAGGCCAAATATGCAAAATAAGTGAGAGGCTGACTACAGGGTAAGCCATGGCTGACTTCTGGAGAAATGAGGCTGAGCACTGGGAAAAAGTGCCATTATATGTTTATCGTTAATTTTTTCCATAAGTCTAACAAAAGTCAAATATTTTGTTAATTTTTTTAGTTAACTTAGTAAATAACCTTTCACAAAAAAGTGGTTGTTTTTATCTATAATGTTTAATATTTGAAATATAAATGAACAAATTTGAATTACTCACTAAAAGGCTGACTACTGGGTGTTTTACCCTACTTATAATTATGCAATTTTTTCAAATTCCTGAAATGTGTTCAAATCTCGAGTGATTCCATTCAACAATCTGGAAAATAATTGGAACAATTCTTTAATATCAAAAATTTATTAATTAGCATAGGTATATATCATTATGAATTACTTCTGATCAATTAAAATGGCCTATACACATGAAGGCTTCAATTTGATTCGAATACCTATTCTGAAACTAATGAGAGTGTTTTTGTTGAACTACTAAGCGATAATTTTTTTTGTTCCTCTTTTAAAATTCAACCCATTTTCAGAAATTTCATTCTCACTTCTATTTCAAACCTCTGGATGGATTAAGTTCATTCAAATGCTTCATCTGCTCACATATTGTTGATTTTTGTTTCGTTTGCTTATCTCCAACTTGATTATTTACCGATGACTGTACGGTTTTATGTTTTTACGCCGACTTTATGTTTATATGTTCTATTCCTCCAAGTTAACTAAACATACGATATCTTTTCAGATTGATCATTTACCAAATCTCGTAATTGAATATTGAACTTGTCAAGAATTTCTCCTCGTTCTTTCAACCTAATTCCTGTTTATATATTCATGAGTACCCTGATAAAATATTGATAACTTCTCATAAATAGGTATATAAAATGTGGTTTTCACTTTCATTTCAGCTGTTATATAATAGAATGGTACTATTGAAGCGAATAATTCATACAAATTGATGAATTATATTATCCACTTCGAATGAAAGCTTGAGTGTAAAGGAACTTCCTCCGAAATTTGTTAGTGAATGAACATTTTCATCTTGTTCAGTTTCTTCAGTAAAAATATCATCATTTCTATGTTAATCTATCTTGTGTATTTCTATACTTTTGTATTTATGTAAATCTGAATTATTTTCATTGGAGCCATTCTCCTCATTATTCTGTTTCTAAACCTTCATCAGGATAGTACATATTCTTCACAATGATCTCACTCGAAAATTTTATTTCATACCCAAATTTTTTCTTCCTTTATTATTTTTTCGTTTAAATCGTCAAGCTGATTATGAAATTTCAGATAATATTTCAAAAAACATTATACAAGAGGTATGCCTTCTACTGAAAACTCAAAGCAATTCTATGAGTAAGAAGTAGGGTATTCCACAGAGTGTTTCTCATTTTAAAGTATTCTGTAGAGTACTCTACTCTGTAAATTAGCCTATAAGAGCCCCGTTCAAAACAAATTCTCAGCTACAGGATAGAATTGGACATTTCCGGATAACGTTAATAGAAACAAATTTGACGCTTATATGCCTCACATTGTTATCTGTGATTTCTTGAAAAATTTTTGTTCTAAGCTTCATTTATTTTAGCGTAGAATTCACATTCAAGAAGATTATATTAATGTAATTTCCAACATTAATTTTTTGTATGAACTAATACCACCTACCACTTGTCATATTTTGTTATATTTCCTCAGTTTTTATTAATTTTTCTCAAATTTGCATTATGATACCTTTTGTATTGTGAAGTTACTCTCACGAACAAGTTTTGAACTTCAGTGAGTTAATCAGTTTATTTGAAGTTATTCATTGTAAGAAATAATGTAATCCATATAATATGGCCAAATAAACTTCATTCATATAAAAAAAATGAAACACTAATAATACTTTTTTCACACACATTACAAAATGCATGAATGCACGAATTGTAGCATTTTCCTTTCATCAATAAAATCTTGAAAGTCATACAAAAGCCATGTATCCAAACAAATCAATATGTTATCGAAAGAACTAAGTTACCTTCAAAAGTCGAACAAAATTTTTCTTTCAACGACATATAACGAAAAATAGTACAATGCTCAACGTGATATATGAGAAACTTCAATGAATGAATATTCTCAATTTGCATATCCTGCAGAAATATTCGAAATATTTTTCAGTTTTTTTCGATTTATAAACGAAATTCTGCATGAAGTGACAAGTTCGCTGTATTTCATTTTGTATGATATATGCCATCAAGAAAAGAACTTGTGAGAAAAACGAGTATCACAACGCACATCTTCTACCGAAAAAATTTGTGAAATCCACGTTGTGCAAGATGAACAACGCGAAATGTCAAATACTTAAATGACTAAATCATTCACGTTTTGATTTTCCATCAGAAATAATCACAGTAATTATATATCATCTTGTTTTGAGTTGTAAACGAAATTCTGTATAAAGTGGCAACATCGCTGGATTTCGTCTTGTACAGCGTATCTATACAAATAGTATATCGGATCTCGTCTTACTTACATTTATCATGGATCTCTACTTACCTTCATACTTGGTGTATGAAAAAAATTTTAATTTATCTTACCCCTCGGTTCATATCATTGACCAGTACGCATCTTTAGACTAATTTGTGAAAACAATTCAAAGCTAAAGTGATTTCTACTAGTGGATCTCAGGTTGTCTATCATATGTACGGATCTCACCTTGTACTGAATACATGTATATATATATATATATATATATATATATATATATATATTTTGAAACTTTTTAGCAATAACAGGCTTTTTTGATATGAAAAAGTTTAGTTTTGTTGACGTTTCGTTGTTATATTACAACTTTGTCAAAACTAATTAAAAAAATATAAGTTTTGACAAAGTTGTAATATAACAACGAAACGTTAACAAAAATAAACTTTTTCATTTCAAAAAAACCTGTTATTGCTAAAAACTTTCAAAATAAAATATCTTAAACAGGCAATAAATCAATTTCAAGATATATATATATATATATATATATATATATATATATATATATATATATATATATATATATATATATATATATATATATATATACAATAAATAGGAAGACTTGAGATTGTGTCACGACATCCACGTACGTGTTTGTCTTTCTGAGTTCCATGGTTATGAAATATAATTTCTGACGGGAATTTAAAATCCAAAAAAATTGCACTTTTCTCCAAATCAGAAAATCAGAGAAAACGCCTTGTTAAAGATATATAACAATTATTCACAAGAATATCCTTTATTTTCACAAGATTGATTCGTAAAATTCAAAACATGCGAACCATGTCAACCATCCATATCTACGATCTCAAGAGAAATAAAAACAAATTTAAGATTAAAGAAGAATATCAACTGAACGTTATTTTTTACTCAGCCAGTAGGGTAAAAATCACATTCAAAAGTAAAATTTTTCTCATGGAAATGATTGATGAATCTATGTAAACATTATGACTCTCGATTTTCAGCTTGATAGATTACTTTGATCACATAAGGAGAAAATGGTCTGACAATGCCTCCTCGACATCGGATACTTTACTGAAATATTTAATTCAATATAACATTTCGGGGTAGTAATTTATGACCCTTTCTTATTACCGTTCCTCTAATCGAGAGATTGATGTGAACTTTGGAGAATCGGTTGTTCAGAAATTTAAATTGGAGTCTGAAAATTCAAGGTTTATTAGGCACAGCGGATTGACGGCAAGAAAGGTACTTAACTTTTACTTCGTCAGAGAATAATTTCGCATCGTTGATTTCACTTCTTCTCAAATAAAATTTCGAAAAACTAAGTTTGAGTTGCTTTATTTTCTCTATCGTGAAAACAATTACTTTGCCAATGTTTCAAATTCCAATTGCTGGGCGTGTATCTTTGTAGGTTACCAATTTTATAATCTCAAATTTATATCCATTAAACCATATACATGCACAAACGTACCGGAATTCGAACTCAGATCTCCTGCTTGATAAGTCAAGCCAATTTTTTTTCTCTATCGTGAAAACAATTACTGTGCCAAGGTTTCAAGTTTTTTTGATTACAATTTCTGGGCTTGTTTCTTTGTAGGTTACCAATTTTATAATCTCAAATTTATAACCACTAAACCATTTACATTTCACAAACGTACCGGAATTTGAACTCAAATCTCCTGCCGGATAAGTCAAGCCAACAAAATTCAATTAACAAAGTATTTAATTGGGGTTCTACTGATTTATGTAGTATCTCCATGAAACCATTCTCACCAGGGTCTCTGAAATTCGAGAGCTAGGTATAATATTCGATCAGAAATTCACTTTTGTACCTCATATAAATAAAACAATTTCATCGGCCTTTAAATCTCATAGATTCATTGTGCGTAATGCTGGACACTTTTCGAATACAAAAACACTTATACAATTATTTGATGCACTTGTAAAGAGCAAATTGGATTTCGGGTGTATGATTTGGCGTCCCATTTATAGTTCTAATAAAAAACACTTAGAGTCAATACAACGAAAATTTCTCAAATATCTAATTTGGAGAGAAGATCTCATTTATCCGGCAAGAGGATACAGCCGAACGGATCTATTGAACAGGTTCGGCGCTAAAACACTTGAAGTTGGCAGGAACCTGTTATCTCTGAAGTTTCTGTATAATCTCTTGCATGGCTATATAGACTGTCTTGCCCTCATTAGTTCAATTGATTTTCACGTACCCAGACAATGTTCAAGATCAAGTCAATTTCTTTCATTGGGACTCCGAAGTCTAATTCTCTCATACAATCACCCATTTCATATATGTGCTCCCTATTCGAGGACGTGTCTGACAAATGCGATATCAACAGTGACTCATTTGCTTTCATTAATCGGGTGTAATCAGAATCTATTGATATATAATATGTTATATAATTATATTATATAATTTATATGATATTGATGTATAAGATATTATATTATTTTAGTGTTATTAATTACTCATTATTATTGATTATTTTATTGGTTATTCTTTATAAATATAATTTTATTCAGACATATGGGTTGCTATTTCCCCACAGGAAAATTTCCCCCTGACAAGGCCTCAATCTGCCTACTCCTTGTCAGGGGGTGATTGGTTGTCGACTGATGGACAACCCATTTAATGCCCAATTCTCCCGATTCCTGGAAATCGGTATGAAAGGGTTTCGGTGCTGACAAGGCCTCTATCTGCCTACTCCTTGTCAGGTGAATGACTTGACTACTGATCTAGAACTGATTTTATTAATAAAATATTAACGTATTTATACATAAATTAAAACTGCTTACTCGCTAAAATAATACATAAAATAAAAACTGCTTACTCGCTAAAATGAAATTCACCACACTCATGCGAGTATGGTGAAACCATGATATTCGCAATAGTTGCGTTAACCTACTTACTTATTGCCTAATGCATAATTAGAATATTTGCCTATTCTAACTGTATGAATCTGTTCAAAATCTTCAAGATCCTGAACAAATTTTATTTAAAATTCAATTTTAACCTTTTGATGTATAGTATATTTTTATTAAATTATATTAGTATTATCAATTACCCATTATCATTACTTCTTTTATTGATTATTGTTTTTCAAATGTTTTGTATTATAGTATTAAGTGTTAATACTGTATATATGTTCCGAAATATATCCTGTAACTGGGTATTTTTACTTGTAGGATAATAAAGAATTATTATTATTATTATTATTATCTCAAACTAGCTTAATCTAATACATATTTCTTTTGAAATTAAATCCAGTCATTTCTAGACGGGATAATTCAAGCAGTTGTGTTGGATGGAGAAGGGACTTCTAATCTGATAGAAATAGATATGAGAATACCACAGGGTAGTGTGATAGGACCAATGCTGTTCACAATCTATGTAAATGATATGTAATGAATTAGGAGTACCATTTTGATCACTGTCAAGTTTTGCTGATGAAACAAATTTGCTCATAAAAACAAAAAAATCTTCATCGTCTTTTGAGTGATCATGAGAATACCATGAATACACTTATGAATTGGTTCTTAATGAAAAAACTAGAGCTTAATACTGAAAAAACTGATATTTTGTTCTTTAAACCAGTGATTTCTAATCTGACGACACCCACAAGAATATTTATGAATGGAATGATAATTGAGACTTCTATTTTCATAAAATTTCTAGGTTTGCATCTTAATGAAAACCTTCAGTTTTCTAAACACGTAGACTTAAAGAACAGAAAGTAGACTAAACAAATAGAATACCTGAAAAACTATGCAAGGTTATATTTTCGATGAGGATTCTGAAGCCATACGTGAAACAAAGGGTACGAAATGTTGTTTACCATGCAAATTTTCAGTCGTTATTAGGATTCGGAATCATTTTCTGGAGTCGCAGCTCTGAGATTGACAGCTTATTCAAAACTCAGAAGCAAGCTGTTAAGATCTTACTGGGTTGGAAAAGAACTGCTTCCTGTAAAGGGCTCTTCAGGGAGAATAATATCTTAACTTCTACAGGGCTATAGGTACATATTTGAAATATAAATGTTCATTTTTATGAATAGCGTGATATTTAACGAGTTAATACCAACTCATAATCAAAATTTCAATTATTCATTTTCAAGACATAGACTTGGAATTTATGTTAAAGGTTCATATTACTTAGCAATTGCAATCTTCAATAGACTACCGCAAAACATTGAAATAACGAAAAATTTCAAGCAATACAAATATAGTATTCTCCTTGTTATTGCAGTTAGAACTATATAAGTTGTTAGACAACCTCGGAGAGCTGACATAAAATATTGTAAACTTAATTGAATAAATTGTTCATTTTTGCAATGTTTATGGACGAAGATCATGTTAAGAAAGATTTGCATTAGATTGTTAGCATTCCATTTTACTCGATGACTGAATAAAGATTATTATTCTTATTATTATTTTCATATTATTCATTTATTCTAGATCCTACCTGTTGGTTTCACTAAAAAACATAAATTGTTTTATCTTTCTCACGAGTATTTACATTTCACTAGTGAATATTCTATTTATTATTTTTATCATCAAATTATATACCTGCTCGATAGGTTGTTGGTATCCAAATTATAGGCTACGGAGACGACGTATACTTTGAGTATATAAGTAATATTTTCCTAATTTACCAAATTACTTTCGTTCCTGAAAAAAAATTCTAAAAGCTGGCGGTGTTTTTTATTCTGCCTTCCTGAAACATGAAATTTCACGGAACGTCAGGTTACTCATATCAAAAAAAAAACAGAATAAACTTCAGATCTCATTAGTTTTGTTTGGTAAAGTACCAAGTACTGCGTCAGTATGTACAAAATAATGATTACCTACGAGGAATTGTGCAATCAGGCGCGTCATCTATGAACGACCGTAAAAACCATCACTCACTTTAAGAAGACAACTAAAAATATTCGATATTACAGACGAGACAAATATGCTAAAGAAAAATTTCAGTGGAGTCGAAACTTTTTTCTGATTGAAAGTCGTGGACGAAAAGATTCTTCATGTTTAACTGCTGATATTCCTAGTGAAACCACTTTTCACTGTTACCATAGTGAAATTACTTTTCACCGTTATCACCAAAGATGTGTCATGCAGTTAGGTAGTAGAGAAGTTTAACGTGACCAAAGTCTGACAAACTGGATTTGTTTCCCGTCACTTAATTAACTTTATGATTTCCATTAAATGTGGTGTGTTTCTGCAACAAGATCTCAGTCTGAAACAGCATCAAAGTAGAATGAAATGATTTCAGTTCACACTGGGGATTAATTGGAGATAGTTGACAGGACATCTTGACAGGATATGCAGTGAAATAATAATAATAATAATAATAATTTTATTGCACAAACAGAACATAACTATCAGTATTTGTACAAAAGGTTTGAAGTTCAGTCTTCAATGTTCTACCACTTCTACCTAATTAAAGAGACTTCAAATGATAAAAATATTCACAAAATACAAAGCACGTCGGCCACGCAGAGCCACATCACTCTCATAAAGACTGCAACTGCAGCATACACTCCTTGAATTTAACCCTGAAACATGCAACAGAATTACATGCCTGAAAAACATCATGATGCTTATTAAAAATATCTGAGGCCATGTATGCAAAACTCTTCTTAAACTTGGCAGTCCTGTGGGTAGGTACAGAGAGAACCTCTTTAGAGCGGATATTTATTTTATGACAAGAGCTCCTTCTTTCCAGTAGATCAACGAGATGAGATGGTTCATTATTTCTAATTACTTCAAAAATCAAGACAGCATATTGGCACAAAAACATTTTGTCAAATTTGAGTATCCCTCTAGATAAGAAGTGCGGAGTTATATGTTCAGTATATCCTATATTAAAGGAATATCTGAGGAGTTATGCGGCTTCTGCACCCTACTTTGCATAGCCTTTGTGCTCAAGGTGAATAATTGAACAAACTGATAATCAGACTACATGTTATTTTCCACTTTATAGAACTAATGAAATTCTTAAAGCTATAAAGGTATTTAAGTGTAGCATATCCCTTGCTAAGTGTCTTTATAATGTGTTCACGAAAGCTGAGTTCCGAATCGAACACAACACCCAAATTTTTAACAGTACCACTGATTTCATTCAGTACTTGTGATGTGGTGATTGGTCCATCAAGCACCACATAAGCACTAGTCCTATAAGCCATTGCATTTCTTCTAGAGGTTTCAGTACCGACCAGGATACTGTCTTCCCCGGGTTCAACATAAGACCATTTTACAATGACAATTAATGACATCTACAAAGTATTTTGAATTCAATTCGCTCATTTTGGCTGTATATTAGCTGAGAGAAGTATGGACTGCTTCAACCCTTAATGAAGGAGAGATAGAGGGCGAAAAACTGGGGTGAAAAACCTAGTGGCGACTTAAGATAATTAGCGATTAGACGAAAATACTCAGGGTAGAACAATTCTTATAAATTCTCAGAAAAGGTAAGCAGTATTTAAAGAGCACACTCCAAGATAATCTATGTTGGACAAGAAGAAGATGTTTATGAATGCAAACTCCTCAAAATACATATAAAATGATATATTTGAAATGAAATTTAATGCATCTACTACAAATTCAATTGGTGTTATATTTGGGAGACCCCAAATCAATCAAAAACTATAGAGATAATTCATGAGATCATTGTAGTTTGATCACCTGACGCGCAGATAAAGTACAACAGGTGCAGTCGGTTGGTTATATTAGCCTCCCATACGAGGTGAATTAATGACTAATTAGCGAACTTTCTCATTCCGCAATTTCCGGTACAATAATTCATATTTGTATGCATAGATCAACACCAGTCTGCTGCATCACACCCGGAGCGACAATGAGACTCAATTTCGAATCGTTCTTTATCTGGAAAACGTGACGTTACTCTAAATTACCCTTTATTCTCTTAACGATGAAGTTTTCAGAAACATGCACATAATTTCACTGGAGAGATAGAGTTAGCCCCGCTATTCCCAATTATATTAAATGCATATCCGAAAATGGCAACCCCCAATAAATTGCACTATTGTTAGTGAAGTTCGCCTTTCTAGGATTTTCCAGTAAACTAATGGTGGCGTCGCAATTGGGCTGATTTAAGAGAGTTTTGTTCACAAATTTGTGAGACAATGGAAAACGTTGGGCGATTGAGTAAGTTTCATTTTATAGCTTATATGAGTATCTTAAACATCATTGAAATATTCAATTGATGAAATGACTATATGATACTTAAGCAGTACGAAATTGATGATAAAACAATAAAATATGTTACTTTACTAAAACATTTTAGTGTGAACATACTTCGATTAAAAATTTATTTGGGTTCGAATCCAAAAAGGTATGGAGGTTTGAGTGAATCTCTGAGTTTAGTGGCCAGTATTTTAGATTCAGGGGATAAATATATATTTATTGGCCATTTGATGGGAGATTTTCACTGGCTTTCCTACGAGTTGTAACTGAAAAGTGAAAATTCTAATTTTCACAACTTAAAGCAGAATGTTTAGAACTTTCAAATGTCGATAATAATTTGAACATTATTTCATTGATATAAAATTTATTGGCTCTACTAGTCGATAGGGCCAATACTTGATGAAACTTTCACAAGTTGAATGAAGCTAAGTACCTACTTTTGTGATTTTCACTGTAAATTAGTTAATCATGACATCATTGTTTCGCCAACACAGTGTTGGCGATTCAATATTGTCATGTTTGACTAAACTATTGTGAGAACCTATGGTGAATTATTGAAATTATTAATTGACTTCAAATCATTTGATCTAAAAGTTTGATATTCGGATAAAAAGGGGTGTTTTTTCAGTATAGAACTTTAAGTTGGCATTACTGTTGAAGATGACGACCGATTTAACAGCTGAGAAGTGATTTATTCTCAGTTTGCTTTGGCAATTCATCATGAATAGACTCACGCCTGAGCAACTCTTGCAAATAGTGCAATTTTATTTCGAAAATAATGGTTCTGTGCGGAATACTTATCGCGCGAATTTTGTTTAGCGATGAAGCACACTTCTGGTTGAATGGCTACGTCAACAAACAAAACTGCCGCATTTGGAGTGAAGATAATCCTCATGTGTATGTCAAAACACCTTTACATCCAGAAAAACAGACTCTTTGGTGGGCTTTATGGGCTGGTGGAATCATTGGTCCGTACTTCTTCAAAAACGATGATGGCCAGAACGTTACAGTCAATGGTGATAGGTATAGAGCCATGATTACTAACTTTTTCATTCCTGAATTGAACAACCATGATGTCCAGGAGCTGTGGTTTCAACAAGACGGCGCAACATGTCACAAAGCTCGTACCACAATCGATTTATTGAAAGACAGGTTTGGTGACCGCCTAATTTCACGTTATGGACCTGAGAATTGGCCTCCAAGATCTTGTGATTTAACACTGATAGACTACTTTCTGTGGGGCTATGTTAAGTCATTGGTCTATGCGGATAAGCCACAAACGCTTGACCATTTGGAAGAAAATATTCGCCGTGTTATTTCCGTATAGTGATATACGGCCACAAATGTTGGACAGAGTGATCGAAAATTGGACTACATCTGAGTCAGCCGTGGCGGTCATATGCCAGAAATCATATTTAAAATGTAATGCCACAAGATTATCTCTCGAATCAAAAAAAATTCTTGTCAATCGAATGATACATCGTTGTTTTATTGCAATTTAAAGTTCTTTACCTCTGAAAAGAAACACCCTCTAGTATAATATTATTGTATTTCTATTGGTTATAAATTATATCTTGATAAAAAATCTGTATTTAATGAGTTTTATTTGAGTACATGTTGTGCATATCTCAACAGATAACGATGAGAGTTCATTGAAAATTAATGAAAAGTGTATGACAAGAAAAAGAAATCAGAAACATTTTCGTTTTGAAAGTATAAAAATGAGTGAGAAAAAGTACATTACCTAGTTCAATTTTTTAGTTTTCAAAAGTTCATTTTTGAATACTAGATTCTGGTAGGGCTGCTTCAAAAAGTCAATAGAGAATGAAATATTATTATAAAATACTTTCATTCATTTGTTTTTCAACGGTTCCAATTAAATATTACTCATTTTTTTCCTCTTTTTCATGTACCCATTGAATATTTAAATATTTTTCACTGAGTTTCTAGCAGTTCAATGTGTAGTACTTCGAATAAGTACTTTCAGACTTTCAGTAGAAAGAAGTATTCGTGCTTATACAGATATGTATATATATATATATATATATATATATATATATATATATATATATATATATATATATATATATATATATATATAAATAAATTTTTAAATTGTCACCTTTTATGTGTTTATATTAGTGAAGTTATACGTGATGTCCAGTATTTTAATGAATAATTTCATATAACCGTAAGTTCAATTTTGTTTGTTTATATTGTTGTCTAACACGACCCCACTTATTTGTAGATTCCTGATGAAGCCAATAAATTTAGCGAAAGCTAGAATAAATTATTGCTCTCATTCTGAAAGCCCAATAGAATTTAAATTGGAATTTACAAGAAATCAATAAATATTTACTTATAGAAATGTATATGCTATATATATATATATATATATATATATATATATATATATATATATATATATATATATATATATATATATATATATATATGATTGTTTATCCCAATAAGAAATCTTTAAATTGGAATTCATACTCAATATCTTCAATATTTACTTATAGAAATATATATATATATATATATATATATATATATATATATATATATATACATATATATATATATATATATATATATATATATATATATATATATATATATATATATATATATATATATATATATATATATATATATATATATATATATATAGTAAATACTGAGACTCTTAATCGAAATATTTCAAATAAAACTCCCAGGGAGCGGTCTACGCAACAGTATGAATCACTAGTATGAATAATTTGTGAATATTGAAATTAGTTATCCTTTCGCCCACCTGGGCGTGATCCGGAGCGATTAGACATGGGACTATTCTTATACATTGCAGACAGATTTCTGTTGTGTTCGACTGAAATTTCTTCGAAGCCTCTACGTACTCTTACTAGTGTTGTCATGAGTAGGAATCTAGAAGTTAGGGCGAGTTTATACGTCTTTTCTTCGAAAGAGGGAGCTCATGTGAGTGTTCACGAAGTGATGGGACGTGGCGTAAATGATGAGTACCTTGTAGTACGAAACAGTAACAGTCTTACGCTTTCAATAGATGTAGGCATCGAATTCGATTTTCTCTAAACTTTTTCCCTAAAAGGATAAAAGAGACAAAAAGACATTATAGCAGAGCTGCCTCTGCTATAATGTGCTTTTGAATAATTTGTCAAGAAATTATCGAAAGAAAGTTATAGTATACTTTGATATCCAATATCTAGAAGTGCGATAATGAAGCACGTGAACTACAGAATTTCTTACATAGAGATATATATATATATATATATATATATATATATATATATATATATATATATATATATATATATATATATATCTAAGGCTATTTGGCTATTTGAGGTCCATTATTCCAATGGTATCGTAACACCTGGTTTCGATTTCCACCGTGTTCTTCACCCGGAACGGGCCGGAAAATGCCAGAAAAATTCAACATTCTCAGTTGTCTCAAATTGTTTAATGTGTCATAATTTGTAGCATCTAACAAGATTTGAGAATGGTTTACTTTACTTGTATTGTTTACAACGCTTAGAAGCTTCTTCAATGTTTTCAATGATTTTCAATTATTCAACTTTTTTGAGAATTCCTTGTATTCATGGTAGGCATATCAATGTAAACCTCAGTAAATTATTTCTGCTGAGGGATGTAATAGGTATACGAAATATAAATCAAGTTATCAAGTTGGTTGTGTTCTTTACATACTGGCGTTACTTAATTCGCTGAGAACACTTGAAATTATAAAATTTTCAATATAATTTTTGTGTTATTTGCATATTTTAAGTAAAAGGAAACGCTAATGGTACGGCTGAGAGGAAAGGTTTCTGTATTCTCACAAAACACAAAATGATATCGAAATCAATACGTACCAATATTCCCAACTATGTTTGATAGAACCCGATTTAAAGGCTATTATTCATTTACATTTTTGCGCTCGTTCCATATAATTCATTCATAACATTCAAATCCCAGCCTCGAAATGCCTGGCCTTCGATTCGCATAGAATTTAATGTTAGAGAATTCCCTAAGTCCCTGCCGCCGGAAGGGCTGACTTAATTGGGGTTGTCATTCCGAAAGAACCGCAAATGTTCCAAACAGAATAGCCAATTTATTTGAACTCACGATAACGAAATAGGAGATTCGAGAATACGGGATTCGAGAAATATGGAAGGAAAAGATGTCGAATTTAATTTGTTTCGAATAATCCACGGATAATTCAATATCCTTTATGTAACCGAATTTTCTACATAATGAACTTCTGATGTCTTTTGTATGTTGCAGAAATAATTCCCAACTCATTGTTCTTAATCAGTAACGAGTATTTCGAATAATCGAGAAAAATTCTGTGCTCTCTGATCTTATCTCTTTCTATCTCTATCTATGAAATCATAGCATAGTATTTTTAATATGATTAGATATTTCGAAAATTGTACTGCGAAAGAAACAATGAGACACACTACAGTGATAATTTCACTAATAAGTCTATTGAAAACACAATATTATATAAAATACAGATGAGAATTAGAGCCCACGAATCCGATATATTTCCAAAATATTTTTTTTTGAACAATTATTGATATATACAAAAGAGAATATTGTAGAACATAGAATATTAGAACATAGTAAAAACTCTTGTTGAAAAATGATTTTCATTTGTATTATTGAATGACGTCTTTTTCGGAGAACTCCACCATCTTCGGATGTTTGTATTTAAAATACGAACATTGGCAACTTTATTGAAATGTTTATTTATTTCAGTAAAGGTTGTGCTAGGTGTTTGGTAAACATGCGGTAAAAGTCAAAGCGGAAACTGCAGATATTTTTAATGTGAGTCATTCGACAGGTTGGAAAATCCAGGGCAATTTGTAGTAGTGTATACTACGAATTGAGGAATTATTACAACGTTGAGGTATTACTTTGCTGATATTCTTTCACGTCTTGTATTATGTCAATAGTTTGCAAATTGCATTATGCAATGAATATCGCGAAAATTATTTTACTTCCCTTCATTTCAGATACAGATTATTTTAACTGATGACGCCAGTTTCTCAAGAAATGTTATGACAGATTTTCCTTTTAACCAAGAGTAAACAGCAGAAAACTCTCAGGAAATATTCGAAATTCTTTTCTATATCAGTTCTCGATAGGAGTTTTGGTAAGAATTATGGTTTATTATCTAATTGGACCAATATTTCTACCACAATGACTTACCAGCAAGGTGTATAGCAACTTTGAAAGAAATGATGCTGCATTTTTAGGGGATGTACAAGGCAACAAGAAATGCAATGCTGTTTACTCACGATGGTGTACCACAACATTTCAGTTCGAAGAAATGATTCATGCACAGTGCAACCGTGAATGAATCACTTGCCGCGCCATGAACATGTGCAGATTGGTGGATTGGTCAAACTGAAACACGCTTATGATCTGCGTGCTAATAATCAAGGGGATCTGGGAATCTTTGGAATTATAAGTTTACACTACTCCAGTGCGAGAAATTCCATCAATCACGACATTAGATGATTGCTTCTAACATATTGGTATTATTAGAAGCAACGGAACGTGTTGAATGGGTTAGGCAGTATTAACGAGAAGATTCATACTTTTTGCAAGCTTGGGTTTCGATTTATTTTTGTATTTTAATTTATTCTACATTAACCAACTAAAAATGTGCTTTCGAATAATAAAATTGAAAAGTTAATAAAAGAAATGGTTCTGTTACTAACGCAAATTTTGTACGCCATGTATCAAGGAATAAACCTCTGTATATTTGGTACATATGCATCTAATAGCATAAGAAGGCACACATGATGTTTCTAAAGTAAACTGCGTTATTGCTGTTGTCGACTCATAATTCAATATTGAGAAGAAATCTCTTTCAAACAAGTGTGCCAAGTTTTGTTTTTCATAAGTTACAAGACGATCAGTGTTTTCACTACTTCTCTAAGAGATACTACATTGTGGTGAATATAAACGAAAAATATTCAATTAAAGAGCAGATGTTCAAATGTACATGAACTCTATTACTTAACTATTTTCTCAACGTCCAATGAAAATCAGGATACTCTCGAAAGGGTCAGAGCTGTTGCAAATAATCATAAAATCAGAGCCCCATGCAATGCGAGTTCCCAAATTTTTCGAATTGAAGATTGGGGTGAGCGGATTGAAAATGTGTGAAATAAAATTCCTAATATTCTTCAATATCCAAGAGAGCAAAGACTGCTGAGATCCTCGTTCAATCTAATGGTCTGAAAAAACAAAGAGTCCTGGAATTTCTTTTAACTTCTGAAAAGTTCTATTTAACATTAAACTCTGCCACACATATTCATCGGTGCTGGAAAAACGTTGAAAGGGTTAACTTGAATTATTAAGAACTTCACAAAGTCAAATTTTCTCTATTGACACAACTATATATATATATATATATATATATATATATATATATATATATATATATATATATATATATATATATATATATATAAATGAGAGGTAATAATAAAAACTTGTCTAAAAATCACTGACTGAACAATTCTTTATTGGACTAGTTTCGCCTTTTACAGCATTATCAAGAATGCTGTAAAAATAGTCGAATAAAAAATTGTTCAGTCAGTGAGTTTTAGACAAGTTTTTATTATTACCTCTCATTTAAATATGAACTATCACAGAGTAGATTCATCGCCCATTGAATTTATTATATATATATATTTAAAATTGATTTATTGCCTGTTTAAGATTAAAATAAGTTTATTTTGAATGTTTTTAGCAATAATAGGCTTCTTTTAATATGAAAAACTTTATTCTTGTTGACGTTTCGTTTTATATCAAAACTTTGTCAAAACTAATGAATAATTGAATTTTATGAATTACTATAGATATCAAAATGTTTTAATTTTTCTAAAGAATAAGTTTGACATTTTGATATCTCTAGTAATTCATAAAATTCAAATATTCATTAGTTCTGACAAAGTTGTGATATACAACGAAGCGTCAACAAGATTGAAGTTTTTCATGTTAAAAGAAGCCTGTTATTGCTATAAACATTAATATATATATATATATATATATATATATATATATATATATATATATATATATATATATATTCGTTTAGTTTTCTTGTGCTTTGCTTAATAACATAAGTGTGAACGTTTCTTGGGAATGAGCACAGTTTAAAATTGATGGAGTGATTATTTAATCGACATATGTTTCGGCTCTAGGCCTTTTTCAAGCTGAAAAAGGCTTGAAAGGCTGAAAAGCTTGAAAAAGGCCTAGAGCCGAAACATATGTCGAATAAATAATTACTCCATCAATTTTAAACTGTGCTCATTCCCAAGAAACCTCAGCATTTTTTCTGCTTGCGTTTTGTACTATATCAGAACTTTGGCAAAAGCAATGAATGATTGAATTTTACGAATTACCATAGATATCAAAACGTCAAACTTACTTTTCTGAAAAATCGAATTGGCTTTTTTTTCTTTAGTATTCAGGGGATTATTTCTAGCTTAGCATTCGTTTCGGAAGTTTCAGTCTTCCGAAACCTCTGAAAAACTCATGGTAAATCACGTGATTCAAATGAATGTGTTTTATATATACATACATATAATTTCACATAGTTGAGTTTTATATAGTTATCCAGAATATGTCTAATTAAGAATTTTTATGGGTTTATGTGTGTGAAATTGATAGATGATCAGGAAAGAATGAGTTTTGAGATATGATGTTTGGTGATTGTTGTGTATTTATTTTATGAATATTATTTGTAAGGTTTATCAAATCGTTGTAAATAAAATTAAGATGTTCCATATAAGTTCTTTCATTTGATGTGTGTTCCAAATTTTTACGAATGTATTACATTTCTGAAATTTCTCTACTTATTTATGTATCTCAGTTGCTAAAATCTTTGTGTTGTAATCAAAATCGTGTTTTTCTGTTATTTGGTGTTTATGTTACGCTGTTATTCATACCTCAACGAATTACTATTCCCAGAAAAAAGGAATAATAATTAATTTTGTAGATAAATCACTAAAATTAACATCATCATGCCTATAACACGAAACACATGAAAAATAATTACGCATAGAATTTTATTCACAAAATCATGAAAAAAAGAATACGTTATATAATACATTACAATAAAGCAAAATATATCCAACGAAAATAATTACATTCTCTACCATATATTTCAAGATTAAGTACAAACATTAAGAAAATTTTGAATCCTTATGATTTAATAATAGCTCATACTGCACAAAATCAAGACAAAGAAATATATACCAAGTTGAAGAGTGAACCAATAACGCAGAGAAAAACTCAAACTGTTTACAATCTACCCTACAATAACTGCAGTGAATGCTATATAGGTCAAACATCGCAAAATCTTGAATGAAGAAATATAGCACATGAATATGCAAAAACCAAAATAACAGCCTTAACAAAAAATAACTTTAAAACACAATTTTGATTACAACAACACGAAGATATTAACTACTGAGGAAGTCACAAAAATGAGAGAAATTTTGGAAATGGTACACATTCGTAAAAATTTGGAACACACAGTAAGTGAAAGAACTGATAAAAAACATCTTAATTCTATTTACAACGATTTGATAAACTTTACAAATAATACTCATAAAATAAATACACAACAGTCACCAAACAGCATATATAAAAACTCATTCCTTTCTGATCTACCATCAATTTCACACACATAAACCCATGAAAATTTTCTGGATAAGTATTTGAAACTCAACTTTTCGAAAGTAAAACTATATATATATATATATATATATATATATATATATATATATATATATATATATATATATATATATATATCACACTCATTCGAATCACCTGGCTTACCATGAGGTTTTCAGAGGTTTCCTCATGGTGAAGAAGACTAAAACTACATATATATACTATATATGTATATATATATATATATATATATATATATATTTACGTATATAGTATATACATGTAGTTTTAGTATATATAGATATAGATGTATATCTCTGTATATAAATTCAATGAATGTAATTCGCACAACCTGGAATTCTGCGAATCTCTTCATCATGTAATTTTGATTGTAATGGGGTAATTTTCTCATCGTTAACTGCACTTCAACAAAGAGAATATTACTTTTTTTATAAATTTTCAAAATTCGAATTTTTCTTTATATATCAATGAAGTTAACTTTATTGGAAATTCTAGTACTGATTCCGCCAATAATAATTCCATGCATAGAATGAATGTGAAATACAAGGAATTCATCTGGAAAATCGAATTCACGTTCTTCACAGGAAGGGGCTTTCCCCACGTTTTATACAAATTTATAGCCCATATCAGACGTTATCAGGAGATAGATTCAGTTATATTGAAGAATATATAAATATAGCGTTCATTGGAAGATTATTAAAGATACAATGAATTCTTATATGGAATCATAAACTTGAATATTCTGTTATTTTGACATCTGAAACAAATGGTGTATTTTTATTGATATATATATATATATATATATATATATATATATATATATATATATATATATATATATATATATATATATATATATATATATATATATATATATATATATATATATATATATATATATATACAATATATTTAACCGTCATTTTGGTTTACATGAATTAAAATTCGAAAAATATTACAATGGGCTTTTCAATCGAGTTTCCATTAGGTTAAAACAACATCATAAAAATCATTTGATCTAAAATGAAACCAAAGTACTGAGATTAAAATCGACAGAAATATGTTGTCACAAAATAAAAATATAAATATGTACTTAAAAATATACAAAGACTTCCGAGTCTGCTTTCACTATCCAATATGCATGTTGCGCATGTGTGTATTATATTCTAATAGTGGTGTATATATCGAGCTTAACCCCTTAACATCCACTTTGCAGTTGACAGTGTGGTTTTGGTTAATTTGTATGAAAATCATTTCCAGTATTTTCATACAAATGAAAATCATGCTACAAGCTTCCTCTTCAATCTCTTTTCGAGGGTGAACATGCACAGAATACAAGAATGCGCCCACAAAATCATGGCAGCTGTCATTATCTGCCTGTCCATATAAAACATCAAAAATAAGAATTGAAATGGAGAAGATTCCTATTAGTTCCTATGTAAGACCAAAACATACATAAAATTAAAACTTTATAATAACAATGCATGTATATGCATAGTATATGCTTGGATGTGTAATACCTTCAAAACAAAAGATCCTTGAATATATTCCTCTGAATAATACGAATGTTGGCTCAATATGTAATGGACGACTTAATATCAACCTCAATGACACGATTGAACTTTGCAGTACCTCTATTAAAAAAGTTTGTTGATGATATTATAATAACATTGCCAGAAGCAAAAATTGAGGAAACATTAAAATGTTTCAACTCATACTATGAAAGCTTGAAATTTACTCTGGAGAAAGAAGATGAGCAGCATGGGGTCCCATTCTTGGACACAAAAATACATTACGGAAGATAATACGTTGCAGCTGGGCTGGTACAGAAAGAAGACATGTTTGAATAAATTTATAAACTTTCATTCAAACCATAACATTAACATAAAAATAAATTTTATAAGAGAAATGAAAAACAGAGTGGACAAAATCTGTCATGATACTTTCAGAACAGAAGGATTGAGAAATCTACAGGAAATACTGGCACAAAACTCTTACCCCATCAGCATGGTCAAAAAGCTGTTATATGCCTCAAGTGACACAAATAAAAATAATTTCGAAGAACCAAGAAGAGAGGAAGGAGAAAATAAGAAATATTATGCGTCCATAACAAATATAAATAACTTAACGAAAAAAATAAAAATATATTCAACAACGAAAATGAAAAGATGTCAACATACAATCAGAAAACAGTTGAAGGATTATATAGTACGCTCAAAGATCAAATTACAAAAACATTGAAAAGTGAAATAATATATAAAGTAAATTGTAAAGACTGTGATGGAGTATACATAGGACAGACATCACAATGGCTAAAAAATAGGATAGCTCATCATAAATCAGATATAAAAAATGGAAAAGATAGATAGATGTGCCAGAGTAACGCATACAACAAAGTTAGACCATAGAGCAAATTACGACGATGTACTGATCCTAAAAACTGAACGTAACTATCACAAAAGACTTATACATGAGATGATAGAAATAAGAAAATATGAAAATTCTATAAATAGAAAAAGTGACACACAAAACTTGAGTAACATATATAGCTACTTACTGGATATTGATCAAGAAAAGAATTACGACAAAAGAAGAAGAAAGGAAACAACTGAGATCAGATAATACGTGACAAAAATATACATTCAACCTTAAATAATATAGTAATTAATATTGAGATAGAATTGTGAATGTTAAAGAATTTGGAAATTGCGCTTATGTTATTGCTGTTAAATAATTTAATGATTGTAACCTCAACTTTCATGTGAGCAAACATTGTATATTGTGTTGCAGATATTGATTAAGGTTGTTTTATATATTTTAGAACCCTGAAGAAGCAATAAAGTAGATTGCGAAAGCTTGGTAAAGAGAAAAGAGTACCACTGCAAATACTGAGTCAATAAACCTTTAGAAATTCATTATAATATATATATATATATATATATATATATATATATATATATATATATATATATATATATATATATATATATACATGCTACGTTGAATTTTTCTGTTTCAAAATACCTAGTCGTTGTTCACAACATACTCGTATTACCATTAGCTGCAATACGTCTATCTAGCTTAATTGAAACAAGTCAATTTTGGATGAACGTCACTGTTATCTATCGCTGTCAGAAACATAAAGCCACACAACAGGTGTTAGTATTATGTTAATGTTAATTTGCAACTACCAATGCCAATTGTTCCTTGAAGCAATTCATTGACATGTAGAAACCAAATTGGGCAATAATCAGGGTAATAGAAAATCTTGTTAGTATTCATTATAGGTTGTACAGCCAGTGTTATTGAGAATAGCTTCTTGAATTCATTTCACTTAGTGATCGAAACCTATACACGTAATCTTTTAGTGTTTGAAACACGAAGTGATTCATACATAAGATAGTTTTTAGATCGATAGAGACATAGTTTTTAGATCGATAGATATAATCTTTAGATTGAAATGTTTCAATATTAGGAAACCACGATTGTTTTTTCACAATCAATAGGTATTCTCCCTCTTCTGTCGATTCAATTTTTGCGTTCACAAAATTTTTCTACGTTTTTAACATTTCTGTGTAATTTCTGAACTCTTTTCCAAAGTATTCATTTATTGATGGCAGTTTTACTCTCATGGTCTCCAATGATACCTCAGAAAGCAAGAGAAATTACTCCAGATTTCTCGATCTCTCAGATTTCCTTACCATAATATCGTCTCGACTCAACTTGTCCCGTAATAACATTTTTCTTCCATTTTCAGTGCACATAAATCATTTCAAACGTTCCAAAAATATTCTGCTCTTCAATTTTGATGTGAAATATCTTTACAACCACACTTGAAAATAGGGGCACTAAGTCAGAAGAATTAACCGCAATTGGAAAGCTCTTTATAACTCAATTATTGCAAAAAAATTATTTCTATTCATTAATATGAATGTAGTGTCTTTATTTAGCTCATATAATCATCTCAGTGTTGTGAATCTGAATCAGCAATGCGCATGAGAAGGTGGCGCGAGAGAGTCATATGGTAGAATGAGGAAGAAAACCGACATTCCTGATTATTTCTACTTATGAAAACCCACAAGCAATAGCGAAATAAATCGTATTTTTGATGTTGTATCTTTGAAGAAATTATTTGAAAAAAACCGATGTAAATGAAAATCAAAGTAACTTAAACAATATTATACTCAAAACAACCAAAATTTTTGAGGAAATAGATGATAATTCTGCATTTCAGCTTTAGCTTACGCACGATACAAAAAATAAAAACACATTCAGAACAAGTGGGTTGATAACCACGCACATTTGCCCAATACTGGAGCAATGTTTGGACACGAGCAAACGAACTACACCGAAGCAGCAAGATACGTGGAACGTAGATGAGATCACTCAACATCCTCCTGCACTAAACAACGAAGTTAATTGGTCAAATGCGCCAACTGTGGAGACCTGCCACTCGCTAGTCCCGTGGACGACCAGCATTCCCGAAGCCGTGAAGAATCACAAGAAAATCACTTTGAGAGTAGGTATAGGACAAGACTACAGAAGATTAAAAGAAGAGCAACAACAAGGTCATTTGTTGAACTACCAAAGAAACAGAATTCAATAACAGAGTGAAACTGTTTGAAAGCTTAATCTTCAATCTCTTTTTGAGGGGGAACATGCACAGAATACAAGAATACGCCCACAAAATCATGGCAGCTGTCATTATCTGCCTATCCATATGAATCATCAAAAACAAGAATTGAAATGGAGAAGATTCCTATTAGTTCCTATGTAAGAGTAAAACGTACATAAAGTTAAAACTTCATACTAACAATGCATGTATATCCATACTAACGGGTGGTTTTTAAGAGTTGAGTTTTTCAGGTTGGCAGCACTAGTTGGTAATGGCATCCAAAGGACATCTGTCGAAATGAAAAGTTTCTAGTATACTCTGCCCATCGCGGAAAGACTTACAAACGAGCAACGATTCCAAATTATTGAAATTTACTATCAAAATTCGTGCTCTGTGGAAAATGTGTATCGTTTGTTACGACCATATTAAGGTCGTCATAATCGATCTGGTGAATCAACAAATCGTGCTGTTGTCACCAAATTTTGCACCAAGTTTACTTTATTGGAATTAAACCATTGCCTCGCATGCGTACAATGCGTACTGAAGAGCATATTGCAGCCGTAGAGTACAGTGTTAATGAGGATCGTGAAATGTCAATTCGTCGCCATTCTCAGCAATTGCCCATGTGTTACTCAACCAAATGGAAAATTTTACGTGTTGATTTGGGTTTGAAGCCTATAAAATTCAATTTCTGCAAGATTGAAGCCGAATGGCCTACCACAACGTCTAATTTTTAATAACGACAGTTTGGTGTAGTTTATGGGTTGGTGGCTTCATCGGTTCATTTTTTTTCAAAGACGACCGTGGAAGAAACGTTACCATCAACGGCGAACGATATCTAGCCACGATACGCAACTTGGTTTTGCCCCAGTTGGCCGAGTTGAACTTGGTTGACATGTGGTTTCATCAAGACGGTGCCACATGCCACACAACTCGTGAAACAATGGACATGTTGAAGGACGAATTTGGTGAGCAGTTTATCTCTCGAATGGCCCTGTGAATTGGCCGCCAAGATCATGCGATTTGACGCCTCTGGATTATTTCTTGTGGGGTTATGTAAAGTCATTAGTGTATGTGAACTAGTTGAACACGATTGAAGCCTTACAGGATAACATAACACGCGTAATTCGTGGGATACAGGCCGAAATGCTCGAAAAACTGACGCGAAATTGGACCTTCCGAATGGACTACTCGATACGTAGCCGCAGATAATATTTACATGAAGTTACCTTAAAAATGTAAATGGCAAAGGCCAGGTTATCAATTTCAATAAAAATTTTGAATATATGATGTAAATTGATTGTTTTATACGATTAAAAAAAAATTTTGCTTAAAACATCACCCGTTATATGCTTGGATTTGTAATACCTTCAAAACAAAAGATCCTTGAATATATTTCTTTGAATAATACGAATCGGAACGAACCAAACACGTATAATTTTCTTAAGGTTTTCCATTGAACTGTTAGGGTGAACAGCTCAAAAACTTAACCCGTCTTTGGTTATAAATAACCCCAAAAGTTTAATTGCAGAGAACTGCATAGACATGGAAGGTTTAATGGCGACTAACTGATTTTTGCGCAAGTTGAGTGTTACTTACTATTATTCACTCTTGATGCTATATATAACTATGGTTTACGCCTCTGATTCATCGCCACTCATTTTTTTGATATTTCCCGTATTTTTTAGTCTTGAAGAGGATTTTTGAAATAAGATCCAATATTTGTGCGGCCTCACTCAGGTAATTTTTGAAATATTTCGTTTTTTTCCAAATATGAAGAGTCATGAGCTCACATAATGTATATATACCTAATTCAACAAAAAACACTTGTTTAAATTTCATAGAAATATATAAACTAATTCAAGAATTTATAACAAGATAATAATTATATTCAATACTTGATAAGTGGTAACAAACCAATTTCTTGGAATTTAGTCAACTGTTTTTAATTATCTGATACTTTTGAGAATGTTTCATCAATTGTTTGACGAGGAAAGGATTGACTATAATTATAAGAACTCACATAATCTTTATTTTTTCATAGTAATGGCTAATTGTTGTGCGTCCTTGTGGTTTCCTGAAGTCTCTAAGGAGCTCCAAGAAAGGCTTGTTTAGTGTCATTAGATTTTGAATTTATTGCCATAAAATCATGGGTGCCATTTTTCGTAACATACCGTATTGTTTCAGTTTCACCAAAGTTTGTTTCTTTCATTACTTCAATCTATAAATATTGAATATATGCCTAAATTCATTTCACTTTCCATTATTATCGACCGTACTATAAGACATCGAATACGTTTAAAGTATATTTATATATACGTAACAGGAAACCAAAGATATACAGTTGAAAGGAACTGAAATCAGTTTCAAAAAACAGCCACTATTTTGTCTTTTGACTGAGTATCTTCATTATCTATTCCTACTGAAACTTGAGAGAATTTGTTTCTTGTACTCACTCAAGAAAACACTTACAGAATTCGAAATAACTCAACAAGCTGAGATGCATTTAGATCGTGTTAGATTTTGTTTGCACGACATGTACAAGATCTCGTACATGTGTGAATATGATGTGAACTTCAATTCGGTTTTTCGGTACTTCTTATCAGTTTATTGAAATAGTTTCTTCTCCATTTCTTTAAGTTTCAGGTACTCAATTTGTTTTCCCAAAGTTCTACAATTTTCGCAGCTTTTCTAATTGAAGAAAGTATTCTAAAGTTGCTAATTATTTCTCAAATTTTGATGCTATATTATACATTATAATTGAGTAGTTTTCATTTTCAGAATCCTACAATGTATATATATATATATATATATATATATATATATATATATATATATATATATATATATATATATATATATATATATATATATGTTAAATTGATTTATTGCCTAAATTTTTTATTCATTTTTCAATATAGAACAAAACGTCAACGAGAATAAACTTTTTCATATTGAAAGAAGCCTGTTATTGCTAAAAACATTCAAAATAAACTTAAACAGGCAAAAAATCAATTTATATATAGAAGTGTGAGTTCTCTCTTGGCAAGAAAAATGTTGGATGATGACACTTGTCGTTTAACATCTATATTTCGGCCCTATATTGAGTTTTTCATCAGGATGCTTAAAAATCACTGCGAAATAAGACCTGAGTTACTCTTACTGCAATCAACAATTCAAATGGTAAGTGGTGACATATCAACTTGTTGTGCATAATTCGTTTTTGAGGACAAACTGAAAGAAATATATCACACGAAACACCAGAAAATTATCGTATGAAATAGATACAAATTCAAAAATTATGTTTTGTATAAAAAAATAATGCAATAGTTGATAAGTCCATTGGAATTGTTAATCATAGTAAAAATCCTTCAGTTCTATTTCGCTGTAATAAATATTTTATCATCCTGATGATTTAGGATGATAAAATCGACAAGTGTTTTTCGAGTGTCGAATTGTTGAATCCCAATGACGATATTTCGAAACTCTATGGTTCAAAATATTGCACAAAAACCGCCTGGAATGGTTTTATTCAAATACATTAAATTAAATTTTTAAGGACTACCGTAACAAAAATATATTTCAGAAATTAATATTGAAGGATATTATGAATGTAGTTTCTACGCTGTATTCTTTTTAATTTTATCATTCCGTAATGTCATAAACTGAAAATTTCAGATCTTTCATTCAACCTTACATAAAACATATTCTAATACTTTCTGAGGCATTTGAATGCTTGAAATTTAAAACAAATTCTTACTATTCAATTTTCGCTGAAAATTTCTTCTATAATCTGCTATTCTCACATGTGAATTTTCAAAGGAAAAGGTGTTCTACTACATACTATTTCCATATCATTTGCTGATATTACTTAAATGTATCGAAGTATTTACCTGAAGACTATTAATGTAGATGATAAACTGAGTTTTTCATCAACATCTGATGAAGCCACTGTGTTGGCGAAACGATATTGTCATGTTTTGAATTAATTATAGTAAAAATAAAATCGAAAAACTACTTAATTTTATTCAAATTATGTTTTAAGATTTTCATCAAGTATCGGCCAAATCGATTAACTATTAATGTAGTTTTGAAAATTTCTAGTTGCTAGTGAATCTATATGTTGAAGAGGGAGAGTTTTCGGCTACTGGAAATAATACGATATATTTTCAGAGAATATTTCTACAAATTCCTGCTAATATTCCATTCATCAATATTTCAAGGATTGAAACTCGCGGATCCTGTATATAATTTGTAGAGACCGTTACTAATCCAATATACTAGACCGTTAATTGGAAATGGAGAGCTCTAACCGAATTACGTGGGAGCAAGTGCACCAAGAGATAATTCAACATTCCCTTATGTGTGTTCCATTCCGATATTAATATTGTCCAGGCAAGTTCACATCATCAAGAAGGGAGTACAATCGAAGATCGACAATAAGATAATGCAAACAATTACTGCGCAGAGTCGGTAACTTGATTTCGCTGGACTAGAATTGGAAGCAACTGAGGGTGATGATGACTAAAATTGGTTGAGAGAATCCTTCGTTATTGAACTGTAAGTTATGCTATATGTGGAACAAATACCGACGTCTAATATCAGATTCATCTCAATTGAGTGTACTTGTGTTTCAAAAAAAATAAATAAATAACTTTTGAAAATGAATAATTTTTGTGATAAATTGTATATATTTCAAGTTTAATAGAACCAAACAACGAAAGAGAAAAATAATCATATTAGAATTCACTAAGAGAATGTATAGTGAAACTGGAATCAATAATAATTGTAATGGATACGTTCAAGGAATATTCTCATCGACGTAATTTCGTCTTATTTCATATTAGATATTTATATATAGTCGAGTGTGAAGGTCTACGACGTCTTCGGTAAAATGGGCTCAATGATCTCAAAGTTTTCACAAACGAACATGCACTTGATCGTGCTGGTCAATCGTGTTACCTGGTACGGTTATTTGGCTTAAGTAACTCAATAATATAAAAAACGAATAACTATGATATACCAAAAAGAAATGCCCACCACTGATCGCCAAAATCCACCCGAAATAATTGAAAAACTATATACGATAGTTCTTCAAGTCTAGACGCAAAAAAACGAGTAATTTCTAAGTATACCCCAAAAACTCTTGAATTTCTAGTTTTCTGTAAGATTGAAAATTATCATTCCAAATTACACAATTCCAATTACATACATTCAACATACAAGTTTGTTCAAAAGAGAAGGTGAGTTGGGACTTTTTTCGAAAAGTATCTATCTATTCATCATTAATCATTTTGTCCCCTTTTGACCTCTTGTAATCTCCCTCAGAAATAATACACTTATGCCAGGACGTCTTCCAATTCTCGAAGCACTTCAGAAATGCGGTTATTGGTATGGCCATCAACTCGTTCTTCGATTTCGACTTTATCTCATCAATTGTGGCAAAACGCTTTTCTTTCATTGGTATCTTCAGTTTTGGGAATAGAAAAAAGTCTCAGGTAGGTATCTGGCGACAACCATGGTTGAGGCATGATTATGGTGTTGCTTTCGGCCAAAAAAAAATCACGAATCCTTGATGTGTGAGCTGGTACATCAATCGTGATGCAGAATCCATGATTTGTTTTCTCACAATTCTGATAGTTTGAGCCGTATTGTTACACTCAAACCCTGCATAACTTCCTTGTAGTATTCCATATTAACCGTTCGATCTGTTGGCAAGAACTCATGGTGCATCATGCCATTGTAATTGAAAAAGACAAGTACCAAAACCTTGACATTTGATCGAACTTGGCGGTTTTGCTTTTTTCGGTCTTGGCTCTTCTATCCGCTTCCACTGGCATCACGGGGTCTTGGTTTCGACGTCATAACCATATACTCAGGTTTATACATAACAAAAAAAAATTTTCGATAATCGAATGTGACAGCCCACGAAAATTCGAAATTCACCTTTTCTTTTGGACAGAATTGAAAATACTCGTCAAAATTCCACAGAATTCATCGATACGTCCAAAATATGTTTCGAGCTACTAACCCATTATCAAGAGTTCAGTGAAACTACATTCGAATTTAACTATTTATGATGTTCAGAAGTTTGAAACATTTTTCGATTGTATGTGGAATAAAACCAAGTGTTTTCAATTACATGATACATTTCAGTAACAAAATATGTGTTCAAGTCAATTTCAAAAAGTTTCAATATTAACATCCGTAACAAATTTCCAACATTCAGTTAAGAAAATTTGAAGTCTTGAAGTCATTCATTATTCTAGCCAAATTGTCCTTAATCAAATTTTTCAATTCTCTTTTACCACTGCTGATATTTGTATTTTAAAAACTATAAAATTAAAACACTTATTAACACACTTGATTTCAGTTTCATTGAATACATTAAAAACACTTCATATGTTCTGGTCAGTTAACCCATTATCATGAGTGTACAATATAACTCATAATATATATGAATATAAATGTAAATATAAAATGAATATAATAATGAAAATAAATATAAATATAAAATGTAAATATAAATCCTCATAATAAGATATAAATGTAATATTGTATACTCTTGATATCGCTTAACCACCCGAAACATATGTAGAGTTTTTGATTTATTCAGTGAAACTTAAGTCAAGTGTGTTAGTTTTTAATTTTATAGTTTTTAACATAACGTTTCACCAAGAGATAAGCGAAACCTCTGTGTCAATTTGTATTTTATTGAAATTTTCGGGTTTTTCAGTTATGTTTTTTCCCGAAGTTTATATTCTATTTATATTTGATTGGACCTAAAAATTGAGTTCATTTATAAGTAAACAAATAGATGAATAAATGAATGAACAAATAATTCAATAAATAAATGAAAAATAAAATTTGAAAAAAAATTAAAGACTTCATAGATAGAACTTTATCTTTTACACACTTCTTTCTAATATTATACACTCGTGAGTTTACATTGAATAAGTATGTATATCTGTTATACTCGATATGAATTAAGTATACCGAAAGGAATCATGATTTCAATAATTTTCTAACTGGTAAATTGTCTGATATAATTACTGGCAAAAAACATAATTGGAAAGGTATACTTTAAATGTCTAAACATAAAAAAATTGTCTAAGCATAAAAAATGCTATTATTATGATTAGTATACACTATCATAATAACTGACATCATTATGATAATGTTCAATCTACAACTTGAATCTAGTTACTAGGTTTTTGTAACGAAAGAAAATGACGCGGCCCGTAAAATGCGGAAATGCATTTTTAATATCCTCCAAAGATTTATGAGTACTAAGTTATCTGGAACTTTTCTGTACCAGTATTAAATAACCATTTTTCCTTTCATGACTTATGAATATATGATCCTGCAACAAAAGATTATGAAGGCGATATTCTAACTTTTGTAAGCCTTGTTGTGATAAATTTCCAGCTTCCTACAAGCGGAATTTGCAGAGTTGCTCATTCTACATTTAGCAAATAATATTCCTTTTGTGAACTCGAGAAGGAAAATAACACACTTTCTTCAATGCAATTTCAGTTTGATTCAAATTAGAATAGAAATATCGAATAATCTATTAATCTCAGAAATAGATTTAAATTTTGTAACTACATGATGTGATATACTCCGTTGAATATCGAGAAAAAGGAAGGGATAAGTGCTTCAACATTTGGACTTTTTCATTATTTTTGAACGGCATATTCGATTGAAATCTACGACTAATTTGTTACGGATGAGTCTGGAATAGATAAATCCAAAATGTGAGTATGTTCAGTTTCAGCTTATATATTTGAGTTTTTTTTATTTTCTTAATATTTCGGTAATACATAATCTGACAATTTTGCGATTATAATCTGACCACAGTGGAACAATGAGCAGTTTTATGTTCACTCAATATGCCACTATTTAACTTAAATAGTGGTATTATAGTGAGGAACCATGATGATTGAGACTACTCATGGTTTCGCGGTCATGCAGTCTTGGTCTTGCATTTTTGCGAGACCAATACCAACACCAAGACCAATACTCGCCTTTCAAGACATGTGCAAGAACAAGACTGAGCTGCAACACCGCAAGAGTCTCGCGTTCAATAAGACTCACATTTGAGCTTTTGCTTATGACTTTGTAAGGTATAATATTTTAATTTTAGTTTTGTTTCATTTGTTTACTTCATATTACTATTGCAATTGATTTGAATTTTATTTTCGTTGACTACATCAACTATATTTCATTATCTTCTTGTTGACTACGTGCGAATTTGTAATAGATAATATTTTATTTTTAGTTTCTTCGATTTAGTTATCATTTATTACTATTTCAATATATTTTAATATGATTTTCGTTATATATATTCGCTTATACTCTTTTTTTGTTCTTCTTTCTCAATTTTCACTCATGTATTATTATTTGTGTAGAATTTGTTATTTATTTCTTGTAATTGAATGTATATCTGTTGGGAATACATGTATTATATGTATATGTATATATATATATATATATATATATATATATATATATATATATATATATATATATATATATATATAAATGCTATTTGAAATGCTAAGTCTATATGAACGCTCCATACCATATACTATTGCGTCATGAATAATTATGAACTCAAGGTAAATTTTGTACTTTTGTTATTGAGCTCAAGTAAGTGTTATTGGATATATCACAAATATGAGAAATAAGACTTACAATTTTTCGTGTTTATTTCAGGAGCTCTTGTAATGAATTCTGACGCCAAAGGCAATAAACGAAATGTTTTTATTATTCTTTCACATAGTATTCAGATATATGTATCTCTTTCACAATTATTCAGTTCATCTTACAATCGAAGTATTGATTGATAACGAAAAGGTTGTGCTGACTTATTCAAAGCTAAGTGTAGAGGTTTTTCGAAAATTTTTCTGGTGTACATGGCTCTATTACTGAAATGGTTGTTCCATATTCTGCACGTATTGGGATTATGTTATTGTGTTTATCAGTTTCACATTGCGTTCATTTGATTGAAAAGAAGTACCGTAAGCGATATAATGCTGTTTACGTTTGGATTTTCTTGAATTCTTTATATTTGTATTTAGAATTTATTGTTATCGAATCATTGTTATTAATTTCACTGTATAAACAGAAAAATTAATTAGGAATATCATAGGCTAGTTTTCGCACTGTAAAATCTCATTCGTACGAATTTGTGCTTTCAATAAAGACTTTTTTTATCCATTTTTTTCTATTATAATTTAAAATTTTCTTCCGATATTTATTATTATCATCATCATTTATGTCTTTATAAGCTATAAATTTCGGCCGTGTTACACTGACCGAAAATCTGTATTGATATTTTGAATAAAAAGCAAAATCTATCAGGACTTGCAAGATTGCAAGACTTTGCAAGACTGTTGCAGCAAGACCAAGAGCAAGACCAAGACTCACTGTGCAAGACCAAGACCATGTTTGCTCATGCAAGACAGAACCAAGACTGCCTAAGTCTCGTCTTGGTCTTGCTTTAGGTAACTCTAAAAGTTACACTAAACCCACATCTAAAACGAGATGTTTTCATGTCAAAATGTTTTTGTTGTCTAACAAATGAATCGCTTCGATTTAATCATGTTGACGAAGCCTTTCGTCATGTTTAGTGACGTTCTGGTTACTAGTTCCCTCAACAGTTTCTATATTCAGGTCTCTATATAAGTCACTATCATTTGTGCACAAATGAAAAAACCCTAGATTCTGCGAGAAGATTTGCAGTGCATTCGAGAGAAAAATCCGTTCCATCATTCAGAAGTCCTCCTGAACTCGCTGAAGACGATTCATGCACCAACTTTGAAGAAGTTCAAAATAATCAATCTAATGAGGGGGATCGCATAATCAACAAGGAAAAATATGAAACTATTTCACGTGTTTCGATTAAAATCTAATATGAAGAACATCAGTGGCAATTTGTCTTGATTTCAAAATTAATAACTTTCTCCTTGAACAGTAGTAAAGTTCAAAATATACTTGTTTCGTATGTCTTCAGGACAAGAGTGCTAAAAACAAACACTGGATTCAAAAAAATTGGCTCACATGTCATATCATGATTTTTAAAAAACCAAACTAAACCAAAAAAGCTTTGGTTAAGAGTGAAACAAATATTAATTTCGCCTTTGCTTATTAAGTGGATTCCAAGGATGCAATTTCTCAGAGCTCCCAATCAAGATTGAAGTTGTTTCAGGTACTTGTCAAGTGAATTTTCTGAAACAAGCACTAACAGTTGGTATCTTTTATGGTTCTCAAATAAGGCTACATGTTGAAGATCTACAAAATACGAGACTGAATCAACGCACGGTTGCATTAACGCAAAGCATTTGTTGAAGTTATTAAAAATTTTCTTGAGAGTCATAAAGTAGAAAATAGTGGAAAACAAGCTTCCAAATATTATTATTTTTTCCTGGATCACGAGCATAAATGTAGGTTACAAACTGACAACAAAAAGGGTTATAACAAATTATATATACAGATTTCAAAATAATGAATGCTAAATGCAGCTTATCTCAAAAACTAGATTTGATGGACAAAATATGAATGACCTTTCTGATAAATGTTTGTTACTTATAGACCATGAAAATATTACCGAAATATGTTTCGTTACTATTTTTATGAATTATATACATTTTTCTATATATAATATAATATATTTATAGATATATATATATATATATATATATATATATATATATATATATATATATATATATATATATATATATATATATATATATATATATATATATATATATATATATATATATATATATATATATATATATATATATATATATATATATATATATATATATATATATATATATATATATATATATATATATATATATATAATCATATGTCTTTATTGTTCTCAAGCGGCGATACAGATTACATCGAAAATGAGAAAAAATAAAAATATGTATACAGTAAAAAAAACCGAAAATATTAATTAAAATTAAAAAGATATAAGCTATAGAAAAATCACAAGGCGCAATTCAAATAAATTGCTCTTCCATTGAACCTTGAAATGGAGAAAAATTGTTTATGTGTAGAGAAATGCCTAACGTACAAAATGAAAGAAAAATGAAAACAATTCATAGAAATACAAAATAAGAAAAATAAAAGTAAAAATAAAAACTGGTTCTTGTCGAGCATGGCGCGAGCGAGCACTCAGGAGAGCTTTGTTATGTAGCAAGAATATAAATGAAAACTTGAGCTCACTTTTGGCAGTCTAAGAGATGTTTACGTATTTTATTAATGATAACTGTTTTTAATTTTTTATGGTTCGGGACAAGGGCATGTAGGTTATTGATTAATTTGTAAATTGTAAAAGAAAAGGATCTTTCGAACAGAGCTGTAAAGTGAACAGGAGGAGAAATGAGACCCTTGGACCGAACGTTAATATGAAAATATAAAAATATATTTTTTCAAAATTACCTCTTAGTGTTCGAGAAGGACGCAGATTACTATTTATTCACTACATAAATTTTTAAAACTATATAACAAATATGGAAAAAAATGAGTATCAACACGTTGAAGCTACAATTTGGCATATATTTAGTTCTATAGCGTATTCATATTTTTCATTTTAATATGAAGAAATATAGATGTTATTCCATTATATTTCATACCTATTGATTATGAAGATAACACGATGAGGTAATCAGTAACAAGATACTAATTTTTTTTGATTTGCTACTGAAATTGCTAAATTATTGTAGCTATCTTGTAAATATCACTAAACATGAAGTAAATTGTGAACTACACAAACCCAGTATATTGACTCAGCGAATAAATCTAAATAGAAAGGAAAAAAGAAAGTGCATCGTAACTTAACGTGGAAGTAGGTTCCGATTGTCTAGAAAACCCATCAATCAGATAAAATCTCCAACAACTTTCGAGCATCACAAATTCATCCATCCAACCGAATCAAAAGGAAATTGAAAGAGAATCCATTTGTTCGGGTTTTCGCGAAACAGAAAAACATAGAACATAACCTTAACATGGACCGGCATTTCCAGAGTCAGAGATGGATGAAATCATAGAATACAGTATTTTCGTGCATATGGCAATTTCAGAGAGCCTAACGTATTTCATCTATTAGCTTATCAAATAGAGTTTTTATTTGAGGCTTTGTGGATTTCACATTTTTTATTTTCAAATACAAAAGAATATTAAAATTGTGATCCAATGATAATGTTACTGTAGATTTGAATTCTTCTTTGTGAATATTTAAAATTTCTTTACTGATACTTTACAGAGGAATAATTGGTTAAAATCATTGGTATTTGAATGACTACAATGATTTTCGAACGCAATATAGTATTTCAGTTCATGACTTTGTTTAAGTTATCCATAAATCGAAATTTTCACAATTTTGTTATAAGTTTCCACGAATTAAGAATTAGAATACTTATATATATATATATATATATATATATATATATATATATATATATATATTGAAATTGATTTATTGCCTGTTTAAGATTTAAGAGTTTATTTTCAATGTTTTTAGCAATGAAAATATTATTATTCTCAAATTATTAGTTTTGACAAAGTTGTGATATACAACTTTTATCAACTAGAATGAAGTCTTTAACATTAAAATAACCCTGTTATTGCTGAAAACATTGAAAATAAATAAATATATATATATATATATATATATATATATATATATATATATATATATATATATATATATATATATATATATATATATATATATATTTATGCTGACTGGAAGACTGTATCTCGGAAGAAAACAATTGTCAATCGAGCTAAGTTTATAACTTCTTCTGGGCCAAAAACATCAACTAGGACTGCAAAGTTCTCAGGTGCCTTAAAGAAGAAGTGGCTTTACGTAGGACGGATTGCTGGAAAGGACGTTCCCGTTGAATCTATCAGAGAATATCTTACAGAAATAAATGGTTATGAGGAAATAGAAATAAAAAAACTTGAGAGTAAAGGTAGGAACTCTTCCTTCAGCATCGGTGTTCTCTCGAATGAAATCTTTGAGCGGCTAAATAGCGAGGACTTTTGGCCTAATGGTGTTATAGTGAGAGAGTTTTCTTTTCGGAATTTCTTTCTGAAAAGCAGTCCCAGCTAGAATTGGTGAATAAGATAACCAGACGAAGTGTTAAGATAGTTCATCTGAACATCCAGTGCATTTCTACCTCTTTTAATGGCTTACAGCGATTTGTTGCCCATGAGGACTGCGATTTTTTGGCGGTTACCGAACATTGGCAAAATCCAGAGCAACTGCGTAATTATGTAATTCCAGGATACTCCCAATTAACAAGTTTTTGTCGGCCTTTATATTGTCATGGAGGCACCGTAATATATGGTCGAAATAATTTTAAGAATTGTATTGTCAGGTCAGATATTAATAGTTTGAGTTTACAATATGCCTTTGAATGTAGTTCTATTCAGTGTTTTGTAAATTGTAATTTTAAATTTGTTTTAATTTGTATTTATAGATCAGGCTAGCCCACTCTTGGTAATGTAGATATATTTTTTGAAAGACTGGCGTTGTTGCTTGAGCTTCTCACTAAAGAAAAATCAACAAAATATGTGATAGTAGGCGATTTTAATATTGACTTTCTGAAGCCTGGAGATAGAAACAACCAAGCTTTGATGGCTATCTTACAGTCATATGGAGTGCAGGTAATGATTAGTGAACCAACTCGTGTAACCTTCCATTCTTCTTCGTGCTTGGATAATATCTTGACAAATGTTCAGGGTGGTCAGGTGAGAATTCTGCAGCCACACTTGTCAGATCATAACGCTGTTTCTATTGGGTTTGATACTTACGCTCTGAATATTTCTAATCTAGAAAAAAGGATTAAATATCGTGTTTTTAGTCAAAATAACATAGATATGTTTGTCGAAACCCTTTCAGAAGTGGATTGGTCCCCATTGTATGCTGTCGGTGAGGTTGAGGGTATGTGGTCTCATTTTTCCAGTCGTTTCAAGTATTTATTTGAAGACTCATTTCCTGTTAAAGTTGGAACAAAAAATTCAAAGAGAAATTTCAATTCTAACCCACAATTACTCAGAATAAAAAATGATCTTGATATTTTGTATACAATGTCTAGAGTTGATTCACAATTTCTGGGGAAATATAAATCTAAAAAAATGGAGTTTGACAGATTTATTTCTAAACTTAAACAGGAGCACTATGGTCACATAATAGCCAATTCTACCAATAAATCTAAAGCAACATGGACATTGATAAGAGAACTGAGAGGCAAACAAGATAGACGGTCTGGGATACCCACTGGGGACCTTGTTGCGGTGGCGAACAGGTTTAATTAGTTTTTCATTAATACGGGTGAAGGTACGCCTTCATCACTCTGCAATTTTACCAAAGAATCAAAAGTCCATAAATCTTTTTTTATGTTTAAACTTTTACCATCTGAATTAATATCAATTGTTGCTAAAATGAAAAATTCAACATCATACGGTCATGATGGAATTCCTATGAAGGTGCTGAAGAAATGTATTCATGTAATTGCAAAACCCTTGAGTTTCATCATTAATAGGTCATTTATTGAAGGAATATTTCCGGAATCTCTAAAAATAGCAGTTGTTAAGCCCCTTTTTAAAAAGGGTTCCTATGAGGAAATGGAAAATTATCGCTCAATTAGTCTCTTGTCATCTTTTTCTAAAATTTTTGAAAGAGTTCTCTCTATCCGTTCAATTTCTTTCTTCAGAAAGTTTAATGTTTTCAGCAAATATCAACATGGTTTTATAGCACAAAAATCCACCGAAACCGCTATATTTCAACTCTTGAGTAAGATTTTGGGGGCCTTGGAGGATGGAAGCATTGCACTTGGTATGTTTCTAGACTTGTCTAAGGCGTTTGACAGTGTAAATCATGAAAAATTGTTGGAAAAATTGTGGACATATGGCATTAGAGATAATCAACTTATATTAATTAGAAGTTATCTCAGTAATCGCAAACAAAGAGTTGAATTGGTTCGAGACGGAGCGACTTGTATATCCGATGATGTTACTGTTGTCAGAGGTGTCCCTCAGGGAGTGTCCTTGGGCCACTTTTGTTCCTGATTTACATTAACGATTTGCCGGAGGTGATTGGTGATCTGGCTTGTGGGTTCTCTATGTACGCTGACGATACTAATATCATAATTTCCGACGATAATTTGGCCACCGTTATCAATAGGGCCGAAGATGCTTTTGAGTCTATAACTTCCTGGTGTGGCGTTAACAGTTTAAGGTTAAACATGGCCAAGACTGACTTTGTCTTTTTCCATACTGATCGCTCTCGTCGTTCATTTCCATTGTCAGTAAATATTATTGATAATGATATAACATCTAGTGAGTCTATCAAGTTTTTGGGTATCCATGTTGATGCTACCTTGAAGTGGCCTCAGCATGTTGATTACTTGAATGGGAGACTGCTGTCTGTCTTATATTCGATTAACGTTTTGAAGCATCAAGTTAGCATAGATGTATTGAAGACAATTTACTCTGCAAATTTTGAGTCGTTGTTGTCATATGGAATAATATTCTGGGGCAACAGCCCACATACTAATACCCTATTTGTTACTCAGAAAATGACGTTGAGGTCGATGTTAGGACTACCTTTTCGGGAATCGTGTAGAGGTTTATTCAGAAAGCATAATATTTTAACTGTACCTGGCTTGTTTGTTTTTAGATCGTTGCTATTCATTTATAAACACAAAGAACTGTTTTCTGGCTTCAAAAATCTAAATAATACACGTAAAATGATTCCTTATCAACTACCAAAGCTATCACTCACACTTGCTCAAAAAAGCACAATGTACACTTGTATGAAACTATATAACGCTCTCCCAAAACATTTCTGGGCTATTGATGGTGTGAGTCTCTATGTGGCAGGAGTTCGTAAGTTTATCCTGGATGCGGAGCCTTATCATCTAAATGATGATTTTAATTACTGTTCTGGCCAGCATTGAGATGTGGTTTCGTCTGACATATTTCAACTTTATCATTTGTAGCTGATCTGTGATAATCTTTGAAATAAATGTTATTATTATTATTATTATATATATATATATATATATATATATATATATATATATATATATATATATATTTATTTAAAAATTTGGGTTCCTCACTTATTGATAACAAAAATATCACATATATATATATATATATATATATATATATATATATATATATATATATATATATATATATGTAATAAGTGAGGAACCCAAATTTTTTCTATTTGAAATGTAACATTCTATATAGAATGTTACCATTTCAATTCGGTTGCAAATCACTTGATGATCAGAGGAAAGAATTGAAGGTCAGAGTTTTAAACAATTTTTTAGTTTTGAAAAATTTTTGAAAAATCGTTTGCTAAGTTACTGAGAGATTATTTGTCGTTCGAACCATTTGTAATTGTTGTAATTCATAGTAAAACATCAAATTACTATTATTACTATTTATAGTTCTGATGCTTCAATTATACTAATTTTCTATTTCAATTTCAATTATCTGTTGTAATTCGCTTTTTGTAATATTGATTTTTGGTATTTAGTTATACTGTTCTATTTTCCAATTTCTAGTTGTAACTTCGATATTACGTACTTAATACTTATTATCATTATTTATTACTGGTATCGTTACAGTATTACTGGTAATGGTACATTATATTTGTATATATTTATAATGTTGCATTTCTGACATTGTATTTAGAACACGATTAAGTAGTGATTAGCAATGCTGGACTTCGCCGAGAATTTGAAAAATGAAGAACTTTTATTATTATGTATTATTATTACGATAGCTGAAGAATCCGAAACATTTCTGGATTTTTCCAGTGGATTGAAGCGAGTTTTTTTAATTCTTAGACTTATATGTTTGAAAAATGTCACTTCCTGTGGATCATAGTATATTGCAACTCTAGCAACATCGACGACTGTCTATAAATATCAGAAAGTGATGTTTTCATTAAAAGAAGAACCTTAAGATTCATGATATCGATAATGATCCTACAATCGCGCTTAATTACTTTGTCCCATGTTGTATATCGTAGTGTTATTCTATTATCAAAATATTTCGAAGGAAAATTTCGTTAAAATAATGAATTCTGGACAAAACACGCAAATCGTCAACATTTTTTCGTGTTTCACGTTCTTGGAAATTATTTGAATTTAAACTACTAATGATCTTCTTGTTCAGATGAGATTTGTATCCAATTTTCCAACACTTCAAGCAGATAGTTTTTCAATTATATAAGAATTTGTTCGATGGAGACTGCTCAACATTCAGCGCAAATCTTTGTTCATCTTGAAGCGTCCTTCGGGGTAGTAACTGGGTTACACTGACAGTCGATTTACATTCGGCATCTTTTTGCATAAATTCAATTCTCTTGGCCGCCTTTGTTGTTTGCACGGATCTAAATTGTCAATTCTGTTCAGGACAGTTGAGGTTCACTCCGAGTGATACTCCCGCCTTCCAATTAACGCAAACTCAAGATGTCGCTGTAAATCAGAGAAATGTTACCCGATTCCTCTTGAAATATATGCAAGCAAAAAACGGTTCCCTTCGTAATTAGCTGTGGTAGAGTAAACGAAAAGTTTTCCGCTATATACGGTTCGTTTTAAGGCGTACGATGAGATACGAAATGTCTTACATATGGTATGAATAAAAGAAATTATAACATAAATTCGCAAATATATGGCATATAGTTAATTAATTTTAGCCTCTTATCCTTCCTTATTATATTGAGTAGTTTCTCTACTGTTCTGAATTATTTCATTCTTGCGAAATATGTGTACCTTTCACATCGTTTTCTTATTTCTTCCGTTATTTTGTCGTTCAATGAAGTTCGTTCTATTGGTCTCCTCATCTGAATGCCAATTCTATTGATGGTCCCGCAAATCTTCATCTGAATTTGTCGTTCTAGTTTTTCTGTTAATTTTGAAAAACCTTCAATTACAATTGTCTCAACTGAATAGATAGCTTCTGAAAGAATCGTTGTATCATAATATCCTAATTCTCCAAATGTAATCGTTATTATTCTACTCCTATGCTTAGGCCCTTTGAAGCTTGGTAATTCTTTGTTCATTGACCATGCGGTTGGATTTTGAAGAATAATGTATCTTACAGAATAAAATCACATTATACATTTTCACATAGACATTTCTGAATCTTGGTACTAGCTATCCTTTTGCCCGCCGACGCGTGATCTGGAGCGATTAAGCATGAACCATTCTTTCACATTGCAGACAGATTTCTCTGTAGGTCGAATGGAAGGTCCACGAAGCCTCACGTATTCCCACTAATGTTGTAATGAGTAGAAATCTAGAACGATAGGGAGAGTTTATACGTCTTTTTTCGATAGAGGGAGCTCACGTGAATTTTCACAAAGTGTTGTCCCCTCATTCGGATATAGGATCTGCCGTCGTTTCGAAAGTCATTGATTGATTAAATACAGAGTTATGATTCATAATAATGATGAAAATATTCTATCCTATTATCATTCCACAAGATCGATGATTTTCGATCATACTTAATATTCATTCTCGAAAGTGATAAGTTCGATAAGAAGATAATATTTGTGTAGACAGCACCCTGAGAGTTTTATTTGAAATATTTCGAGTAAGAGTATCTATAATTATGATAACTACATTTTACAAGTCTAGTTTTCTGGAATAATTTCATCTAATTTGATGAAGTAATGCGCCATCTAGGTTGCGGTTGTAGAATCGCTCTTTGTCATTTCTCAAAACATGTCAGAAATTTACTACAAGTAAAATACCTTGTAATACGGAATAGTGATTGTCTCACGCTTTCAATTAATGTAGGCATCGATTTCAACATTCTTTAACATTTATCCCATGAAGAATAATGGAGAATCTGATATTCTCTAACATTGATCCCTAGAAGGACAATGGAGACATCGTATTGTTTGTGTTTCACATAGCCAGTTATATCATAGCCAGTGCTATAATATTCTTAAGAACAATTTGTCAAAAATTATCGAAAGATAGCTATAGTGTACTTTGATAGTGAATATCTATAAGTAGTATTATCTACAAGTGCGATAATATAGCTCGAGAACTACAGATTTCTTTTTCATGTAGTGAATTTCTGATATATATTAGAGTATATATACAACTTATCACTTAAGGGACAAGTATAATGTTGGTAAGTAATTAAGAGATCGAACTCTTTCATTTTTAAATTGAGGGGCACAATGTATTTTATTGAGTAATTGAATCTTCTGAGATGCCCGGTTCAATATGAAGTTCAATATGTGTTGAAAAAATTAGATTAATTATAATTTGAATAAAACTAAGTAGTTTGTAGATTTCACTTCAATTCAGTCAAACATAACAATATTGTTTCGCCAACACAGTGGTTTCATCAGATTTAGATAATACTTAGCTAACACAATGTGGAAATCAGTGACTGCCTTAAGTCAATAATGTGTTTAAGCAACCCTACTTCTAAAATCAACTATATCGAATCTCAAACATTTTATTTGACATAAATTTAACGATTTAAGCTTTCAAAATTCCTAATACCGTGCGTAGGCACATTAGAAATTCGAAAGATAAAATTTCGCCTGAAAATAATTCGGGTATTTACGAGTTAACTTGCGTTATTTGTCCCAAGGTATATGTTGGCCAAACGGGCGGAAATTTCAGAATTAGAGGCTGAACACAAAAGATTCTAGGAGAATGGAAAAAGCGATACAACGTATACAACGCACCTTATAGAAGAAAACCACTGCTTTAACAACAATTTTAAATTTTGCTACGAGGAGAAAAGGTTACAAATTAACTCTCTTAAAAGCCATGGAGATGAATAATAGGAAGAAATCGATTATTTTATTGAACGACCAATTTTCAATGAATAGTTCTCCATTATTGAATTTAGTTGAGTAGGAGAAGAAAAGGAAAAGAAGAAAATTATCTATGGTCATTTCAAAACACTTCAGCATAAATATGGTCGGTCTATATTGTACTATGCTCTCCGAATTAATTGGGACAAACATTTTTTCTTCGTTTGAGTTACTGTAGTAAGTATGTGAGTACCAGGCTGGCCCAAACACCCTCACACCTGCTTGTTTACTACCTGAGGTGACGTGAGGGTTCGAATTCGACCATCATTTACATTCTGACCGATTTTACCTCGCCAGCAATTCAGTTGTGAGCCTACTGGTGCGACAGCTGGTGGTTTCAATTTTGATACGTGCTGTATTGTCTTTTCCAAAATAGATTTCACTCCGAGGAAGCGTTCCAAAATTATCGCGCTTAATGAACACACATCAATGACTGTAAGAGATATAGCTGAAGGTGTTGGTGTGGAAAGTCCAGCGTTTCGAGAATTTTGAGAACATTTGAAGAAATTGGCTCATCGTCTCCAAAAAGAAAAGAAAACTGTGACCGCAAACGCAAAACTACACCAAGAACAGACAAATTGTTGATAAGAAATAGCAAAATTAATCCGAGAAAGACAAGCACTGATCTTTGAAGGGATTTAATGGTTTTTGGTGTGGAGGTGAGCACCTCAACTGAGCGGAAAAGACTGCTGGAAGTTGGCCGTAAGGCAAGAAGACCAAGAAGAAAGCAACTGCTTACCTAGAAAATGATGAAGAAACGTTTGGCATGGTCCAAAACGGACCGTGCGTGGACTCTGGGCGACTGGAAGAAGGTGATTTTTAGTGATGAGACACATTTGTTTGTTCAAGGATACAAATCAAGTGTTGTTAGACGAAGTGATGGGGAAACTTTGCGGCCTGATCACATCCAGCAAACAGTAAAACATCCTTCGAAACAAATGTTTTAGGGTTTTTTCACAATCAATGGCACTGGACGATTAGCCCTTATAACAGGGATAATGAATTCAGTGAAATATATGGAAATATTGCGCACCAGGATTGTCCATTCATTGAAACGTTTGATAGAACGTTTGATAGAACATTTCAACACTATCTGGTTCCCTGCCACAATTCCAAACAAGTTCAGCCCTGCATTCGTAAGAATGAGAAAAAAGTACTCGATTGGCCGTGGAATTCACCTGATCTCAATCCCATTGAGAATTCATGGAATATTTTAAAGAAACGACTGGCAAAAATGGATTGCACTACAAAAGAAAAAATTCTTATAAGTGCAATTCAGGTGTGGTTTCTGCGCTAAATCTGCGCTACGCTAGTGGAACCGATGCCTAGACGAGTTCAAGAAGTTATTTCTGCGAAAATGAGGAGATACTACATATTAATATGAAGAATTTCCGCTGTTTTGTATGTATTTACTTCATTTAAATGTAAAATTTTACGAAAACATTGTTTTTTATTCTTTGTCCCAATTAATTTGAACACCATAGTATTAGCTAAGTTATTCTCTACGTCTGATGAAGCCACATATTGTCATGTACTGAAATAAAGTGAAGTTTACAAACTACTTAGTTTTATTCAAATTATGTTGTTAATTTTTCATCAAGTATCGTCACAATCGATTAGTGAATTGAATAGAACATTTAGATTTTTGGATACAATTTTGGATATTTCGCTGAAAAAATTTTATCTAGTAGTTTTATTCATTAAAATTATTGATTTCTCGTCTCTAATTATCCATTATAATTGCTAATTATATAGTTATTAAATTATAGGTAGCCAACCTTCGAAATATCACGTTTAATTTCTAGGAGAATAATATTACAGAGAACCTTAATAACGATGTTTACCTATTTCGTATAATCTCTTTCAAAATATATCTACAGTTGAAACATAGTAGTTAACATTCTCGATGGTTTGATTTTAATATGATGATAATAGCAGTTTCCTATTAATTATTCAGATAAACAAACAAAGATTTATGCATCCAATTTTCATTGGAAGTGGGTAAGTGATTTACTCAACATGTATCAGATAATAGCATTTCACATTATTACAAAATAAACCAGTGTAACGGCTGTTCTATTAGCTAGTTTCTAAAGGACGCCCACAGGTATTAAATTGAAGGGAACAGAATGAATTTTATATAACAGCAAGGTTTCCTCGAACAGTTGGGTCCTTAGATGCCACTTCTGTAATAATTCACACCCCAGGAGGATTTCAGAAAATTGAAATCATCTATCTAATTATCCTTCAAAAGGTGGATAAGAAAAGATATATGTATATAACCTATAGTTTCTGATCTGCAACTCCAATAAAACTCAGAAAAGTTATAACCTATATACATATATATATATATATATATATATATATATATATATATATATATATATATATAAAAATAGTAAATATTCGATTCTTGGGTTTTTCTTCTCAATTAAACATATGATGTTAAATTTTTTCCAATTACGTTCCGGTTATTATATTAAACTTTATCAAATTGATATATGTCATATGATCGCTAAAACGAAATGAATATAAAAATAAAGCTTGAACATGCACTAATGATTTTAAATCTTACTACAAACCTTACTACAATCTTACAAATCTTACGGAATTGGAACTTTACGTAAAGGGCATACAAGTGGGTATCAAAAAAAATATAGAATAAATGTCAAATAGCTCTCCTTTGCAGACGATATTGCTACCATAACAGACAACAGAACGTTACAATTTTTTATGATAAAACCAAATACATGGAGAGAAAACCAAAAAATAAATCTTCTCTTTCACAAAACATGGTGAAATTCTGCAAGTCGGTCATTGTAAATAACTCGAAGAACTTTTACAGTCCTCAGTTTTGAACCTAATCGCTAATGAACAGAGAATTACCAAGCTCCAAAGGGCCTACAAACTAACATGGGCTCACTATAACAAAAAGTGCATTTCGAGAGGCGCCAAATTGAGGCATTATAACACAACGATTCTTCCAGAAGCAACCTACGCAGCTGAAACAATCGTTATTGGCGGCCATTCAAGAAATAGAGAAATAATAAAACAAGAACGAAAAATTCTCAGAAAGATTTACGGGCCAATCAATAGAGACGGCATTTGGATGAAAAGACCTCAGAATGAACTGTATCAAAAGACAAATACGATAACGGAAGAAATCAGAAAACGACGAGCAAAGTTCTATGCACTTGTCTACAGAATGAAACAGTCCAGAATACCGAAGAAACTACTCGACATAATTATGAATAGTAAATGCGGAACAGAGTGACCAAAAGAGGTTCAAGAGGATCTACAACAGATCAATATGAAAAATCTCGAAGGTCGCACTGAATGTCGCTATAAAATCGCACATGTGAAGTTTGAGCAAAAATCAAATCGTCAACCTGGAGTAAAATGGACAGATGAACGGAAGAAAGAGCATTCAGAGAGAATTAAGCGTTTTTGGGAGGCAAAAAAGATGAAGCATAATTCCTAATGATTGCTAATTCAATTTCAGTCGCTCTCCTCATGGGGAACAATCGAAATAATAATAATAATATATATATATATATATATATATATATATATATATATATATATATATATATATATATATATATATATATATATACACCTATATAAATATATATTTGAAAAGAAAGTACATTCTTTTCATAAGTTGAAGTGTTTGAATTTAAGTTTATATTCAATTATAATGAATTTTCATCAAGTAAACGCCAACACTATTAAATAAAAAAAAGGATTATGTAGTTTTATAGAATAATATATTCAACTCTGTGAATTCTTATTTTCCTCCACAGTTGTAGAATCACCATCCAAAGCAAAGAAAAAAAAACTTGTTTATATATGATCAAAGGAACTAGAATATACATAAACCTATAGTGAAGAAAATACAAAAAAACAACTAAATGATGCGAATGGTTAGTGAAGATTGATGCAATTACTGCGAATTTGACAGTTTCAAGATTCTTTCAGACCGAAACACATTGTTGAGATTATCATCTAATGGTTTTTGTAGAAAAATCCCCCTTAAAGTGTGCAGTTTTTCCGATTTGGCAGCAGGAATAATTTTATTGCTTTCCTTGGAAGTGAGGAAGGCTACGAGCTGAATTTCCTCTGACGTATATTAAAGAAGATAGTAACTTGAGATTTGAAAAGGAATGCGATTTGAGGGGAGCAGTGGCCGTTCAAGTATCCCAGAAGAAGTTTAGGTCAGCAATCCCTCTTTTACGCTCTAGAATCTGCAGAGAGTTCGTTAGTTTGGCTGCTCTTTGCAGTATCTGACCGAAAAAGTTAACACAAATTTGAATTCACATATCAAACATCACAGCAGAATAAGAAATAACTAATTATTATTTCAATTAGTATATCAAGAAGTTTGATCTCTAGTATGTAATAATAAGCTTCAAGAAAGAGAAATACTTCGAAAGAGAAATAATACACAAGGAATGTTCAAATGATATTAATTGATGAGAATTTTTCAGATTGATTTTTTGGATATTTCTGTTTTCAGTGAAAATCGTTTTTGGAAACTTATTGCTTTGAATCTTTTTCTGCACGAGCGGGTTATACAGTGCCGTTCGATAAACAATTCACTCAATTATTTTTTATATTTCACATAAAATGATGCGGTAAAATATGATGCTTTTTAAAATCTCCAAAAACTCTTAGTATTGATAAATTTTATATACAAATAGGTTGAATGGTAGCAGTTTACGTATTAGACGTAAAGCAGATCTAACCAAAAATTATGGGTGGACTATGTTTTTTAGCATTTAGGTACTCGTTGATTATTGAAATTTTGGCTAACCTTCTTCTATCAAAGTAGGTATTGGGAGAGGTTTCTTCCAATATTATGTTCGACCTACCAGAAGGCTCATTTACGCCTCAACTGGCGCTGTCCCAAACTGAGAAACAAGTCCATACATACCTATTCTATTTTTGTAGAATTAGAATGAATGAATGGACGTTTAATTGAATTCTTTATTTACATTACAATTCATTGTTATTTCACAAATACTAGGTGGAAGGTTATAAGGTCTCACGATCTTCTTCAACCCTGTAGGTACTACTTTATTATTTTGTTACAAAAAAGAAAAAATAAATTTTTTTTATATGTTTTCGTCATATTTTGAAGGTTTGACTGTAGCTGACTTATTTTTACGTGCCATTCGGTCGAAGAGAAAACTTTAACTACATAATTAAGAAAATATGTTTCATCACTCATGTACTTTTGACTTGGTGCACTCTCTCATGTTTCTCTCGCACTTATCGCACACGCAAGAGGATGCGCAGTGGTATATCCTCTTGGTGATCGAGGATATTGTCTAGAGACTCCGGAAGCGTATGCTGGATGCTGGCAATAACAGCAACAGTAGAAAACGTTCATTGAGTGCTTTGATTAAGTACATTTCATTTTTCCATTGCTAATACAAATTGGGAAGTTATGAGGTCTTGCTACGTTATAAGGTATAGCCTGGATGCTGGCGGAAAGGGGAGATTGTTTCTGGGTTTTCTGGGTAGAACGTCTGTACTGTTGTGCCATCAGCGTCGCTCTGGCCTCTAAATTGGGGCCATTGAGAATGCGTTGGGCATATCGAGCTTGGAGTTTATCGATATGTATGAAAATTGGGGGCATTTTGGTTATTTCATGGACAAGAATAGACGGATTTTGCCTGTGAAGTATCTGAAGTCTGAAAATGCTGTGGCAGATTGCTCGTTCGCAGCTCTGAATAGACCTCACTAGCCGTTTTTGAAGTGTGGAGTTGAGTAGACATCAGTAATCGTTCACCGCAAGAGCGAATATATGCCTTGTATGTTTTGAGGCAGTCCAGGGATCGCAGCCTCGAATTATACCTAGAAGTGCATACAGAATGTAGGATTGCTCGATTGCGGACTTTCTTGAGAGTTTTGTCAGGGTCGACATTCCAGGAGTTGTACTTCGAAAATTTTACACCCAAGTATATGATTTTGTCCTGTAGTCTGAGGTTCTCACCCCAAAGCGGCAAGCGAACATCATTTTCTGAAAATTTTGAAGATTTGGAGTAATTGAAATGGTGGAAGAGTATGGATCGGGTTTTACTAGGGTTGGGAGTAATTTTCATTTGCTCGCCCACGCACTGTAGGCATCTAGCTGCCTTTGCATTATGCGAATGCACTTCGTTGACGTCCTCGCTTTAGTCCATATTGCCGTGTCGTCTGCAAAATGAGAAATTTGTGAAAGTATGCTGACTGGATGTGGTAGGGTTTGGGGAGGTCGAATGACAGCGTTTAATCTGCTTGTGGACAGCTAGTCTCAAAGGATTGAAAAGTTTAGAAGTGTGTATGTCTTCAATTTTCAAAATAGGAAACGTAGGAAGCTCATAGTAAATTGAAACTTCCTCTCAATTTACAACCTTCGAGAGGATTATTTAGGACGGAAAAATGTATTCAAGACTGAATATGTGGAAGTCTGTGTTCAAAAATCCAATTGAACCATTGAATTTGATTTTTTCTCTTATCGATCAACTATTATATGATGTAGGTACCTCATAAAATATTCGAATTCATTTAGAAATTCAATTTCATTCATTTAATTCGAAGCTACTTCTTATCAAAATAATAATACTAATGATAATTCATTTTCCATTTTGAAATTGAAATTAATGAGTTGTATTCATGGACTACGCTTGTTTCAATTTCTATACTCGCATGGGCATGCATATGTTCGTATACAAAAGAAACAAATAAAGAAATCGTTTTGAATTTATTTACAGTGTTAACAAATCTAACTCTATGTGGTCCCCCACATCCATAAATTAACTAGGGAGCTTTTGAAATATTGAGAAAAAACGCGGTTATTGAGTGTTGACTTGATATGGGTAACGTATTTTAGTTATGTAACGATTGATTCTGTCGTGTAAAGTAGAACTGAGTTACAGACTTAAAAGTTTGTTGCAAAATTTTTTTTTCCCAGTGAGCTATGTACTCAAAAGTATCATTCAATTTCGCCAGACTATCAATTTTATGTGGTCATTTTGTGATTTTTGTGATAAAAAAGTTGTGAATAGTGAAAGTAGATTTGTTTTTAAAATATCAGCATTCCTGATTCTTCTAAACCACATAACCCAATTTCTATATAATAATAATAGTGTTTATTAAAATTAATAATTAAAACAAACAGAAATGAATCCCACAAAGCAATCACTATTAGGGGTGGGTATCCCTGAATACTCTCCATGTTCCAACTTAGTAAATTACAGAATTCTATATTACTAACGGGTGATTTTTTAATAGTTAATGTTTTTGCGGTTGGCGGCACTGGTTGGTAATAGCATCCAAACGTCATTCATCAAAGTGAAAAGTTTTCTGTATATTCTGCCAGTTCATCAAGGAAAGACTTACAAACAAGCAACGATTGCAAATTATTGAAATTTACTATCAAAATTCGTGCTCTGTTAAAAATGTGTATCGTTTGTTACGACCATATTATGGTCGTCATAATCGACCTGGTAAATCAACAATTCGTCCTGTTATCACCAAATTTCGCACCAAGTTTACTTGGTTGGACATTAAACCATTGTCTCGCATGCGTACAGTGCGTAATGAAGAGAATATTGCAGCCATAGCGTACAGTGTTAATGAGGATCGTGAAATGTCAATTCGTCGCCGTTCTCAGCAATTGGTCATGTGTAACTCAACCACATGGAAAATTTTACGCGTTGTTTTGGGTTTGACATCCTATAAAATTCAACTTCTGCAAGAATTGAAGCCGAATGACCTACCACAACTTCTAATTTTTGGTGAATGGGCCTTAGAACATCCTAATGAAAATCCGCTCTTTTATCGAAAAATTGTGTTCAGCGATGAGGCTCATTTCTGGCTTAACGGATATGTAAATAAACAAAACAGTCGCATCTGGAGTGTTGAACAGCCACATTCCATACCAGAATTACCGATGCATCCCGAAAAAACAACAGTTTGTTGTGGTTTATGGGCTGGTGGCAGCATCGGTTCATTTTTCTTCAAAAACGACCGTGGAAGAAACGTTACCGTCAACAGCGAACGATATCGAGCCATGATACGCAACTTTTTTTTGCCCCAGTTGGTCGAGTTGAACTTGTTTGACATGTGGTTTCATAAACACAGGTCGTGAAACAATGGACATGTTGAAAGATTGATTTGGTGTGCAGCTTATCTCTCGAAATGGCCCTGTGAATTGGCCGCCAAGATCATGCGATTTGACGTCTCTGGCAACGCAAAATTGAACCTTCCGAATGGACCATTTGATACGGAGCCGCGAACAACATTTACATCAAGTTATCTTCAAAATGTAAAAGGCAAAGGCCAAGTTATCAATTTCATTGAAAATTATGAATATATATGATGCAAATTGAGTGTTTTATTTGATTTAAAAAAAACTACGCTTGAAAACTCACTCATTATAAATAAATTGAACGTTCTTCTGTATAAATAAACCTACATATATCCTATTTTCCAACTAATAAAAAAACTTATTAACATCAGTGTTACCAGAGAGCAGAAACCTTCTAACTTCTTTTATAAAATGTACCAGGGTTCATCTTTCTATATATGAATATATAGAAAAAAAACTTGAATTATTCTAGAAAGCAATTAATTGTAATGTGCGACATAGGTAATGTCATAAAATTCTAAAAATTCGTAAAAACTGTAGGATCTCCGTATACGTCACGATACACCACCTCATAACCATCTAATCCACATGATATATGACGCTGTCAACCAAAAGGTCCACAGTAGGAAATAGAACAACGGGAACATTTTCAATTAGTCTTATAAGTATAAAAGGCTACATGGAAGTTCCACATATTCCAGTCGTTCATTCAGGACCCATAAAATGTTTTCCTTTTCGTTTTTTAGTCGTAAAAAGCGCACGAGGTAGAAACCCCTCGCAATAGTAAAGACGAAGTATTTTTATACACAGGTGCGTTTAAAAATACTTTATGATGTGAACTAAAGATGTTTCGGTATGGAGAGATGCACAATGAAGCAGAGGTCGTAAAGTAAAATACTCGCCAAACTTGGAGAAATTGCTGAAACTTGGAAAGATCGTCTACAATTCAAGCGAATGCCAGAGAAGGAAGACTAATTGTCTGTTATATTTAATCTCTTATTGATTGTGACTAATGCTAATTTGGTAACGTTAATATTAAATGTTAGTTTGTTGTGAAGTTTGAATGTTGAAAGCCTAGAAATTCTAGAATGTGTTGTTTTTCCATTTGAATAGATCCGTTTTGTATTTCAATTCATTAAATCACATTTTCGTGCACTTCTATGGAAACATTTTTAGAAAATAAAAGTAAAATTTACAAGCTCATAGTAAAATATAGAAGCTATCGCTCATCTGAAACTAAGTAAAATTTTATCATAGTATATCAATGGTCAATTGTATAGAAGTTTCTAGGACATAAAAATGTTGTTTTGAATCTGTTAGTCTCATATTATTATCCTTTCGATTCAATATAAAAGGCAAAAAAATAGAAATAACGTTTGTAATTTTCTATGTAATTTTGTAGCATTCTAGCAATCATCCAGAAATGAAGATATGGAAGGCGACTTCGTTCCTTCAACATTTATGCACACATAATATATATTATATGAAATTGGAAAACTAATCAATCAGAATCACATAATTCATAATATTTCGTGTTATAATTGAAGTAGCTTGAAACACTCTATAAGGCAAACATTACAATTAGAATTTAGAGAAACCAATTGGAGTACATATTATATTATGTGAAAACAATAATAACTGTCATATATCAACACAAAATAGCAGAAGAAGTGAATCAATAATAATGTCAAACTAAAGCAAATTTTAAAAAATCATAGAACTGAAAAACTGTATTTTTAAATAATTGTGTTTCTCAACTCATTGAAACTGTATAATTATAAGTAAAAAAATTCGATAAATTACCAGCTCTTAGGCTTCTTCGCCTAACTGATTCGAAAGCTAAATTGGGATCAATTACAACTAACTCAAAGGATAGTAGACCCTGTTGTACCCAGTTTGCAAGGACATCATTTGACAAAAGCGAAGGTTTGACAAAATCAAGAATTTTGAGCTAAATTTGCTCATTTGATCGTCTTCCAAGCATTTTGTCAAACCTTTGCTTTTGTCAAATGCTGTCCTTGCAAACTGGGTACAACAGGGTCTACTATCCTTTGAGTTAGTTGTAATTGATCTCATTTTAGCTTTCGACCTTTCGGGGTCTCATCAGTTAGGCGAAGAAGCCTAAGAGCTGGTAATTTATCGAATTTTGATATTTTAGTAGTTCAAGAAGTGATTCTTTAAATGAACAAAGTTTGTTCAAATTCCGAAATGACATATAGTCTGTGACCGTGTCTGGAAAATCGAAGTTTCACAAATCTGGAAGACTCATAATTATAAGTATTCAGAGTTCAGATATGTCAACAAACGTGTGCACCCAATTCAAAAAGATTTAATTTTGATACAAATTCAAAGTTTTTCATGAACAGTTAGCTGAAAAAGAAACTGACAAATCAGATGACAGATAATTTCTCAAATTATCTGTCACGATTAAATACACGATTAGGCAAAAAATTATTATGGCGTTGAGTAAGATATTATTATCTAGATAGATTGAGGCTATGTGGAGGAACCACAGTAGAAGTTGATGCCAAACTTCCTGTGTTGAGTTCCGAATGTCATAATCAATTTATCACGAATTCTCAGGAATATATGATTAGAATCAATCACTCCTCATATGAAGGACAAAGAAGACGAGAAAAATGTCGCTTTGACCATCTCTCAACTGTTTCAAGTCTGTTAGAGATCGATATTGTCTACTTTTCAAACAGACTCAGCAAACGTTAGAATCAGTCTTGTGCATATGTTTGAAAAAGTCATGAAATTCGTCAACGATATTTCAGTAAATTTCAGCCTTTCATAAAAGGTATCGGGACTTTGAACTCTGCTGCAATGTGCTCAAATAAATTGAAATCACGATAAGTTCTTGGACTCTATAACACCTAGTTGTTCTTTTTGAGTGGAGGAATGGAGAAAAATTTGATATATTCCAGTTGAGGAAGTTGATTTGATAGAGTTTTCTCAGTAGCGGAGGACGGAGCGCATTCGGGGTATGCATACGATGGTGGAGATCAGGGTTCCACAAGACACAGTACTATGTCCAATGAATTTCCTCGCCTTTATCAAAGATCCCCAGATCATTTTCTTAGTGCCTTGGTATAAATGTTTTGTGATGAGACAACTTTGTCTGTGTCGAATACAGACCGTTCTTGCACATTCGAAAATAAACTGGTGAAGATAATATTTGTGATACGGAATGTCTGGATTGGTGTCGCACCATACTTTGAGAACAGCATACTTCGTGTTAATGGAGTAACACATAAGATTTGGTTGACTTATATTGCGTTGCTCTTCTGAAGCAATGAGTATTTTTGACTTCAAAGAAGTTTTTCAAAATTATTAGGAAATCTGGACAATCGATCCTGCGGCAGAAATACATTTTCACAACTAGAAATCCTGACTTTGCCTTGTCTTCATAAATACAAATGCTCAATTCATTGTCAGAAACTGAAAAACAGTAACAATGTTAGGTCAAATATTTTTACATATATTAATCAAGAAATAAACAAGACCTAGCAGGTTGATGCAGACTGGTCAAAATCACAAAATGGTATGAATTTCTATTGTTCCAAATTTAATTTAATTCCTTTTTTAATTTTTGGCTTCTAATATTTTAATTTTTTTTATTTTAACACTTTCTACGTGTACTTCAAATTTAACAATTTTAATAGCATATACATTTCTATTTTTCTGTTTCAATTCGAACGAAGGATAACATGTAGGATGTTACCACCTTCTTGAGGATCGCTTTTCAGTTGATGTTACAGAATTTGAACACATTTTGGTAGCATCAGCCGAATCGAGAAACGTTTATTTTCGTATGAAATGAATGATCCCCCACCCACGTGAAAAAGAGAAGAGAATTGGTCTGTCACAGACTAAATTCTTTCCAGGTATATTTTTTATAAATTTTTATGCTCCTATATAAATATGTACCTCTGATTAATAATTCAAATGAAACTAAGTAAAAAAAATTAAGATTGATAATTTAAATGAAACTAAGTTTTCTGATTTTCATCAGATGTTGATGATAACCTGAGCTATTATTTGTGAACTGCTTGCATTTATCCTGAAGTGTGCGGAAATGGCCATAGAACACTGTTCTTTTTTTGTAGGGGAATGAATTTAGAACATATTTCTTCTGAATTGTGGGGGATGACCATAGAATACTTTTTTCCGATTGCCTTGTACTGAAATAAATTAAATAAATAATTGACCATTTAATAAACTATTTGATATTCTCCTTTTATTAATTTCCATGGCTTCTAACAGGGTTAATTTATAACCTTTACGTTCCGTATGCAATATTTTAAAGTTGTTGTCAAAGACATGGTTCTCTTCTAAAGATGTGTAGCATACGTAGAATCGGTTTTATTTTTCTGCAAAGTAACTTTCGTGTTCAGATCTTCTAAATCTGAAATTCCTGCCAGTTTGGGACAAGTAACGCAACACAACTCATAGATACCCGATTTATCATCAGTCGAATTTTTCATGATCATGATCATCTTTCGCATTTCTGATGTGTCTACCTACGGTATTTGGGGTTTTGAAAGCTATTGTTGAATTTCTATCATATAAAAACTTCGAGATTTTTGATACAGGGTTGCCTAAATACGTTAGTGTTCTGAAATTTTTTATGACTATCTGTTAATTTTCGATATAATTGAGAAATGGCCTTATTTCTGATGTGTCTACCACACACTTCAGGGTAAATACAAGCAGTCCACAATGTAATAGCTCAGTTTATCATCAATATCTGATGGAGCCACTGTGTTGACGAAACAATATTATCATGTTTTGAATTAATTATAGTGAACATCAGGACACTACTCAGTTTTACTTAAATTATTTATTTAGATTTTCATCAAGTGTCGGCCCATCGATTAATGATGATATTTCTGATTCTTTAACAAATGTAGTGGTTTGTAAAATAATGTTTTTCAGTCTCTCGAAACATGAGGAATTATTTTTTTCAGGGGAATGAAATGTTAAATTTTCCTTTTTCATTCTCAAAACCACCCTCCACTCAATAAATATTGAAAAAATTTGCCGATTGATTTCGATAAGTGGAAAGAGTTTCGAAACCTGAATTTTTTACTGTTACCAATTTCCTTGATCGAAGTTGGCCTGCTCAAACGGAATGTTTTCCTTGCTCGTATTAAAAATGCTCGCTTCGAACCGATTCCATATTATGCCAAAGAAAATGGCATTTTTCACCAGGAAATTTAGTTTTTCAGACGTTATCCCAACGATAACTGCTCTTTTATAAATGATCACACATTCGCTGAATAAAGTGCTCATTTGATTTCCGAACTGAGATCCATCTAATTCAGGTGCCCGCCATTCGAGGGTTAGTAAAAACCGACCGGCTTCATCATCGTAAATTCAGTTTTTATCCTCTGGAGATAGCCTTCATTAATGAAGGATGAGAACTAAGTTAATTGTGGAACATTGCTGGAATTTTATTGCAGAACATGAGATAATCCAGTAGAAAATCAATGAAAATGATTCCTTCATGTGGAAAAACTCTTGCTTAAGACAGAAAAAAATTCAGATTCTACAACGATTAGTATTTGGAGGAGAACCGTATAAAAAATGTATTAAAGCCATCTGATAGAAAACTTTAGTATTAAGGCTTCAAATTGATCTTATGATAATGAATTTCATAAGCGAATATTTGTTATAAATTTATAAATTTCATTTATGTATAGTAATTTTCAGAAAAAATTTATCAAGTGTAGGTATATATAAAATTAGTAGAAAAATAACGAACAATATTGTCGTCTTTCTAATGCTTTCTGTGTTAACCATTTTGGAGAAAATTTTAAAGAATTAAAGAAAATTATTACAGATTTTCACATACATATGCAAGTTGAAGAGCATATTGGAGAATGTCTATCAAACGACTGGTACATAATTTACAAATGGGAACCTGTGACGATTTTGAGACATCCTTTCGATTTCATATTTCTTTATCCTTCAATTTTTCGAAGTATGGATCCTTCATAACCATTGTTTCTCTCTTTCAAATCATGTACTTCAATTTTTCCGTAATATTTTCAGATTGTGTAAATATAAGAGTCGATATACCGAAGAATGAAGGACAGTACACTTTGTCGTATCACAATAAGAGCTATCCTAGTGTATTATAGAAACAAAATGCATAGCTTTTCTATAAATATCAAATATGATGCTATTACTTATATATGTAATCTTTAAATTTCGGAAATTCAATGAGTGTTGCTGATGAATTTCATAGATTTACGAAATAAGATGAAAAATTTTCAAATATTATATAGGTATTTAATTTTCTACCAGTACTCGACATAATAACAGGTGTTTTTTTAAAGGTATAGAACTTTAAGTTGGCATTACTGTTGAAGATGCCGACTGATTCAACAGCTGAGAAGATGATTTGTTCTCAGGTTCGTTTGGCAATTCATTTTGAATAAACTCACGCCTAAACAAGCAAGCCGTAGGATTCGTCGAATGGACCCAAAACGAGATTGTCGGTGTTCCCGATTTTCATAAGCGAATTTCGTTTGGCGATGAAGCGCACTTCTGGTTGAATGGCTACGTCAACAAACAAAACTTCCGCACTTGGAGTTGGACTTGACATAAACTTCCTCAAGTTTATGTCAAAACACCGTTACATCCAGAAAAACTGACTGGTTGGTGAGCTTTATGGGCTGGTGGAATCATTGGTCCGTACTTCTCCAAAAACGATGATGGCCAGAACGTTACAGTCAATGGTGATCGGTATAGAGCCATGATTAATAACTTTCTCATTCCTGAATTGAACAACCATTATGTCCATGAGCTGTGGTTTCAACAAGACGGCGCAACATGTCACACAGCTCGTGCCACAATCGATTTATTGAAATACACGTTTTGGTGACCGCCTAATTTCACGTTTCGGACCTGTGAATTGGCCTCCAAGATCTTGTGATTTGACACTGCTAGATTACTTTATGTGGGGCTATGTAAAGTCATTGGTCTATGCGGATAAGCCACAAACGCTTGACCATTTGGAAAAAAATATTCGCCGTGTTATTGCCGATATACGGCCTCAAATATTGGAAAAAGTCATCGAAAATTGGATGTACAGATTGGACTACATCCGAGCCAGCCGTGGCGGTCATATGCCAGAAATCATATTTAAAATGTAATGCCACAAGATTATCTTTCGAATAAAAGAAAATTCTTGTTAATCGAATGATCCATCGTTGTTTTATTACAATTTAAAGTTCTATACCTCTAAAAAAAAAACTTTTTATACATTATGTTTCAGTACACCATTTGCACAAAATAATGAATACAATATTTATTTATATTGCGAAATTAGATTACAATTATTGAATTCCAATATTTTTTATTATGCAAAGGGTTTTGAATTCGTATTCAACTCAACGAAAAAAAATTGAACTATGAAACAATGAAATAACTCACTATATGGAATGAAACAAAAAGAAATACTTTCGCGTCAACATAGGATACCGGAAGAACCTAAATGCCGAAAACGGCAACAATTTCTCATTTCACATTTCTCTAATGATCCAAGCTGAACCTTCAAAACAAATTACTCATCTATAAAGCAATTATCAAACCGATATGACATATGACATCCCACAGCAATGTTGAACTAATCACAAATTAATGTTTCATGTTAATTGTATCAAAGTTTGTGTTATAATAATCTCGAAAAGCACATTAAAAGCTCATTAAAGCTGTATTTATCGCCTATTGTCACGTGACAGCAAACGCCAATCAACATGATGATATCAAGCCGCAAAGCAACGGCAAAGTCTGTTTATTTCTCCATTTCTTCGTTTGTGTTCGTACCGACGAAATAACTGTAAATTACTCAATATTAATACCACCATGGAAATATGTAGTTATAAAGTACCCAACTTATAATGATACTCTGATAAAAATCTTACATCGAAGTGATCCTCACAAAAATAGCAGTAGTTTTTGTTGCTAATGCTGTTATATGTCTCCTAGTATGTCTTAACCACTTTCTCCGGATTTCCTTATTCTCTGGAACATGAAAAAACAATTTTTTCGCTGTAGTTATCGTTGTACTCTTACACATGGGCACCGTACAGCTTTTGTGAAACTTTGCATTCATTTTGATTGTTTCTATTCATTTTCGTATGAAGAAAAGTCATGAACTTAATACACACACCTCATGAAGAGTAGTCGAGAAGTCACTCTGCAAATTTGACAGCTGTGGAGTGTCACTAGGCGAGAAATTTTGCATTTCTATATTTTATTAATTTTTTTAATTCAATTTATTTATATTTTCCAATAAAATATAGTTTTTCATGATAAATGAAAGTCAATCTTTAAAATAAAAGCGGTTCCGAACAATTGTTCAGATCACCATTCTGGGGCTGCGCTATGGCGTCGTAAAACATTAAAATTATCCAAAGATTACAATCTGAAATATTACACTCGATAGTAGTTAGCGCACCTTGGATTGTCTGGGTACCTTGAAAAAAATATATAAATATTATATAAATTATATAAATTTTTATATCAATTTTATATAAAAATATATAAAAGATATAAATACACACATATAGGTATAAATATATATATATATATATATATATATATATATATATATATATATATATATATATATATATATATATATATATATATATATATATATATAAATATATATATATATATATATATATATATATATATATATATATATATATATATATATATATATATATATATAAATATATAAATATATATATATATATATATATATATATATATATATATATATATATATATATATATATATATATATATATATATATATATTATATACATAAATATATATATATATATATATATATATATATATATATATATATATACATATTTTCAGTGTTTAATTGGGATTGCAGTCTAGGACAGGAAAATCAGTTACCTCTTTAGTATTTTCCAAGCTTTCTAAAATGTTCATTTTCTTCTTCAGGGCTAAAATAGTACAAAAATTAACTGTTTATTTAGCAAGGCCCTATAAAAATTTTTTCTTACAATTATTGTGAAGTTAGTCCGAAAGTACATTTTTTTTTGAATTTTGAAAATGAGTACAAGTGTTCCCAAATGCATTGGGTTGGAATATTTCTCTGCATTCTACGTGTTAGGTCGTCGAAGGAAGCGACGACAATGACTGTATTTCTTAATTTCGCTTTTCAAGTGGACTGTTCCCAGATGTTTTAAGGGCGTTTCTTAAAATGCATAACGTTGGCCGAAGTTTTATGACTAACGAAAAGAGAATGAATTAATTTTGTGTGTTTAGAATGGATTTTTCTGTGAATATGATATCAGATTAAGAGCCATTAATCAGAAGAACCCATGAGATTTATATATATGTTACTTAAATTGTTTGTTTCAGATTTTTTGTTAATACAATTTCCTGTCTTTTTGATAAGAACCATTTCTAGGCAAAGGCGTTTGTTGTAATTATTTGCGTGATCTAAAGCGTAATCTTTTGTGGCATTGTAATTCATATTGTGACCAGTGGCTTGTACGTGTTGGGTTAATGCAAAGGAATTCGTCTTGTTGATATTTCGGCAATCACTTTTATGAGAAATGATCCTTGAATGAAGATTTTGGGATGTTTGACCTATATATACAGAATCGCAATTTTGACAAGGAATTTTGTAGACGACATTTTATTTGAATTTCAATTCTATCGGATGTTTTGTGCGAGTAAATAATGATTGTATCGTTAATGTGTTTTTTTGGGCAATTTTTATTTTATTATGGAATAATTTGATCAGTTTTGGCGTTAGATTGTGTATATGCGGTAAAACACCGAATGGAAGATTTTCTGGGCTGTTGCTGATAATTTCTTGGTTTACGCCTTTTCCTAGAAATGGTTCATATCAAAAAGACAGGAAATTGTTTCAACAAAAAATCTGATACAGACAATTTAAGCAACATATATATATATAAATCTCATGGGTTCTTCTGATTAATGGCTCTTATTCTGATATCATATTCACAGAAAAATCCATTCTGAACACACAAAATAAATTCATTCTCTTTTCGTTAGTCATAAAACTTCGGCCAACGTTATGCATTTTAAGAAACACCATTAAAAACATTTGGGAACACTCCACTTGAAAAGCGAAATTAAGAAATACAGTCATTGTAGTCACTTCCTTCGACTACCTAACACGTAGAATGCAGTAATATTCCAACCCAATGCATTTGGGTACTCATTTTCGAAATTCAAAAAACTAATGTACTTTCGGACTAACTTCACAGTAATCGTAAGAAAAAATTTTTATACTGCCTTGCTATATAAACTCTTAATTTTTGTACTATTTCAGCCCTGAAGAAGAAAATAAACATTTTCGAAAGCTTGGAAAATACTAAAGAGGTAACTGATTTTTCTGTCCTAGACTGCAATCCCAATTAAACACTGAAAATATATATCTACAGTCTACAGTCGTGAAACATATATATATATATATATATATATATATATATATATATATATATATATATATATATATATATATATATATATATATATATATATATATATATATATATATATATATATATATATATATATATATATATTTAACATACTTTGGAGGAACCGTCAGTCAAAAAATCAAAACCTTTTTAACTAAACATAATTTTAATATTTCATTTAAAACGAACAATAATTTATCGAGACACATTAAGAACAATAAAAACAAAACTAAAAGAGAAGACAAATCAGGTGTTTCCCAATTGAATTGTGGAATATGTCTCGGTATATATATACATAAATAATATATATATATATATATATATATATATATAGCTATAAAATTTCGGTAAAATACAGGAATTAAGTATATTCGCGCATAATAAAAGTAATTCCAATTTATTATTAACAGAAAACCATACTTTTGATAGGAATTTCAAAATTTTACACAATATAGAGAGAAGTAGTCAATTAGATTATTGGGAAATAGTGGAAATAAATCGGCTTAAAAATTCTGGAAATTTGCTCAATGAACAGATAGAATTCAACAATTCACCCTTGTTAAACCTTTTCAGGTAATAGAAATTATATGTCAGAATGAAATATCTTAGGTAAAACCGAAGTCACAGAATCCCAAAATTCCCTGATATTTATACCTGGGTTTTTCAAAATGTTGTTATTATTCTGTAGGCATCTGAAGAAACGCATCATACGATGTAGTCAATAAAGTGTAAATCATAAGTTCAAGTGTTTGAATTTAAGTTTATATTCAACCAAAGGAGACTAAAACGGACCTAACCAAACGACGTAATTTGAAGTTTTAATAATGCAGTGTAAAATTTCAATACTTTCTCAAAGACAGAACATACATGACATTCATTTAGAACAAAAAATTTGACTTAACGGATATTGAGCTCATTATATAGGTGAACTATTCTGCTCGATGATGATATGTTTGAAGATCATTGGACTTGAAATAAATCAGATATACTCAAAACTTATTAATAGAACGGTTTGTTTTCGTGTTATAGAGCTAACTATCTATTTATTCTTCTAGTTATTCCTTCATTACAATTGCAAAAGGATAAATGTTGACTTCATCGAATTAATTTAGCTTGGGATAGTAAAAACAAACAAAATCAAAACAGTTTGTGATATTGACATGAAAAAAAAATTCGAAAATTCTAAATCAATAATCGTAAAAGACAACCACGACCAGCCATTTAGCAAAATGTCTGTCAAATTAAGAGCATTTTGTAGATTCCTGGTCAAATTACTTGTGAAGAAATTACTAATAAGAACTTGTAATAATATTAAGAAATCATCATAGTTTTATTTTTATATCGAATAGATTCGTCAATTACTTTGTAATAATGCATAGTATTATAGAGAAAGAAGCACTTTGTTTTTATCACTATATTCATTGATACGTGACTGCAGTTTCCTGGTATCAATACAATTTGAATCTATTATTTTTTGATAATAATAATATTTATTTCAGCATTAGCTATTACAAAATCATACATACATTCAGGTTCAAAATATATTATTTACAATTTTATGTTCAAAACGAACTTAGCTAATTTACGATTGAATACCTAAAGATCACTAATCGTTTTTATGGAGCTAGGCAATTTATTAAATGCGTTGAATCCTTCATAAAATATCCTATTCCTATGCTTAGAATACTTACAAATTTGCATGTAGAAATTGTCAGCATTTCTTGTATTATAACTGTGCACATCACTGACACATGTTACATTTTTTATTACTCTATATGGGAACAATTTGTTATCAACTTTAAATATAAATATGTATGTAGCAAAAAGTATTCTTTGTTCAACTGACATCAATTCTAAACAATTCAGCATGCTTTGAATTGGAGTATATCTATTTCATTTCAAAATTGTTCGCATAGCTCTATTCTGTAACTTTTGTAACTGTTGATTTTTTTCTTCACTCAATCCCAACAACATAGTGCATTAAAGAGCAATAACTTCATATATGTGGTCAGATTTTTTCGAATTCTTTTGAGAAAATTGATTTTCTTGGAGATTTTAGACGATAACAAGTCGACATGATCATTGAAACTCAATTTCTCACCTAACATAACGCCTGATTATTTAACAAGTTTTACCCTTTCAATATTCTGGTTTTCAATTTTAATACTCATATTTTCATCACTAGTTATCTTAAGAATTCTACTTGTACCAAAAACTATAAATTTAGACCTTTGTAACATTTAGCGATAAACTGTTATCGCTAAGCCATTCATTTATTGCTGCTAAGTCTTTATTGATCCATTCTGTCATAGTCTGGATATTTTTACCACTAACAAAAATCATAGTATCATCTGCGAACAATCGTATAGAGCATTTTTTTTCAATACAAAACAATAGAATAAGGCAATGGGACTATTTGAAAAGAAGTTGACTATAGAATCTGTATTATATATTTATGTTTCATTATTCTTTCATTCAGGTAATAGAAATTATTTTTCAGAATGGAATATCTTAGGTAAAACCAAAACCATAGATCCCAAATATTCCCTGATATTTATACCTGTGTTTTTCAAAATGTTGTTATTATTCTGTAAGCATCTGAAGAAGTCGTTTGTAACGACGAAACGCGTCGTGCTATGTGATCAATAAAGTGTAAATCATAAGTTCAAGTGTTTGAATTTAAGTTCATATTCAAACAAAATTTCTGTCTGTTTGTCCTATGTTACAGCTATTGCATTCATTAAAACACAGTTTATAGACTCCAGGCTTTTTACTAGGTGTGGTCATCTTTAACATTGAAAAACAATTGAGATATTTTTTGTGGAGGTTTGATTGCCACGTTGATATTATTATGGAAAAACCGAAAAAAGTTACCGAATTTATTAGAAATTGGTCCAAAAAAAATTAATGTCACTATTCTGGTTCATCTTTTTCGTTAATTCGGTATATTTAGTGGGTTTATTTGCTTCTGTTTTTTCATTGAAGAACTTATAAGTTTTGAAAATAAAGTCATACTACGAAAGTAGAATCGCAAATCAATGAATATAGTGATAAAAAACAAAATGAATATTTCTTTATAATTTTGTTTTCATTTTTATGAATTATTGAATCTTCATTGTGCTAATATGTAGGCTGGACATTATATCTTTTCCAATCCTTTCGTTAACCGGACTTGGGATGCTGAATGATGAAACTTATACTAGGTATACTGGAGTATTCTAGAAATAAGTGTAACACATCCCCATCCCCTTTGTTCGATGAGAGTAGTCCTTTTTTACAAGGCGAAAGTTTTCTTGAAATGCCTCACAATTATCGGAAAACGGAATCTAATTGGGAAGTTCAGAACTCTGAAGTTTTCAAATTCAATTCGGGGCATAATGAAGGAAAATAATGGCTATCTTAAATCTTACTTTTGGTGTTTTCAAACGAGCGTTTTTCACTCGGCAAAACCCATAGATAAAGTGAAGTTGGCACCAGACTCCAGACTTGGAATCACTGGAACGTGAGGAGATTTTATGATTTATTATCCCGAACATGGATTGTTAATATCCACCATGATGAGATTCAGTTTGGACTATGAAAAGTTCAAAGGCAGTGTCTACGATTCGAACTTTGGAGTAACTATTAATAGGAAATGAGGAATAACGCGAAAGTTGCCTATTCTTCTTGAAAAACCGAATTTCAGATTTTTCATATTAGATAACTCAAGGGAATGGAGTATGAACCTTCATATTTTTAATTACGGAAGTGAAAGAAGTGAAGACAGTTGTTTGTCTTTTTTATAGCAGATAACTAATTCAGTATCATCGTCATGCATATAATATATTTGAATACATATGTATATATTCCAAAGTGTGATTGCACTGATTTAAATTTGAATAAATGAGATATTTCTCGGGAAGCGAAGATATTTTATGGTGGGAATAAGTGAAACTATTTTTTCATTAGTGCTCAATATTTTGCTATTTACCTATTTAGTGATCACCAAGAGAACTAATGTGATGTAGATGGGAAAGTATAAGACAAACAAAACATTCTCAAAAAGTTTTTGGGAATGTTTTGTTATTATATTTATATATAATATTAAACTGAAAAAAATATTATATATAATATTTTTTCATTATGTAAAAATTCATTTATATGATAATTACTAAATTAATGAAACAGATATCAATGCATAAAGACTGGATGAAATCAAAATATTATATCTATACTAGCTGACCGGCAAATGTTGATATGCCATGTAAATAAATTCTAGAGAATTTCTAGTGAAGAAAAAAATAACAAACTTATTGGAAGTGTATAAGGATGTATATATAAGTGAAAAAGGCATGGATCCCTGTGAACGAAGAGGAAATATAAAAATAACAGAACACAAAACATCAATTTTTTAAATTTATTTTAATTTATTTTAAGTTAATATTATTTATTTATATCATTAATTCATTACATAATATTAATCTCTCAATGCTACAGCGGAACAATATTTTTTGTTAGCCCGTCTTTAGCTAATACAAACTTGATGGTTTACCCACTTAAGAGCATGCAACGTATAATTGTCCGTGTGAAAAACATGGTGTGATCAAATTTAAGCCACAAACAACATTCTGTGGTCCTGGGATTTATTAATAGTCGTTGCAAATGCCAATTTAATCGGAATTGAATACGCCACATTGAATTGCCACATTTGTGGGTATAATAGGTATTCGTGTTATCAATACATTTTCACTCGAAATTCGAAACTTGCCATTTCTGGCAAGTTTCGAATTCTTACAAAAACAATTATGTACAAGTTAAATTGATAAGTAAACACAAAAACAATTTTCCCAATTGTTATAAAAATCTAACTTACACCGAATTCCTTTTTCACCAATTTTAATAACATTTTCGTTACAAATAAGAAAGAATAATTTTTGATTTTGTAATAAACGTATAAAAATAATTTATACTTACAACTCAATGGCCGTTGTTTACGGGACATTGTCATCCCTACTCCGTGTTGTCTACTGGGAATTGACACCGGTAAACACATGGAGGGGAAAACTAATCAAGTGATTATAATTGATGTTATCGAGCGTGATAAAAATCATAAAATTATTAAAATTCTATTAAATAGCAGGGGTTGATGATAGAAAAGTAAAAGTTTAGGGTTGTAACAGGTGATTTTTTAAGAGTTAAGTTATTCAGGTTGGCGGCACTGCTTGGTAATGGCATCCAAACGTCATCTGTCAAAGTGGAAAGTTTTCACTATACTTTGCCATTTCATCACGGAAAGACTCACAAACGAGCAACGATTGGAAATTGTTGAAATTTACTCACGAATCAAAATTCGTGCTCTGTGAAAAATGTGTATCGTTTGTTACGACCCTATTATGGTCGTCATAATCGACCTGGTAAATCAACAATTCGTGCTGTTATCACCAAATTTCGCATCAAGTCTACTTTGTTGGACATTGAACCATAGTCTCGCATGCGTACAGTGTGTACTGAAGACAATATTGCAGCCGTAGCGTTCTTACAGTGTTAATGAGGATCGTGAAATGTCAATTCGTTGCTGTTCTCAGCAATTGGGCATGTGTTACTCAACCACATGGAAAATTTTACGTGTTGATTTGGGTTTGAAAGCCTATAAAATTCAACTTCTGCAAGAATTGAAGCCGAATGACCTACCACAACGTCTAAATTTTGGGGAATCAGCCATAGAACAGTTTAATGAAAATCCGCTGTTTTATCGAAAAATTCTGTGCAGCGATGAGGCTCATTTCTGGATAAACAGATATCTAAATAAACAAACTGTCGCATCTGGAGTGATGAACAGACACATGCCATACAAGAATTACCGATGCATCCAGAAAAAACAACAGTTTAGTGTGGTTTATATGCTGGTGGCATCATCGGTTCATTTTTCCTCAAAGACGGCCGTGAAAGAAACGTTACCGTCAACGGCGAACGATATCGAGCCATGATACGCAAATTTTTTTTGTCCCAGTTTGCCAAGTTGAACTTGGTTGACATGTGGTTTCATCAAGACGGTGGCACATGCCACACCGCTCGTGAAACAATGGACATGTGAACGATGAATTTGGTGAGCAGCTTATCTCTCAAAATGGCCCTGCGAATTGGGGGCCAAGATCAAGCGATTTGGCGCCTCTGGATTGTTTCTTGTGGGGTTATGTAAAGTCGTTAGTGTATGTGGACAAACCGAACACGATTGAATCCTTACAGGATAACATAACACGCGTAATTCGTGAGATACAGGCCGAAATGCTCGAAAAAGTGACGCAAAATTGGACCTTCCAAATGGACAATTTGATACGGAGCCGCGAACATTTACATCAAGTTATCTTCAAAATGTAAATGTCAAAGGCCAGGTTATCAATTTCAATGAAAATTTTGAATATATGATGCAAATTGAGTGTTTTATTCGATTTAAAAAAACTGCACTCACAAAATCACCCATTATATATTTTTCAATGCCACATAATGAAAAATTTTAAAAATTTCATCCAAAAAATAAGAAAATATATTTTTGGTGTGGACACCCCTTGCCACTTAGGGTATGACAAAGAGATAGTAGCCGATTCTCAGACCTACTGAATATGCATATAAAATTTCATATAAATCTGTTCAAGTCGTTTCGGAGGAGTATGGTAACTAACACTGTGACACGAGAATTTTATATATTAGGAGAGATACATTGGTTTGATCTAAAACCTTCAAATTCTAATTTCTCTATTCGTGATACTCTCTCATATACATTTGTTGAAAAAATTGGCATGATGAATATATTCTCACATGAAGACATGCCGGAAGATGGAAATTGATGTTCACGATGTTTCATAAGTAAATTTTCCATGCAATCAACTTCATGTGTGCCCTCACATCATATTAATTTCGTTCCTTTATTCACTACTTCGTAAATTCCGCATCAATCATACTCGCTCCGAAGAAGAATATAGCGGAAACATATATGCCAAAAAACTTCATTATATAAAGGTTCGTCTTGAGTATTAGAAAATTATTAGCAACTGAATATTGATGCTTCAACCTGACGCTAGGGCGCCCAATTTTTATGACGAGAAATAGAATAGTTCCTATTTCAAAGCAGTTTAATGAATAGTACGAACTTACAAAAAAGAGTATCATTCATTTTATATTATTGAAAAAGTATTATTTGTCCTTTCTGGAATTCAAAACAAATTTTCATGCTTTTTAAAAGAATTGAATGACTTCTAAGATTCTGACTCTTAGTTTATATATATATATATATATATATATATATATATATATATATATATATATATATATATATATATATATATATATATATATATATATATATATAAGTAGTAAATACTGAGACTCTCAATCGAAATATTTCAAATAAAACTCTCAGGGAGCTGTCTGCACGAAAAATGTTGTCAACAAGAACGAACCCATCACTTTCGAAAGTGAATATTAAGAGCGTTTCGAAAAATTCAACGAATGTCTTGTTGAATGATAATAGTATACAATTGTTTCATCATTATTATGAATCATCAGTCCATATTTAATCTATCAATCAAGAATCCATAAGCACAAAAAAATTTCATTTCCTTATATATATATATATATATATATATAATATATATATATATATATATATATATATATATATATATATATATATATATATATATATATATATATATATATATATATATATATATATATATATTTATATATATATATATATATATATATATATATATATATATATATATATATATATAGCGACCCGCCCCGGCTTCGCACGCCGCAAACGCTACGCCCCGCAATTTTTAAATCTGTAATATCTTCGAAAATATTCACTTAAATCTAACGGTGTAAAGGGCCATATATATCTATATTAAATGAACAATGTATTCAAGGTATTTAATTGGTTAAGGATTAATGCTGTATGGGTTAAAATCGCTTCGAAAATTAGCCATTATTTGTCGCAAAAAGTAAATGACAAAAAAAATTATTGTGGGTTATCCATAAGAGATAGACATATACCATCACGGACTTTTCTGTAGACCTTTTCAATGTGTATAATACTTAGTACATTATTTCGATAAAACTCGTAGGGTTCAGCCTGCGTTTGCAATGTAAGCGGAAAAAATGTAATTATTTACGACATCACATTAGAAACCTCAAAAATAACAGTACTTCTCCACTATTTAGTGGATGTTATTATACATATAAACCTTCCTCTTGAATCACTCTATCTATCAAAAAAAAACCGCATCAAAATCCGTTGCGTAGTTTCAAAGATTAAAGCGTACAAAGGGACAAAGGGACAGAAAAAGCGACTTTGCTTTATACTATGTAGTGATATATATATATATATATATATATATATATATATATATATATATATATATATATATATATATATATATATATACAGGCAGTCCTCGACTTACGTCGTTTCGATTTACGTCGTTTCAAGTTACGTCGAACAATGTTTTGATACTGTTCCTCAAGCATACGTCAATTGTTTTTCATTTCCGGCATAAAAGAATTCACTTTTTGCGAGGTCAGAAGAACTGACTGATGAAGATCTTATCGAATTGGAGGCAAAAGTACAAGAAGTAGCAATCGAGTCACAAGAAATAGCTTGCTCTATTAGTAACTCTGAAAAATAACTTAAACTAAAGAAACTTTCCGAAGCATTTACAAATTTGGAGAATGCCATGAAAATTTTTGAAGAAGAGGTCCTAATTTTGAGAGAAGTTTTAATGTCAATAACAAAATTTGTGTAGCCTATCAGTATTACCAAGACCTATTTGATAGTAAGAAGAAAGAAGCGAATCAATCTAGAATTGATAGTTTCTTTAACCCAAAAGTTCAAGTTATTAATTCTCATTACATATTTTGATTACATATTAAAATTTTATCATTAATGCTATTAATAACACACATATACCAAAAATAACTAGCAATTTCATAAGTACATATATAATTTTTTCAAGAACTTACTTTTGATAATAAACTATGTATACCCTTTGTTATAAATGCAGTTTTTCAAAATTTTGAGTCTGTGTGGATCCTAACCCTTGAGTTTTACATGTAAACATATGAAAAACTTGGTCTCGACTTACGTCGTTTCGATTTACGTCGCGTATTTCGAGAACCTAACATGCCGTAAGTACGAGGACCGCATATATATATATATATATATATATATATATATATATATATATATATATATATATATATATATATATATATATATATATATATATATATATATATATATATATATATATATATATATATATATATATATATATATATATATATATATATATATATATATATATATATATATATATATATATATATATATATATATATATATATATATATATATATATAATACTCGGTATTGTTGTAGAATGCGGTCTACACAAATGTTGTCAACGAGAACGAACCCATCACTTTAGAGAGTGAATATTAAGAGAGTTTCGAAAAATTCAACGATCTTGTTGAATAATAATAGGATACAATTGTTTCATCATTATTATTAATCATTAGTCCATATTTAATCTATCAATCAAGAATCGATTACTTTCAAAACTTCCATAGGTCCTATACCAAATTGAGGGGAATTTTTCTCAGAGATATATATATATATATATATATATATATATATATATATATATATATATAGATATTTCTATATGTGTCGTTTTCATTGTCCTTTGATCATGTAATGTTTTTTCAATATTGTTTAGCAACAACAGGCTTTTTCATATAAAAAATTGTAATTGTAGTAACGTTTCGTAGCAAATTGCAACTTTGTCGAAACAAATGAATAAGTTTATCTAATAGTTCATCGTAAGTATCAGGGATTGTTATAATGATGATGTCTTAATTTATGAGCTTCATTTCATAGCTGGTTTCTTTGTGTTTCTAAATACATCAGTTTTTTATTTAATTTCATGACTGTATGCTCGCTCAGTGAATTATGTTGTCGAAATTTTGAATATTTATATATCTATATCTATACTATAAGTATAGATATAGATATATAAGTCCAATTTATCCATATAGTATAAAAATGATTTCATAATTTTATCATTCACCTGTGATCGAAGTAAACGAAGGAAAATTCAGATGAAAAATAATTTTTGATACGGATGTGACATTCTTATCGAACTACTATTCTCTGGCGAAATGCGAATTTAAATAAAATAAATGGGGAAAGTTCCAACAACAATGGGGGAAGTTCAGGGAGTTAATTTCAAATTTAGGAAGTCCTTAGAGAAGTGGAAATCACGAAATGATAATTTATTTTATTTCTATGATGAATTATGAGACTATATGAAGATTATACGTTTTAAGGGGTGTGAAACAGAACGCAGATGTGAAAAAGGGATCCAGAAACTCCAACAGAAATATTCTTGTCAGCAAGGAAACAAATATATTGTCGTTATTTCAGAAAATAAGAGAATTTTTCATACGGCGTAAAAACCCCAAACTGAAATATATGAGGTTTTAATGAGTTGTATATAAATTGAGTTAAAAACACTCAGCTGAGTTTCACAGAAGTATATTAATAGCTTGACAATTGTTCTGGGAAGTTACCCTATTTATAAGGGTTGAACAATTGTTATATCAAGCAATTGATATAATTTTGTGAAACTAAGCCAAATATTTTTCACAAAGTATGTTTCACTAAGAGCTCAGCGAATCATCAATCATTTTCATCAACTCAATGTAGAAAGATATATAGAATTTTTGATGCATTAAACTGATCAACTTTTAGCATATATACATTTCAATCATGTTTCATCAACTGAAGAGAAATTATGAAAGATTTTGCCATCCACACAGTGGCGGATTTACAAATTTGCCGCTAGTAGGCCATTCAATTTTTGCCGCCCCTAACTTTTGAAATTCAATACGTTAGTTTAATCCCGTTTTAGTATGATTGTGAACTTATATATTTCTGTCAACTAGATTAGTTAACCCGCTAACTGAAGAGTTTAATGTTGACCTAAATTTGACAAAAACAAAAAACCTCCGATATCAAATCGTAAAACCTCTGTAAAAACAGGTAATCAATTTAAGAACACTGAGTTAAAATTGTATCAAAAAAAACATTGATATCGGTTCATTCGTTCGGGTGCTTTTCCACATAAAAGACAGACCCTTAAAAAAAAAATCAACATCAGTTACTCATCTTAAGCCATCCTAGCTAATTTTTTTTCGAATATCTTTAATGTGACTTTATCAGGTTTACGACTTTACATGAAGAGGTAACTGTATAATTATAAAACATTCAAAAAAAAAGAAATTTGACCATTCTGGCACCGGCCTGATTTTGCCAGTCCACACCAAACATGAATGTAGATTATGTTCGTAGGTTTCTTGTGTCATAAAGTTATGCGAAAATCTGCATCTGACTTAACATTCTCATTGTTCATTAGTTTATGTCAATAGATTAGGATTTCGTAAATATAAACACAAGGTAAAGTCAGAGTTTATAGCTTTAAAAATGCATTTCTGCTGCAAGATTGATCGTCCAGATTACCTTATAATCTAATACACTTCCTTTGAAGTCCAAAAATACTCATTCCTACAGAAGAGTAGACCTTTAGAAATATACCATATCTTATGTGTAAAATTGAAGTTTTATTTTTTCAACGCATACGTTTCAATTTTGTTTGAATAACGTCAAAACACTTATAAATAAAATTTCAGGTGAATTGAATCAAGGCAAGGTTGTTATATCGTGTTTGTTTTTATTAGTGGACGCATTGTTTTCGTTGTGTCAAGATGCCTGTGAAGTTACGCAGTTCTAAAAAGGAGATATTTTTCGTCGGGGATGTGAAATATCGAATTAATGGTCCTTTACTTACCTCTAATGAAGAAGTACTGGCGGTTTTATTTCATAATATTCGCAAAGTCAATTTAAGTGCCAATGAAGCAGCAAATCTTAATATTCATGAGTGCATTATTTATTGAGAAAATACATGTACACCGACTAAATCTTCACATAACTGAAGAAACTTGTAGCCCCATACCAAGTTTAGTGAAATTTGCAAAAAGATGCATACAAAACTCAATATGTGTTTGAGCAGCTTCAACAAGATTTTTTTACAAATGTAAATAATTTGTTTGATATTGCACATGCCGACGCGCTTCAATCAATGATGATAAACTAAGACAAGATCTTTTTATAACAGCAGAGAGAGCCAGGACTATCTGGTCACTCAGCTGGAATGGACAAAAACTTGACAGAAAAGGAGGAAAAGCCGAGTCTTAGAAATATCCAGGTCAAAAGCGGCTGGATACTTGTTTGGCGTCCATAACACCATCTATGTTTTCTCATGACCCATTACAAGAAACTTATCTTCTGTTTATTAGACAGATTTCTGATTATTGGACTGCATTAGACAGGTGTCAGTTAAGTATGAGAGATAATGTCTTTAATATTAAAACCACTTTTCAGCACTTGGACATAACTGACGAATTTCCTATAAGCAAGTCCTACATCCAGAGGATTCGTACATCGTAGAAGCTAAAAAACATAAATTTCAAAACGATGTACTAAATACTGTAATTGTCCTCTGGGATGGAAAACGGTTGCCGGCTCTATATGTACGCAAATCTAAAGAAGAACGCTTACCAATAGTTATTTCATACGATAATAAAGAACAACTTATTGCTGTGCCAAAATTAGAAAACTCTCGGGAAGCGAACAAAGCACTTTGGAATGCTATTGTTGACTGCAATCTTGAAGATAAAGCACAGATCCTCTATTGTGATACTACTACTTGTAACCCAGGCCGAATAAATGGTGCATCTGTGCTTTGCGAACAGAGAAATGTTGATTTTTACTTGCCGCCATCACATCTACGAATTGGTACTAAAAGCTGTGTTCGAGGCCAAAATTAGTCAACTTTCAAAAATTCGAAAATTTTCGATCAAATTGGAAAAATATCAATGTAGATCTATTACGACTTAATGATTCTGACATTGATGAACTCTTCGAGAGTTTTACAGAACTGAATTGACCAAAGAAATTGTAGAGGTGACTATCGAGAGTTAATTGAGCTCTGAATGATATTTCTTAGCGGAGAAACAGATAATAAATTCATAATTCAGATTTCAGGCACCATGCACCAAGTTAGATGGATGACGGGAGCTATTTCCATGAGCTACTTCCAAGTGCTGAGCCCTGTGGAACACCGATCTCCACCATGGCACGCCCCAAATACTCTTCTCCACCGCCACTGAGAAAAATTATCTGCCTTAATACGACTAAATAATCAGTCAAACCAATTTTTATTTTAATGTTTCAATTGTGATATTCATGATATAAAACAAGCATGACAGATAGCTCCTCATGTGTATAATAAGAGATAGGAGGAAATCAATATTTTTAATGAAACAATATTAGTATTTTACAAATATATTCTACAATAACGCTTGATAGGCGTTGTGAAGTATCATTTCGTCGTCGGGCGCATATTACTTATATTAGTGAAGAAGTGGATGTCACAAGATAGGAAAGTTGATCAGTTCCAGTTACAAATTGTGTACTGAATCAAGAACTCGGCCAATCTATTATATTCCCAAATTGATTTTGTAAGCGTACCTGAGCCAGGATAAGTTGTAAGTGCCTATCCGGTCCTACAATAAGGATTCATTCAACGTTCGAAATCTTAGATTTTCAATGGAGCAGTGAGAAAAACCTTTCTCAACTTTGAGAGTACCCGTCAAGTTAGATCGCTTTTTTCTTGAACGCACGGTCTGAAATAACCGATATAAGAGAACGATTAAATGTGCGTTAATTAAAAAGGCTTTCGGGGAATTCTTTCCGTGACACTCGATAAATCTTTTATCGATTTGTCGTGAAAACACGCCAGCCAGTTTTCCGCTATGGAAATTTATGGAAATTCTTTCATTTCCTTTTTGTTTCGTCCGCTGTTGATCAAATATCAATCTATTCCCGTCCGGAATTAATTGTTAAAATAATTTCGGTTGTTTCTTTTTCTACGTCGGTCGTGATTTATTCGACGAAGGCTATTATGGAAAATATTCGAACTGGCGGTCGGGTTTTGACGGATCTGAAGAGAAACGTGTAATAGAAAACACCATCATAACTTCTTTTAATGAACAGCATTAACTGGCTTTTTTATTGATCGTTAAAATTGCGCTACAGATTTTGAGAGAATATTTACAAATATAACATACTTATTGATATACCATACTAATTTCTCTATTTTCAAAGAAATATGATTTTATTGTGAATTATGTTGAAAGATTTGTTCCTACAAAATAGAAAATGTGGAACATTAGCTTTTACAAGAACCTCAAGCAGATCGTCAGAAAATGAATTGATTCTTGTAAAACATTTCCTCCCAATAGAAAACAAAATTAGGTGTAATTATATATACACACATTGATATATAAGTATGGACGTGGAAACATTCGGTACTTGATCTGTCTATGATCTTTTCATTTTCATTTTTACAGACTATTCATTTCTATATGTATATTCATTTCTATATATGGAAAGTCCCAGTATTCATTCCCCGATAACCTTTTTTTTGGAGTCATAAGCACGAATTTGGTGATTGATCACTTGGCGATGGATGTGGCACAACTGATGAGTTTCTTGTGGAACGAAACAGTGTGTCTTGAAGTACTATGAAGTATTTTCAAGTAATCCTTGAAGGATTATGAATACATCCCGTCGTACATGTTCACCTACAGCGCTGCTACATATATATATATATATATATATATATATATATATATATATATATATATATATATATATATATATATATATATATATATATCAAGATTCACAAATCATTCATACTAGTAAATACTGAGACTCTCAATCGAAATATTTCAAATAAAACTCCCAAGGAGCTGTCTACACAAATGTTGTCAACTAGAATGCATCCATCACTTTCGAGAGTGAATATTAAGTGCGTTCCGAAAAATTCATCGATCTTGTTGAATGATAATAGGAAACAATTGTTTCATCATTATTATGAATCATCAGTCCATATTCAATCTATCAATCAAGAATCGATGACTTTCAAAACGCCCATAGGTCCTATACCAGAATGAGGGGAATAGTTCTCAGTAAAAATTCATGTGAGCTCCCTCTATCGGAGAGAAGACGTATACTCTCCCTAGCGTTCTAGATTCCTACTCATGACAACAGTAGCGAGAGTGTAAGGCTTTGTAGACATTTCATTCGAACACTACAGAAAACTGTTCACAATGTGTAAGAATAGTCCCAATCCAAAACGTGATCTGGAGCGATCAAATATCGACTGATGATAATGATAAAATGCTGCATAGTAGTTCATTCATAATTTCGAAATGAATTACCTACTATCTGATGAATAAATGCCTTTCAATTTACTGCATGTCAAATATTCAAACAATATCCTTGGAAAAGTCTCTATATTTCACACCACTCAAAGACATAATTTCCTCAATGGGACACTTACAGACAGACTAAGCATGCATTTTCCAATTTACCACAAAGATATTCAAAGTTGTTAACTAAAAGAGAAACCTTTATGCAAGTCTCAACTGATTATTTATCACCCTACGTTATAGCTGGATTTTCCTCGACCAGGCACTTCGGGATCTTCAGATACAATTCGTTATGTTGCCTTATCAAGTTTAAGACTATTTCGTCCAAGTTATATTTCGAGAGGATACTTCCAAAAGATGTTAACTTGAGTTCCATATTACGGGACAATACTCGTAAAAGATGATAGAGATTTTTATCTGCTGACTGAATGTAGGAAGTTATGAATTTGATGTTGTTATCTACACAATTCGTTTTCTCTTTGCGTCCCAGGCGACCTGAGAATCCGGAAAATTTCTTCTGTGGTAACACAAAAGGTTTGAAGAAGGAACTTTCCCAAGATGTCGTTTCTCCGTTTATTTGACCAGGGAACGTGTTAGATTTAGCAGTGTTGAATGAAATAAAGCCGTTTTATATTTAAGGAGTCACGTTTCCACAGCTCCAGAGTGTTCTGGCTCAGTTACGTGAACGTACAGCCGAATGAAATATCTAAGAGAATATTCTTGACAAGAAAAACATGAAAAATTATATCTGAATTGGAATTTATTGCGTCTTCTATATCTGAATGAAATCCATTAACAAGTGACAGGAACTTGGAGGCAGAAATTCTATACAGGAAAATTAGCATGCGAAATGAATTATAAATATATATATATATATATATATATATATATATATATATATATATATATATATATATATATATATATATATATATATATATATATATATATATATATATATATATATACATAATGTATATATATATATATATAATATATATATATATAATATATATATAATATATATATATATATATATATATATATATATATATATATATATATAAAATTAATTAATTTAAGATAGTATGTTTTTAATGTTTTCAGCAATAACAGGCTATTTTCAAAGTTAAAACTTTATTTTTAATGACGTTTCGTTGTATATCACAACTTTGTCAAAACTAATTGAATTTTATGAATTACCATATATAATTTCTGTTCATTTTATTCGTGGAGGAGTGGAAGAATGATTCGTCAAACTCCTACCATTTGTAAGAAATTTCTTTTCTCTACAATAAAGATTACTAAATGAGAGGTAATAATAAAAACTTGTGCAAAAATCTCTCACTGAACAATTCTTTATTCGACTAGTTTCGCCTTTTACAGCATTATCAAGAATGTCGACTAGTCGAATGTCAACTAGTCGAATAAAGAATTGTTCAGTGAGTGATTTTTAGACAAGTTTTTATTATTACCTCTCATTTAAATATGAACTATCACAGAGTTGATTCACCATCCATTGAATTCAATAAAGATTACTACTACTACTACTACTACTATACTACTACTACTATATCATACTTCAAACTTATTTCTTTTAAAAAAAATCAAATAATAAAAATGTGAAATTAATATAACTATTGATAGTTTTCATTTCATCGCATTATAATTTGATTCTCCGTAGAAGCAATGGCTATTGCATTAGATACAAGATTCCAGCTATCCTCAAAGAATAACTGAGCACTCTTAATCTGAGGAGGATTCAAACAAATCATTTTTATATTCGAGTAAAACTTTATGTAGAGAAAAATACAGTAACGAAAGAAATCAGGAAACGACAAGGATGAAACACTGCAGAATAAGGTATTGAGTACAATGAATGAATAAATGAATGAAATGACGTTTTATTAAGTAGTTTGTTCACATTAAAATTCATTGTTATTTCACAAATACTAGGTAGTAGGTTATAGGACTCTGGCCACTAAAACGGTACACGCGATATAATAACAATGATTAAAGGCGGCACAGAAAGGCTAAAAGAGGTCCGAAAGGATCCACAACATAAAAAATCTCATCCATTGCAGATATCAAATCCTACAAGTGAAATTTCAAAAAAATCATCGAAACTTTAATGAAATGCAGATGAACAAAAGGAGAAGTATTCTGAGGGAATGAAATTATTATGACTATTGAACTAAGCAACTTGAATCTGAAGAAGATTCAAACAGGTCTTTCCAAATGAAGGTTTCCATCATTTATTGATGGAAAAGCCAGGTCATATATATATATATATATATATATATATAAATATTTTACAATACTTTCTAAAGCACTCCCAAACAGAGTAGAACACCAAGCGTCTCCACTAATTGGGGAATACCAAGCTAGATTCAGAAAAGGACGATTATGTGCTGAAGAGATCTGGACTTTGAAGATGATATAATAGATAAGGAAATGTAGAAATACTGTGATCACATTCATTTACTTCAAGAAAGCATATGATTCGGAAGACCGCGAAACCCTTTTTGAAATAATGAAAGAATTTGGGATCGATCGAAAGACCCGAAAAATAATAGAACACAATTACAGGTACAACTTCCAAGGTAAAATTCATGGGCGAAGTATAAGATCCCCTTTAAAATCAAAACCGGTGTGCGGAAAGGAGACGTACTTTCGCCAATCGTTTTCAATATTGTTTTAGAAAAGATCATTAGGGAATGGGACCTTCATGTGAAGGGCATACAAGTGGGCATCAAAAAGAAAATCGAATACATGTCGAATGTGTCTCCTTTGCAGACGATATTGCTATCATCACAAACAACAGAACTGAAGCCATTCTCGCCGTAGAAAAACGACTCGAAGTTGTGCAGAAAACCAGGTTAGAAATTTCTTATGATAAAACCTAATAAATGAAAAGAAATCGAAAAAATAATTCTTCTTTCATCACAAAACATGGTGAAATTCTGCAGGTCGGCCATTTCAAATACCTCGAAGAAATTATATAGTCCTCAGGTTTAAACCGAATCTCTAATGAACAGAGATGTACCAACCTCGAAAGGGCCTACAAACTAACATTTGCGTACTATAACAAAAAGTTCATTTCGAGAGGCGCCAAATGAGGTATTATAACACAATGATTCTTCCAGAAGCAATCTACGCATTTGAAACAATGGTTATTGACGGTCATTCAAGAATAAGAGAAATAGAAAAACAAGAACGATAAATTCTAAGAAATATTTACGGGCCATTCAATAGAAACGGCATTCGGATGAAATGATCTAAGAATGAACTTCATCAAAAGACAAATACGATAACGGAAGAAATCAGAAAACGACGAGCAAAGTTCTATGCACATGTCTACAGAATGAAACAGTCCAGAATACCGAAGAAACTACTCGATATAATTATTAAGAGTAAATGCGGAAGTGGACGGCTAAAAGAGTTCCAAAAAGATCTACAACAGATCGATATAACAAATCTCGAAGATCACACTGAATGTCGCTATAAAATTCCACATGTGAAGTTTGAGCAAAAATTAAATCGCTAACCTGCAATAATATGGACAGATGAACGGAAGAAAGAGCATTCAGAGAGGATGAAGCGTTTTTGAGGCACAAAAGATGATGCATCAGTCCTAATAATTGCGAATTCAAGTTCAATCGCTCTCCTCATGGGGAACAATCGTGATAATAATAATAATTATATATATATATATATATATATATATATATATATATATATATATATATATATATATATATATATATATATATATATATATATATATATATATATATATATATATATATATATATATATATATATATATATTTTATATATATATATATATATATATATATATATATATATATATATATATATATATATATATATATATATATATATATATATATATATATATATATATATATATATATATATATATACGCATTGCAGTTGCTTATTTTGCAGATAATAACAAGCATCAGAAACCATGATCTTATTAGGGAGCATTGATATCGGCTATTCCTGTTGAATTTAAACCGATTACCATTTTCATCCAAAGAGCATTTTTAGGTTGAATCTTCTTCTTGTATATTTATTTTATGTGAACCTATAAATATTAGAACAACAAAAAGTTTGTTTATTTCAGTAATATGGCCTGTCCAACGGTAAACCCTCGAAAATAAATTTTCGTCATTGATAATAATAATTGAAGTTTCAATCCAAATATGTTTTTGTTCTTCATAATTGGAAAGCAAGTATGCTATGAAAACCTTTATTGGAATTTGTTCTCGCTTTGAAAATCAAACGTTCAATCAAAATTATACGTTTAAATCCTACACAGTATTTATTCGAGATGTCATGCTCAAGAAGCATGAAGAACAAGCACATATTATTACACAGACCTAGTTCCGTTAGTGCAAGTTTACACCAGCAAATGAAACGCAAAGCAAACATGTTCTTTTAGATTATTCGGACATATTGCGATGTACAGGACAATGTCAACTCGCTTGTATCGATTCATTTGTTCTGAATGTTCTTCTCTCTTTTACGACTGGGTAAAATATACAAAGGACTAGCCATAGAATTTAGAGTTTGATAGTTTTATCTCTGACTTTATTTACGGAAGGGTACCCAAGGGAAATTTATAATGCATGTTGCGGTTTCGTCATCTACTTTAGGGAATGTGATAAGATATTCCGCTCAGGTAGAATATGTAAATAATTTAAAGGCTGATATTTCCGCCATTTTAGAAAGGTTGCTTCATCGGAGAACTTACGATACGTATGTTCTTCTAGTTCAATTAGGGTGAAACAATTTAGGCAGTTTATTGACGTTTATCAACTATCAACTGACGTTTATTCGACTTTGAAAGGGATGTTCAAACTTCACAATTTCAATTTTTAAGAGTATTGCAATATGCTCTCACAAATGACAATACTACTTCGAATATCTACTCTGATATTCAATCAAACAAAAATGGGATACCGAACCGAAGAGCGGGATTAATTTGATGACATCAACATGTAATTCACGTTTAATTCGATGTTTATGTGATTAGGTATTCTCGAAGAACTGTTAGAACTGAACAAGATGGAATTTTCCACTCAGATGAAATGAACAATATGAAGATAAAATTTCGATGTGTTTCAGACAGTAAATTTCAAACTTTTATGACCTAAATTTAATGCCATATATATTCTTTCCATTCAATTCAAGAAAACAATTCGATTCAATCACATTACCAGACAGTTATGAAGGATAATTCAATTCTCACTCAACATATCTTGTAGATATTTAATTAATATTTCGGAATTCTGGAAAACTCTTTGAGTTTTTTTCATTTTCCTCAGGAGTGTACAGAAAACGTTCAGTATCAAGCATGAAACAAAAAATTCAGTAATGAAACTAATTACTAGACCCTTATAGAATATATTAATCTCAAAGTAATGCCCCTGTGGGATTACAAGTCCACATTGATGCAGCAATGATTTTCAAATGATGAATCAAGACGACAAATAACTTTTTGTTTTTTCAACTTGAAGGAGAAGCAAATATAAGGGACCGAAATGTTATTTGGAAGTCCTTATATAAGTTCATATAATGGGCTAGAAAACCGAAAGAAATGTGAAAAGATTGCAAATAGGAGCTGAAAGACGACTATTAGTTATGTCTTGATTGATATTATAGATTTTTTTCAATAGAGTTCGCCTTTACTTGATGTAAATCCATTATAATTGAATATAAACTCAAATTCAAACACTTGAACCTATGATTTAAATTTTATTGACACATTGCATGACACGTTTCGTCGTTACAAACGACCTCTTCAGATGCAAACAGAATAATGATTCATTATATTCGATGATATTATAGAACCTACATTGAGGAAACAAGATCAAAATTAGCTATCAAGAGGTCAGTTTCTCTGTATGTTGATATATTATGATGAAGGAATTAACTACCTGAAAAGAAAGAAAAATGTGATGGTTAGATGAAAGATGAAATACAAGAATAGTACAACGTGATAATTGATGAGGCCGATACTTGGAGAAAATTAATTGATTTTCTCTGAAATTGATTGCTTTCGAACGTTGATTTCAACAAAGACAAAAGCTAAATTATGCGAATAGCCTCAAACAATGAATACCAACCCGAAATAATAAACAATTTAATAAACAAAAAACTTTTCAAAAGAGCGGTTTCAGAAGTTTATCCTCTTATTAAGGAAAAGTCAATATATAGTGTTTTAACAAAGATAGGGACACCTAGTTTAAAATTTAAATCACTTTTAGCAAGCTATAAGATTAATATTTCTTTTCGGACCACTAATAACATTGGTAAAATAATCAAAAATAATAAATCAAAAATTAATAAAAATCAAATGTGTGGGATTTACAGAATTAAATGTGGCAGTTGTGAAAAATTTTATAAACTTTCAGAAATTTCTAAATTATATTATCGGAACATAAACGTAGTTTTGAGAAACAGAAAACAGATTTCCATTATGCTAACCATTTATCAGAAGAAAGTCATATATTTAGTTCAGAGTTTGAAATATTAAATAGAGAGAATAAAGGTTCCAAGCTAAATTTTCTTTATTTTATATATAAATTATTTATTCTAAATTACATATTGATATATTCAAAAATTCGGAACTTTTACTAAATAGCCAGTTAGACGTTAACACATATGTTCAACAAGAATATTCCAGTTAGCAGATCAGATTGATCACCTAAGTTTTAGTTAATTTACATTCAATTTTATGTTTTATGTTCGAAAATGTTAAATTTCCTTCATTCGTTCTTAGAAATCTCAATTGTTATTAGTATCTTTCCTACATTTAGTTGGAATACCTGACTTAAGAAATTGATTTTTCGTGTTCATCTCCAGGTATATGATCCTTTTGTTAAATATCAGTGTATTCTATGGTCCTCATTCCAAGTTAGTCATAGAACATACCTGGTATGTTCTGTGAAAATAGCTTTAAGTACTGACTTTGTAAAATTACACATAGCACTAATCCAGCATTTGATAAAGAAGTAGTACTTCGAAACGACGTCATGCGTATTTTATATTAAATTAAGACAAAATTTTAAATATTGTTTTATTATGGATAGTACAACGTCTTTACATAGAACTCTGTATATTGAAAAAAATATTCATAATATTGAAGTTTCTGGTTAAGAAATGTTTGTAGTAATCAATATAGTTATGAGTAATAAGAATGATGAAAGAGGCAGCATGTTCTAATACTGAACAAAAAATTCAGAAGTCTTTATCAAATATGAAATTATCGAAAAAGTGAGAATATTATCCCACTATTCATGTTTCAATACATAAGAATATACCAATAGTGAAATATTGACAATTTTGAGGCACTGAAAAGATAAGATTTTCCTTAAAAAATTCGATTTCCAAGAATTTTAAAAGAACTAATGGAAAACTTTCTAGTCAAACACAAATGAAGGGGAATTGAATGCGTTTAGATATGGACAAGATTCAAAATTCGAATCTCTGAATTTCAAATTCTCTCAATTGAAGTGGATGGGAATGGAAACATTATTTTTTAACGAATTCTTGTAATTTCAGTTTATGTAATTTGTTTATCCATTGTGATTCTATACTTCGTTCTGAACAATCTTAAATACTAGTCTTAACTGAAATAATTATCAAATATCTCACGATAAATTTGTGTGAGGAGGGAAACTTAGGAAGAATTAATATTTTTTAACTTGTTCAACTAACGGCTTTAATCAGATTTTTTCATTCGAGAACGGTGAGTTGTACGAGAAAAAGTTGAGAAATCAAATTTATTCCCATTTGAACGAAGACTCAAAAATTAAATTTTTTTTCAACAGAAATCCGATAGATTATCCCTCAAAAACATCCACTCTGAGTCCAGTCTGGAAGTCACTGTTGAAATTATTAGAATGTTAGAATTAGCATTATTGAATTTCACAGAACAGTTCAAATGACAATGAAAAATTATTTTTCCTAAAAATTTTAACACGTAATATTTTAAATTAAAAGACGTTATGGACATATGAAGTTGTTTCTTAAATTATATGAACGATTCACACCCTCAAATAACAACATGGATTCAATAAAGACCCTGTAGAAATGAATATTTATATTTTTGAATAATTCTTCTGAAAAGTTTCATTGTCTGATGAATAATTCTATTTTTCTAATATTTTCAGATATAACAGACATTTTTGAGTCATAAAAACTTTTATTTCGTTTCCATATTGCTTCGTTGCGAATTGAAACTGTGTGGAAACTGAATTTTTCGAAGTTTCAAAAATTTTTTCAAGTTTTGCTCGTTAAAATAAATTAGTGAGGAAGTTGCAATTTCCAATAAAACGTCAACTCAAATAAATATTCCCCAATCATAAAAGATTGTTATTGCTGAAATACATATATTATGAAAACAATTTACATATAAATAATATTTCGTCTTCAAATAATCATAATATATATATATATATATATATATATATATATATATATATATATATATATATATATATATATATATATATATATATATATATATATATATATATATAAAATAGGCGCTAAATTCAGATTCACTCTGCAAATGTAGAGTATGACATACTCAAACTGAAAGTTTTCTGCTTATCTAATTTCTAAACGGTAGAACCAATTTTATACTCATGAAGACCGACACCGGCATTTTTTATCTTCATGATAAACTACTGCGACGAAGGGGAACAATTTTGCATTCTCGAGGGGATGCTACCAGAGGCTATAATATGGCATGCTTATAATGGAGCATCGCTCGAATCCACTTTGGAAATTTTCGCAATCAAAATCGCGTCACCATAATTCGTAAATATTATAGAACATTTTACTTCACGATGACTTTTTTCGATAAGGTAAAAGATTTACTAATTGAAATAGCAATTACCCGTATTATGACAGGGACTGAAGTGACACTCATTGTCTATACAAAATTAATTATGGTGGAGAACGATGGAAGAATTGAATTACGCACAAATGAATCTAATATAATCATTTTATCTTAATAATTTAATTACAAAAAAATATTGTGAGAGGATCTAACTAACAGATCTAACTTTAAGAGAGTAGATTTACTTTGATGCCCAATTCGTGAAAATATAGATATATGGCTATCAATAGATAACCGTTATGACGAAAATTTCACAGCATCAATTTATAATTTTCTTGTTGTGGTATGCACATTTTGAAAATGATGGAGTTCTATGATGATTACCGACTGTTGAATTTGAACGTTTCTACCGAAATGAAATTTTATTGATATATATATATATATATATATATATATATATATATATATATATATATATATATATATATATATATATATATATATATATATATATATATATATATATATATATATATATATATATATATATATAGTTTCAAGATTCACAAATTCATTCATACTAGTAAATCTGAAACTCTTAATCGAAATATTTTCAAATAAAACTCTCAGTGAGCTGTCTACACAAATGTTGTCAACTAGAACGAATCCATCACTTTTGAATATTAAGTGCGCTTCGAAAAATTCATCGATCGTGTTGAAACATAATAGTATACAATTTTTTCATCGTTATTATGAATCTTCAGTCCATATTTAATCTCTTGATCAAGATTCGATGATTTTCAAAACGCTCACAGGTCCTATACCGGAATGAGGGGAACAACTCTTAGTGAAAATTCACGTGAGGTCCCTCTATCGGAGAAAAGACGTATAAACTTCAATAGCGTTCTAGTTTCCTACTCATGACAACATTGGTGCGAGTGTGTAAGGCTTTGAGACATTTGTCTACGAAGAAAAATGTCTGCAATGTGTAAGAATGGTCCCATGCCTAGACGCTCCAGATCACGCCCCGGCGGGCAAAATTATAGCTAGTTTCAAGATTCACGAATCCTTCATACTTGTAAATACTGGGACTCTTAATCGAAGAATTTCAAATGAAACTCTCAGGGAGCTGCTTACACTTCCTTTATATTCACTCTCGATGGTTTGAAAGTGATGGTTTCGGTCTCGTTGACAACATTTGTGTAGACAGCTCCCTGAGAGTTTTCTTTGAAATATTTCGATTAAGTGTCTCTTGTGACTAATATACCTTGTGACATCAGCAACTGTTTGCTGATATCACAAGGTTGCCTGTGTTTAATACTACCTGGCTTGCTTAGCGCAATTGGATTTATAAGGTTGAGACTAGTGTAGGTGAGAGATTCTCTGAAAGTAAGTTAGCGTTGAATTCAGATAAAACGGTGACACTCTTACTTTATTTGGCATTAATAGTGTATTAATAGTTATTTAAAATTTCGTCCTGTTTCTATTGACGTTGGTTTAATATGGAACCCACGTGTGAATCAGTTGCAAACAGACTTGTAAAGATTAAGAATAATATAAAATATAAAACAATAATAAATATAATAATATAATACTAAATAATATAATAATATAAGGAATAAGCTTGTATATTCGTCACTTGCAGTTTATCTGGCTCGTATTGCTCCAAGCTTTTAGAACACCATATATACTTCGCGTTAATGGAGTCATAATATGACTCCATTATGGTTATACATTATGACTTTATCCTTGGAAAATGTAACACCACACAAAAGCTCAAATCAAAGAACTATTTTGTATAAAGTTTTAATTGAATTTAATGGACTTCCTGCAGATATAAAAAACTGTGAAAGTTCAAAAGTATTTAAAAGATTTTTGAGAACGGTCATCTCAACGAAATGCAATACAGTTTAAAGTCACTCTAATTCAATTGGGCTTTGTTTCTGCTAGTACTCTTATTGACGTTTATCATGTAATATTAGTTAGGTGCTAAGTATAACGTTTTTTTTTCTACTATATTATGTTATTTACATATACTGATACTTTACTTAATTCACAGTATTTTACTTTTCATTATTCCGATTTTTAATTAACTTGTTATTATTATATTTTGTAATATGATGTAGCAATTCTGCTAAATGAATACATTATTATTACTATTTGTTTTTCAAACAAATTATGAAAATATACGTTGGATATATTGGCAAGGTTTTGTTACTGAAACTATCATTTTCCTATAAGCAGAAGTTCTCAAACTTTTCAGTATGAGAGCATTTTCAACAATATCCAAGATTTCATTGATGACAAAGAAACTTCACTTAATTTTGTTTGAAATACTTAACGCTATCGACAAAAATGGTGTTGAATTTATTTAGAATGTGTGCACAATATTGAATACATAATTGATAGAAATACTTCTGAATTATAGTTTGATTTCTTTATAATGTCTAAGTAGGTATTGAACATTTTAAGATGATGATAATTGAATATTTCTTTTTTACATAATTTAAATACAACTAAGTAGTTTTTCGATTTTTACTATAATCAATTCAAAACATGACAATATCGTTTCGCCAACTCAGTGGCTTCATCAGATGTTGATGATAAACTGAGCTATTGCATTGTGAACTGCGTTTATTTATCCTGAAGTGCGTGGGGTGGGAATGACCATAGAACACTGTCCTTCTTTTACAGGGGGATGACTATAGAACATATTTCTTCTGAATTGTGGGGATGACTACAATTTGACTTGAATCGAAAAACTACTTAGTTGTATTTAAATTATGTATTTAAATTTTCATCATGTATCGGTCCAATCGATTAATGATTTCTTTTTTACATTTATTTTGGAATTCTTAAAAAATTCAAGAAAAACGAAAAATGTTTTAAAATCTCAATTATAGTAAAAAATTTGTCGAGAGTTACGAGAAATAGATTTTCAAGAAAATTGGGCAATTCAATTCGTGGTAGTCGAGGATTTCTGCACCTTACAGTTTGAGGACTGCAGATCTACAGAACGTCCGAAACGTGAGCGTGAATGTAGACAAATTCACCTGACATGATTCCTCTCGTCCATTCATTTTGCGGTGTTCCGTCGGCGGCAAAACGACATTCTCTAAGCCACATTAAGTCGAGGAGAACGAGAGAATTATTATACGCCGCAGTCGGAGCGTCGCGCGCTTGAATACTTTTGAAATTTAATAATAACAGGATGGGGCTCACCCTCTGGCCGAACAAAATGTCTCTATAATCCTAGAGCGGCTAAATTTGCTAACCTTTAATATAAAGGACAGCGGGGTTCGCACATTGCAGATCAAAAGCCCTTTTCAGACTTTCGGAGCTCTTATTAAAATTCGGTAGTTAACAGAAATCGAATCACTTGGTATATGTTAACGCGGTCAGGGGTGGTTGTTTTGAATATTACTTGGGAGGTTAATTCATTGAATGTATTAAAGCGGAGACGTTGCTCAGAAACTCGATTATGTAAATGCATATACATAACATTGATATCACCTGAAGAACGATGTTGAAAATTTAATTTCTAAAAGGTTTTTCATGACTCATGATAATTGAATGATTGTAAAATAGTTCACATGTTCGTCATTCAATTATCACCGAAAGACTCTGGTAGTACTAAAATAGATTAGAATAGAATTTCATTGATGTGCCATCGCTAATATGAAGCAATAAGTCATTAAAAAAACTTTGAAAATAAGTTACTTATAACAAATTGATAAAATAAGTTCTTAAATTTCTCATAATTATTTCAATTCTTCATTATCAAAGGCATTCAACATTCTTAGTCCTCTGGAATGAATAGAATTGAGAGCTCTTGTACTCTACCTGTCAGCATAAAAATCATGTCTAATCAATCTCTGGTTCTATGATCGTGTATTTAACTAACGAATGTATCGCTAAGGTTAGGAGTCAAGTTTGGATCATTTGTTTCATGTCCTGTTATTTGTTTAACATTAATCATACCTTAAAGCTTTCAACATAGTCTTGACATGTGTCATATTACACCTCAACATCTGCCTCGTGGTCTTATTCTGTAATACCTGAAACTTACTCAACTCAGCGTGACGTACCTACGTTAAACAAAAGAGTAGAGCAATACTCGATAGATTTTCTCAAAAAATCTATGACATCTCTAAATTTCATCAGACATGTCAGATAGGACTATCTCATATCAGATAGGACTATCCCATCACTGTTTTCGTCTTTGTCAACGATGAAAATCACCCATATGATCGGCGACTTTCGATAAAAGATGTCGCAGAAGAAGAATATTGTTTAACAACTATACAATAATGCCATAAGTATACAACAATAAATAACTATACAGCAATTTGAAGGCTCAGAAGCCGAACGGTATAGTGTACCTATGACGCTTTTGGCTTACTTGTGTTCCTTGGCCGTTAGAAATCGACGTTAAACTGTCGGTCCAACTTTCGCACAAGCAGATAGTGCTTCTGAAGGAATAAAAAACACACACGACCTCAGGACAGGTAAGACTACCCGCCGAATTTAAGCATATTATTAAGTGGAGGAAAAGAAACTAACTAGGGTTTCCTCAGTAGCGGCGAGCGAACAGGGAAGAGCTCAGCACCGAATTCCGTAGCTAGTCGCCCAGACATGTGGTGATAGGAAGGATCCATTATCTCGAGGGTCCGCGACTCGTCAAAGTCCATCTTGCACGGGACCACTGCTCATAGAGGTTGCCAAGCCCGTAGCGACAGTTATGGATGTCGAGAGAATATCTTCTGAGAGTCGGGTTGCTTGAGAGTGCAGCCATAAGCGGGTGGTAAACGCCATCTAAGGCTAAATATAACCACGAGACCAATAGCGAAGCTCGAATAGTTCAAGAGTACGTGAAACCGTTCAGGGGTAAACCTGAGAAACCCGAAAGGTTTCGGGTTCCAGCCCCGCTGAAGGCATGGGTGTTTGTGTTACTATATGATTTAAGTAGTTCAATTAAAGATATATGCTGGGTAATGTACATCGACAAGCCGAATGTTCGTTTGGAATCGGCGTTAAACTGTAAGTCCATTGAATTGAAAAACATTCATTAGAATACCCAGAACGGAATACAAAATGAGATATGAAATCATTCGTTATGTTTTTGTTTTGTTGCACCAAATTAATATAAATTCTGATCTAAGTACACTAAAGATTTTCTCATAATATCAACATAAAATTTTGATGAGGTCTTCTGAACATTTTCCAAAGATTTATACTCTTCATTTTAGATACATTTTAGAATATATGCTATATATATTAAAATTAACTATATTTCTCTTCATTTTAATCATATTGAAAGATTTTGTCTTTATTCTAGTTTTCCCATACGGTGTTTGGACAACAAACGAAGTAACTGCCATAAGCACATCTAATTCTCGGTGTTTGAACCTAGATCCTGTATATGGCAGTCCGTTTCTTTCCCGAAGGGATTCATAAGAGATACTCGCCAAATAGACATGCATAAAAGATAATGCTTTCTGAAGTGACAATTGTTCCAAGCAAAATGGACTATTTTTGAATGATTTAAAACTGAAGAATATTTGAATTTCAATCTGATGCTAAGATAGCTGGGTGTCCCTGATAAGAGAATATAATGTGCAAAAACGCTCATATGATAATGAATAGGATTGGTCGATTTACAGCCATTACACGAGTATAACTCATACTTTGTCGTATATGCGTAATCTAAAAACAAACATAGCTTGAATTTGCGTTGAAATCTATTTTCGGATTATTGATGAACGCAAATAAAAATTAATAAAAATCAAACAATAATGCAAAACACAAAAGCGATCATTCCGACAAGTTTCTTGAAATTGAGGATACTAAAATTCAAACACAAAGTTCGAAGTGACGTATGGTATTTTTTTACCAGCAATAACTGATCCACAAAGCGTAATTGATTCTCCATTTTAAGTCCGTGATTTTAAGCCATATTTGTTGGTATTCACACCAAATCGGCAACAATAGAGAGATTCGCGTGCATAAAAGATCTCTTTGTATCCGATCTGAAAACAATTAAATTGCATTTAGAAGGATTTAACTTTGGAATGTCCTCACTGTGGTAAGCCGATATGCAGTTCAATTCCTCGTTCATTTTAACTGAATCATTTTACATGACTTTGTGTGAGAATGGTGAATATAATTGAGAATAATCGGCAAAAGTATTATTATGTTAATCATAGAAAAGTTCAGATGTATATTGGAAGATAATTGGGCCCATAATCGAACCCTGCAGAACGCATGGAGTCACAACTGAAGAACCTGAATAATATTCATCACTTTGATGTTTTTTCATTCATCCATGAAAATAGAATTGTAGAAAGTTTACAGAAATGACATCAAAGTAATCATAACCATCGTACGTATGGCCGAAGGATTGAATATAACGTATCGTCAAAAACAAAATAATTGATCATAAAGAATGAATTTCGTCAATATAAAATCTTTATGTTTAAAGGTGTTGGGCAATTTATATTTCCCAGTCGGCCTATAAATTTAACTTCAAATTCTGAAACAGAACTATGATTTTATGAAAAACCAAACTTGAAAAAATTCGAAAGATTTAGAATAAGTGTCTCTTGGACTGAAACAGAAAAATGAACTGAATTTTCAATAAATTCATACCGTCGATGAACGAACGGAGGATTGAATCTGAATTTTAAAATATATAGAATGAATTATATAATATATATATTATATAAATATATATATATATATATATATATATATATATATATATATATATATATATATATATATATATATATATTATTATTATATTTATATATTTATTATTATTATATTAATTGTCGAAAATCAAAAAAAAAATAAACTCATGTGTTGCTTCTGAAAACGAAGAAACGACAATTAAAGTCTATTCTTCCAAATTATTCTTATTTATCTATTTTAATTAACAAATCTATCACAATAAATCTCCTTTACAATGCTATTTTTTATTCTCAACTGACCATAACCTCAGACCAGGATGCCACAGACTCTAGCGCTTGTCAGTTTCAATGTCATTGCGCAAAATTCAAAATTAAAGAAATATTATTTCTTTACATATATATATATATATATATATATATATATATATATATATATATATATATATATATATCATGATCGTCAACCTCTTTGCGTCTACTGCAGAACGAAGGCCTCCACCTGTCTTTGCAAACATTTCCTATTGGCAGTCTCTCTCTTCCAGGCAACGCCCAGCCTATCTAAAAGCTCCTTATCCCATCAATGGTATATGAAATGATATAAGAGGATGATATAATCATAGCATCAAGGTAGCTCAAAAGTAAATTTACATCTGGTGTTGATCATATTCCTAGTTTCTTGGTTAAGGACTGTATTCATTCTTTCGCTGAACCTTTATCCCTTATTTTTAATATTATTTTAAAAAATATGCTTATTCCAAAGATTTGGAAAATTACAAAAATTTGTCCAGTTTTAAAATCCGCGGTTCCCTTGACGCGGTTAATTTGTGGCCTAACAGCAATGGGCTGAAAGTGAATATCAGTGAATGTAAAATTTCATCATTTTCTCGAAAATTGTTTCCAATTCATCATAGTTATACATTGGAAGGTCAAATTCTAGATAGATGTGCTGAGTTTAAGGATCTGGGGGTACTTTTCGACTATAAGCTGTCCTTCTCTGAACATATTATAACTTGTATTACGGCTTCTGCTTCTAGGATGCTGGGTTATTTGGTCAGAAATTGGGGCAGCTTTGTTAATCTTGGCACAATGAAAACGCTATACTACTCCTTTATTCGCTGTAAACTGAAATATGCGTCTATAATTTGGTCTCCTGTGTACATTAATTCTATTGTCGACTTGGAGGCAGTTCAGAGGAAATGTTTGAAGTATATGTACTTCAGATGTTATGGGCAATATCCTTCTAGAGGCTTCGACCATTCCATCCCAACCAATAGTTTGGGAGTTGAATTATTGAAGTTGAGGCGTGAACGGTTCAGCCGAACGTTTCTCTTCAAAATTTTGCAGAATTCGATTGACTCACCATTTCTTCTCAGCAAAATAAATATTCGCGTACCAAGGCCTGGTCTGAGGCAGAATAATACATTTTATGTCACTTACAGCAGATCAAATGTTATGTCACGTTCTCCTATCAACTGTATATGTAATCCTTAAGATGGTTGTTGCGGTCGATGTGATATCTATTTTGATCGGCTATCAATTATCTTGGCATGCCACTCAGAACAGCGCAATGGGGTGTCGTGATATTTTACTGAACTTCTGTTGTCTACATATGACTTAGTTATAAATATTATTCCAATTTTAGTTGTTTCATTTTTTTACTAGATAGTACTATTGCAATCGATTTTAATTTTATTTTTATTCTTCGAACATATTTCGTTACTATATGGTCAACTTCTGCTGACCATACGTAACTTTGTAATAGACAATATTTTATTTTATTTTTAGTTACCTGGTTATTGTTCAAACTATTTCAATTCATTCTAAATTAGTTTTTTCGTTGTATATATTCGCTTATACTCTCTTTTTTGTTTATTTTTCTCGTTCAGTTTTTATTATTTATTATTATTTGTGTACAATTTGTTATTTTTCTCTGTAATTAGGTGTATATCTGTTGGGAATAAATGTATTATTATTATTATCAATCCTGAGGGCGCTTTCTTGGTCTTACCCTGTCTCTGGGCTCCCAATCACCAACCACAGCTGACCAACGCTCATCTCTTGTTCGGCCTAGATGGCCTACCCATTTCCACTTTGAAAAAAAAAAAAATATATATATATATATTTAAGAAAATGAACACTAGAACATTCATTTGAAAAATTGAAATTAATCAAGAGAATGTTATAACAGAGCTAGATATATGAACGTGTACGATATATCACATATCTAGTGTGCTGTAACATTCTCTTGATTAATTTCAATTTTTAAAATGATTTCTAGAAAATATTTCATTCAGGATTGAAAAGGACAGCCGATAAAAAAACTTATTATTTGCCAACGTTCCGTCATATTTTATTCACATTTTCAATGCTAAAATAAGATGGACAAATTAGAAAAATCTTGAAATATATGAAGAATCACAAAAGTGGAATAAATAGAAGAGATAAAATAGTAAAATAAGCAAATAAATAAATAGAGTAATAGAACAAAGTACACACCTTCAATTATTATATTCGATACTATACAATTCCATTCATATACTACCTACCATGTTTTGTTTGTGTTTTTGACGACATGTGTTGTGGCCTTCTGCATCTCATTCATTGTTATTGTCGCTTTCATTTCGAAAGCGTCCAAAGGTTTCGCTTGTATACTGTTAACTAACTGAAGTTGTATAGTTTGTTTTATTATGTTTTTATTAATAAATTATGTATTTGTCCACATTTATGATATTTTTTACATTTTCTTTCTGATTTGTCCATCCTATTTTAGCCTTGAGAATGTCAATAAAATTTGTCAAAACGTTGGCGTATAATTAGTTTTCTGCCTGCTGTCCTCATCAATCAAGAATACATATTTATAATAATATTGAAGGACAAGAGAACCAATTGAAATATTAAACGAATATTTGATTTTAGATTTTTAGATTTGATTAGGCAATGCAAGTCCGACCAAAAAGTGAAACGAAATTTGCAATTGGATTTACAGAGGGAAGTGCTTTCAACACTGGACAAACATAGGAGGTAAAAAGAATATTTCAAAAATATCTAGTAATTTATTGATTCTTCTGGTTCCATCTACCTGCCTATCTAGGCAGGTTTCCTCGAATCCCAAAAAAAATCGTCCAAAACAATTTTTTTATAATAGAATTAGTAAATACCGTCATTTTCAATTCTCGTCATGAAGGTTTATTTGTTATTCTTTTGTTATTTCACCCCCTGTTTACAATATTTTTCATTTGGAATATATTCACAAGCATCTGGTATAACCGACATGTTTATTATTCTTGATATTACATTAAAAACGCTTCAGAAATTCATTAAAATCTACGTGATTAAGAGTTGTGGCATCTTGTTTTTTTAGGGTTTACTGAAAATTGCCGTCGATATTTTTCCTTTCATCTAGGAAACCTAATTAAAGGGTTTCCTGATTAAAATATTCTTTATATAATCTGTGCTTCGTTAAAACTCGAAGAGATGACTAGAATAAGATTTTCATAATGAAATTATATTATTACATTCAATTAAAAACTGCTGAATATTGGAATTCCGTTAAGTTACACTGTGTTGATTTTAAATTCGCAAATAAGATATTTGAAACGTTTTCGTCAGAGAAACAGATATAACCGAATTTAATTTCCATGTCATAAACTGTGGATGATAAAAAATTTATAAGAATCGAAAATAAAAATAAAAGGTATTCGCAATTAATTTGTGGAAATACGTTTCACGACTGAAACGTATTTTCTCGGAAATGAGTAACAATTTAGTTGTACAAGCGTTCTTAATTAATACCAGAAATACGAGACGCTGAACCTTTCAACTATCTGAAGAAAAAGTAGAATATAGAAAATTATGCTATTCAGTTTACAGATATTGCAGAGACAGAAAATTTTCATTTGAATCAAAAAAAGTCAAGAGAAACTTTTTAGATGTTATAAATATAGTTCTCTCAATATCCAAGTAGCATAAGTATTAGACCAGGGTCGATAATTTTAGTAAATATTAGTAGGATGAAAACCGTCAAAAAAAGGCGAGAATATAACAAAAATTGAAGGAAAAATAAATTACGGGCGATCTGAGGTCGGGAAGAGCAAGGGGTGAGTTTTTAAGGGTAAAAAACGGTGTACCTACCTCGATTTCCGGCAAAACTGCAAGTCCTAAGGAAAAAAATCAAATGATAAAGTTAATTATTTATTAAAATTATTTTATTATTATTATTATTATTAAAATGAATAAAGGTAATAAAGAAACCTACATCTTTTGTAATCACGCTTTTTTCACATAACCTCAAAATTTATGTGAAAAATTCAAATAATCAAGTTTTTGGTTTTTTATCTTTATCTTATACAAAAAAAAATTTTTTTTCACGAAATTTGGTGAAAACTTACCTTTCTATGTCCTAAAGATACTGTAAATTTTTGATTTGAAATATTTATTTTTTCACCTTATTTTGACTTAATATCGAAAAAACACTCTAATTTTCAATCGAAAATTCTCACGTCAAAATATCAGCTTTTTAAAAAAAGTCGCGGAGTTTTTTGTTCGTTGATATCTCCACTTTCTGATAAGGTAAAAAAATATATACAATACTATGGTAAATGTTCTCAGAAAATGCAAAGAAAAGAAAAAAAACTAATACGAACTTTTTTTCCCCCCTTTAAATCCTATATTTCTTGCAATCTTTATGATTTATGGATTTGTAATTTTTTTGTTTATCAATATATCATAGAATCTTACGTTTTTCAAGTAATTAAAGTGTGAATTTTACTAAATCGCTCAAAATTGTACATAGAGATTAAAAAAAAAATTTCGTATTCGAGTTCTTTCTTTGCATTTTCTGAGAACATTTACTATAGTAATGTATGTATTTTTCTACATTACCAGAAAGTAGAGATTTCAACGAACAAAAAACTCCCCGACTTTTTTTAAAAAGCTGATATTTTGATGCGAGAATTTTCGATTGAAAATTAGGGTGTTTTTTATGATAGTAAGTCAAAATGAGGTGAAAAAATAAATATTTCAAATCAAAAAAATTACAGTGTCTTTAGGACATAGAAAGGTAAGTTTTAACCAAATTTTGTGAAAAAAAATGTTTTTTTGCATAAGATAAAAATAAAAAACCAAAAACTTGGTTATTTGAATTTTTCACATAAATTTTGAGGTTATGTGAAAAAAGTGTAATCACAAAAGTTATAAAACTTTGTCATTTAATTTCTTTCCATAGGACTTGTAGTTTTGCCGGAAATCGAGGTACACCGTTTTTTACCCTTAAAAACTCACCCCCTTCCACTTCCCGACCTCAGATCGCCCGTAGTTTATTTTTTCTTTCATTTTTGTTATATTCTCGTTCTTTTTAACGGATTACTATAATTTTTTTTTCACTTTTCACCATTTTCAAAATTATCGACCCTGGTCTATATGTACATAATGTAGATCTGTATTCACTTGCTGACGAACAACACGATGACACAAGTTATTGGTCGGACTTTCATTGCCAACACATTTTTAATTCAAAGTTCTCAATGGAGAAGTTTATAGACAAGGGAAGTAAGATGAAACTACTTCCCAGATTTTAACTCATTTATCCATTTTTAACGTAGTTTAATGAAAAACACTTTCCAAACTGATATGAGAAAGTGCCTGTCTAAAAACAAAGTACGTATTGAAAAATTCATACTTAAATGTTGATAAATTCATTCAGAATTTTATGAAATTTAATGAAAGGTAAGAAACTTTTTTATATTAAACTAAAGTTGTTAATTCCAGAGCTGAATTACATATTATTTACAATAACAGAGGCGCAGTAGCCGGACGATATAGTGCCCATATAACGCTTTCGGCTTACTAGTGCTGGTGGGTTCGATACACACCGTGTTCTTGTGTCATTCTGAATCGCAGTTAGGTTGTCTAAACATTCGAGCTATATAGTCTCTGACCTTCGATTCTTCAGAGCCATAATAATAATGATAATTTATTGTGTATCAAGAAATTGGGAAGCAAACTAACGTCATAAATAGTCTACAAGCATTATCCAAAACGAACATTAGATTAAGAAAACTTCGGGGCAGATGTTTCGAACATAAAAAGATTGAAAGAATAAATAATGAAATCAATAGATGAAATGTTGATTGTGTGTTATTTCTCCTTAAATAGAAACTTCAATAAGGTACAAGTCTTAAAACTAATGAATTTATAGTAATACTAGTTTCGTCTATTACTTGATAATGCTGCAATGGGCGAAACTAGTTTTTTACAATTCAGTGGACTTAAGACTTGTACCTGATTGAAGTTTCATTTTCAATAAAAAATTTGTGAAAAAGAACAATTTATTACGGCCACCTATTTTGCTTCACTCTCGTGACGTCGAACTGATTAGTATCCCTTTTTTTGAATTTCTTTCTTTCTACCCTCTTGTGCAACAAAGTTATCCTCAACGTGAAACAAGTGTGATATTCGACTTCAATATCTGTGGAATTATGGATTATTGAATCAGTGCCTAAGAACTTACACCTCAAAAACAAAGGATTTTGAGGTGGAACCCTTACCCAAGAAAGGTGAATTTCAACTATGAAATGAAGTGCGAATTATTTAAATTACAGAAAAGTCAATTTATATATCTTGAAAATATATCGATAATGGGGATCTTGACAATTTTTCGGAAACCGATTTTCTTTCAAGACTGACTCTTGTTCATCATAAAAAACTATATTTTATTCGAAATGTAACTGAATTATTAAAATGAAAGAAAAAATTATCAAGAAATTAAAATTTTTCCCCCAATACCGAGTGATGTCATTAACCCTAAACATCGTCCGCTATTCATGAGTTAGGTTCATGAGTTTTCTTCATACGAAAGTGAATACAAACGATCAAAATGAACGCAAAGTTTTACAAATGCAGTGCTGTGCCCATATGTAAGAGTACAACGATTACTACACCAAAAAATTGTCAATTCATGTTCCAAAAGATAAAAAATCAGGAGAAAGTGGTTAAGACTTGCTAGAAGAGATATGACAGCATTAGTAACAAAACCTACAGCCTATTTCAGTGAGGATCACTTCGATGTTGCACAATTATGGCATTGTGAGCTGACAACAGCACCATTTTTTTCGTCAACAATAACAGTGACAGCGTATGACTCAGAGCGAACTTTGTGTTCAGGACTTATCCGACATTTAATGGTACACAAACCTAGTGTTTCTAATTGGATAATGCAATTTGGCGCCTCTCGAAATGCACTTTTTGTTATAGTGAGCCCAACAGCATCATCGCTATACAATTTTCTTGAAGATCTGAAACTTCCAACCACACAAACTATTGCAAATTCATCATATTTTTCTGCATATAACCTTACTTTGTAAACAGTTATTTGAGAGAAATCGTCTTCAAAGTCTAAGCAATCCAGATAATATAAGATATATATATATATATATATATATATATATATATATATATATATATATATATATATATATATATATATATATATATATATATATATATATATATATATATTTTTTCCATGCAGGTATAACATTATCTATTACTTCTCTGCTATTCAGGGTATTAGTTGATAGTTATATAGTATTAAACGTGAAACTGTACTTAACAAAGATGCTCCTAGATTCCAAGTACAAAACTCGTCATTCGTTGGAAAAAATATTGCTACTATCAAAGAATCTTTGGCAAGTTGAAATTATTTGCTTTCATGAATGCAGTCTCCATGTGGTATTATATATTGAGTAATTAATTCACAGTTATTTCGTCGATATGAACACAAACCCAGAAATGGAGACATTAAACAAACAGCATTTGCTGCTTCTTTGTAATTGATGACGTCATGTGATAAGATTGGCGTTTTCCGTGACGTGACAATATGCGAAAAAACAGTTTTTAATATTAATTTTATTAAATTCAATATGATAAAACAAACTTTTAAAATGTGCTTTTCGAGATTATAATAATAAAAAATTTGATAAAATCAACACTAAACATTAATTTGTGATTAGTGTCAATATCCCTATTCATTTTGTTGATTAAAAAAGCAGCTGTTCTGCATTTTGCATTTATGAATGTGAATCGAGCGGTTTTTTATTTAAGATAGTTTATCATGGTACTGCGATTGTTTACTCGTAAGTATCCAGTGAGAGCCAGCTTGCTTGAGTGATTGCCACAAAGTTTGATTCTATCTTCAAATCAATTTTTGATACAAGTGGAAGGCCTTTCTCGTCAAAATAAAACTTCAAGCCTTCCTTAACTCAGCCTGACAAAAGTATTGTTATGTAGACGATAGTTTTTTGAAGTCTCTAGTAAGGATTTGAATATGCTCTACATTGTCATCATGTTACGCAGTTTGATTCTTGAAATTTTGATTTTCACTCTAATACAGAGTGCAGTGGTTGAAACAAAAACTTATGTGATAGGTATATGCTGGATAATATCAAGTGGACGAACACAATTTATGCTCGGAAACTGCTTTTAAACTATAACCATATTGGGCGAGGAAAATTAGAAGTAATATTGAAAAAATTATCGTAATTTATGTTCCCAATTTATTGAATTTGGTGGGAAAATATTTAATGATGAATGAAAAACGATGCTAATTTTTACGTATAGTTCCTCCTTGTGTATTATATGGATGGAGAAAAGAAAATCTCAACTAAATTCCGAATGAGAAAGAATTCAAGAACTTAATTATAGAGCTTAAAAAGCTGGAACATTTAACAAATCCTTGAAAGAGCCTGTTAGAAAGAGTAAATGAAGAAGGAGCTCTACCTTTTCTGGGACATTTATGCGAATAAGAATATATGAATATATTATCTCATAACTAGAACATTGTTGAATATATTAAAAGACTTTCAAAAGATATTTGAGAGAGAAAATTCACTCGTAACAGAAGGCTGGTTTTCTATATGAACTCCAAAATCCATACTTCTGTATTCGAGATGAAGTTCTGGACTGGTAAAAGAGAATGTAAACATAAATTCAAATATGTTTTTCGAAACAATTGAAGAATAATTCAAATAATCTATCTATCTATATAATACAGTATGTTATGCAACACACATTGATGTAGGAAGTGTTGCCTAGCACTCATAAAATGAATAATGGCTTAATTATTTGAAATTTTTTTTTTTTGTATTATCGAATTTATTTTCTGCCACAATATAATGAGAGAGATTAATTGTTTTCAATAAAGGTTTTCTAAGCAGCAAAAAGATTTGAAGAAAATTTCTCTTTCATATCTCTTGGGGTCATTATTAATATGGAGGGAATGAACTGAACTGTTGTTACGCCGCTTTTATTTCACATATTTTTCACGGTTTTTTGTCAATTGTATCACCATGGCGCATGTTCCAGGTTCCTATTTGCTTATCAACTGTTTTGAAAGAAACTAAAATGTTTCCACAATGAATTATTATAAAAATATTATATACGCAAGTATATAATACTTTTTTAGCGAAATCGAATGGAAGGTTCAACTTGATCGATTGTATTTTGGCATATAAACCTTTGATTATTTCATATGTTACAATAAATTGATAAAAGTCGCCTAATATTATATCTGAAAACTTGAGAATTTACGCCTGGAACACGCAACCCTAAAAACACAAACCACCAAGTAGAATTGCCTACCTGATTGAACCCATAAACATCTTTGCACACAACTTGACTCTAATAATGTGTTACGCTCTGTTTTATCAGAATGAGTATTTGTCCTTATATATTTATAAAACATTTTATTGGATGAGTGTCGAAGTTTTGTACTATAATCAGTTTTGAAGATTTAGTATTGAACTCGAAAAATAACAAAATGTTGAATTTTATGTCTTTGATAAGGAATAAAAACTGTGTATACCTATGTACAACATTTTAATATACAGTTAAAAAACATTATATAAAGTTTATTCATTAGATGAACATGTAATAAAATAATAATGTCTGATGTGAACAGATAAAATAACTGATACCGACAATAAACCTATATTATAATTCTATAACACCGAATAAAAATAAAATTAGAGCGTACCATCTTTAAACTGTAAAACTTCTTTGACATTGTCAGTATTGTCACGATTGAGATTAAGTAAATAGGCCATGTTAGAGTTTAAAATTATATATTGATATAATATATAATTAAATTCATTACTTATTTATATCCAGTATTATCATAATAAATTCATTAATTTTAATATCATTATATATTTCATATATTTCAAATATGAAATGATATACCTATGGTAAATGTAATGAGAATTCTAAATTTTACTTTGGAAATTTTCTATATTCCTTGTAATGAGGAAACCGTATCAATTGTCGAACCGTCTTGTTGTTCATTGAACTGTAGAATTATGCAGCGTATTAGGTACTATTCAGATTATCGAGCGAAACATCTATGGATGAAATTCTCCTCAAAAGAAATCAACATTGAAATCAACAGCAAGAACTCAGGGTGACTCATATTTAAAATACACGAATATTCATAAGTGAATAGAAACAGCTGATGAATAAGTTTTGTAATATTTAATAAATGAATTAATAAAACAATGAATTAAATAACAGTGAATTGAAATCAAAACACTTGACTTGAGTTTTACCGAGTTTATTAACACTTCTACAAATGTTTCGGGTGGTTAACCCATTATAAGGAGTAATAACAATATTAACTCATTGGCAATAGTTTATAACATAAAAAATCATATATATATATATATATATATATATATATATATATATATATATATATATATTATATTTTATAATAATATCTATTTCTTTTGTTTTAATCAGAATATATAAAATATACTTCGGATAAATGTTATCGACCAAGCATATCTAATTGAACAAATGATTTTATTCTTGAACTTTTAGTATGCTAAGTAAATAAATACGACAAATTTTAGTCTCAATATTTAGCCATTCATTTGACAGCTTCTTCAGGACAAAACAACAAAGCGGAGCAAGCAAAGTGTGATTGTCAAACTACAGACATATAACATTAATCTTCGTAAAATTTCGTAAATAAAACTATCGAGCACGCAAGAAACACAAATCAACTAATGAATTTAACTTTAATCTCAAATGAAGGAAGACATTTTCACCGACAAAGAAGACAAAGCACAAAAAGAACAAATAAAAAGGCAAAAATCAACATAATTTATATATATATATATATATATATATATATATATATATATATATATATATATATATATAATATATTATAAATATATATATAATATTATAAATGTTCCAGAAGACGAATGTTCTGCGTTATCAGAAATGATATTCTGCATATCTCAATAGATGTTACTATAATTGGTTTGTATCAGTTTTAAAACTCATTGAACAAGACGGTCAATCTTGGGCCATTTCATCTCCTTCAAAATCCAGAGAAGTGACTATGAAGATTTGGATACATGGAAAAATTGGTAAGTCAGAGGAGCCACCGCAACCCCTTCTGATAATGAATGCGAGCTTGTTTTTACATGTACCTAGTAAATATATATGTTTTTCATTTGTAATGATGTGCAACACATATTCTAGGTTCAGAAATATTAGAGTAAATTCCTTGAATATAGCTTTTCGTTTCTCAAACAAAGTATTATATTCTTTGGTTTTTTTCGTACGTTTTCTGCAAAGCTTGAGAGATCTGCTAACTTTGTTGAGTCCAATAAAATTTCGATGCTTAAGAATGGCAAGTATCACTTCGAAATATCCACTCATCTTAGATTGATTAATTCAAGAATCACATTTTTCCATGAAACTTCAAATTAAAATATGTATCGTTCAATATCCAATTGGATTCAAACACTATATAAAACACTTCTACCAAAGGATGAATTGAAAACAATTTCACATTCGATAAACTTGTAGTTAAAATGAGCGGTTTTCATTCCTGGAAAGAAGAACAGTTGGCTATTGAGCAAGATTTTGGGACAGGCCCATTTACTTCTAAGAATTCCAGGTAAATGTAATCCGACTGCCGAAATTCCAAGAACTTTTGATTCATATTCAATCAAAACTTATTTTGTTATTTCATCGTTACTTCATAGAAGATTCCGACTAATATTATTATTTCTCGCAGATTTAAATGAAATAATTCTCTGGTATAACAACCAGAATGTCACGGGTTGAAATGGTTCAATATCATTTCCGCTTTGAAATGTCAATGTCATGGCTATTATTTTGCAAACTATCGTCTCCAACTTTGGCGACGTCGATATAACTGAAGATAATTGAAGCAGCTGCAAACGAAACGTCCGTTTTAACTCGTGCAGACGTGACAGCTTGGATTTAAGATGTTATTTTAATTAAGAATTTATTCTCTCTTCAATGCTCAATAGCAAGTAAATTGCGGAATCCAAATGCAATATACCAATTCAATCGTTGAGTCTAAAAAGGAAAAAGTAGAGGTATATTAATAAAAAAGGGAATATAAGCCGAAATTTCAAATTCAAACTTTCAATTTATCTTTGTTTCATGAGAAACGACATTAAAACCAATTAAAGTTAGTACAGATTTCCAACATTCAATCAACTTGTTTATACAATCAAAAAATAAATTATATTATCAATTCATGAACATGTCAGCTGAAAAATAATCAAATTTTATTGAGAACTAAAGGACCCGGAGAACTTTGTACGCTCATACATATTTTCGAAAATCCTGAAAGACGTGTTCTACTATTGTTCATATACTATTAATGTTTTTAGTATTGGCCCCAATGTGGAGCCCAGAGAACTCCCATGAACTAAGGAAATTCTACACTCTAAATAAAATCAAATAATTATGATAATAATAAAAATTTTTATTTTTCAACACTCTATATGGCTTACATTAATTTTTTTTTACAATAAGTAATCTCAAGTTAACTAATTATGTCACTGAAGTTTGAAATTTGTACGTGAACGTGAGTAATTTAAAATATATAAACTTTACTAATCATTATATAAACTTGAACCAAAATAAAAAACCCTAATGGACATTATATAAACTTGAAACAAAATAATAAAACTAAAGATAAATAACAAAGTACAAAAAGTGGTAGCGGTTCTAATTAATCTATAAAGGATATTAATTACTGAAATAAAAAGAAAGAAAGTAATAGTAACTTCTTAATACTAATTGTGGAGATATTATATTATTAATACAATTCAAATAAAATTGCTTCTCTTCAAAAATTTTAGTCCAATAGTCTTATTAGCTCTTGGTACAGGCAACATATTTTTGCTTCTACGGTTCGTAGTATCTGTGGTGAATGGCACAGTCTTATTTTGTTCTTCTGTGAAACTCATATAAGTATTCTTGCATAGTTGAATTCTAAGTGTAACATCCTATGGGCAGATAATTCTAGCAGATTCTATTTGAACTTAATCGGCAAATTTACCTCGTTTACAGTGCATTCAAAAACGGATGTAAGATCCACTTCTGCAGAGCAGTTTTCCGTTGTCGCTTGCTCAGAGAATTAGTGATACAATTTTTTCAATAACAGACTGTGTCGACAATGAATCAAGTCATCAAATCGTCAATCAATCGAAGTTATTTTGGTTTATAGACGACGTCCTCAAGTCAACTTTTTTGTGGAGCCATGTATTTTGTCTTTTGCAGTGATGACATTTTCGCCTCACACTTGAAAACTTTCAATTTAAATGCTCAAATGAGAAGAACTCATTTGATCATTGAAATATCGTTATAATTAGTTCTTCCTTAAACGGGTGATTTTTTAAGAGTTATGTTTTTCAGGTTGACGGCGCTGGTTGGTAATGGCATCCAAACGTCATCTGTCAAAGTGAAAAGTTTTCAGTATACTCCGCCATTTCATCGCGGAAAGACTTACAAACGAGCAACGATGGCAAATTGTTGAAATTTAGTATCAAAATCCGTGCTCTGTGAGAAATGTGGATCGTTTGTTACGAGCATATTATGGTCGTCATAATCAATCTGGTGAATCAACAATTCGTGCTGTTATCACCAAATTTCGCACCAAGTTCACTTTGTTGGACATTAAAACATTGTCTCGCATGCGTACAGTGCGTAATGAAGAGAATATTGCAGCCGTAGCGTACAGTGTTAACGAGGATCGTGAAATGTCAGTTCGTCGCCATTCTCAGCAATTGGGCATGTGTTACTCAACCACATGGAAAATTTTACGTGTTTATTTGGGTTTGAAAGCCTATAAAATTCAACTTCTGCAAGAATTGAAGCCGAATGACCTACCACAACGTCTAATTTTTGCGGAATGGGCCTTAGAACAGCTTAATGAAAATTCGCTGTTCATCAAAAAATTGTGTTCAGCGATGAGGCTCATTTCTGGTTTAACGGTTATGTAAATGAACGAAACTGTCGCATCTGTAGTGATGAACAGCCACATGCCATACAAGAATTATCGATGCATCCCGAAAAAACGACAGTTTGGTGTGATTTAGGTGGCATCATCGGTCCATTTTTCTTCAAGATGACCGTGGGAAAAACGTTAACATTGCCGGCGAACAATATCGAACCATGACACGCAACTCTTTTTTGCGCCAGTTGGCCGAGTTGAACTTGGTTGACATGTGGTTTCATCAAGACGGTGCCACATGCCACACATCTCTTGACACAATGGATATGTTGAAGGACGAATTTGGAAGCAGCTTATCTCTCGAAATGGCCCTGTGAATTGGCCGCCAAGATCATGCGATTAGATTATTTCTTGTGGGGTTATGTAAAGCCGTTAGTGTATGTGGACAAGCCGAACACGATTGAAACCTTACAAGATAACATAACACGAGTAATTCGTGGGATACACGCCGAAATCCTTGAAAAAGTGACGCAAAATTGGAGCTTGGAGCCGCGGACAACATTTACATGAAGTTATCTTCAAAATGTAGATGGCAAAGGCCAAGATATCAATTTCAATAAAAATTTTGAATATATGATGCAAATTGAGTGTTTTATTCGATTTAAAAAAAACTACGCCCTAAAAAACACCCATGTTTATACATGACCTCAAAAATTACATCAGAAATCCTGAATTCTATTCGTTAAAATATGAATATCTGGAAACTTTATTTAAATTATGCATCTCTTTTAAACGATATGTATTGAGTTTTTTCACATCCTTCTTGACTAAATCGCAAAAGGTTACAATTGAAAATTCAATATGGCGGTTAAGTCTATATAATTTCAATTTCTCTTGGTTACGGACCGACGCATAACACATGAACGACTGAACCGATTTCGTTAATTATTTCTGTGTTGTGTTCATCATTATCAGGGGAAGTTTTTTATAAAAAAATCGAGGAAATTCCTCGGAAAACTAGAATATTTGAGGATACTCAACCACCATATGGAATTTTCTAATTTTCATCGAAATTTCCAAGAATTTATTTTTTCATTATAATCTTCTCATAACATTAGCAAACACAACGAAAAAAGAATTAGCGCAATCGGTCCAGCCGTTCAGACTTGTTGCCGTGACCAATGGAAATAGGGATTCAGTTTCATATTTATAGACAAATCAAATTATTTTCAAGCAGAATAATTCATTCAATTTTGAAAAATTTCAAGAGTCATTCATTTAGTTGAGATTGCATACATTTAATCACCCATCAAAAGTGGAATCAAATATTCAAATACCTCAAGTTTCAAGAGCGAGTTTCGAGCCCCTCAACAATATCTTTAACGCCATCCCTCGTGAAAAGTCATTTGTAAACTAAGAGGGACGGACTGAATGTAAAAAGTGCGACTCCGGGATGAAATCACCACTTCTGTCTTTTTATCGTCAATTTGGAACCTCTCGAGCCGCTGCGCCAAGTTCCCGAATGACCCGTTCCTGTTTTTCACCCCCAACTTTCGGTGACAGCGTCCCTGGGGTAGGATTGGGAGATATGATTGATGGTCCGGCAAAAGGAAATCACCCTAGGGAGACAGCAAGGAACGGAGTAATTCCCCCCGACAGCTGCAAGCCATGCAAGTGGTTGCAAGTGATGAACCGGACCGGGTATGCGGTAGGTGCACATTCGTGAAAAAGTCGACAAATGGGAAAGTACGGGAGATGGTGCGTCTGAAGATGGTTCTTGCAAATGATGATATCTGCTACGAACCCAAACCAAGGATGTTCTTGATTGGCAATAAATAAACGATATATTTATTTGAGGACCAAAATTTTAAAAACATAGTAGTAGGAAATAAACCAGAATTGAGTATATAATTCAAGGATCGTAAGTTTTAGGGAGAATTTTTCCCGCCACTTAAGGTGAAAGTACATCACTTCAATGAAATGGGACAAAAGAGGGCGATGTATCTGCAATATAATGTTATAGAAAAAGATATTGTCACGCATGCTCTCTTGGTAGATGCAAGTATAATACGTTTATGTGATCAGTATTGCCATCATGCGTTTTGTGAAAAATTCCTCCATTTATTGTCCATTTTCACTATAATTTGTGCACTGCTGAACTGCATTCTTTTAATTGAAGATTCGATCCTTTGATACTCGCTTTGTTCAAATGACCAGTCAAAATTTTTTTGGATAATTAATAATACATGTTCAATAAATAACTGAATACAACATATTAAATCTGATTGTGATTGAATATATTCGTAACGTAACGTACCCTACAAAAATTTGCTTCCATTAACTTTTCACAGGTTTTTTGTAATATGGTTAGTATAGTTATATAGTGAGTGACTGAGAATAAATTCTCGCTTAACTCTTGGTGAAACATAATTCAATATTAAATTAAATTAAACACTTGTGTTAATGTTTCACGATTATATTTAACAATATCAAATAGTCAACATGTTTCGAGCGTGAGCTCATCTTCAAGACTAAACAGTTTCAGTTTTGAAGAGTTGGTTTAGTTGGTTTAGTCTTGAAGATGAGCTCACGCTCGAAACATGTTGACTATTTAATATTGTTAAATATAATCGTGAAACATTAAGCCAAGTGTTTAATTTATTTTAACATTATATAGGTAGGGTTAGTCGATTCTTGTTAAACGTCAATATATTCACTATTATGTCGGGCTTCCATTGCCTATAAATTCAAGTTCAAATTCTAAACCAATGACTTTAACTGATTAAATAAATTGAATGATAAATTCATCGAAGTGAACTAGAAAAAAGTGGAAAAAGATTAATGATCAGTTTACTGATAGCAGAAAGAAAACTTTCTGATTGAAGTGAAACATAATTAAATGAAATGCAAATTAAATAAAAATACAGTAAGATAAAATAAAATGAATAAACTCTTAGCGCAGATAAACAAACTAGGGTTGAATCAGAAATAGGATCCATACGTCGTTTCGGTTATTAATCTATCTCCAAGCGTTATCAAGTTCAAATCTTCATAGTGGTTGAAAATAACGTATGTTTTCTAATAAAGTAGTCTCTTGATGATGAAATGAAGCTAACGTTGTTTCATTGGAAATAGCTACTGAAATTCTACCATAATAATTCGATGGAAGAAGAATTTGATTCTTGAATAGCAGGAGAAAAGTTGCGAACTATGAGCATATATTATTTTCTAAATTCTATGAATGTATGATGTAATGTTTGTGATGATTAATCTGTCAATTCCCAAATTTATATCATCGTGTCATCTGTTTAATCTTCGACATGTTTATTATTTTTTTATCAAAAAACCTGTCTGCGAATCGTAATACAGATATTAGTCTTATTGCAGTTAAGTTCTAGTTTTCTCGTATTATCTACTGAATAGCCTTCCATATTTGTTATTGTGCATCTCTTAGCTGCACTTTGCTTATCTGTAACTCTTAGCTTAGGAAATAAGAGAATGAAATACGATACGTTTGATACGAATTTCAAAATTTTACACAATATAGAGAAAAGTATGGTTGTCGTGATGAAACTGATAATAATAAATCATTACGCTCATCTTAAGACTTATTATCTTGTCTTGGATAATGGTTTGCACGTTGCAGGAATGTTCTTCGACCAGTCATGAGCATTTGATTGTTTACAATTTCCATTCATTCAAAGTAAATGTATAGTATAGTTTCAGAGGTTTTTCTGGGTTGAATCTCTTGTTTCTTGTCTGGCCGTCATTTATTTGTTGAAAAAAAAATTATAGATCTGGAAATTATCCCCCTATCTATGAGAGTAACTCAGGGTTCTGTTTTGGGACCCTTAATATTTTTATTATTTGTTAATTATGTTCCAGATTATATTAAAGCTGAATCTGAATCATTCTTTTCGCTGACGACACGACGATGAGGGTATCAGCTAAGACAGAGAACGAGCTTGATCATAAATGCAGGAAACTTATCGAACAATTTTCAGATTGGTGTTAACGAAACTCTCTGATGCTGAATATAGGGAAAATTCAAGTTATCCATTTTCAACTGCTGGAATCTATTTTCCACGCACCTGTTGTTACTGAGTATAGAGACCATCCACTTGAGTCAGCTGGCAGCGTTAACATTTTAGGTGATCATGTTGACAGCAATTTGAGATGACATTGTCATATTGAATATCTCAGCAAAAAATTGAATAGTTCATTTTTTGGTATTAATCGACTCAAGAACTCGCTACCTCTGGATGGGTTGCTTACTGCTTATTACGCTCTGGTTTTCACCCATTTGAGGTATAATGTAGTTCTATGCGGCCATTCAGCAGCGAGTGCCAGAATTTTGTTTAACGCAAAAAAGATCTATTCGATTAATTTTCAATCTGAAGCCACAAGAATCATGCAGGCCGATTTTCATCAAGCACAAGATCCTAACGCTGCCATGTATGCATTTTACAGTTTCTGCTGTTTGTTCGCAGTAAACTGTTAGAGCTTGATACAACTTCTAGTTTCCACAGCTACATCACGAGGCATAATTTCACCATCTTCAATTCAAACACTTGAACTTATGATTATTGGGAAATAGTAGAAATAAATCGGCTTAAAATTTCTGGAAATTTTCTCAATGAACAGATAGAATTGAACAATTCACCCTTGTTAAACCTTTTCAGGTGATAGAAATTATATGTCAAATTGGAATATCTTAGGTAAAACCAAAGTCATAGAATCCCAAATTCTCTGATATTTATACCTGTGTTTTTCGAAATGTTGTTACTATTCTGTAAGCATCTGAAGAAGTCGTTTGTAACGACGAAACGCGTCATGCTAGTCAATAAAGTGTAAATCATAAATTAAAGTGTTTGAATTTAAGTTTATATTCAATTATAATGGATTTACATCAAGTAAACGCCAACACTATCAAATATTATTATTATTATTGAATGTTAAATTATTGTTATATTTGGAACATTGTTGGTTATCGATGAGCTCAGTTAGGTATATTATAGCTCATGTTGTCATTTTTTGACAATGTTAAGATGATACTGATTTTTATTAACTTTATACATGGTTGGTCAGATAAACAAGAAGAATGCCCAATAATTTGAAAAATTTCTTGTGAGTTGGATTTAGATTCTGTCAAATTGCTTGTAGCCAGGGAGAGGTTTCAATCATTTGTTATTTTTACTCTATTAATCCATATACTTTGCGCGTTTAGACATGTCCACTTACTGCGTTTCATGACACCAATTCGACAATACCTGTACCGGGGCAGGTAGAGATCGTAATGCGTCGAGTCTTCCGCTTATAATTAGCATAGAATGAATCTCAGACAGTCAGTCAGCTCTTCTATCTTTGGAAAAAATAAAAACTAATAACCAATTTACAGTAATCCAAAGAAATATATTAGAAAGTATATATCTTCTGGAGAGTAAAGGAATATCGGTACAATTTATGTGGGTGAAAACACATGTCGGAATTACATCTAAAGAAATAGTTGCTTCATTAGCAAAAACTGTAGTGAATAAAAATGTGAATGAGACACACAAATGTATGGCTTCGGATTTGTGTGTAACTATTTAAGAAAAGTTATGAATAATTGGCAAGAAAAATATGAAAAAACCTTAAATGGTAAATCATATTTGAGTATTCAGCCTAAACAATTATCTACAGTATGGTTTAGAAACACTGATTAGGGCAGATATTTATTCGTTCTATATTCGTATTTTCTTTTATGAAATAGGTTTTAGAAATTCTGATTTTTGTTGGCTAATGTTTTTATACAAGGCTATAATTTCGAAAAAAAAACGGCATAGAATGACGTCATTATTAGCGCATTGTTGCATGATTGAATTATAAATTTAACTGGGATTAATGAAATTATCCAAGATGTCTGACATGGACGTTTATAGGAATATTGAAATTATCCAAGATTTTACGTTTCTAAAAACATTGACGTTAACAGGAATATTGAAGTATAACTTTGACGGACTAGTGAAAAACCAAGACGTTTAATTTCGTCAAAAATGCGTTACATCAAAAACCAGAATACAAATTATCATGAACCAATATAAATGTAAAGAAAGATTTGCAGACATACAAGAAACCGAATATAAGAAGTAGTCAATATTCCGACCTGAGTTCTCAAGACTTGTATTAAATTTTGTCTGTGCCATAAACAATCGAAGTTTTATCCATTGGAAATGGTGCAACCCATCATGAGAATATCAATGCAGAAGAAGATTTGCAGGCATACAAGGAATTGAATATCAGAAGCAGTCAATATGCCAACATTAAAGCTGAAGACTTGTATTTTGTCTGTGCCTTGAACATTCAAATCAAGTACTGACTATAAATAACTCTCTTGGTATACCCTAGTCTTCATTCTTTCTTTGGATTCATCTAATTTGGATGTAGGTCCTCACTAAACAATTTTAGTAACTTTATATACAAGCCATTGAAAATAGTCTACTTCGTCATGAGCGAATATTAATATAGAGGAAAATTTACAGGCATACAAGGAATTGTATAGGAAAAGCAGTCAATATTCCAACATGAATCCACAAGACATGTACTAAATTTGGTGGTCTATGCCTTAAAAATGAAAGGAAGCACATACTATACCTGTACCAAGTTACTGTATCATTCCAATCAGGAATAGTTTTCAGATGTAGTTTGAGCTTAACATTGTAGTGGGTGCACTGAACACTTATCTGAAAATGTTTTCGTTTAATGTTAACTATTTAGATCCAATGATATATTTCTATCTACCTTGTGTAGTTTTGGAGAATATGGTGTTTGAAATATATGTCATAAATATAATGAATAGGTACTATAAAATAAAAAATTAACACACTTGACGTAAGTTTCCCTGAATATATTAAAAACTCTACATAAGTATCGGGTGGTTAGCCCATTATCAAGAGTATACAATGTCACTAATACAATACAATATTAGAAATATTGTATACGGTGGGTTAACCAACCGAAACATATATAGAGTTTTTAATATACCTACTCAGTGAAAGTCCATTGTGTCAATTTTCAATTTAAAGTTTTTAATATAGTGTTTCGCCAACATATAAGCGAAACCTCCGTGCCATTGAATATAATAAATGTCAACTTAATTCTTGAAATTGACATAGTAAACAGAAAGAAGGTTTTAATGCCAAGCAAGCTTGACAGTAGAAATCTGGTAGGACTTTGTTGGAAGTCCTTCGGTTAGTTTTTGCTATAGTTTTTCACCAGAGCTACGAAACTGGAGTTTTCTGTCTCTGGGGGCAGTTTGAGCAATTATGTTTCAAATATACGTGCCATTCTGATAGTTTGAAACACTTTGTCATTGAATGAGTCTATTTCCTGTATTTTCCTGTATTTCCTGTATATAACATATTCGAAGAACTTCTTCTCGGAAATATTTCCATTTGTCTGCACAACTCCAACCTGTCCGGTAATCGTCCGAAGTATGTTCCAGATCTAGACAATCATATTTTCGTTCGTGTGCCTTTTCGTTAAAGGCACACTTTACTAAACTCATTTCTGCACCTTATTCTTCTGCACTTTTTCTTCCTAATTATGTTTCAAACATAGATCAATTTGAAATCGTAGATCAATTTAAAATCATTGAACATTATTTATACCACGACGTCATCGATATTTTCTCTTATTAATATATCTGGTTTAAAAAGTCTTTGCTATTGGCCACATATATGATCAGTTTCGTAATTCATATTAAAAACAACGTTATTTTGGATCAGTTTCGTATGACTATAACTATAACAATGTTTGGTTTCTTCAGAACGCTCGAAATATTTTTAATATGAAATAATATAAAGTATAAGGGTGCTTTTTCGAGAGTTAAATTTTTCAAGTTGGCGGCACTGGTTGGTAATGGCTCCAAACGTCATCTGACAAAGTGAAAAGTTTTCAGTATACTCTCCCATTTCATCACGAAAAGACCTACAAACTAGCAACGATTGCAAATTGTTGAAATTTAGTATCAAAATTCGTGCTCTGTGAAAAATGTATATCGTTTGTTACGACCATATTATGGTCGTCATAATCGACCCCGTGAATCAATTTTACGTGTTTACAAATTTTACGTGTTGATTTCGGTTTGAAAGCCTATAAAATTCAATTTCTTCAATAATTGAAGCCGATTGACCTATCACAACGTCTAATTTTTGGTAAATGAGCCTTAGAACAGCTTAATGAAATTCCGCTGTTTTATCGAAAAATTGTGTTGAGCGATGAGGCTCATTTCTGATTTAACGGATATGTAAATAATCAAAACTGTCGCATCTGGAATGATGAACAGCCACATGACATACAAGAATTACCGATGCATTTCGAAAAAACGACAGTTTGGTGTGGTTTATGGGCTGGTGGCATCATCGGTCCATTTTTCTTCAAAGACGATCGTGGAAGAAACGTTACCGTCAACGGTAAACGATATCGAGCCATGATACGCAACTTTTTTTTGCCCCAGTTGGCCGAGTTGAACTTGGTTGACATGTGGTTTCATCAAGACGGTGCCACATGCCACACAGCTCGTGAAACAATGGAGATGTTGAAGGGTGAATTTGGTGAGCAGCGTATCTCTCGAAATGGCCCTGTGAATTGGTCGCTAAGATCATGCGATTTGACTCCTCTGGATTATTTCTTGTGAGGTTATGTAGAGTCGTTAGTGTATGTGAACAAGCCGAACACGAGTGAAGCCTTGCAGGATAACATAACAGGCGTAAATCGTGGGATACAGTCCGAAATGCTCGAAAAAGTGACCTTCCGAATGGACTATTTGATAGGGAGCCGAGGGCAACATTTACATGAACTTATCTCTAAAATGTAAATGGCAAAGGCCAAGTTATCAATTTCAATAAAAGTTTTGAATATATGATGTAAATTGAGTGTTTTATTCGATTTAAAAAAAACTACGCTTAAAAAATCACCCATTATAAATGTTTGATTTCAATAAATAAGGTTTCAATAAGAACTAACTTCCTATTGAACCGCACTAACTTCACTAACATCACTACTTATATCCATATGACACGACATTTCTCATTCAAATTTACCGAAAAATGTGAAAAAATTACCTCATTTTCGGCCAATGGTGCATGTCTATCTGGTCTTGTGGAATTGATTGATATAAAAAAGTATATATAAAAAAGTATATTTTCCATATGTAGTTCACATATTGTATAAAAATTGAAAAAAAAGTGAAAACGAATTAAGCTTTAATTTAATTCGTTATAATTTTTCACGAAAAACATTTATACCACTCTTTCAATTTCGGTTTATATGAATTTCGTAATTTCAGTGTTCCAGGCTGAAATTGCAAAAGCGTTATTTGGCTATATAATACTAAAGAAGATTCGGTTTGTTCTATAATGAATATGGTATGTTATTATAAATGTTTGTTCACAAATAAAGATAAATTTCCATTCATCAAATATTTCAAAGTTTGTTGTTTGTTTTCTTCTCATGTAGATGTATGCCATATTAATGTCTAATTTTAATTTTCTTAGTATTCCATATCATAATAATTATATATAGAAAGGTATATTCTGCAAAAAATCTCATTACCCAGATTTTAACGTTTTTAAATTTACGATGTGGTGGTAAGCTTATATGGGTGTAAATTGGTCTTCGATTCTTCTCCTACTTCAACATGCTATTCTCAAACCATAACACTTGTTGAAATGGCGTTATTTGATGTGTATGATTTATCACCTCCTGTTCCTTGTCATCTAAAATGTTTTTCTACTTATTAGAATTAGTAGGTTGTGTCATTTGTCACATCAGCAAAATATTTGGTTATTTTATACTCAGGCATTTTTACAGACATTGTCCTTGTCATTTTCACATCTTGAAAAACATTGATTTGATGTTAATGAAAAGCAGATGCCATTTGTTTATGTGAAGGAATATTGGCTATTACAGGCTGTAACATGCGTCAGGATTTTGTTTTAAATTCATTGTTTCAAATAAAAATGTATGTTTCAATTACCTAAAACAGTCAGGATTTATACAAAAAAATTGTAAACGTCCTGTAAAGTATAATTGGGGAAACAAATAAAATTGTTTTCAACAAAATATCTCAAAATGAGTTTATGATTTTTCTTTGTAATAGACTTGAAATTCTAGGCCAATATGATGAATTATATATTACGACTATACAGTAGAATGCTGATTGTCCGGATCAAATAAAACCAGGGTATTATATTCCGTATAATTGAAAATCCGGATAATCGATTTCAAAGCAAATCAAACAATATCTAAATTGAAATAGATTTTATTATGGTCTAAGGTCGTATGGTCTTTATCTATACATCGTTTAGATAAAACGATATATAAAAAACGAGTTATATCTATAGATGATGAATTACATATTACCTATGTAATTTAAAATTTTGGTTTACTCCATTTACTATATTTTTTATACTTCACTTTGTTTTATTGTATTTTTTACTACCATTTTCCATCTTCACTTTGTCTTCGAGAAACAACAATATTTTTGATTGGACATTTTGAATTTCCAACACCAAACCCAAACAATAATAAAAGACTTTCGGTTGGAGGTTATCACAGAAAATGAAAGAAAATAACAAATATTTAAAAACTATAAAATTAAAAATTAACACACTTAACTTAAGTTTCACTGAATATATTAAAAACTCTACATATGTTTGGAGTGGTTAACCCGTTATCAAGAGTATAAAATATCAGTAATATTGTAGGCTCTTGATAACGGTTAACCACCCGAAACATATGTAGAGTTTTTAATATATTCAGTGAAACTTAAGTCTTATGTGTTAATTTTATAGTTTTTAACATAAAGTTTCACCAAGAGATAAGCGAAACCTCCGTGTTATTTATTATAAATATTTAAATAACACATCTCAAACACGGTCGGAGTCGGGAAAAACATTTTTAAATTGACAATTAGACAAGAGAAGAATGAGTCGAGATAATCAGATGTTCGGATAATCGAAATTCTACTATAGTTCACAAACAAAAAAAATCAAGCATAAGAAATATAACGCTTCTTAGTTACGACTTCAATAATTCTGAAAACAACTATAGCTCATATGATTGTATATAAGTACTCATTTTCACATTTATTTTGAAATTAAGGCCACTCCAATTCTATTTATTACTTGAAATTGTTTTCAGAAATTTGATTTTATGACATTTTTATAGCCTTACGGTTGAACGAAATAGTGTTGCAATAAATTCGGATAGAAAAGTATTAATGAAAAAATTTAAAATTTGTTAATTTTTTTAAATTTTCAATATTTCTTGAAGGTTTAAAAATGGAAAACAAGTTTTATACAGGGTGAGTAATTATTCCCCAGAAAGTTGGAAATTCCAAAGCACTAAGAATGATTGCCCAGGTATTTATACTTCAGAAACCACAACTCAGTTGTTGGGTCAGTTGAGTGTACCCTTCGGTTGAGTTATAGCACAACAGTTATTCTCATTAAAATAATTTTGTTTGAACAGATTTTCTACTTCTGAATGACAAAACGTAATATAAAACGTTAAGAAGAAATACTAAGGCAAATAATTTTTTGAAAAAGTGAATAATTTCATTTCAGTAATAAGTGTTATATTTCATTTTTATTTCGGAAAAAGAAATTTAATTTTTATTCAGGTGAGTCCATTCTACTCAGGGAGTGTTGCCGTAATGACAAGACTTTCAAAAATATTCGGGTTAACGGCAAAAGTTTCTATATTTCGAACGCAATTCCGTTCTTCTTTGGGAATACTAAAAATATAGACAAGGTGTTAATTAATTCGTTACTAATTGTAGAACAAGGAAACCTACATCTGACATGAGTCAATAAACCAAAAAAACGACACAAAAGTCATCCAACAGTTATTTGCAAATTTATATTATTATTAGCCTTTATATCTTGAAGAAGAACGGAATTGCGTTCGAAATATAGAATTGCTGATGATTAGTCGTTTAAACTAGTTCTTTCCACCTGTTCCCACCGATAACCCAAATATTTTTGAAAGAAATATATATATATATATATATATATATATATATATATATATATATATATATATAGAGTTTATACTTTAATATAATCATTATTAAATATAATCATGCCACCGCCTCACGAATACTCCATTATTTTAATAACAACATTATTTATTTATTCACTATGTATAATATTGTTTATATTATAAATATTCTTTATATTATTAATATTCTTTATATTGTTCATTACGTTCTCTATGTTCTCTAATTTAATAAATGTTGTGATATAGCTTAGTTAGTTTATAAGGATAATTTGAACAATTAAACAGAGAAATTATTCCAATAATATGGTCTCAAAGACTCAGCATATTGAGTTTTATCCTTACATTCATCTTACCTTTTATGCTCACATTCTGTGAGTCGAACATGAATAATTTTCTTCAAATTTATATGAAAAACCATTATTTTGTAGGAGCTCTGATGAAAAAATTATTTTGTTTCAAAAACTCCTCATGAAACAGAGACAATTATTGAAAAACATTGAAATCAGGCTGAATTTTCTTGATAATATTGAATCCTCAATAATTTTGAATTTAAAAATCATCAACATTGAAAACTAGGCAGAATGTTACCAAAGAGTTTTCACTTATATAAGAACAAAAAGAACTCATTCTGAACTGCGCAATAGTGTCCTAAATGTATTATACATTTATCTATCGCATGAGAAAGGAAAGTATTAGAAAGTTTACCTATATCCAATAAATAAGCATACAAATTTCTTTGTTTAAAGAAGACAAACATACGACTAGCTATAAGGGAATATTCTAATGAGTAAAGAGAAGGTACACTATTCCAGCAGCCTTCTCGGTGAGGTCCACATAAAGATGAGGGGAATACCTTTAGTAGGTACGTAGTCTAGCATACAAACAGCTTTTATACCACTGAAAGTGTAAACAAAATTTATTGCTATTATAGAAGTCAAAGAGGATCTTTATTACCTATCAGTCATTTTCTGTCGGAAATATAGCGGAACATGCTTTGTAAGGATAAATTTCTAGAAGCTGTTTTATGGAAGGACGTAGCTGTGAAAATACGTACCTGTACAGAAAATGAATATCAATTATTTTTGAGGCCATTTAACTACATTACCCTTAAATGCTAAGACCTTTTAAAATTTCAACAGTTATAGTAAATTTCGTAGGAAGTTCAGATTAAAAGCGGAAATCGAAGTTCAGAGAATTGGACATAAACATAAATTACTTTTGTGCAGCTTTCTTTGTATAATATATTTCTACTTCATTCGAATTAATGGGATAAATTTTAAATATAGCAACCAACCCATTAATAGAAAGTAATAATAATAAAATTCATTTAGTAACAGCTTTTACAAAATTCATGAATATATTTACGTTCAAAATTTATTTTTAACAATTAACGAATTACGCTAACATACGATATAACGAAATAACAACGAACGAATTACGCTTAAATACTTTAAGGTCACTAATTGTTTTTATGGAGCTGGGCAATTCATTAATGCATTGAATCTTTCATAAAATATACTATTTCTAGATTTAGAAAGCTTACAAACTTGCATTTAGAAACTGCCCGCATTTCTTGTATTATAAGCGTTCGTCGCATCATTGACACTAGTTACATTTTTTTTACCCTGCATGGGAACAATTTGTTTTTAATTCTGAATGTAAATATATATGTATTATAAGTTATTGTCTGTTCCGCTGAGATTTGTTCTAAGCAATTTAACATGCTTTCAATTGGAGTATATCTAACAAATTTCAAAATTGCATACCTCTATTCTACTATTTTTGTAGACTGTGAGTTTTTTCTTTGCTCAATCCTAATATTAGAGTGGGCCAATATTCAAAGTGTAGCATTATTATTGTTTTAAAAAGAAATAACTTTACATTTGTCGTAAGATTTACTCGAATTCTTTTCAAAAAGTTTGATTTTCTTGGAGATTTTAGACTATATGAAGTCGACGTGATCATTGAAACTTAATTTCTCCACTAACATAAACTTTAAGTTGCTAGTTTTCAACTAATGTAAGTTGTTAGTTTAGTGGTCAAAATTCCATAAAAATATTCTATTTTACACTGTTTCACGAATATGGAGTTTATAAATAGGCTTCAGTTGAATATTCCGCTTCATTCACATCAGACGTTTTCACTTGCTATCTCACAATCTTAACAGTTGTGGTATGATTCACATCAGTACTTTACCTACACGGGTCATAGTAATGACTAATGCATTCAAAATATGGTAGGAAATTATCTTTAACACAATTCGGTTTTATTCATGTTACCTTTATATATGTTATCTTTCTATCAAATAGTGCAGAAAGATAAGTTAGCTATATATTCCTTTGAATTCTTGTTATCACTACATAGTATAAAGCAAAGTCGCTTTTTCTGTCCCTTTGTCCCTTTGTACGCTTTAATCTTTGAAACTACGCAACGGATTTTGATGCGGTTTTTTTAATAGATAGAGTAATTCAAGAGGAAGGTTTATATGTATAATAACATCCACTAAATAGTGGAGAAGTACTGTTATTTTTGAGGTTTCTAATGTGATGTCGTAAATAATTACATTTTTTCCGCTTACATTGCAAACGCAGGCTGAACCCTACGAGTTTTATCAAAATAATGTACTAAGTATTGTACACATTTAAAAGGTCTACAGAAATGTCCGCGATGGTATATGTCTATCTCTTATGGATAACCCACAATAACTTTTTTTTGTCATTTACTTTTTGCGACCAATAATGGCTAATTTTCGAAGCGATTTTAACCCATACAGCATTAATCCTTAACCAATTGAATACCTTGAATACATTGTTCATTTAATATAGATATATATGGCCCTTAACACCGTATGATTTGAGTGAATATTTTCGAAGTTATTACAGATTTAAAAATTGCGTGGCGTAGCGTTTGCGGCGTGCGAAGCTGGGGCGGGTCGCTAGTAAGCTATAAATTCCTCACTTTTAATTGATCTGAAACGTGAGCCAAAAAATTAATTTGTTTCATATTTGTATTTATCAAGTCAGGCTTTGTTTTATTGGATATATATGAACGGAAGAAAGGGTATTCAGAGAGGATAAAGAATTTTTAGGAGGCCAAAAAAATGAAGCAAAAGGCGTAAGAATTGCGAATTCAAGTTCAATCGCTCTCGTCATGGGGAACAATAGTTATAATAATAATAATATGCATATAGTCAATACTGAGACTCTTAATCGAAATATTTCAAATAAAACTCTCAGGGAGCTGTCTACACGAAAGTTGTCAACGAGAACGAACCTATAACTTTCGAGAGTGAATATTAAGCGCGCTTCGAAAAAATCATTGATCTTCCGTCAATCCTTTTCAATATTCTTTTAGAAAAGATCATTAGGGAATGGGAACTTCATGTGAAGGTATACAAGTGTCGCTTATGCAGACGATATTGCTATCATCACAAACAATAGAACTGAAGCCATTCTCGCCGTAGAAAAACTACATGAAATTGCGCAAAAAACCGGGTTACATATTTCTTATGATAAAACAAAATGCATGGAAAGAAAATCAAAAAATTCTCTTGTCACAAAACATGGTGAAATTCTGCAAGTCGGCCATTTTAAATATTTCGGAGAAGTTATACAGTCCTCAGGTTTAAAACGAATCGCTAATGAACAGAGAATTACCAAGCCCCAAAGAGCCTACAAAAATTGCGTTTCGATAGGCAACACAACGATTCTTCCAGAAGCAATCTACGCATCTGAAACAATGGTTATTGATGGTGATTCAAGAATTACAGAAATAGAAAAACAAGAAAGGAAAATATTCAAAAAGATTTACGGACCAATTACTAGAAACAGCATTCGGATGAAAAGACCTCAGAATGGACTTTATCAAAACACAAATACGATAACAGAAGAAATCATAAAACGACGAGCAAAGGTCTGTGCCTATGTCTACAGAATGAAACAGTGCAGAATACCGAAGAAACTACTCGATATAATTATAAAATAGTAAATTCGGAAAAGAGTGACTGAAAAAGGTCCAAAAATATCTACAACAGATCAATATAAAAAATCTCAAATATCGCACTGAGTGTCGCTATAAATTCGCACACTTGAAGTTTGAGAAAAAATCGCAGAGCCAACCTGGAATAAAATCGACAGATGAACGGAAAAAAGAGCATTCAGAGAGGATGAAACGTTTTTGGTAGGCGAAAAAGATGAAGCAGAAGTCCTAAGAATTGCGAATTTAAGTTCAATCGCTCTCTTCATGGGGAACAATCGTTATAATAATAATATACACATCAATATATTCTAATATAATCTTGAGTCTAATTGTGTTTTACAATAGTTTCTATTGAAAATTGATTAATTATCATTGATAATTTCCATTGAAAAAGTTGTCTTTAATTGCGGCAATTCATTCTATATAAATCTTGTATAGAATTAAAGAATTGTAATTTCACATTTTTCAGATAGTTGCTGAATAATCAACTATTTTTCACTATTCCACTCATTGTTTAAATATAATCATGATAATGATTGTTCTCTTTTGGATAAGATAATGAAACATGATTGAAAGCTAATTTTGTAGCAATATGAAAAAATGTCACAATATACCCAATATCGTATAAAACTGAATGAACCGAAAACCTGAAACGAATTAATGTGAAATGAAAATAAAATTAATTTAAAATTTGGTGAGTTTTTGGAAACATTGTTTTCTCAAATAACTATCACTTCTTTCTTATTGATTTGAACAAGGCTAAGAAAGTATTGTACAAAATTGTTCGCACGAAGGTAACTGTTGAAAAAATCTGTTAAACCATGTGTAATCGATCGAGCTGTAATCTATACATATAATGAAAATGTAACTAGTCTGTACTTGGAAGATATATGTGAAAACATATTATTGTGACCTTTATCAACGCAAACGCAAAACAATAACTGTTTTCTGGAATTTTTGGAATTTTCTTTCTGTGTGTTTCTGCACGCTAATCTCAGAAATCCACTTTCATATATTGTGGGAAGTTTTACTTAGCATTTAGTGTTTGTTTCGTGTCAATCGGGGCATGAATAGAAAAGTTATGCCGATTTAAAGAATCACTTCGAACATTTTTTACACTTTCTATGGATCTATCCTATTTTTTCTCTTCAGTAGCATTGAGTGAAACTTCATTAAATTTCATAATAATGGTCTCTATAAAATTATATAACAATAACCAAATAACCAAAATATGTATTTTCTGAAAAATCCGCCTGGTCTCATGACACGAGCGATAGTTGTGACAAGGTGAGTGCGGTAATCTGTTCCTCTTCGAATTATATCTAAATATTCAAAACAACAGCGTGTTATTTATGTCCAATGATGATAAGGATCATTAGATTGTATTCATTTGATAGCGGTAATTAGAGTTTAGCTAGAAGATAACATTCAATTCATAACTGTTGATTGTTGGGCGTTATGAAGTCCGCCGGTTCATCTAGTTCGTATTAAATTGTGCATCATCTCCCGTACAAATTTTAAACGGCGGCATGCTGCGTGACGGACTGAACCGCACCAAGGCAAACCCGATCCAACGTACTACGTACTATTTCATTTCAGTTGAGTCTCTCAGTCCGTCCGCGAGTCCCTGATACGCTGAACACACAGCCCGAGTGGATCAGACGAACTTGAATCTTCTTCGACCGACCGAACGGACGTTTTTGCGTACATCCCCGCTCGCGGCCAACTTGCGTACGTGCGACGTTGCTGCTCGGCCGCCCGAGATGATCGCGAATCTTCAACAACGGGCAAGTTAAAAGTCACTTTACCCGAATAGAACTCAAACTCTATTCAGTACGCTGAATCTTCCCCGATGCTCCTCAAGAGATCCTTGCTTAACCGCAAATAGTTTCTCCGAACAGGTGAGCCGATTCTCTGTCGATTTATAACGTTTTGCGCCATTTTTACGACGACGATCATTATGCGTTAGAAACTTCGTTCGGGTGCTAGTATTACCACTTACCAGTCGATAATTTTATGGTGTCTAGACCAATACGTTTAAAGTTAACCTATTCCCCGTTTCGTAACCCTTCTTTGTCGCTCGCGCGAAGAAGGCCGCGCTCTTTCTCTGCACGCGTTTCACGAGAGATGGGAATAAAAAAAGTTGGAACCCGGTGCATACTCACGAAAGTTGGGCGAAATTGAAGGCATCGACCGAGTGCAATCGATACCTGATGATTTCATCAGAACATGGGAAAGTGATGTGAGTAACATTTACGCTTTAAGCTGTTCAGGTAAATTACCTAACTGTCCCGTTTGTTTAGAGATCGTAAAAATTCGCAATTTTCCAAATAAAGCAAGCCTTAAATGTTACTCACTAGTTACGTTATATCTTCTTCTTCTTTTCAATGAAGTTTCAATTTTGGAATACCACTATAAATTCTACTTGAGAAGATTTGTTGAAGCTATTTGTTACATTATAAACAGAATCTTTGGCGATTTTTTCTATCAATCATTAGGTGATCCTATGAATTTATTTATTTAGAGGTAAATAGAGTAATAACGTATTTAATTTATTCTTTCAATTAGTTTCGTTTATTTATAGAGCTTCATGCGATTTTATGTGAAGACCTACTTATGAGAATATATTTATACATATCTACATATACATACAAATTGAATTTCCAGAGAATCCTGGTAAATTTAAACACTGATTATATTTTCCGGTATTGCATAATTATATATAAATATTTATTTCAAAGTGTGGTTCTGTCCATTCAATATTGTATAATATTAAGTTATTCAGTTTTACAAGCTGCTTAATTATGATAAAACTCGGGTTCGAGCCCCGCTGAAAGGCATGGGTGAATGTGTTTGTCCATGATTTAAAATAGTTTGAAGATGATATATGCTGGGTAATGTACATTGATTACAAGCCCAATTTCCGATCGGAAACAGCGTTAAATTGTAGGTCCGTTGAATTAAAAAAAAAATTATTTTATGTAGTTGACTTCGAGGTACGAGATTATTTTGCCATGAATTTCGTGGCGAGACTACAACTCAACAAAATATTAATATAACGCTCAAGGGTTTTTATGTTTCATTTATATTCATGCACATTTCATATAGGTACATATATTACATACACTTTTGAATATGAACTCCCAATCAAAAACATATACACCCAAAAAAAATATCAAATTTTTTTCCATTTTCGAACATAGTTCAACGTCATATAGGTACTACACAAAATGTTTACTTATTGTGTATACCTGATGATGTCAACAAAACTGATACACTGAAACGTGTACTGTATCAGAGATCAGTACCAAAACATTTTATATTTTTTCGAATGCTACTTATTTGAATTCAACTTGAGCATTTCAACTCAATGGACCAGTGATAGCGATTTTTTCAATTGTCACTGTTTCCGTAGAAGAATAAATGAAATTGAAACTAAGTAAAATTTAATGAAAAACTATATGAAACAATAATATATCTCACAAAAGTTTGCTTCTTATCAAGGCTTCCTTTAATGGGAACTTAATCTGAAATAAAAAAGAACCGGTCAAAGGTAGAATATAACTCGATTTTCCATGTCGTGTATGGGGAAATATTAACCTTTATAACAGTTTCAGTGACAATTGAAATTAAAAAATTCATAAAGATAATAGTGTTTTATCCGAAAATATAATACGATTTCGCATTTAATTTTCAGGTGTTACACTGTCTTTTAAAGTGATGTGTCTCAATTGTCAAATTAAGCCAAATCGCCACCAATAAAAAAAATTATCCAAGTTGGAGATACGTAGTTCAAAATTGTTTCCACTGAATTTCTCGATCTAAAGGTTCACTTGAAAATAACGTGAATAAAAACGTTGAAGAAATTGGTGTAATTTTACAATCAATACTGTCATAACGTATTTTTGAATATTGAATGGTATTGGCGTTTACTTGATGTAAATACAACCATTATTCTATTACATACAGCATTCTATTATATACTATTATACTATTACTTATTAATTCTATTATATACAGTATTCTATTAGAGTCTGAAGTAGTCGTTTATAACGACGAAACGCGTCATGCAACGTATTCAATAAAAGTGTGAGACAAAAAGTGTTTTACACTTTTATCTTACTAATTTACTAATTTCATCTTATATTTAACGTTTTTTTGTCAGTAATAGTAAATCCATCATTCCTGAAAACTCCATACTACATCATTCACAGCTTCACTTTACAATATTAAAGACATCTAATTTTACCCTGAAATACATAGAAAATTGAAATAAATTATCTACTAATTTTCGAAGACTAAATTCCAACAATCGTAGTTAATAAAACTTATCAGAGGTTTTAAATGAATCAACACAATATTAATTCAATATCGAACTCTCCCCTCCAATAATCACAGGCAGTTTTCAAGTTATAGTTATTTATTTACATTGAAAACCTATATTTGACAAGTTGATTGTGACCGAATGTCAATAACTCACAGAACATCGAATATTATCAGTGATATTCGATGTTCCGAATAATATCACTGATATTCGATGTTCCGAATAATATCAGTGGTTCTTCGATGTTCGAATTATAGAAATTTAATATGTACCTACTCAAGAATTCGCGTTCAATAACTCTGTATTCCTGGTACATAGATAACTTAAATTGAAATTCTATTACCTGTTTACAGACTTCTACGATCTCAAATGAAAAACAATCGAGCACAGAAGCATTTTTATTGTCGGTGATTTCCAAGAATACAGTTACAGCTAAAACAATTTGAAGATGTTTCGAGTTATAACAGCATGAATTCATTTTTCCGGTTCCTTGATTATTTACAAAAGTGTTGGCTGTCAAATAAATTATCATCGCACTAGGTTATTACTAAAACTCCGACTAAAAGTCAGACCATTATTATAAGAAAATTAGAAAGGACAGATGGGAGATAATGAGAACAGGAAATAACTTAATTTAACTCTTTCGCATTCTGTGAATAATTCAAAGGTATAAATTATTTATGGAAGATAATCATTGTTTTGGAAGTACTTAATGGTTTAATGTACTTCATTCAAAAATATTGTTAGTGGTTGTCTAACTAGTTTGGAACAGTTGGAGAGATTGATCAATGTAAGTTTTTTCTCTACTTATATTACGCTGCAAAAATTTTATTTCCTGGATGTTTTTTTGATCTCAATTTTATCCATTGTGGGAATAGTATATAAATTTGTTTGTTTAATTTTTCGAAAATATCCAAAATGTTATGTTTTCGTTTTATAGTTATTTTGAAAAGTTGATATAATGTCATCCAATTAAATGGTTTAGTCGCCCGAAATGCGGAAGAATACAAGTCCATGATACATCCAAGGTCGATCTAGTGGACCATGTTGGGATTTAATTAACATTCTTGGAATTCCCGATCTTATTTCCCATCATTCTGTTTGTAGGATTTTATCAAGATTATATAACCATTGACAACAAGCTCATCTTTGTTACTTATCTACTTAAGTGCTTCAACAATACGAAGTAGTGAATGAAAAATAATCTTGGTTTAACATTTTATCGTACATCATGATTAATTTTGAATTCATTCAGTTTTTGTACGAAATTATTGCCAAAAACTCTTTAGAAATGAGGTTATATTGGTTTCTAATGAGTTAATGAATTTTGTTCGAAATATACAAATAATTCGAATAAAACTCCTAAGTATCTGCTGACACAAATTTTGTCAACGAAACTACAAACTATCTACTTTCAAGATTGAACATTTAGTGCATTCTGAAGAACATTGAACACGTTGGAAATAACATAAGACACTGTTTCATCCTATTATGGAAATCATCAATGCCATACATCCAAACAATCAATTTCGATGTTTTTTCAAACACACCAAGACCCTACTCAAAAGGTGTGATAAATTCATTGACATACTCTGTTAATCTTCCTCTCTCGAGGAAACAAGATAAACTCTCTCTGGTATGGTAGAGTGCGTTTGTGACAAGTATTTAGTGCGTCATACAAGGATGGCAGGCTTTGTAGACATTTCATTCAAAGACCCCGGAGATTGCTGTAGTCTGAATGTTTCTGGTCTCGGACTTATCGCTCCGTTTCGCATCTTAGCGGCCAATGCGATTAGTTTCGAAGTTGGTTATAAAACGTAATTCATAGTTAGTATATACACTATGTTAGTGTTGTATACTTTTTATCTCTAATTACTATTCATTTTTTAATCAAGCAACTTCCGATGCGTTTCATTTGATTCATAGAGTATCTACAAAACCATAGTCTTGAATTTTCGCGCCCAAAGCCATTCTTTCACATGAGGAAGCTGAAGCTACGACCCTGTATATATATTAGGGTGTCCCAGCCTATAAGGGCGAAAAATTTTTTTTTGATTTTTGATACGCATACCCTTCATATTCTTTCCAATTGACCCTAACTACTGAAATATAAAATATCATTCATATCGGATAACGATAACCCGTTCCGACTCGAAGGCCAAGTTACAATAGAAATTTCGAATAAAGATTGTACACTGTAGAGGATAGTCTAAAAATCAATTTTTATTTAATAAATCAAAATAAATTTTACATGTATAATATAATTATCAAATATTCATCATTAATAGAACATTATTCCTTAGAATTTCTCCTCAAAGTTCTTTACAGTCAGGGTATCAGTGTGTTTTAAAGTACTCAAAGTAGTAAAAGTAAGAATTTTGCTGGATTTTGTATTTTTGGGGATCGATATTCTTTCAGTTCTCTCGGAATTTTTCGAATTAATAGTATATTAGGATTAATCAATTTCGGCTTCAAATAGAGCTTCCAATTCTAATTGGTAGATGTCGTGTCGGCAAGCAAAAATAATCATTTCTCTATCACATTATTACAACTAATATCTGTAGCAGTTGTAGAAGAGTTATACCAGCATAGCATATAAAATTACTATCTGGGGGCTTTTTTCTTTGCATTTGCTCGTGTCTAAGCTGGCAAGCGTTTTCCTCAACATCATTGGTGCGAAAAACGAAAAAAGCGGGCAGACTGACATACTATTCAGTACGTCGTTTTGGAAACGTTTTGATAGCGTTTTGGTTTTTTCATACGAATTTTCGAACGGAATTATGGGATAATGGTCAGTATTGAGTCCTAATGCCTTTATAGTACCTTCGATGATGTACAGAGAATTTCTCATTCTTAACTAATAACTGTTTGAAGCTGCCACTCGCACTCGCAATTTTCCTAATAGAATGAATTCGAAACAATAAGGGATGAAAAAGAATTAGCCTTACGTTTTTTTCCTCGATATTTCTAAGGCGGGATTTTTTCTCTTTGTCGGTGAACTTCATCCATTTCAGCGTAGTGACCTGGTCTGCCTGCCCGTCTCTGCCGCTCCAAGAATATCCTATCTTTATTTATGTTCATTAATTAACGGACATCGTCATGTGCAACGTCGAATAAGTTGTCAAGCTTATAAGAAAATTTTGAAGACGCTCTTCGAATATGCCTTTTGATTTGTACGAAATTTTTGTTAATCTCTCCAGACTTGGTATACGGCCACTAATCTTACACAGTGAGGTAAAGCTTTAGTTGGTATACGGGCCTTCTCCCAATAATTAATACAATCTTGAATACTCTGATTTGGGCTTTCACCAACACTTCAATTCACTTTACGGATGTTTTAAAACAGAGCTGCAAGTACCTACTTGCCCATTAGAGGTTTTCGAAACGGTTATTTGAAGCTTTACATCCATTATACAAAAAATATGCCTTTGTTAGATTGTCAGGTTATCCGACTAACTTATTGACTTAACGAAAATAATGCGTTTATAGAAAAAAGAAGCATGCAATAACGGAACTTCAATACGAAGTTTGCGACACTCGGAAGTACACGAGTACTGACATGTATCAATCCAAGTCGGCACGTGTTGCTGTGGTCCTAGGTACATGAAATTTTATTTATAAGCATTTTAACACCATTCGAAAAAAATGAGAGGGTATGCGTTTGAAAAACACGACTTTGGTTTTTTTGGGACATCCTAATATATATATATATATATATATATATATATATATATATATATATATATATATATATATATATATATATATAATCGTATTAATATTTTACAGTGAAAATTGAGAATTGAAATTACACTTCAAAAGTTTTTGAACTCGACTGGGATTCGAACCCAGGTTCTTTGGGTTTACGCCCCACTGCTTTTGACCGCTAAGCTACCGAGGTCTACACTTTGAGATGCAACTTCAATTCATATCTAACAACTCTTTTATTCGTCAAGCTAGTTATTCGACGCTCGGATTGTCGTCTTTGATACCTGCTGGCGAAAGTGAGTGAATGAATTGAAGTTGCATCTCAAAGTGTAGACCTCGGTAGCTTAGCGGTCAAAAGCAGTGGGGCGTAAACCCAAAGAACCTGGGTTCGAATCCCAGTCGAGTTCAAAAACTTTTGAAGTGTAATTTCAATTCTCAATTTTCACTGTAAAATATTAATACGATTGTTCATGTCCGCACGTGGTTGGTTAACACGATTAAATTACATATATATATATATATATATATATATATATATATATATATATATATAAGAGTAAGATATATATATATATATATATATATATATATATATATATATATATATATATATATATATATATATTATGTATATATATTATATACTATATACTTGATAAAAAATTTCTAATTTATATTGATTTAATTATACTAATTGATATTTATTTAAAGTGAGTTTTTCATATTCTTATGGGAAATTGTATGTATATTTTATTAATACTTAAATATAGAGTAGGCTATGTGCTTGGGGATATTTTTGGAAGTTATGGATTCGTTTTTTGTTATATTGTTTGGTTACATATAAGTTCTACGTTTGTTCACAGACCAGGTTTCCTTTGCACAAAATTTTTAATAATGTTGGCGTTTACTTGATTCAAATCCAGTAACTATAATGGAATATAAACTAAAATTCAAACACTTGAACTTTGGATTTACACTTTATTGACTACATAGCACGACGCGTTTCGTCGTTACAAACGACTTCTTCTATTAGCATCTGAAGAAGTCGTTTGTAACGACGAAACACCCATGCTATGTTGTCAATAAAGTGTTAATCAAAAGTTCAAGTGTTTAAATTTCAGTTTATATTCAATATTTTAGATTCCTTGATATTCTCATTCATTCATCTCATCATTCGTATTCATATTTCTTACTCAGGTAATTGAAAATAAAGAAATTCGTAATAATTAATTGGATATAAAACTCAAACTAGGCTAGTTATTTCGAAAAAATGGCTTGTGATTTTCACACAATTGCCAAACGGCTTCATTTTAACTCTTGAAAATGGGATAACACCCGAAACAATTCTCAAAGAGTCAATATCTTTCTGTGAAACTAATTCAAGTGTTTTTTATTCAATTTATATCGAACCATGTTATACCAAGAGATCAGGGAACCAACTTTATGAAAATTCATCAGTTGTTAAAGTATTATTATTTTTTTCCGAAGAAATTTCAGTTCTTTCAGAACTACGATACGTTAGCGAGTGTTTTTTATATTTAAAATATAGTAATTATTGCAATTATTAATAAAAATCAGAATTACTTTTCGTAATTCTGATCCTTTATAATTCCTCAATTATACTCATTTTATTTAATGATTTTAATTTTCAGTCTAATGATTCAGTTTCAATTCGCTTTTTGTAATATTAGATATTATTTGATTTTCAGTTAGTAATAATGTCTTTTTTCCGCTTCTAGTTGTAACCTCGATTTCATCGGAGTGTACAATTGTATATATTGAAAAATATATGTGTAGCCATTGTACATATTAATTTATATGTTGAATTTCTGTAAATGTATTTGCACTCTTAAAAATTTGATGTGAAGTATCATCAAAATAATGCATAAAATATCACACACCAATCTTCAGAAACAATTCGCAGAAACTTAATTCAATGGATTTGCGTCAATTGTAGAGGCATTTATTCAATCAATGCTAAATGCTAGCTTGAATTTCTGACAGGCTTCCCAGAATTATGAGTCATATAATCAACAAATAATAAAATCCTGAAAAATCCATATGACGGAAAATATGAGTTCAAAATAGTAAACGTTTATGTTGATCATGGAATTGATAAACATTATATCTTGAGTTAAAGAGAAAATTTTCCTGTTTTTATTATATTCTATTCAGACGAAATGAAAATTTATTTCGCCAAATCATTTTATATCAAGTTTAGTTTTTTTCCTAAATATACTCGGGAGTATTATTTTTAGAATGACATGCTCATGTTATTTCAATATTGATTTACGGAAAGTGGAAAACTTCTGAATAATCCATTTATTTCATTCCAAGCTCAGAAGGATGTTCTTGAATTATTAAACATTTTTAAATAAAGGTTTCAAGAGAATAATAGACAGTTTTCACATGTCTATTATTCATTTTCCAATTTATAAAAGAAGATTTAAAAGTGATATGATTTTTACTAGCGTTTACAATCTGCTAATTATATTGATCAACATATTTTTATGTGATGAGGCATTGTCATTTTTTCAAGTTTCATGCATAAAGCATATAACAAGAATTTAATGAAGAAAAATTGAGATAATTTCTGTTGACTGGGTAAAGAGACAGTGATTTACATGGGCCATTCAATTAGTTTTTTCCGCGTTTGCGCGATAACTCACTACAAACTATGCACTTGAAGTCAAGAAGAAGCATTAAGATTGGTTCTTCATCAAACGGTAACTTCCACGTGCACGATAGTTCTATTACTAGCATGATCTCTTCTTATTCTTCTGGATTTCGCATCCATAAGTTAAATGATTTATGTGGTAGATTTCAAAATATTTTTATTTTAAAACTTATTCAAGTATTACGTAAGCACTATAGGTGGAGCAGGACGTATTTGCTCTACTTATTTTTTATGACATCTTGCTATGCTTTTTTAGCCTATTTTTTGTTTCTAGAGTTACAACTGCTGCTCATGAATCATTGAAAAAGGGGAAAAGGAGAAAGCTTTGTTTACTTTTTAATTTGCTTCTGATAAGTGTGAGAGAGTTTTTGTAAATATTCGTAATAAATTTGCTTACGTAATACTTTGACAGCTCCTTATAAATAAAATGAAGAATAAACGCGTTAGGAATTAAAATGTTAAGATAAAACATAAAATTTCAGAGTACATATTTGGCATTCATCAAATAAGTACTAGATAATAAAATGAATAAAAATTGTTTTAGTCGAATTGTTTTTTTTGTACTATCAGTCAGTAATTTAATAGTAAATAAAGAAACCTAATTTTATATTGTTATAAAAAAAGATGCGCTTTCTATTTGTCTCTTATTATGTCTTATGTATACTGTTGAAATTTTCATCATTTCGAATAATCGAATACGAAAAACTATTTTTTTTTATACTCATTATTTATACTAATTTTATGTAGATGAAATATGTTATATCATCATCGATTGTATTAATCAATTCATAAATCCCATACACAACCTGGAAATATTCATGTAAATTTAATCAGCACAAGTGGATTACTCCAGTGATTTTATTATTTCTATTTGAAAATTATTTGCATTTGTTTATTTTCGAGCAGATAGAATTCTCTTCACATCTCTAGAGAGATTTGTCCCCAGACATTTTCACGTCAAAATTATATTTTACGAGTTGTAATGCTCTTCTCCAGATAACTTTTCAGTAGATTTTGAAATATCAATTTCCTGGATCAGCGTTTTTATTGAAAAAAAGTGAAAATTCCTTGTTAGTAGCTTGCTGTTCATTTATATTTCATCAGTACAAGAGCTTTTTTATAACCTATTAATAGTTCGTACAATCGAAATGCATTATCATTTATAGCAGTAATAACGTCTGAAAGCAAATAAAATTGAAATGTTCACTAAAAATATTTCTGGTTATTTTCACAACTTCCAGGTATTTTTTTATATAAGTAATTGCTTCAGTCTAGGCAATCGATGATTTGTTTTTTCAGGTATGTTTATGTGAAGATATCACGAATAAATCAAGTCTAGCAGTGTAAAAACGGCAATTAAAATTTTGGAAAAATAGATCAAATTCTGAAGAAGTGTCAGTAATGTTCTTGTTCTGGTACGTAATGATAGCTTATCAGTGTTCTAACTGATTTAGCTGTCACTGCTTTATTAGTTTTCGCGCTGAAGTTTACGATGTCGTCAACTTGTATATTACTTATTAATGGTTTTGGTATTCATTTTTCGTAATAGTTTCGCAGAAAACTTGACTGCGAATATTACTCTCTACATAAAATTGTCATCAGGTTTAAAAACATTTCGAGAGGTCATAACTTGTCAATAAATATAAGTTTTATTTTTGAAAGTACTTTCAAGGATTTGAGAAGTTGCAACTCGTAATCAAACTCTAATTTTATTCTTCAAAAATAGAGATATGTCGACAAGTGTTTGTCAGCTAGATAATTAAGCATACTTTGACAGGTGCTTAGGATTTGTTGGCTTCTATCTGACTTCTATCAGACAATTAAGTTATGGAAACTTGGGAAAAGAAAAATTGCAACGCAAACCATTCAATATCGTCTGTCAAAGTTAGGAGCACATGTAACACATTCGATTGTTCCTTCGAAAAGTTGATTGATTGTTCACTTCTCTCTTGGTGAATTATTCTTGAATTTATTGAATAAATAACACTTGGCATGACTTCACAAATATTTTATTAAATTGTTGCTTGACGATTGTATCGGGGTGTTACCCCATCTTCAGTCTAGCCTTTGAAAATGGGGTAACGTAACCATACAATTCGAGCAATAATTCAATCAAGTTTTCGTAAAACCAAACCAAATGTTATTATTCAATACAAATCCTTCAAATTTTTCAGTTTTTAAGAAATTTGGAATTGAGAACATTTTGAAAGAAGTAAAAGTAATAATCACGAGAAACAATAATTTCAAAAAAGAAAACCATCCATTTCACCAGTAGCTAAGCTCACAAATCTTGGGTCTGCTATATATCTTAGATTTATCTCAAGTGAGCCCAAAAACATCTGCTCGAAAATCTTACCACTGCCTGATACTAACGATATCAAAGACTTTCAAATTTTATTATTTTGTGAGAAGGAATATGATTTAATCAACCTTTGGAGAGAAGTGTTAGACTATTGAACTGGAATGTGAAAGAACTGCCTTCAAATACTGCACCATAAAGGAATATTCAGTACACGTTAAAAAATACAACAAGTTGAATAGACGTTTGGAACTAGCAAACTTAGCTTAAAGAAAGGTCTATTGAAAACATGTTTTGAGCAAATCACTCTAGTTATAATCCAGACATAATTGCGTTTTAAAGATATGAATAAAACAGAAATAATGCATTAGACTTAACAAAATACATTGAAATAAAGTCTCCTACAATGGATGGTACTCAGATTTCCAACAAATGACGAATTCTGAAATCAACCTTTATTATACGTGGTTTATTATTCGGTTACAAAATCACGAATAATAAATAAATAATCATAATTGTCCTATAAAACCCATAAAGGGACGAATTCGGAGACGTTACTTACCCTTCATTCAAATTGACCCTGCATTTCCATATTCATGAAAAATGCATAATGAGTGACTCATGTGAGTGGAGATTGTAGTGTAGTCGATTACGTTACGAACTATCAACATAAAAAAGGTATACCTTTGATGTTTTCGATGTAGAATTCACATTTTTATACTTGATTTCTATAGTGCTTTGTGTTTTAGACATTATAATATCTGGGATACGATCGATAATTTATTTTTCTTCGATCGAAACTGACTGCTTGTAGTTATCATCAACAGATTCGTTCAATTTTGAATTGGAGCGGTAAAATGTATAAAACTCTAAGTGAGAAAGTGTTTTCACCAGAACACTGAACTTATCACTAGGATGTTATAGAATATAGAGTGGGATAACACAGAGTCAACTCGTATGATTCATTATATTTTCATTATTATTTATGTTTACTCAGGATTTACAGAATCAAAGACTAATTTATTTTCAACTTTCTATTCTGCAAATCAGGTATAATTCTTGTGTGTTCCGACATCGAAATCGTCCCTTATAAATTCTAAATGTTCTTTCAATAACCGTTCTTAATTTTTTGTGACATTTTTTATATTGTGGTTCAAAAAGAGTCTGTGTAATAGAGGAGTAGAGAAGTGAAAAGATAACTGCTTTGTGGATATATGCAATTTATAAGAGTAAGTCTTGTTTGCAATATTTAAGTTTACCATTGTCAAATCTTGCTTGAAAATGGCATGTTTTGGTCCCAAGATGACCTGATCATTCAGAAATATCCACCTTTTTCTTTTATGGAATGTATTACCTCTAGACCCAGGACTGCATATTTCAATATGTGTTGCGTCAATTCACCCTATTACACCAAGGAATTTAACTATTTCGTGAAACCTAATTCTTGTGGCATTTACAGCATTTTCTGCTAAAGGAAAATTTCCATACTGAGGTAGATAACTCGAAATAATTTCAGATGCTTTATATACAATCCAACTGCTGATGACTGACTCATTTCCAACAGCTCAGTTCAAGTTAGTTTTTTCATTTATTAACATTATAATTTCAATCTGATCGGTTCTGGTCAACGAGAAATTCACTTCCAAATTTATTAAGTACTACAAGAGACATAACTAAGGTATCGTTCAGTAGCGATCGTTATGTTCTTGATAATTAACACTAAGTTAATGTGTACAGCTAGAGTACTTCATAGAGAGAAACTTTTAAGGAGGACTAAACGGAAGGAATCAAGAATCTTTCGATGGCTTGATCAACAGATTTCCAAAATCGGGTTCACTGTTTCTAAAGTACCAAGGAACGTTGAGAATACTCCTCAATACTTTATTGGGAAATCACTGAGTGATATTAATATAGGTCTTTTTCATACAGCCCCATAGTTGTACGCCACATGTCCGTATGGGTTTAAGAATTGTTTATTAGGAAATAATTTGTTGTACGTTGAAAGGGTACAATGTTTGTCTTATAGTTTCTTATACTGGCTATTTAGTTTCAAATTCCGAAGTTTTCTGTGAAGAAAATTACATAAATGTTACATTTTCTGATTGTCGATACAATCACCCAGTAACTTCTAATCGCATTGAACTTCGGATTAATACTTAATTTCGCAAGAGGTAGGATCGGTTCAGTACGATTTGTGTCCATGTAAATTGCTGGAAACATCATTGGAAATAAAACTCTTCGAATAGAATCGCTACGGAAACACTATATCTCTGATATAATTCATCGTTTGTGTATACTTCTGAAAGATTGTCGTAATCACGTAGTTCTCGCCTAAAATGGATACCATTGTGCATAATGAATTTCAGAATATGTGAGTCATTATTTCATTATTCTTAACCATTTTCCTTCAAACATACATTGGAATACCCAAATGGACAAAAAATCTTCCACGTACTCTTCCTACCCATAAAAATAATCCAATACAAATATTTCTTGAATGAGATCATTTAAACGGGTCTTTCAATTTATCAGCTGAGAATTACTCTGAGAAATAGAAATTTTTATTCAAAAAGTTACTCTTGACATCTTGACATAGTAGGTAACTCCTGTGATAAACGAAATATAGGGTATACCTAATAACAATCTCGATTAATCTAGGTCCTCCGAACCCCCTCTATATATACTCGAATTTAATTGTAGTGTCAATTTGAGTAGATAAGTGTGAGTGTCGTCTCTGAATTCAGCCCTAAGACTTCTGATTCATCAATCGAATGTTATAGTTAATTTTATAAATAGATTGACAAATCTTAAATTATTGAATATAAACTTAAATTCAAACACTTGAACTTATGATTTACACTTTATTCACTACATAGCATGACGTGTATCGTCGTTACAAACGACTTCTTCAGATGCTTACAGAATAATGTTATTACATTACATTAATGTTATTGCTTACAGAATATTATTCATTAAGCATCTGAAGAACTCGTTTGTAACTACGAAACGCGTCATGCTATGTAGTGAATAAAGTGTAAATCATAAGTTCAAGTGTTTGAATTTAAGTTTATATTCAATTATAATGAATTTACATCAAGTAAACTACAACACTATTAAATATAAAAAAAATCTTAAATTAGTTTTATTGAGATCTTGATAATGGTCTGCAGCCCATTAGTAGTTGTTAGTGAACTCTTTTGAATTATACTTTCAGTAATGTTGCACCATGTGCTGGGAATGAATTAATATTATAATTAATGTTGATCATATCAGTTTATTCGGTATTTAATGGAGCTACAGTTGGAAACCTCTTTTCCTGAAATAATTCTCCCACGTAAATAGACTCCTTTCATCTAGCTACGTAATCAGCTAATGACATGCTCATCACACTACACAAATTATACAGTACATAACCACGTCTTATCACATTTAAAGTCGGTAACCGAACTGGTCATTTACAAGTTTAAACTTAAGGAATTCGATATGCTTTTCATGCCAGACTCCTGGAAATTCGTGCACCTACGTTATTACGGCTAGTTTAGACGGTGTAAACCAACCTCGATGAAACCTCGAAGGATGAAGCGGACATAACCCTATTTACATTTACATGCCACTTAACACATAGACAAGATGCTTGAAAAATAGCGTAGGTTTATGATGTCATCATCTTTCCGACTCTACGGCGGTTAGTTGATTACATGATTATTAATTAATTGGATGGAGTTTGAATGGTTTTTTGCTATTTTTGATGGTGGTGTGTGTTGATTGATCAGGTCATATTCTTTAACTAAACGCTTTAGGTTCGAATCTGAAGAAAAGAATGTTAATTAAATTGAACACATTTTGAGAATTTTTTGAAGTTATTAAAATGTGTTTAATTTATTAATCGTTGGACATAGAATAACATGTATCTTCCTTTTCAATAAACCAAAAGGAATATTTTGGTTTATCTTGGAAGTCTATGAGTTTCAATAGATATTCTGACTTTTAGTAAGTCATACGGCGGAGTTTAGGTCTTACATTAATGAATTTCAATTATGTTATAACCCTTTATCTAAGCAAAAATAAGAAAATTAAGAAAAATGAATGGAACTTGAAAATTTTTTCATAACCTTTATTAAATATCATAACTGAAATTCAAAATTATGAATTATTTACAATTTGAAAATTTTAATGTATTGAAGGAATCAAAAAGTTCATAACTATTCATAACTGAAAGACGTAGAACATAAATTTGAACATCAATAATAATTGATGGTCCAATTTCGGAATCGTTATAAAATTAATACATTAATTGTCTATCTTGTTTATTTATGATTGTACTATGTTCTACAGTTCAGCAGTCCGAAACGAATGTCGACTGTATTGAATTGCTTTTGTAGAATTTGGCTATATGTTTTAAATTTCACGGCACAGAAAAAAAACATCGTGTTCGGCTTGTCCACATACACTAACTACTTCACATAACCTCACAATAAATAATCCAGAGGCGTTAAATTGCATGATCTAAGCTGCCAATTCACAGGGCCATTTCGAGAGTTTCATTGTTTCACGAGCTGTGTGACATGTGGCACCGTCTTGATGAAACCACATGTCAACCAAGTTCAACTCGGCGAACTGAGGCAAAAAAAGTTGCGTATCATGGCTTGATATCGTTCGCCGTTGACGGTAACGTTTTTTCCACGATCGTTTTTGAAGAAAAATGGACCGATGATGCCAAAGGCCCATAAACCACACCAAACTGTCGTTTTTTCGGGATGCATCGGTAATTTTTTATGGCATGTGGCTATTCATCACTACAGATGCGACAGTTTTGTTTATTTACATATCCGTTATGCCAGAAATGAGCTTCACCGCTGAACACAATTCTTCGATGAAACAGCGGATTTTCATTAAGCTGTTCTAAGGCCCATTCACCAAAAATTAGACATTGTGATAGGTCATTCGGCTTAAATTCTTGCAGAAGTTGAATTTTATAGGCTTTCAAACACACATCAACACGTAAAATTTTCCATGTGGTTGAGTAACACATGCCCAATTGCTGAGAACGGTGACGAATTGACATTTCACGATCCTCATTATACTGTACGCATGCGAGACAATGGTTTAATGTCCAACAAAGTGAACTTGGTGCGAAATTTGGTTATAACAGCATGGAATTGTTGATTCACCAGGTCGATTATGACGACCATAATATGACCGTAACAAACGATACACATTTTTCACAGAGCACGAATTTTGATAGTAAATTTCAACAATTTGCAGTTAGCTCGTTTGTAAGTCTTTCCATGATGAAATGACAGAGTATACCGAAAACTTCTCACATTGCCAACCAGTGCCGCCAACCTGAAAAACTTAACTCTTAAAAAATCACCCATTATAATCCAAATTTCAATGATTTTAAGACATTTTTATTCGAGTTTGCCGAGATTTAATTCTTGAGTTTGTTAAAATTTTTTTATTATTAACTTTATATTGGTCCAATTCAGCGTCTTCGTTTTCATCTACATCTTACATTATGAACGGAGATTTTCGTCTATATAACGATGTATTTTGCAGTTTTCTGTAAGAAAATTTGGTTTTTTGAAATAATGCTTTTCTGCATTGAAACTATAGTTCTGAGTTGTGACTTGATAAAGCGACAAATGATGAAATTTTAAATTATATATACACAATCTATTCAAGAAAAGTCTCATTTTCAACTCATTGCATGGTTTTAGATGTTTGATTCATATTTATTGGTAGCGGAAGAGAAGGGAGAATTATTAAAATTAAATAACGATTGACATAATGAATATTATTTTGAAACATTTTTTTTATTTCAGGATTTTATATCGTACGTAAAAAATTTTCAATGCTCATATTGTCAGCAAATCTGGGAAGAATTTAACGTCCGTTTTACCAACCGGAAAAAAAATTTAACGTCCAAGCTTACTTTATGTATTAATTCAATGTTCCCTGTCCAGTTATTCAATCTTTCGTGTGTGAATTATTTTATTAAGCACAATTAAGTGAAAATACACATAAATGGTCTATAAAAATAATGAAAATATTGAAGTAGGTGCATATTTATAATAGGTATTTTTGAAGCCTGAAATTTCTTAGTTGGCAACACCAACTGAGAAAGTTTGTTTCATTAGGCAATTCGTCATGAAAAGTTTAACGCCGATTTCAGAATTTCATCTTGGCAATACATTAATTTGCTTTAAGATACTTGATAATACATATTGTTCATATCATTCATCAATCGGACATTTTACAAATTGATATTTTTAAGCCATAAATTTGTTCGAAATAAATTTAGAAGTATATTCATGAAATGAATAAGCACCTATCAATTTGAATTAATTTCATCTCATTCATGAAAAATTGAAGATGTTATAGATTGAATTATTCTTCAACTTCCTAAAAATCTTGGAGTTACTATTAGCATCTATCATTTGAGACTAATTGTTTTTCTTTCGGTTTATTATCGGATTTATTGCTACTGTGAAGTGTAATCATAAGCACAGTTTAATGGGCTATAACAACCACTGCTGTATAATTTTTTACAAATCATCGCAATAACTTATTCCAAATTGAAATACAAGCAGCTTCCTTCAATCCTTCTGGTTAGACTTCTATTCCACTAATTGAATTTCATCATTTTTTATTCGGGTTTAATAGTTTCCATGCGAAATGCCATCGTCTAAATGGCACTCGATGAATCTTGAGCGCCTTTTCAGTCATTAAAATATCGTAATAGCTTCTGTTATGATTTACAGACGCCAGGCGTCATCTTGTCACTTATGTTTTCATCTGAAAGGCCGGGATTCAGATTCGTCTCTAATTTATTTCTCGTTTTCATTGTTCATCTTTCGAACATCTGGATGATACCGATTATAAATTGAATGATTTACTCGCTGAACGTCTAGTCAAGCGTAAAGTGAAATTATTTATGTATAGATTCCTGTATTTACGAGTATGTTGACTCGTCTTTATGGAGAAAGAGTGAATGGGAATATTAATGTACCCGGTTCTTCAGTAAATTCGCTCCTCAACATTTTCGATTAAGTTGTTAAACCAGGCACTTTCAATCAGCATAGCCACGGTTGGATTATTTAATGTCAAAATCAATTTAGTTTATGATTATCTTTTTGTCAATAACTGTTACTATTTATAGCATATTGCTGACAATAAATAATGATAAAATGCTATCTACTTATACGTGTACAACTAATAATTAACATTCCTTATTGATATATATATATATATATATATATATATATATATATATATATATATATATATATATATATAATGGAAAGAGTATTGCCTTGTAATTTAAACAGAAATATTAGAGGTTATCGGCAGAAAAGGAGGCCAGTATGAATAAATTTTAACCAATTTGTTTGCCTGGTCTATATTTCGACTATGATTAGTATTCATCAGGACTATAAAATAACAGATGTTAGCAAAAATATTATTATAAAATTTTCTTTAACAACTTACGGCTAACTAGGTAAAAAGTATGGCCTACGCCATCCACAGGATGTATGTACTTAAAATATATGTGATATTGCACAGGAACCTGGATGTTAAAGTTAAGATGTAAAATATAAAAATCATTATAAACTAACCAAACAACCATATAAACAATAGAAACAGAAATGACAGGAGCACAGAAAATTGTCACCGAAAAATCCAGAAGCTTCGACCAACCCAGCGGAGTATAGAAAGATACATGATGGGCCTAACAATACGAGATAGAATACGCTGCAGCTGGATAAGAGGTCAAACAAAGGTGAAGGATGTCGTGGAGGGTGTAAAAAGGTCGAAGTGGAAATGGGCAGGCCATCTAGCCCGAACGAAAGATGAGCGATGGTCAGCTGTGTTTGGTGATTGGGAGCCCAAAGACAGGGTAAGACGAAGAAAGGGCCCTCATGATCGATGAGATAAGGAGCTTTTGGATTGGCAGGGCGTTGCCTGGAAGAGAGACTGTCGATAGGGAATTTTGGCAGACAGGGGGAGGTCTTTGTTCTGCAGTGGACGAACAGAGGTTGATGATGATGATGATGATATATATATATATATATATATATATATATATATATATATATATATATATATATATAATAAGTAATTATATATTAAGTAATGACAATAAAATTTAATATGGAAGGTTAGTATTATCAGGATTCGTCCGGTGTGACGTTGTGAATTCACTCTTCAGTTTTTCAATATTTCGTCAAACTTTCATTGACTTTCTCAAGAGAATGCTGAAATAAGTTTCACAAAACAGACAAAATGTTGAGGATTAACGGGAAAAAATAAGTTACATAAAGTTAATCACAGTCGAAACATATACATCTGAGGCAACTCGGACACGACTGATATATAAACAAACAACGTATACCGTCTAAGCACGTTAAAACCAGAATGTTTACAGACAATTGAAACAATTTAGAAATTTTTCTGACAATGTGTTCCATCAGCCCACGAAGAAAATTTTCCCTTCCTTCTAATTCTCATTTGAGAATCAGAAACTCACCGAAAAACCTACTCACAATACCCTGAATGAATTGCATAATATATTTCTATATATATTACTTAGTTGTCCCGTATCTGATTCAAAAAGTTACAGCATCAGTTTTCTTATCAATATGCCACATTTCAAGGAATAATCTGTTTTTATAGTTCTTCTCATATTCCAATATTGTAGGATTACAATAATCAAAATTATGACCTTTTTTTCTGATAATGGTCTACCACAGCACAAGAGTTCTTACCGTACGACAGTCGCTTTTGTGTTATGTTAAGCATTTCTTCAGCCACTGTACTGTTTGGCCGACATAACAGCTACTACATATTTCACAAGAAAGTTCATAGACAATGTTACTATTGAATGATAAGTGTTTTATCTTCTCATTTGATGAAAAACCCCAAGTTCCTAATAACGCTGTACTTATCAATCTTTATGTTGAGAATTTTCCTGAAAATATTCGTTATTTGATGTGACAATCAATGCCCATGAACGAAATTTATTTATATTTAATCTGTAAATTGGAATTCTCGGATTGTCCATCATAAATGTTAGAGCTGTAAATCAGTCTTTTCGAAATATGTTTTGCATAACCGTTATTCAAGAACAAATCGAACAGTTTTTTCAAATTTTCTTTCATAGAGAATGAGAGAATAATAATTTAATAATCTTCCAGAAGCCGTGTTTTTTTTATACTAGTCTAGAATGATTACATTATCTTCAGTCCCTATAAGTCTAGTGCCCAAAATAGTGCGAGTATTCATTTGTCACACAAATTGCATCCCCATTATACTAACCTTCCTTATATAAAAATATAAAAAAAAATATATTTCATATTTTGTTATTGCCTGTTGATTATGTATATATTTTTAGCAATAACAGTCCATTTATGAAGGAAAAATTTTTATATCAATGGACGTTTGGTTGCGAATTACAGCTTTGTCAAAAGGATTGACATTAGGTCTATATTATAGGTTGTCCTAGTATAGTGATTTGGTTTTATCGCCTTCAATATCGCGAATATGTTATCCTGGTTCAAATAAATACAAATAATGATTTTCTTTCTCATTAGTGAAAGGTTTCACAACTTTTTACATATTTCCGAGTTTTTCAAAGATATTATTATCATCTGTGGCAAAACGTTCAAGGAAATAGGCACTATTGAATACCATTCCAACAAAAACTCACCGTAGTTGTGACGGAAGTCTAAGAAACATCAAAAATAAGATATTGAAATTAGTGAATATCATACGTGCTTTAATATAATTAAATTCCAAACAATAAATGTAGTAAAATATCTAATATCGAAGGACAATTTGGCTTGGATTTAAAGTTTCATAGCTGGAAATAATTTCAAAATTTCGATGTTTTAATTTTTGAGGAAGTCATATCACGTTGAAAAATTACATTTATGAAAATACGTCAGTCTCCGTCTAGGATTTAGGGTAGATTTACTGAAATTGTTTGAAGCGGCTTTCTTTAGATTTCTATATATAGAAAATGTTTAATGTAGAAGAAATTATGAACCGGAAGTGAAAGTTAATAAAAGTATCAGCCGTTGACAAGTATTTTGAGCTTGTTGGCTCTCATCAGAACCAAGTTCAATAAATTATTGCAAATTGAATCTATTACGAGTCCTGTGGTAAACAATAGTGTAATACTAATATCAGTGTAATAAATCTCATATTAAATTTCACAGGTATAACATCTACATTCATAAAATGTTGAATTAAACACTGACTTACTGTTATATGATTTTTGAGAGACTTTTTTATATAGCAAGCATATCTTTGATTGAAAAATTTTTGCAGGTACCTACTCTAAACATGAGACGACTACACACGCCATATCGGACCATATTTAAGAAGTAAAGATACAATGCAGTTTTTGGCCTTACCCAGTAACTGTTATCTGTGCCACCTTGTAGGATTATGGGTTCATTTCATCGATAAGTCACGAGAGAGGAATTCGTGAAATCTAGTCAAATATAAATCAAAAAGAAGTGTGATTCCAGGGAAGTGCATATTTCGTATCCCTAGTCAAAAAGAACTAAATTAGTGAAAAAGAGCTAGCTGATTGAATAGTTACTGTTAAAGTTAAGTAACGAATATCGTACATATCAGAAACGCTTCGTTATGCGTAGTATTATTGTATTTTATTCTTTATGCCTGATGATGGCGGAGGCACAGCAACAGAAACGTGGAATGCCGGGGTCGTTCGGGCCGCGACAACAAAAACCTAACATAGTGCTGGTGCTGACAGACGACCAGGATGTCGAGCTCGGTTCGTTGAATTACATGCCGAAAACATTGAAAGCAATCAAATATCAGGGTGCCGAATTTCGTCACGCATATGTCACCACCCCGATGTGCTGTCCGTCGAGGTCGTCTTTGCTCACGGGGATGTACGTACACAATCACAACGTGTACACTAATAATGATAATTGTTCAAGTACGACGTGGCAAACTACGCACGAAACCAGATCCTTTGCTACATATCTAAGTAACGCAGGATACCGAACAGGTAAGTCGTATTTGTTTTGTTGTAATATCTAAGAGCCGCAGTGAATTCGAAGGAATGCCAGGAATTCTTTTCATTTCAAGTTTGTTTCGAAGTACTTCAGCTATAAGAGGTCATTTTATGCTATGATTATTCATTTCCGTTCGATATGTAGGTATAGAGTCATGTTCGAATGAATGCTGGCGACAAAAGCCGTCTTATAATGATCAAAATTACTTATTTGAGTATTGAGAAAAAGACAATTTTGATTTTAATTATTACTTTTTATAATTGGCTATTTGCCGCTGCGATTCACCGAGCTATAGTTTCATATGATAAAACTCAATGAAAAAATTTATATTACAATTACTTATGTGGGAAAACGACAGCATTAAGACGTAACATAGTGGGAAGAGCACTTGCTTAAATTACATCAACTGTTGCATCTATTCAGCAGAGTGAATTTAATCTATTTTTTTGAGTCAATAAGTTTCTGATGTTTTCATCCTCTCTGTTCAGAGTATTTGGAACGTACTTCACTTAGTTTCCTGGAAGGGACCGCAATTTTATGTTTCAATGTTTACGCTTGATTTACTTCCGGGACTGTATGTCCCGGAAGCATGACATCATTTTTTGTACTTGTTTCTTTATATTTCAGTGTTTTTTCATTTGCTGTTCGTGCACAAGGAATCCGTAATGGGCCAATTTAATTTCATAATAAAAATATATTATCGCAAATATTTATTTTAATATTTTTATATTGTTGAACATTCTCAAGATTTCTTATATTTAAATGAGAGGTAATAACAAATACTTGTCGAAAAATCACTGACTGAACAATTCTTTATTCGACTAGTTTCGCCTTTTATGATATTATCAAAATACCTATTCTTGATAATGCCGTAAAAGGCAAAACTAGTCGGATAAAGAATTGTTCAGTCAGTGATTTTTAGACAAGTATTTTTATTACCTCTTATTTAAATATGAACTATCACAGAGTTGATTCATCGTCCATTGAATTTCCTATATTGTTTAAAACTAGTTTGAGATTTTTCAGCCTCTCTGTGTGCAATTATCTGTCTGAGAAAAAAATTAAAAACATCAATATTCTCTTTTAAATGTTAAATACATAACTAATAATAAAACAATTCGCATACATCTCATTTTTTCATAATTCTACATGCATGTGCCTTTTCCTTATTCTGTTCAGAGTTTCTGTAATATTTTGTACCATATACGCTGAAAAAATATTTAAATTTTGCATCGTTAACGTGGTAAATTGGGATATTATTTCAAAAAATGAAAATACTTTACAGAATAAAATGATTTGGACGTGGAATATATAACATTCCCGAAAATTTTAAACCATGACATTTTCAGAATTAGAATATTGGAAACGTACTTATTGTTTTGGACAAATTTGTCTTTTTTCGTCTACTTTTACCATTATTTTTGATTTTAATATTGTACTTGTATTATTTTATTTCAATACATATATTGTATTATTAGTCGAATCAGTATCAAAATTTTACAATTTATACAATTCGTTAGAATTGTAGGGACCCACTTCTTTGTGAATATATGTATCGCAAAATATGAATCAATTCCATGTACAATGTATACAGGAGGTCTTGGGAGTTCACTGACTTCATAATTAAAGAATACTCTATCAAAAATGAACAACTTGTCTCAATGCGAAATCATAATATCTTCAATTATTCGATTAATTCATTTCAATTCATTCACTCGAACATATTTCAATGTGTCAGATATATTAGGCATAACTAGTATATAAATAGTAGCTACCCAATGCAGCATGTTATTCAAAATTATGGAAATATTTGTATTCAGTAACACAAACATTCGATAGTGAAACCTATTTAAATGTCTATCTTTTGGTTACCTTTTTGAGAGTTTTAAACTATGATATCTTAGAAGTTGATATTTGATGATTTATGACCAATTCTCGTATTAAACATTGAACGTGTAACATGAGTAAAAATAACTGCCATGATAGTTAATGTGTTTTTGAACAGAAGCGAAAATTCAAAAAATTTTAGTTACTTTTGGAAACTGGAATATTTTCTTAGAAACTATAATATACCTAACACTAGTGAGAGGTCAGATCTACCCAATAAAGCGAGTCTTTACGTAGATTCAAAAAGGTAGATCAATGTGAATGACGAATACCTGAAAATAACCTCCTATAATTGATCGATTCAGCTCTGATGTCATAAAAAAACTGTCCACACTTTTTATTTTACTTTATAATTGTATAATTCTAATATGTGGGAATTGTCTTACACCACTTCTTTTGTAGATGTTGTTTCACTCTTTTCCTTTCTTATTAGAATCTTCTTTGTTTGTCATGATTCAGGTTTTTTTTACTCAATAACTAAAGAACTTAGTGTAGGCCTTGGTTTCTTATTTTGTTTTGGTTCCCTATACGGTCTCTATTTCTTTCGAAAAACGTTTTCTCACAGATTTCAATAATTAATGTATGATTTCATTGAACTCAATATGCAACTCTTTGTTTTCTTCTAGAATGAATGGTTTTAAAATTTCCACCAATTTTTCGATAATTGCACTATTATATTTTTGCGTGTGGTTTTCTATTTCAATTTTCTTTTTTTGCTGGCAACAGTTAGTAAACTTTGACAGTTTATTTGACGTACCTGACGTAGCATTCTACATCATATGATAGTCATGTTTGTCAAATGAGTAAAGCTTAGTTTTAACCTCAATTCTTTTGAAGATTTTGTATCTTCCGTATTGTCCCGGAAACGAAAAATGTGGACTGTTTGTTATTAATCTCTTCTCTTCCTTATTTTCGTTTCAATGTGATATAATAGTGAAACGACGGTGTTTACCATCTAATGTGTAGTTAATTTTTCGGCTCGTTGGCACAATGATGTTTACGATATGATAACTGGAATCTCGTCACTAAGATATAGAGTCCCAACTACGTCAGACCGCTTTCGCAATTGCTTTTGTAAGACCCCCAGCAGTGTATTTGGAAGATGTACCATTACCAATGTGAAATTAAAGTTGGCTTAAACACGATAGTGCCTATTTTATTGTGCTTGCTTAACAGCACCATAAAGAAATTGCAGAATTTTTCAGTTACGCTTGCACATTTCCCGTTCTAAAACCTCCGATCCTGGATAATTGCTCAGCTATTTACAATAGTCTAGTAGATAATCTAGGACTAGACGAATACGTTTCGAAATCGAATAATTTCCAGATGTTGCTCAGTTTGAAAGAGATAGCCACTCCGTGATAAGAATACTTCTATCCGAGTAGGAGCTAATAATTCTCAGGTTCAGGTAATATACAGGTTAGAAGATACCTGTGCGTTTTGATAATTGAATTTTCTTTCTAACGGGTGTTTTTTTTAGAGGTATGGAACTTTAAGTTGGCATTACTGTTGAAGATGGCGACCGATGTAACAGCTGAGAAGCGATTTATTCTCAGTTTGGTTTGGAAATTCATCATGAATAGACTCACGCCTGAACAACGCTTGCAAATAGTGCAAATTTATTTCGAAAATAATGGTTCTGTGCGAAATACGTATCGCGCACTACGTCCATTTTACGGTCGACAAAATCGTCCATCAGAGCAGTTAATTCGATTAACCATGGAATGTTTTCGCACCACGTTTACTCTTATTGATAACTCGCATCCCCAGAGACGCCGTACGGTATGTACAGAAGAAGCTATTGCTACTGTAAAGCGTAGCATTGAGGAAGAGCCGAATGAGTCCATCCGCCATAGAGCACAGAAATTGGATGTGTGTCCATCCACTTTATGAATAGATTTTGCGGAAGGATCTTGGTTTGCGTGCTTACAAAATCCAACTCGTGCAAGAATTGAAGCCAAACAATCATCCCGCAAGGGGTAGATTCGTCGAATGAGCACAAAACGAGATTACCGTTGCTCACGATTTTCATAAGCGAATTTTGTTTAAAACGATGAAGCGCACTTCTGGTTGAATGGCTATGTCAACAAACAAAACTGCTGCATTTAGAGTGAAGATAATCCTCAAGTGTATGTCAAAACACCGTTACATCCAGAAAAACTGACTGTTTGGTGCGCTTTATGGGCTGGTGGAATCATTGGTCCGTACTTCTTCAAAAACGGTGATGGCCAGAACGTTACAGTCAATGGTGATCGGTATAGAGCCTTGATTACTAACTTTTTCATTCCTGAATTGAACAACCGTGATGTGCAGGAGCTGTGGTTTCAACAAGACGGCGCAACATGTCGCACAGCTCGTGCCACAAATCGATTCATTGAAAGACACGTTTGGTGACCGCCTAATTTCACGTTTTGGACCTATGAATTGGCCTCCAAGATATTGTGATTAAACACCGCTAGACTACTTTCTGTGGGGCCATGTAAAGTCATTGGTCTATGCGCTTGACCATTTGGAAGACAATATTGGAAAAAGTCATCGAAAATTGGACGTTCAGATTGTACTACATCCGAGCCAGCCGAGGCGGTCATATGCCAGAAATCATACTCAAAATGTAATGCCACAAGATTATCTTCGAATAATAAAAAAAAATTCTTGTCAATCGAATGATCCAGCGTTGTTTTATTGCAATTTAAAATTCTATACCTTTAAAAAAACACACTTTAGCTCTTGATTCGCTACCTCTATATTTCGAAACAATATATATTTAATTGAAAAACACAGATTTTAAAAAGAAATATCTATTAGAAATCCTTCTGTTGTATCCTATTGGTGTGAAACTGCCTAGGGATTTCTAAACACCCAGTAGAGATGAAATTCGGTTCAACGTCCGAATAGATAGCATTGTGCCTAACGAAGTCTGGATGTGGCAAATTTTTATTTGCTCTTCTTGTTGGGACCTGGATTCATGGAATGGCGTACGTTCGAAGCATCCGAAACGGAAGAGCTGATGTTAAAGTATCTGGAAATATGATAACCGTGGTCGTGTTCTCATCTCGAATTCTCGTCGAATAAACACGATACGACGAAGAAACGAGATTCGTTGCTCCTTTTGTTGAAATGTCATTCTTCGAGAACGTCCAACCAAATGGGAAAACGTTACTTCAAGTTTAATGTGATATTGATCTTTCATTGAAGGACGAATAATAGAATAACTTAATTTCACGGTTTATATTTTATTTGGTATTGTGTATTTGTAATTACAATCATTGAAATTTATATAAATCATCTGATAAACGTTATTAAGACATTTTAGAAAAAAATTTAAATTGTTTTCATAAATAACAATGTTAATCCAATCTTTTTTATATAATTTTTCTCTGTTGGTTCTATCCGTTTTCTATGGTAATGTGTACCTGCATTTCCTACTTATTATTATGTTATCATCATTATTTAAAAAATTCAACTCATACATAAAAATTGTATTATGCAGTTTTTTCAAAATAATTGCTCTACGTTAAGAGAAAGATTGATGATTTATAGTAAATTCACCTCAAATACAATAAAAATGTTTCGAAAGATTTTTTCCTCTTTGCATTTCCAGAATTCTAATGTCTTTCTGCGCTCGAATTGTTTTAAAGAAACTTGAGCATGTACTTTCATTTGAAAAGTGTGTTATTTGTGAGTTTCATAATCCTTTCATTATGATTCAATAACCATAACTTGAAAGTAATTGGGTTATTAAGGCTTTTTTTCGAAATCGCGCTTCAGTTAACTAATATTTATAAGCTTCTGTGCTTCGGAATGAGATTTACAAAGGATGCCCCGTTCTTATAATTATTTTACAAATACTATAACGTCAAGTGCTCTGCAGGTACAACATCCATTATTCTCAACAAGAGATAATATCATTTTTTCTAGAAGAAAGAAGTATGATGGATGACAAATAACCGAACGCAATATAACTAACAGAATATAGCAAATTGTTTTGTATGAGGCTCAACTTCATCGACCATTCTGGTTCGTTGGCATTCTTGGTTGCTAACATTAACAAAAGTATTTTGATACTGAAGCATTTTTAACGTTGGAGTTCAACAAAGCCTGTCGCCTTTCCGAAGAATGTATATAACATTGACACTTTACAACTCTATTCCCTTGAATTTCATGATTTTTACTATTTTTGGTCAAATTATGAATAACGATTCTAGGTTTTACAAACTCAGAATCTGAAAAAACTGCACTGGTTCGCAATTTGTCTCATTCCGATTTTTGTTATTTCAATTTAATGTATATGAATTGCCCATATTGCATCCATTTGAGTGAATTACCCTCGGAACCTCTTGTATACAGTAAAAACATGAAATTATGGCGTACTATACCAAATGCGCTTCCGCAAACCATCACACGACGATGAACCGTGAAATTTAAGCACGACCATGAAGTAACGGTATCCGATATTCTATACGAAATTATCGTTTTCAATCAAATATTACGAGTATTACGAAAATGATTCATTTCATAACACTCTGGTATCCTCTATATGAAAATTATAGATGTAATAGAACATCAAGACGATATTATGTTTAATGCTTAAATTTAATCGTCTTCAAACAATAATTGATGAGCCCTGTTGTGACTACGTGATAATTTATCATGATGAAAACAAACTAATTGATTTCTATTGCGCCTATTATCAGAAAATAGAGGATGAACTTTTCATTGTTGAATTTTTCCAGAAAATATATGAAAGAAGTTATGATTGATCTTAAAACTACTATTGGTACAATAAAAAATACAAGGTATTATTGCCTAAATACGAAAAAGCTAATATACGAGGGTGGGGTGAAAAGTTTCCGGCCTGACCAAGAGATGGCTTCTCTACGTCTACTTTGGAGCGGCGTCCTGTAGTACCATTCATACTGAGCTTGCCTGTAAATTTTCAGTCCAATCGCTACGCTAGTTTTCGTTTGAGAGCACATTGGAGCAAAATGGAAAAATTGGAGGAACGTGCTGTCATATATTTCTTTTTGAGAGGTTTTACACCAAAACAAACAGAAGAAGAGATGGATTCAACACTAGGAAACTACTGCCCATCATATTTAGCTATTAAGCAGTGGGTTTCTGAATTCAAAATGGGTCGTGTGAGCACCTCTGACGAGCCTCGCTCAGGACGGCCGTTTGGTCACAACTTCAGAAATGATTGGGAAAATCCATCAAAAAGTATTGGAAGACCGCAGATTGAAAGTGCATGAGATAACTGAGACCTGTAGGATGTCAGCATAACGTGTGCGAAATATTTTGCACAACTATTTGAGCATGGAAAAGCTGTGTGCAAGATGGGTGCCGCGTTTGATGAAGCTCGACCAAAAACTGATTCGAAAAAACATTTCTACCGAAAATTTGGCGCTGTATGGGCGTAATCCAAACGAATTTTTGCGTCGATTTATAACTGCTGAAGAGACTTGGGTTCACTACTACACTCCTGAAAATAAAGAACAGTCAAAACAGTGGGTTCAAAAGGGAGAACCAACTTCAAAGAAGGCGAAAACAATTTTATCTTCAAGCAAGGTTATAGCTACTTTTTCTTGGATACGAGAGGAATTATATACATTGATTATCTTCAAAAGACTATCACAAGTCAATACTGAGCAAACTTATTACAAACGTTTGAAGATGTGCAATATCATTCATTCGAATACCTATATATATATATATATATATATATATATATATATATATATATATATATATATATATATATATATATATATATATATATAATATCATTCGTCGAACAAAAAAATATTATTTCATCACGAAAACTCACCAGCGCATTCTTCGATTGTTGTCATATCCAAAATCCACGAATTGAGGTTTGAATTGATGTCGCATCCTCCCTACTCTCCAGACTTAGCCCCCAGCGACCATTACCTGTATCCTAACCTCAAAAAATGGCTTGGAGGTGAAAGATTTGAGAGCAACGAAGAAGTTATCGAAACTATAAATCAGTATTTTAAGGAACTTGACGAATCTACGTTTAAAACTGTTATAACTGAATAAGAACACCGTTATGTTTCAGTGTTGATGGGGATTATGTTGAAAAATAAAGCAAAAAAAATTTTGAAACATCGTTTTTTTTTGGCCAGTCGGAAACTTTCGAACCCACCCTCGTATGTCTAACAAACTGTGACTACAAATGAAAAATACTAGCAACTTAAAACGATCAATACAAATGGAAATGATAGACCAGAATATATGTATGCGAATAACTTCCGAACAACTGCATCAAATTGAATAATTCCTTTTTTTTTGTGTTTATGTTGTCAAGACAAGGTTCATTTAAAAGAAAATTTTCAAAAAATGGAACCGAAAATATTTGAAAATGTCAAAATTTTCAAACTGACTGAATGAAACATTCAGGCAGCAGTTGAGAACTTTGAGAAAACTGACATTATTTCATATTCAATTACCCTTTTTCATCAACAGCAAAACGGTAAGTCCTGTGTGTTGATGTGTATGCAGAGTTTAAGAACGTGTTATTTATTCTTATTAAAAAAAAATGCTACCAATTATGCGTTAAAATAATGTAACCAGGTATGTAACGGGTGCTTTTTTAGATGTATAGAACTTTAAGTTGGCATTACTAATGAAGATCGCGACCGATTTAACAGCTGAGATGTGATTTATTCTCAGTTTGGTTTGGCAGTTCATCATCAGGTCATCAAACAAGGCGTAGATTCGTTGAATGGGCCCAAAACGAGATTGCCGTTGTTCCCGATTTTCATAAGCGAATTTTGTTTAGCGATGAAGCGCACTTCTGGTTGAATGGCTACGTCAACAAACAAAACTGCCTCATTTGGAGTGAAGATAATTCCCAATTGTATGTCAAAACACCGTTACATCCAGAAAAACTGACTGCTTGGTGCGCTGTATGGGCTGGTGGAATCATTGGTCCGTACTTCTTCAAAAACGGTGATGGCCAGAGCGTTACAGTCAATGGTGATCGGTATAGGGCCATGATTACTAACTTTTTCATCCTTGAATTGAACAACCATGATGTCCAGGGGCTGTGGCTTCAACAAGACGGCGCAACATGTCACACAGCTCGTGCCACAATCGATTTATTGAAAGGCACGTTTCGTGACCGCCTAATTTCACGTTTTGGACCTGTGATTTGAATGAATCTTGTGACTTAACACCACTAGATTACTTTCTGTGGGGCTATGTAAAGTCATTGGTCTGTGCGGATAAGTCACAAACGCTTGACCATTTGGAAGACAATATTCGTCGTGTTATTGCGGATATACGGCCACAAATGTTGGAAAAAGACATCGAAAAGTGAACGTCCAGATTGATCTTCATCCGAGCCAGCCGTTGCGGTCATATGTCAGAAATCATATTTAAAATGTAATGCCACAAGATTATCTTTCGAATAAAAAAAATTCTTGTCAATCGAATGATCCATCGTTGTTTTATTGCAATTTAAAGTTCTATACCTCTAAAAAAACACCCTACTATGACTACGAAATTTCTATTTAAATTAAGTTTACAATGAAGAAAAATTTACAAACTTTCAAGGAAATTACGCACTTTAAGGTTTCTCATGTAATTAATGAGGAGATATAAGGAAGAAGAACTTGCTACGAAATCACGAGAATCCTGTTCAATTATAGAATTGACAAGTTTGTTCACTTACGATACATCAAACGGGTTAATATATGGAATTATTAATAATCACACTGATTTGAAATTAATTAAAGTGTTACACTTCCTTATATAGAAGTAGCACAAATAGTAGAACACGTCGTTTAGACTTTTTGAAAATATTTCCGAAAAGAATACGTATATAGGCGTACAAAGTACGCCGAGTCAACTAATTTATAAAAATATGAAAATAGATGAAAAGCATAAATGGATTAAACCTTTGAATTAATATAATTTTCAAAATAAAATTTCAAATATAAGATTGAGTTTACGAAAATAATATTTTGTCGTGAGTTTTCACTTCAAAAATATTTGATTATTCTGTATGTTAGTCACTTGTTATTAATTTATAACAAGAAAGGTTTCTGTCGAATCTTATCGAATTATACTTATATTGGACATCATTTATTATGTAAATATTTACCTATAATAATAATAATGTATTTATTCTCCAAAGCACTGCATTTCTCAAATTCACAAAAAAAACATACCAAAGAAAATACAATGAGTAGAGAATAGGACAAAAATTAATTGAAATTATAATCTATTTGACATAAAATATGAAAAAAATTCCCTCAAATTGTATAGTTCACAATTTACAATGAAGTCATATAAATCTTTCTTAATACTAGAGGAAACATTTTTATCCCTGAGCTTTATAGGCAAACTATTATAAAGCTTGATACCCATATATAAAACACCCTTTTATGTTTGAGCTAGATTATGCCCTGGATAGTTGTATGGCAAGACTTTTCTAGTATTATTTACATTTCAATATTCCTCAAAATAGTGACAATTTTGCAAGAAAAAAACCAAAACTTTATAAATGTATAGTTCAGTAAAAGTCAAAAAATCATTTTTCCTGTCGACAAGACAAAACAAAACTTGTCGACAAGACTCCTTAAGCCTTATCCCGATAATTTCCCTCACTGCATACTTTTAAAGAACAAAAATTTTTTTAGCTTCTGATGCATTTCCCCAAAATATTAAACCACAACTCAAAATTGATTGAAAATTCGAAAAATATACTGCTTTAAGAACCCCCCGTGAAAGTTGGTACCTCAGTACTTTTATTGCATATATATCTACTAGATGTTGATTTCTTAGACACATTTGTTATGTGAGTAGTGAATTTAAAATGCTTATCCAAAAACACTCCTAAGAACTTTGTATCTTGTTTGAACTTTATTTTATTTTCTTTAGCAATACTTTTCTTTGAATGGTTCGCTGTGCCCCTATATGTCTGAAACATCATGGATTCAGTTTTCGTAGCATTTAGCACTAAGCAGTTCCCCGCACATCACTTTTCTACAACATCAATTGCATGAGACACATGATTAGTTAAATCATTTTCATGAGAAACAACAACTATGTTTGTATCATCAGCATATATTGAAACCTACCCCTTGGTTCCCGAGAAGGCATCCGGTAAATCATTCACATATAGTACAAAGAGAAGTGGTCCCAGAATGCTTCCCTGTGGGACACCCCGCAAATCCTCCGACATATATTCCTTAGTTCCTTGAGTTATACAAATCTATTAACTTTATTTCAAATTAATAATTGATGAGGCCGATACTTGATGTCAATCAATAAACATAATAAAACAATTATTAAACTTATTTACACATATGTTAAAAAGAAAACCTGCAAACTTGCACGTTGCATTTGAAAAAGGTGAATCTCATCGAAACGTACGTCATGCAGTTTTCTTTTTAATACATGTGTAAATCAGTTTAATAATTGTTTTATTAACTTTATTTCATCTTTTCGACCTGCATTACATTACAAAATTATATATATTATATTATAATATTATATATAAAAAATATATAACATGGAAAAACGAAAGCTCAAGTACGTTTATTAATTTCATTACAAACTCTGAATCTATAGTTTATATATTTGTTCACAATCGGTAACAAGCTCGTTACTTCTTGATAACTTGACAGGATGAATAACGAATTGATTTTTACTACATCTATTATAAGAGAAAATAAAGAGAATATCATTTCATGCAATCTTTCCGCAATTCGCCTAAATAAACATATGGCGCCTAAAATTTATCTTGTTTTTGTATATTTCAATAAATTGATTTACCTTGTTAAGATCAGTGATAAGTCATATTTGTGATTTTTCAATGATACCAATGATTCATCTAATCAAACCCACTACATTCCAGTTATTTCAATATCCGCCGTAATTTGAAATTTAGAAAAAATCAAAACTTTATAAATAGCAGTAGTCGAGTTTCTAACACGGTCTTCCTTCACATACCTAAAATAACTTCCATATGACTGAAATATTCGGAGAATATACGCATAGGTATATCTCCGAATTGAAAGGGATCTTATTTGCAGCCTACCACCTAAGGATTTAGTAGGTAATGTTTGATCTCTGAAATAACCGACGAAAGGTTATTCCAATGTAAGGGAGAAGATTCGGAATTGATGGTATCTATTACTGGATCTATTCAAGAAAACAAAATTGGAATGAACGTTTGTAATATCATGATAAAAAGTATATGCATAGGAAAATATATACGATATCTATAACAAAAATTGAGTTGAATATAAACTAAAATTCAAACTTTGAATTTATGATAAAACTTGAGCTTTGATTTTATATTCAATTATAATGGATTTACATCAAGTAAATGCCAACACTATTAAATAAAAATAGAGTTTTTAAAACTTTCGTCTGGAACGGTTGGGCCGATTTAGACGAGACTCACTGGAAGATAGCTGAGGTCAAAACTGAGGCTACATCTTTTTTCTCAACAATGAATCTTCACTCTCTATTGAATGAGAAAGTTACAATACGCATGAAATTTAGTGTATATATATAGATGTAATTATGGTATGGAGGAACGTAAAACAGTTCTTCAAGAAAATCAATGTTTTGGAGAGCTGACCGGGAGTTATTGCGTGGGGCATTTGAATAAAATTTGGTAGGGTTCGTCTTTTTCATTCTGAGAATAAACACAGAGGCGGGTCACGGGAAAACGCTGTTACAAAATAAAAAGGTTCTTTCCATTAATTACTCGAAGGATGCATGTGATAAACGATTTTCATTTCAGCTAAAAGTTAACACATCAACCATAACATAATCGAAAAGTATTTTTCATTTTTTCAATTTATGGATTACGTCTTGAAGTGAGGAACTTTGTATTAAGTGTTTAAGTATATATAATTATTTTATTATCTATTGATATTTCGAAGAAGCATCTCCAATTTTCGAGTTGATATCTGATCTTGTTTAAATTCATTATAAGTCGCATAAAATACAAATATTCAGAGATACAAGCAAGGCTGCAGTGTTTAAATTTCAGAAAACTGCGAATAATTCTGAAATATTGATTCGTATCAAGGCAAATGTTTCGGTCTAGGTATTTCCAAGAGTATTTACAAATATATTTTATTCCACATCGAAAACGTCTTAGTTGACTTTACGTGGATACATTTGACAACATTTGATTGGCAACAAATTGGTTAGTATAATTTTATTAGCATATAGTCGCTCTAACTTATCCTATTTTGTAACGAAAAAAAAAAGAATAAATGCATTTTCATCATGTAAAAACAATCTTGATTAAATACGTAGGTACGTTGTCACTAGGGTTGCCTACTGAATTCTAAAATAAAGCATCATGCTCTATATTATGTATACCTTCTCTATAATCCATTACACTGATAGAGTAAGCTCAAATGCTCTTCTTTTACACAAGTTTATGCAAACTGCGTAAAACTTCATTATCAATATTAAAAATTGCGATAATTTTCTATTAATATTTGGCTCTCCTCAATTCTCCTAGCCACATTCGAATGTTTCTGAACGCAGCGCAGGTTTTAATGTCAATGTCACAAGTGTAATTCAATTAAAATTTACTTAAATTTTGTCAGTCATAATCTGAATATATTTTACGACACTATTGAATTATTGAAGGAGGAATTGAAACCTATTGAACAAATAAGGTTTCCAATAAAATTCTCTCCACTTCTGTATCTTTTTCATCCAAAAATGTAAAGTTTCGTGAAGTTTGGATACAATTATTTCAAACACCATGAAATCTTTTTCATGTGCTGCAAAAAGTGTGCTACAGAAAATATGTTTTCGGAAATATAAAAAGAATGACACTCTTCTTAGTAATTTCGTACGTCTTTGATTGCTTCCTTTGAAATTATAGATACTCTGTTTCTTCTAATGAAAGTTGTCATTAGAAGAATTAGAAGAATTGCTATTACCTACTTCATTCTCAGTCATTAATCTTTGAGAGATCTCAAAAAGTGAGTGGTAACACCAATTTCCAGAACAATTTGTCATTAGTTTACGTATCTATTTGATTGTCTTTGAATGTAAGTCTCCATAAGTTCTGATGACATCATTATCAACTAAAATATTCTATTCGTAGATCGGTATGATTATAACATCATCATATGTTCAACCTACTTCTTCAACAATACTTCTGTAATCATAAAAATTAATTATTAATTCATTACAATAATTAAATACTTGCTGATAACATTATCGCCGAAATTAACTCCAAGATTTCTTCTTTGTGAAAGCGTAGAGATCCCATTGAATTAAATCCCACTCTTCTGAACTAAGAGTAATTACCGTGACACATTGCGTCGAAAGACTGAGACATTTTAGGGATTAAGAATGTTCCGTCTGAAAATTAAAAAAAGGGTCCGGACAATGAGAATTGTCATCTTCAATAAAATAATAATATGCTAATAAGAAGAAGAATGGAAAATGTGGCCGAGAGCGTGGAGGCAATTTGATGGAATTATCATGATAATATGGCCGTAACATTCTGACAACATTATATTGCCTTTAATTTGTGTGGGCATTATGAATGATTTATTTTCATATACGAATGCGCGCATAGTTTATAAGTTTTGCTTCCTTCCACGCATTCAACGCGCCCGGCTGCATGTCGGAATATGTTATTAATGCTGAAACGATGCCAAGAGAAAGCAAATTGCGGAAACTCTTATTTTTATGGAAACGAGCAACAAAATTGTACGGAAAATATCTACGACAATTCAATAAAAATTAACCATAATTTTATATTATGATCTTCCTCTACTATCGAATCTTATCAAGGCACTCTGATATTGTCCTTGTTATGTAATAATCCGTAATTTATAAAATATGAAGATGTAACCAATTAATTAATTTCAATAGTGATAATTTTGTGTTCTCATCTTATCTATGGTGAAGTGGATGTTCAGAAATTGTGATTGATTGACAAAATTTGAGTTTGACAAATGTCTAGACACTAACAATTTATATAAGGGGGAAAGGTTAATGTAAAGGTCGTGAAAAAATGTAAAGTGATGTTAGGGGTTCTACACAGTGAAGAAGTAATTTTTACAGTTGTTGGGTAGGTTCAGTTCATTTAATCATCCCCAGTATTATGTAACAAAATATATTTTGTTCGAAGTAAGTTTATTCAGAACTGAATGAGGAATAAATTAAATTAATGAAATTATTTTGGTTTCAATTACCTGTACGTCGAATTAAATCATTATATATAAAAGGTGTTTTTTTTACAGGTATAGAAATTTAAATTTCAATCAAACAACGATGGATCATTCGATTGACAAGAATTTTTTTTTATTCGAAAGATAATCTTGTGACATTACATTTTAAATATGATTTCTGGCATATGACCGCCACGGCTGGCTCGGATGTAGTCCAATCTGGACGTCCAATTTTCGATGACTTTTTCCAAAATTTGTCACCGTATATCGGCACTAACACGGCGAATATTGTCTTCCAAATGGTCAAGCGTTTGTGGCTTATCTGCATAGACCAATGACTATACAGATATACATAGATAATGTATCTACATATTATCTAAATAGACAATGGCCATAGATCTTGGAGGCCAATTCACAGGTTCAAAACGTGAAATTAGGCGGTCACCAAACGTGTCTTTCAATAAATCGATTGTGGCACGAGCTGTGTGACATGTTGCGCAGTCTTGTTGAAAACACAGCTCCTGGATATCATGGTTGTTCAATTCAGGAATGAAAAAGTTAGTAATCATGGTTCTATACCGATCACCATTGACTGTAACGTTCTGGTCATCATCGTTTTTGAAGAAGTACGGACCAATGATTCCACCATCCCATAAAGCGCACCAAATAGTCAGTTTTTCTGGATGTAACGGTGTTTTGACATACACTTGAGGATTATCTTCACTCCAAATGCGGCACTTTTGTTTGTTGAAGTAGCCATTCAACCAGAAGTGCGCTTCATCGCTAAACCAAATTCGCGCGATACGTATTCCGCACAGAACCTTTATTTTCGGAATAAAATTGCACTATTTGCAAGCGTTGTTCAGGCGTGAGTCTATTCATGATGAATTACCAAACCAAACTGAGAATAAATCACTTCTCAGCTGATAAATCGGTCGCCATCTTCAACAGTAATGCCAACTTAAAGTTTTATACATCTAAAAAAAACACCCTACCATGTTAGGAATGTTCATTAATAAATTACGTGAACCAGTTTCGCACTTCCATTCATCATCAGCTCAACTGAATGAACACACTCAATGAAGGTACAGAATAGAGCAGTGTTCCCCAATTGGATTTACTCCAAGCATCAGTAAAATATTTTGGTACGTTTTCGCTGACCAATAACTTTAATACTCCGACCCATCGGTAAAATTTCTTCACATAAATGAATTATGAAGACAAGAATAATTTTAAGAGTATTTGTTCGTTGTGATTTACATACTTTTGTACTTTTAACTAACTTGATATAGTGCATCAATAAACAGAACGTTAACGAAAATTTAAAAAATTTTTCAATAAGAATGATATTTTTAATTTCTTTGGATTCATTTTTAATTAGTATATCAATAAAAACAGCAATGAATAGAAATTTAAATGACGTTAACTGTCAATGCTAGGCGTTAAACCAGTTACAGCTATACCACGGCCGACTTCAAACAGGCAATGAAATGAGTATCTGGCAAGGGTCTCTGTGGGCTAATAATACAACCACACCATTAGTTGAGCTGGTATACTAATGCAAATAGGACGCTTCTCAAAACTTTCACAGTTTGAAGTTAAGGAATTTGAGCTTTCGGTATGAATTCTATATTTTTCAATTGTGTATAATAGTGTAATACATGTGTTGTTGTTGATAATTTGTTGAAATCTCATTACGAAACTATAAAAAACAAGTGTGCTTACCGATTTCAGTGAAACGAAATCAATTTTGAGTTGTTTAAGACTTTCGTAGTTTCAAGTTGAATATTTTACGATTTCAGTACAAATCCTCTATTCATCAATTTTCTATAGTGTAATATAAGTGCTAGTGATAATAGTTTTTTAAAGTGTTTTTTGTGCCATATTTGAAAAAATTATTAATGGCATTTCTTTCGAACTGGCCTCTTTTAATAATATACACCAGAAAGCAATTTTGTGTAATCTCACTATTTTAAGCGTGTCATGGGATGAGTCATTGAGAGATTTTTGTTATTACTGTTTATGTGGTGAAGACAAAAAAAAATATTCTGAACATGCTGTGTTCCATTTGGTCTGATATCTCATTGAATGGCTACACAAAAAAAAATTTAATGGTAATAATAATAAGTAATGGTTTTTTGTTTTGTTAATTTCCTGATATGTTTGACTCAAAGTTAATTTCATTGAAAAATAATTCAAATGTAAAAAACCAAATTCCTGTTCAGGATGGTCTAATACTGTTTCAATTTAATAACTTCTAGATGTGTAATTGCAAAATATGTGACGTCAGTAAAAGGAGGAGTCTCACAAATGTGACCAGCTATGTCAAGAACGGCGGAAAAAAATTATTAATTCAAGTGACGTAATTTATGGATGCCCCTGAGGCCCACTTTGAATCAAGAGAATATGTTACTCACACAACTTCTTTTGCATCATTTTGAAAATTGCGCTTTTGCTTCTTAACCTTAATCATCACTTTTCTTTTTATCTAAATAAAACTTCTGCCTTATTACTGATATCCACTATTGTAAGAATGAATAAATTTGGTGTGTAGATATGAAATCCATCATATTCCCATGAAGTCGACTGAAATTCAATTGATAATATTTTGTAAGCCAAGCACAATAGAAATAATACGATTAGATTTTATAGTCTTCTAGCTCAATTATTCAAATATTCAAGGTACCTAAAGCAATTAGCTAATTTACAACCTTTGATATTTAAAAATAGGTCTTATTTTACGGAGGAACAACCGATGAAATGTTACATTTCCGGTGCCCTTGGGTTATAGACCAGTTCAACTTACTTTTTGTTGTCTTCGACGCTTTCCATATGACGGTGCCTCGCAGTTCTTGTGACTTTGATCAGTCTAGACTATTTTAACATCTGTCAAATACTGCCGATGAAATTTATGTCGATCTTCCGGCTGATTAATTGGTCTTCGTTCAATTATTCCATGTATCGTTTGCGCTTCTTTTGTATCTCAATGATGAAGGTAAAAATTCGATATAATTCATATATTTATTTATAAATCGATGGCATTAAACTCAAACATGAATTTTTCATATTTATGTTTTCAACAACGTAGTTCAATTTAAGTGCTTCTATGTAACGATGGTAAAAATGATTAGTTATTTGTTTGAAAAAAAAACAACGTGCCTACATTTGATTACATTAAAAGACCAAGGTAACCAGATACAGTTTTTTTTCTAGCAACTTACATTGTTAGAAAAATCTCATCCATAACCTAATGAAAAAGTGAAGGACCATCACTAGAGAGATCACTGGTTCGAATCCCGTGTAAGACACTGCCGTCTGTATATGAAAATGAACGTGAGCGGTTATAAATTGAGAATATATCAGATCTGTAAAGTGCATAGACTAGTATCTCAAAAAACATTTTTCAAATCATTAATAGAAAACAAAAACTAAATCCCTCAAATTTGTGAAAAATAATACACGATATATTTACGTTTCGATTATTGTTTCCCGAAGATCTGGAAAATGTTACTGGGCATGATGAGCACCAGCTTGACATCCATATTTTTATTCACACCATTAACGCAATGGACATTATTTCGAATTGGGTCGGAAATTGGTGGTAAAATTCGTGTACATTTCAAGAATCTTCTAATTTGTTTGGCATAGTCTCTATAAGCTGCCGGGTACTTTTTGAATCATCTTTTGTTAATTTTGCGGGAAGTGGAACACTGTTTTAACAAACTCCAACATTTTTTGCGCAGTTTACACTAAGTAGTTTTCTTGAACAAAATAAACAAAAACTATATGAAAAAATTGTGCAGAATATATACCAGCAGCTGCGTTAATTTTTTCGAGATTATCTGAGTTCATTTGTATACTTAATGTTATAATAATGTAATTCTCACAATTCCTCAAACAGCTTCAGTTTTTAACTAAACTTGCTACAAATCTGATCCATGAACGTTAACCTTGATCCCTCGATGTAATTAGAATGTAAGCACATTGCTCTTTGTAAAACAGAATAATTATTTTCACCATCATTATAATATATTAGCCATTATTTTATAGAAGAAGGTATGTAACTGAATTGCACTATCATGCTGAATATTTATATATGAAAATTTTGTTCATAAAATATGTATTCACAAAAAATAACGATCTTATTATATTATATTATATAACGAACAAAAGAAAATCATGAAATTATGAGTTCTAAGAGGACTTTTTTCACAGGATAATACTTATGGAACGTTCTATTATTTTTCTTTCATGAATGCTTTTTTTTCCAATTCAAACAAATAACTCCGAATTCTTACAATTTTTTGAAGCATTAGGATAATATTGAAAGTATTGTCATTTACTTGGTGCAAATCCATGATTAATCCACTAATGAAATATATATAATATAATTCAAACAGTTGAATTTTCGATTCACAGTTTTCTGTATAATAACGTCTCGCATTTCGTCGGGCTGCCGACTTCTTTAGGTGCAAATCGTATTCTTTAGGCGTCTGAAGAAGACGCTAACCCGACGAAACGCATGACGTTTCTTCGCATTATACAATAGAAGTGTAAATCTAAAATCCAATGGTTTGAACTATATTGCGTTTAAATACGATGCTGTTATTTCAGTTGATGAAAAATCAATGAAATAATGTTATTTCATTCGATACAAAAGGAATACTTGTATATGTATTCATATAATTTCAAATATATATATATATATATATATATATATATATATATATATATATATAATAAATTGAAGTGGAACTAAATGTAATGTTAATACAAAACAACTCAATAATACATTAAACCCCAATCAATAAAATAAAACACATGGCTTAAGTTTCACTGAGTATGAAACTTCAGCAGAGTGTTTCAAAATTAATTCATTATTTAACATGATGTTTTTCCAAGTGATAGGCGAAACCTTTGCGTCATTTTTTAACCATAATATTCTTACTAGTATATCACATCCGTATTTAATATTAAGTATATTCCTTCTGTTAGAGATCAACAATTTTGTTTTCAATCAAGATGTCAAGCTCAGAAGTTTTCATTCAATTTCGTATCGTTATTTTTAGAACTTAAAAAATGACAGTGAAAATCAAGCATAAACTGAATGGAGAAAACATTCAAAGAATTCAAGGCTATACTGATTCACTACCCCAGACATTTTTCAAAATATTTACTAAATTTTAAACAATGTGAGGAATTTATTATATATACTACTGAAATACTGTTAAAATATAAACATATTTCTTTACTGGAGCCGAAAATTTGTTTATTACAGTGAAATATTGGACAGCGATAGAAAATAATTCATCATTGGAATAAATAAAAGTGCCGATGATAAAATTGTTTATGGAAAGCTATTCGTAAAACATTCGATTAGGTACTTCAAAACATGAACAAAATACCTTTTTTATAATATTCACTCCTCTCAATCGATTCATCAACATGCACGTGGGTATGCCAACTTCAAATGAATTTCATGAAAATATAAAAATGTTTTATTTATCAAGGAAATATTACTACGGAGTGATCAATAAAAAAATATCTTCTATAGCAAGAAACGTTACTTCAAGTAACAAAAAGTTACGTTAAATAAACTTATTTTCACATAATAATTGCAATTTCGAAATATCTTCTTCCAAAATTCGCATTTGTTTTTTTATAAGCATTTAATAAATTTGTTCAATTGAAAATGTTTTCCAAGAGATTAAAATAACAAAAGAACTAGTAACAAACATAATGAAAAATAAATTGGTCCCCGTGGTGCTTGAAGAATAGTGCATACAGTATATATGGGTTCGAATCTTAATAGAATCGAGTAGATAAGATTATTTTTACATGTAGAGTTTGATGGTTGAATGTCTTTCCATTCACAATATGCGTTAACTTAATATCCACAGATAGATAATAAAAATTAATAGTAGAATAGAAGATAGTCGAAAGTGAACACTTCTCTGCTAAGAAATAATTATATATTTGCTTGAATAGGCAAATGAAAATACAACAAAGTTTTCAGACAGTAGATTAATGCATGAATAAATCATAAAACGTACATACGGTTTTCCATTTAAAGTAAATTTGGAATGATAGAAGTGAGTCATTTCGGAGTCTGACATCCCTAAGTTTCAATTTAATCTTCTAAATGGAGTGTCGCAAAGAGATGCAGCGTACCTGCCTCGTTCACTCTAATATCTAAATATCCAATGCTTATTCCATTAAGGCCCCTATTCATCTTCTCTATTTTACAGGATATTTCGGGAAGTATTTGAACAAATATAATGGATCGTATATACCACCTGGTTGGCGAGAATGGGGTGGTCTCATTATGAATTCGAAGTACTACAATTATTCCATCAACATGAATGGGAAGAAGATCAAACATGGTTTTGATTATTCTAAGGTGAGTAATAATTCAGAGATTTTCCAAAATAAAATCATTTTCATTTAATTTTATTATTACTCGTTTAAAAACAGTGTTCATTCATTACGTGAATTTTTGGATTGGAATGTTGGAAGATATTTTATATTTTCGTTGAAGGTGCTTCATTGTTTTCATATAAATTTCATCGGTAAGTGATGACATTCTTCAAGACGATATCTCAAATTTGAATCGGTGGTGTGAAAGGAATCTACTAACACTGAATATTTCCAAGTGCAACGTAATGTTTTTTCCAGTAAAAAAATATAGTTCATTTCGATTACAATGTGACTAGTAATGAAATCAATAGATGTATCAAATTCAGAGATTAAGGAGTAACTTCGATACAAAATTAACTTTTGCTACTCACATTAATGATATTTTTTCAAGTTGTTGCTGAACATTAGGTTTTGTAATGAGAAATTTCAAACGGCCTTCTCAATCTGAATCAATTATACGTCTATACAATACCATAATAGGTTCAAAACTAAAATTATGCTAGTGTGGTTTGGAATCCAGGATACATGTGTAACATAATAAATCTTGAATCCGTGCTAAGACGATTTTTGAAATATTTATGATTTTGCTCCGATGGTGTGAATCCAGAACGAGGTATAGATAATTAGTTACTCACTACAAGATGAAATGTTCCATCACTTGAAACACGTAGGAAATATTTGGGAATAATGGTCCAAGCTGATAAGGTTTTCTGTTATTTGTTCTTTTCTTTTTTCCCTCATAAATTTCCGTGTTCCGATATTAACTTGTAGAAATATGAACATGAAATATGAGTTTTTCAGATAGTAGTTTTTCCTGTATCTTGTGGGTGAGCTTTAATGTCAGCTTGCCCACAGAGTTATCGTTCATCTTTATTGTTTGTCATTATTGGTATTATTTCTACTTTCATTCTAAATAAATTGTAAACTATATTGTATCTGTCCCATCCAGTAATTGGCATACGCTGTTGAGTGGAATATTTGTAAATAAATAAATAAATTAAATAATGAGATAGAGATTGAGATTAAAAATTCAAAAAATGATTTTTACTAAAATATTTGAAATTCTCAATGCAACATGATTAGAAATGAATGTTAAGTAGCAAATCAAATAAAAATTTAAAATATTCTATCTATTTCTTAAAATTGAGAAAATACTCTATTTGTATATTGAACCTATTCCTATCTTTTTTCTCTTTTTATCGCATAAAATTGTCTTATCCAATAAATGCTAATGTTATGTAGATTACTGTACATAATTGATGTGTATTGTGAAACAATAATTTTTATAATTGACTGTAAAGAACTAGCTGAAGCTATTGAATCGATGAGGCCAATACTTAATGAAAACTATTCATATTAAAACATTTATTATTTTTTATAAAAAATATGAAATTATTATATGAAGGTTTGAATAATTTTTGTTATGAAACAAAAACGAATAATTTGTGCAGGGATATTATTTCCAATTTATATGCTATTATGTTATATTTTTATGTTATGATGTCTTCTTCCATTGAAGTAAAGGAATATTTAATTGTTTGCAAATCATCATTATCTACAGTTTAAATTATATTCTCGAGATTATGTCAGGATTATTTGTGTTAGGAATCTGAACTCTACTCCAAACTTCTCGATCTAAGTTTAAGGATTTAAATTGAGCTGTTAAATTTGATAACAACGAAGCGTATATGTGGAAACCGTGGATTAGAAAGTTGAATCATGTAAAATATATTCATTTAATCCGGGGTTTATGTTTCCAAAGATATGTCGTTAAGTTAGTTAAGTGGTCTAACACTAAGCAGATTCCACTAGTTTGTTGGTTATTATTTGTGACTACCTTCATGAATTACTTGTAGAACTATAATCCGAGTGTACGGTTTTTTGGTTATCTTACTAATAAGATTCTAAGCTATATTGAAGCTCGTTAAACCACTTCCTTTTCCTACGAAACATGTATCGAATAATTGAAAACACTTGGAAATATTACGAAAAATTTTTTTATATACACAACATATAATATTGTAACTTATAATTAATTGTTTATGTTAACTAAGTGGTCAATACAAATTATTTCAAAAAGTAACAATTTGAATATTTATCATATTAATTATAAAATTCTTGAATTACTTCACCTTTGAATCTGTTATTTTGTTGCATGTGACTTTTTGTTTCTTCACATCTCCTCTTAATTAAAGTCTTAATTTCCAAAATTTCGTTGGCATTCTGAATACCTTTCTTCATTGCAGATTTGATTTCATCACATTCTGTTGAGTCTAATCTCCGTCCTTTGATGAAGGAAGTAATATTTTGGTTCAATTTATATATGTGGAATATATAAATTGAACATTTATATATTCCACATATATAAATATTATATATAACCACATATATAAAATTTATATATATTTTATATATGTGGTTAGCTCGTTTACAGTAAGTTATTTTATGTAATTAGATGTGAAATTCCGCTGACGCTTTTATGGAGCCGATAGTTATTACTTACACTATAGGGGATTTTTACTATTAAATTAAGTTAAATTAAACTCTTGGCTTAATGTTTCACGATTATATTTAACATGTTGACAAATTCATGTTGTTAAATGTAATACGATGTAAAAGGTAAAAGGTACGAATATAGCTGCTACTTATGGATCCATAAAAAACCGTAAACATTAAAAGATAATTGCATATACGAATGTTCACTTCAGAATGGGAAGGAAGCTGAGAACGTTGCTTATTTTGCTTACAAAACCGAGTAGGGGGAAAAACTGTAATAAATGTACTCACTTAATACTAGAACTGTTTTGAAAATGGATTTTTTATGTTTTTCAATTCTTGTACTCCTTGAAGTTTTTTTCAAAATACAAATCAATTCATAGAATTAATGATATTCGATACTATCAACAGTTAGATTTTCATTTCTCAAATTATTTGTATGTTTCTCTTTATGAGTGATTAGAAGCGAAAAACGTGTCTAAAGTATTTGACAATTTCTGTAGAATATAGCCATGTTTTTTTCATACGATTTATATCCCACCAAGTACTTTACAAGGAGTCCAGACATAGACATAAGATATTTTTATGGGATTGAATTCAATTTTATAATTTCTGTGTTGCGTTGATGTAGCACTGATTGATTCTTTTCATATGATGAAGGATATTGTCTGAGAATATCAAATATTGCTATTGAAACTTATTTGATAAAAACCGACAGAAATGCGTATGAAAGCCGGTGTGAAGTTTCAAATTTACTCGTTGTGAACCTACTTACTCCCTTCACTTTTGGAACTCATTAGTGACTCCAAAAAGAATGAGAGAAGGTAGACCTAAATATAGCAAGATAGAAATCGGTGGATGGTCGACAGACTGACGATTATAGAAGTATAAATGTACTCTACCTTCATTTCAACCCATCAAGGCCTGCTAAGACGAATCGCCATATAACAATTGAATCTTTCATTACGAATAGAAGCCCTTTAAAAACTGACTTTATTGAAAACTATAGAGATATTAACTTTTTCAAATATTCATAGGAACGTCCTCAAACTGACGGAGGTGGAACGTAATCAATTAAGAAGTAACACATAAAATTGATTAATAGTAAATTTTTTGTATAGTCATTGAAGTTTTTTCAGAAATAGGTAGTAACGTTTTCGAATTTCTTAATCATTGACATTCGAAAATTTTCTTAGAATGGGAATGTTTTTAAATAAAAATATCAAAAAAAATCTAAATCTTTAAAATTTATGGAAAACTATGTTTCATTCAAGTTGTTCTTCGATTTACTATTATGTTGTGAAGAATTCATTGAAAATAAATATAAATTTGTATAGCGCGTATTAACTACTGTAGTTTTCAGCAATTCAAGTGTCATAATTACAATTTTTCCATTTCTTTCATGAACATGGATAACTGATAATATACAAAAAATTTGAAACTAGGTGTTCTGTAACTGTTTGAACGGAATGGCAATCTGATTTCATATTCAGGTAGTATGTCGGACTTGCATATATGAATTTGAATACACATTTTTGAAATGAATACTTCTGTCTGAAAAAGTGTTCCAAATATGAAATAGCCTGAAATAAAATTGTAATTGAAAAATTGAAATTTGAATTGTAAAATTAAATAAAATTGTAATTGAAGCACTTTAGAAATCTGTTTAAACACACGACGTTTAGGCTAGAAATATATCTGCAATCGGTGTCTAGTGATATAGTTCACTTGAAAGAGGTTAAAGTTCATAACCGAAACGTCGTGTGTTTTTGAAATTTTCGAATTTCGTTTCAGACGTACTTTTTGATATCAGAAATTTGCTTTAAAATTTATAGACAATAGGAATTCGACATACTGCCGATGTTCTGTATCAGCTACTTGCTTGTGCTTTTAAAAGTTATTTTCCAATAATTGAATACGATTTTTTTCTTCGGTAATAAAGAGATAATTGATCGAAGAAAAGCAAATTTTCTTTGATATCAGTGATTGAAAATATATTCTAACATTACCATTTTTACTAGATAAAATACAAGTAGTGCGAATTTTTAAACTACGCATCATTCTTTTTCTCATCGTTATCTTGGTTTGTTTACAATTCTTCATTTGGATTATCGAATTTGCCAAAATAGATAACTCACATTTAAAGTCAGGGTCGCACAGAAATCGTCACTCCGTCATATTTGATTCGTAAACTATAATATTTATTATTTTTTTCGATTTATTTTGGTTAATGATATCTCCTGCGATAAGATATAATTGTCAAATGATGAAAACTAGCAGTGGCATATCAACAGTGATGTTGATCAGATTTGATATCAAATATAAGAGGGCTTATTTAAAATTCTCAATATATAAAACTCAATATAAGGGGGTATGTGCTGAATAATGTCCCACACATCACCCAACTTATTTCATCTGCTGCGAAAATATATGGATTCGTTATACGTATTGGCAAATATTTTAATAATTCCTCAACATTCATAGGACTATTTAATACACTAATCCGTAGCAAGTTGGAGTATGGCATCACGATCTGGCATCCCATTTACACTTGCCATCAAAGCCATCTTGAGGCTATTCAGAGAAGTTTCTTGAAATTCTTAGTTTGGAGGGAGGATAAAGTTTATCCACAGAGAGGAGTCAATCATAACGAATTATTGAGTCGATTTAGTTTAATCTCATTGTAGAGCAGGAGAGAAACTTTATCACTCAAATTTTTGTACAAATTACTGCACAATAGTATTGATTATCCTCCTATCTTGTCCGCTTTGAAATTTCGTGTTTCTAGGCAAAATTCTCGTAATACAGAATTATTCCACCTACAGACTCCGAAGGCCAACTCTCTAATACAATTTTTTGGTTTATGGAGTCTACATTCAATAGAGTTGCCAATAATTATGACATTCACTTTGACTCTCATAGAATTTATCATTAGGGGTTGTGTGAAGAACGAAAATTGACTGAAATTAATTGATTTAGATTGAGTTATTTGTAATATTTCATTGAATGCTATAATGTAGTTATAAGTTACTATTTTTTTTAGATTAGATTGAGCTCTTTGTTAAATCTTTTTTTCAAATTATTTAGTTATGTATCCAACATTATTATTATTTTTTGTAATTGGGTACTATACCTGTTGAGAATAAAGAACTTATTATATTTCCATTATAAAATTATATAAATCAGTGAGGGTTTTAAAATTTCTAAATTGATCCAACCGAAAATTTTAAATTTGATTGATATTTCAATATCTGAGAGGGCTCATAATTTACTATCGGTTTTATGATTATCTATCATCGTTCGTTCATTAATTCACAATATTTCTGACCTTTGTAATTGAAGGTCCAAATATAGAATCAATTATATGCATTATGTTCAAGTCTTTCATCTTGTCAGTCTCCTTTTGAAGAGTATTAGATTTTTTCCGACTTGTAACTTATTCTGTATTTTCGAATTCGATGTTAGGATTAAAGTTAGAACAGTTATTTGTTGAACTATTTCAAGAATATATTGTCGTTTGATGATTTTCGAAATTCCACTTTGCTTCGAAGATAAATTTTTTATTTTTCTCACGGATATTGTTCGATTGATCACGATGACCCTCAATCTTGGCCTGCTTAATCCCCAGATTTGAACATCACAGTTTATTCTATATGTGTCTATCTTAAATAATTTTTCCACTTGATGGATACTATGTGACGAATCAGTGAGTATAATTCTATTACGAATATGTGTTATTTATGAAATATTTCAGAAGTCAATAACAATCATTTTCGATTTTCCGCACGTATATTTTTCGATCGGTCATGATGGCCTCATGAGTGGACTGTTCAATCTCCAGATTTGAACATTGTAGATTATTCCATATATATCTTTGTAAAATAATTTTCTCACCGCAATAAAATGTGGACAAAGTTGATATCACTTTATAACAATATGTAATATTTACGAAATTTTCCAAAAACCATTAAAAAAGCAAAATATAATTATTTCAAACAGTTATTGTAGATTCAAAGACGTTAGGTATATGTTAAGTTTAGTGATGGAATATCGTTACAATTTTTTTTTCTGTATCTTCTATCTTGAACCAAAACAGGTTTTCCCTCTCATGGAAAATATTCATATATATATATATATATATATATATATATATATATATATATATATAGTTAAGCAGTTTACGTATTTACCTGAGATTTACGTTGTTTGTAATACGTAAACTCTTAACTTCATTTTCAGCCTGACAAACCTTGTTTTTAATTTATATATATATATATATATATATATATATATATATATATATATATATATATATATATATATATATATATAGCAGCCGTTGACAACGAGCTAAACCGTTAACTTTCCCTTTTTTTAATACTTCTTCTCGCCAATTAAAATTAAACCATTGTATATATATTTTGCAAATTCGTTGAAAATTCCGTAAATGACAAATTTACCTCATAGTCTCCTCAAAGGCGAAGCATTCAATCCGTAGAGTTCATGCAGAAGACTGAAGATGGTCACTTCCTTTGCAGGAGTTTGCTTTGGTTCTCTTTCACAAGCACATCTTGAAGTTTACTACGAACGTTCCGATGAGAGCCAACAAGTTTGGAACATGTGTCAACGGCTACTTCCAATTACAGGTTATACCGTTAACTTGTTACTTTCTTGCATTGAATACCTAGACTCTGAATCAAAGACAAATGTTGTCAACGAGAACAAACCTGTAACTTTCGAGAGTGAATATTAGGTGCGCTTCTAAAAAATCATCGATTTTGTTGAATGATAATAATTGTTTAGATCATTTGGAGACAATTGTTTCATCATTATTATGAATCATCAGTCCGTATTTAATCAATCAATCAAGAATCAATGATTTTCAAAACGCCTACTGGTCCTATATCCGAATGAGGGGAAAACAACCTTGTGTGAAAATTCACGTGAGCTCCCCCTATCGACGAAAAGACGTATAAACTTTCCCTAGCGTTTTAGATTCCTACTCATGACAGCATTGTGAGGTTTCGTAGACATTTCATTCGAACACCACAAAAATCTGCCTGCAATGTGTAAGAATGGTCCCATGCCTAATCGCTCCAGATCACGCCCCTGTGGGCAAAAGGAGAGCTAGTTTCAATATTCATTCTTAGTAAATATTGAGACTTTTAATCAAAATATCAAAATATTTCGAATGAAACTCTCAGCGGCCTTTCGAAGCGCACTTAATATTCACTCGAGAAAGTGACAGGTTTGTTCTCGTTGACAACATTTGTGTAGATAGCTCCCTGAGAGTTTTATTTGAAATATTTCGATATTTCGATTGAGATTTTCAGTATTTTTTCCACAAAAATAAGAACATTGATAAAAAAAATATCTGATTAGTTGATCAAAAAAAGAGTGAATTAATGAGAACTTAGTCACTTGTGCTGCCCAGTTGATGAAAATCGTTCAATAGTGACTGCTATATACTTATAAGTTTCAAAAAAGAATATTCATATGTAACTCAATCTTTTTTGTTCAGTTCAATTTCAATTCTCAATGAAACCAATAATTTTTTGCCAAAATGCGAAAAAGTTCGACATATTTCAACTGTATGTCTGACACAGGTCGCCCTTATTTCACGCTGCGCCACTGTTGCTAACTTCGTTGTGTTTGTTTTAGGACTATTATCCGGACCTCATTGTCAATGATTCGATAGCATTTTTACGGCAATCCAAGAAGAATAGCGCCCACAAACCTGTGATGTTGACGATGTCATTTCCGGCACCGCACGGCCCGGAAGACTCAGCACCGCAGTATTCCGACTTATTTTTCAATGTAACTAGTCATCAGTAAGTATACATTCATCTAAATTTAATTTCAGTTTCAGTTTCGTAATTAGTTCTGGTGAGCATACTGTATAATGCGCTATAGAAGGACAAGGTCGTATTGTGAATTTAATTAATCTTGTTCTTTAATTAATCGGTGGTTTGTTTAGGAGTGAATTATAATTGAAATACGTAGTTTATTGATACGAGAAAACGTTCTACGAGTTTTAAATCCACTTGAATTTATTATCATTTTCATCATTCAATATTAACGTAAATTTCATGTTTTTGAAAGAACTAAAACAAACATTGTTGAAATTTCAACCTCATTAGCATTTCTTATAGCCAAGTTATGATTAGAAGCGACATAATGAACTTGTTAACTAAATTGTCTTCAAATTAGTTCGAATTTTTCATTCAATTACGGATGAATTTATTCTGCTCTGAATTTATAATTTTGTCATTTTCAATCCAATTCAATTCTGTGATTTATAATTCAATTTTGTAATATACCGAAAAAATAATAATATTTGTAATATAGTGATAAAACTGTTTTTTATAATTGTATTTATTAAAGCATATGCGATTGCAGTTTCGTATTGTTACATTTTCAGGCATAGGAAAGACGATGTTGGGACATTTGAAAAGAAGTACAGAGGTGGCACTCCCTAGAGTTTGTATTTTCTCTTGTTGAAAGAATGTCCTACGCCACGGTATATTAATCTTCAAAGATCATCAACAGTATTTCAGGCTAAACAAAGAAAACAAGAAGTTTGACAAACATTCTTTAGGTATAAGTTCCAAGTACAAAAAATTTGAAGATATTGCATACAACTTCAAAAGTTAAAAAACTAGATATTCTAGAATTCATAGAAATCTATGCCCACAATAAAAATACTGTCAATTTTTTAAATGATCAAATAGATATAAGGACTTTATCACTCCGTGTAGACTCCGTGGCGTACGAAAAAGTTAAATGAAGAAGACGAAAAATGCAAACTCTATGGCTTTTCAACTCTGTTTTAAATAATGTAGTAACATCCAACTACTACCACACTGAAATCATAACGGGTGTTTTTTTTAGAGGTATAGAACTTTAAGTTGGCATTACTGTTGAAGATGGCGACCGATTTAACAAAGAAGTGATTTAATTTTGTTCCGTTTTCCTGATTTTCATGAGCGAATTTTGTTTAGCGATGAAGCGCACTTCTGGTTGAATGGCTACGTCAACAAACAAAACTGCCGCATTTGGAGTGAAATAATCCTCAAATGTATGTCAAAACACCGTTACATCCAGAAAAACTGACTGTTTGGTGCGCTTTATGAGCTGGTGGAATCATTGGTCCGTACTTCTTCAAAAACGATGATGGCCAGAACGTTAGAGTCAATGGTGATCGGTATAGAGCCATGATTACTAACTTTTTTATTCCTGAATTGAACAACCATGATGTCCAGGAGGTTGATCCTGTGGATGATCCTGTGGTTTCAACAAGACGGCGCAACATTTCATACAGCTCGTGCAACAATCGATTTATTGAAAGACGCGTTTTCTAACCGCCTAATTTCACGTTTTGGACCTGTGAATTGGCCCTCCAAGATCTTGTGATTTAACACCGCTACACTACTTTCTGTGGGGCTATGTAAAGTCATTGGATTTTATCTCATTTAATATCTTACCGCATTGTAAACGAACGCTTAAATAGTTCCAAACGAAACCTGGGACAATTTATTGCCGATATATACGGCCACAAATGTTGGAAAAAGTCATCGAAAATTAGACGTCCAGATTGGACTATATCCGAGCCAGCCGCGGCGGTCATATGCCAGTACTAATATTAAAATATAATGCCACAAGATTATCTTTCGAATAAAAAAAATTCTTGTCAATCGAATGATCCATCGTTGTTTTATTGCAATTTAAAGTTCTATACCTCTAAAAAAAACACCCTTTATATACGTTAATAAAAATAGTAATAAAAAACAAAAGTAATTTTTCTATATATATATATATATATATATATATATATATATATATATATATTATATATAATATACTATATATTTCTCTATAATATTTTTAATAACTATAATACATTAACACAAAGTTACAAACGAATCCATGGAATATGTAAATTTTCTAATTTTGTAACTTTACGACTTGTTCATACTGATTTTAATGAAGGTATTTCACACTTACTGTAAAACACAGAAATAATATCAATGAAATAATAATGTAAAATGATTCGCTTACATTATAAAGGGTGGGCAATTTTGCATCTATTTTCGGAAATTCAATTCATAATTTCAAATGTAGTACTAAGATTTTATTTGCATTTATATCTTTCGTATATTAATAGATCCTGTTCGAAGATTGATCTAAAAATGTGTTGATGATAATGTGATGATAATCATATTATTAATTATTGAACAAAGTAAAGTTGTATGTACAAAGTAAATGGAGAATGAAAATGGCTACACATATGTTTTTCTGCACATTTCTTTTATTTTTCAATTATCTTCTTCGTCGATTAAAATATTTTGTGTAATTTGAAATGAGCATGTACCATATAATATTTAACGTTTATCTTAGTCGATTACTTCACGTGAAATTTTATTTTTGATCTGAATATTCTCATTTCTAGATGTAATTAATATATTTTCTATTGAAAAAAACGAATTACAAAAATTTATTCCTTTGAAAAAGGTACAGTGGAAAGCAAGAGTTCCGTTCCATTATTCTCTGTGAAATTAAGCTAATTGAACTGGCTTTTAAGTTGAAATATTTGTATGCTTCGTTATTTCTGAATTAGGACGAGCGGCATTTTCAACTTTTCAATAATTCAACCGGGCCCATTCAATCTTCCACCGTTAATATTTAATTCGGGTCTTTAAATCTCCAGAGAAGGAATAACCATAGATTTTAGCTGCTAATTAATCCCCTAGTGGTTATTTGGACAAATGATTCATAAAAATAGTGGAATGGAAAAATGAAAATATCTCCGGTTTGAAATCGTATTTTAATGTACTCATTTTGTCAGTTGGATCAGTAAGTTTTCATTCTAAAAGGCGATTTGATGAAAACAAGAAAATATAAATATAATTTCAAACTTCCTAATTATAATCATTGAAACCTATTCAGCCGTTTTACAAGACTAGGAAATAAGAAAAGAAAATATTATGGAATGTTAGTGCAAATTTTTCGTTTAATACTCACAACGATTATATTTTTCAATGATTTTTCAGTAATATAGGTGGTAAGAGAACCTTATAACACAAATTATTTTTCAGAATTCAATTACGCTTTATTGAGATTTGTAATTATGTAATAAAGGGTGTTTTTTTGGAGGTATAAGAACTTTAAATTGTAATAAAACAACGATGGATCATTCGATTGACAAGAATTTTTTTATTCGAAATATAATCTTGTGGCCTTACATTTTAACTATGACTTCTGGCATATGACCGCCACGGCTGGCTCGGATGTAGTCCAATCTGGACGTCCAATTTTCGATGACTTTCTCCAACATTTGTGGCCGTAAATCGGCAATAACACAGCGAATATTGTCTTCCAAATGGTCAAGCGTTTGTGGCTTATCCGCATAGACCAATGACTTTACATAGCCCCACAGAAAGTAGTCTAGCGGTGTTAAATCACAAGATCTTGGAGGCCAATTCACAGGTCCAAAACGTGAAATTAGGCGGTCACCAAACGTGTCTTTCAATAAATCGATTGTGGCACGAGCTGTGTGACATGTTGCGCCGTCTTTTTGAAACCACAGCTCCTGGACATCATGGTTGTTCAATTCAGGAATGAAAAAGTTAGTAATCATGGCTCTATACCGATCACCATTGACTGTAACGTTCTGGCCATCATTGTTTTTGATGAAGTACGGTTCAATAATTCCGCCAGCCCATAAAGTGTGACACACCAAACAGTCAGTTTTTCTGGATGTAACGGTGTTTTCACATGCACTTGAGGATTATCTTCACTAAAAATGCGGCAGTTCTGTTTGTTGACGTAGCCATTCAACCAGAAGTGCGCTTCATCGCTAAACAAAATTCGCTTATGAAAATCGGGAACAACGGCAATCTCGTCTTGGGCCCATTCGACGAATCTACGTCTTGCTTGATGATCGTTTGGCTTCAATTCTTGCACGAGTTGGATTTTGTAAGCACGCAAACCAAGATCCTTCCGCAAAATATTCCATAAAGTGGATGGACACAGATCCAATTCCTGTGCTCGATGGCGGATGTACTCATTCGGGTCTTCCTCAATGCTTCGCTCTACAGTAGCAATAGCTTCTTCTGTTCGGGTCTCTGGGGATGCGAGTTATCAATAAGAGTAAACGTGGTGCGAAAACGTTCCATGGTTAATCGAATTAACTGCTCTGACGATTTGGACGATGATCTGGACGATTTTGTCGACGATAAAATGGACGTAGTGCGCGATACGTATTCCGCTCAGAACCATTATTTTCGAAATGAAATTGCACTATTTGCAAGGGTTGTTCAGGCGTGAGTCTATGCATGATGAATTACCAAACTAAACTGAGAATAAATCACTCCTCAGCTGTAAAACTGTCGCCATCTTCAACAATACCTAATGCCAACTTAAAGTTCTATACCTCTAAAAAAACACCCGTTACAAACGTCAACCATTGGAATGAGACACACTCGATATGTTTATATAAGTTCGCTCTTATGAAAAAACACGATTTTATTTTTACCCCCTTTATAATTCATTTATGAAATTGAATTTTCATAATTTAAAATATTATAAGTGATTATTTTACCTAAAAAAAGTAATAAAATTGTTTATTTTTCTACATTATAAATTATCACAACGAATTCCAGTGGCTGTGAATATTCGTTTAGTTTCCATTCAGCTCGTATTTCAAATGAAAAGAAAGATCTTTCACAATAAACTAAAAAAAGTCGTCAATCGATATTTGCAACATTTCCAGAAGTGCTAACCTCCAAAATTATCCACATTATGCCGTATCTACCTCATCTCAACCCCCATAGATCTTTCATTCCGGGAATAAATAGTTTCCAGGAGATAAGATTAAAATGAGCGTGTCTCAGCTGAATAACCAAACTGCTGAAGGTAGTGATATCTTCACATGCGAATTTGACGTCAGTCCATCGTAAATTTTCAGCTCAACATGCAAGATTAACATCGATTTTCCGAACTATTTCAACAATTAGCACTTTGATACCGCGTTTCTGTCGAAATCTGGGTCATCTCCATCAACTCGCTTTCCGTGTGAGATTTTTCTCACTGCGGCAAGCATCTAGGAAAGATAATGATCCTGTTACAAGGTAGCAGAAGAGCCTTGAAAAAGAATAATGAAACTCCTCAGAAACAGTTCCCGTTGTAACTTTCCTAGTTCCAATTATGGAAACTTTGAGCAGAATTTTTATGTTTTTAGTTGAACGGCCAAAACTTTTTTAACTTAACGTATTAAAAATTAGGTATATTATCATTGAATCGGATAGTATAATGAAGTGAGAAAATACTGTAGAAGATAAACGCTCTTCTAAAATGAGATGGAGATGAAGAGATAATATCACTTACTTTGAAATTGCCAAACTACATCCAATTTGCTTTTCATTGGATTGTTTGTCAAATTTTCACAATGAGTAACTACTAACTGGTACAGAAATTGGAGGTAACCTGTTTTGAATATCTGTATCCTTTGCTCAGACAAAGCATGATGTATAGGCAAGTAGATATTGAAAAAATCCTTTTTTCATTAAATTGTCACTCAAATATGGGGTTACGTGCATAAAACTGATTGATAGATAGGAAACACCCCTGAGACTTCATTTGATTTGAAGAACATATCTCGAATTCGAGTTCTATTATTACTTAGTAAATATTTTGCAATTGAAGATTAGAAGTTCAGTTTATCACTCTTTGGTCTTTGATAATACTAAAAGCGGTTCATATGAGCTGAAAGATGTCTTGTAGTCTCATTGCTTCATGGGAATTGAATGAATTGAATTGATGTTCATTGAGAAAATAGCAAACTCATTGCCACAAACTTAATCAACAAAATCATCAACGTCACAGAAATATTCAATAAGAGATGATCAGGCAATCTTTGCAAACAAAGTAAATGTCTATGTCTTTAATGAAATCTATAATATTTTTTGGATCTAGCATCAGCTTCTTTAGACATGTCGAATGGTGATTGTATTGACAGTTTCACTACTTCCTGAATGTAACGTCACCCTGTCACGTGGCCTTTGAGGACTTACAACTAGTAGTAATTTGCTACCATATATAATAGCAACATCTTATATAATGTCCAAGGTGTGGTGAACATGATGCTTGCGTTAAATTTGTTGATCTTCTTTCATTTCACCATGTTGGTAGAGGAGACAGGCTCTTCACTACATATCAGTGACTCTATTTCTTGAATAGATTTTCTACATACAAGTAAACAAATACACCAACCGTCAAGTGTAAGTTAAAGTAGTTAGCTATGAAAGCAGACCAAGTCTGCATATTTTAATTATATTTTCCAGACTCTTTACGCAAATCTTGTCTTCAATTCGATTATTGCTACTGATTATGTTTTCGTGAATTAAAAGATCAGTCAGCGATCGTTTGTTTTCTGAGTAATTGCAGTAATATATATTTCAGCATTCCATCGTATGATTATGCTCCAAATCCAGACAAACAGTGGATCCTTCAAGTGACGAACAAAATGCAACCCATACATAGACAGTTCACCGATTTACTGATGACCAAAAGACTGCAGACGTTACAATCAGTCGATGCGGCTGTTCAGAGAGTTGTCGAGGAACTTGCTGTATTGGGTGAACTTCATAATACCTACATCATCTACACTTCGGATCATGGTTATCATCTCGGTCAGTTTGGACTGATAAAGGTAAATTTCATTTGTATTTTTATTGTAATTAACACCTATTTTGCGCTAGTAGAGATGATATTTGGTTTGAAATTTCTATTTTAAAGTTCATTTCAAAATTTTTAGGGCAAAAGCTTTCCATTTGAATTCGACGTGAGGGTTCCGTTCTTGGTTCGTGGACCTGGAATCGACCCTGGTGCTATCATTGACGAAATAGTTTTGAATATTGATTTGGCACCGACGTTCTTGGACATTGCAGGTGTAGACGCGCCGCCTCATATGGACGGACGATCAATTTTGCCGCTATTTCTAAATGCCAACCGAAAAAAACGGAAATGGCCAGACACGTTTTTGATTGAGAGGTAAACGAAAGCGTTCATTGAAAGAGCATTTGTTCAAAATTCCTTAATATCACACCTCGAATAATATTATATCTGTTTAGCTCAGGTCGTCGCGAGAATCCCTTTCTGGAGGCTAAGCTGAGAAGATTGAACAACCTTGATTCATTTCTGAGAAGCACAACACTCGCATCTGTGGATAATGAAACGACGGTTATGGCGTTCGACAATGACACGAGTTCTGTATCAGGAATTCCTGAAGTCTCATCTACACCTGTCAATAAAATTTATGAGTCCGAAGAAGGATTAGACGACGATGAGTCTGGTGATGAGAAAGATATTCATGATCTCATGGTAGACCCTCTTAAGATGGTAGAACTGGAATCAGGAATACAGGAAGAAGAAATCACCAACCAGGATAGACCACCTCTTAAAAGTTAGTAAGCAATCTCATCAACATGTAACATTTTCTTTATCTTCATGGTTTACATTTGGAAATCTGAAATAGGAATACATTCAGTTTTTGTAAATGAATTTGTTTATATATCATGGAGTGGAGAGTGGTTAGATCTTCACTGTAGTGCGTTTTGACTATTGGTTTCATTGCGTGTCTTTGTCTCTTTTGCTATTTCCTCATTGTCTTTCATATTTGGGTTGAAGAATATGTGTGAAAGATGAGAAACCTGATTTTTCCTCCTCCATACACAACCTGCTTCTCGATTCCCCTTTATAAATTGACTGAATATGAGCTTTCAAGCCGCATCATCTATTAAAAATTCTACCACCTCCTCTATTTACCCCCATTCATTCTTCCTATTCCTTGGATTTCAATTTTATAGAGTGCACTTCATTTTGATTAATCTAAACATGGTGTTTAGTTCATACGAAAATTATCATTTTAGACCAAAAAACTAAAAATAAGACGGTATTACAAATATCTATGCTGCATTTTGAGAAATAACAATTTTATTGATTTCAGGAGAACAAATGCAACTGGATAATAGGGTTCTTCCTGGATTTATCCCACTCTATACAAAATCAGAACGGTTAATAAAGGAATGTGCTCAACCGAATATGCAGAAACCTTGCGCTGTGCATCAAAAATGGTTCTGTGAATATGACAGCGGAAGATGGAGAAAACATAAATGCAAATCTGTTCCAATGCTTCAACAACCCGTGGAAAAATTCCGAAAGTGTGCATGTTTCACTCCGCACGGACCAGTATACAAAAAAGTTCCTGTAAGTAATTGAAGAGTCAAACTTTTCAGTGAATTTTTTGTTATTAAAAATAAAACATATTATTAGGTACTTTTCTTTAAGGCTTATGTTATCTGTCGGTTTTATAAAGCAATATCTACTGATTCGGTTTTGTTTCTTTTAGTGTATTTTTTGTTGTGCCAAATGAAACATATTATTAAGTACTTTTCTTTAAAGTTTGTCGATTTTCTGAATCAATATCTACTAATTTCAGTTTTTTTTTTTTTTAGATGGAAGCTATTTCGAGAAAAAGTTTAAGGAATATGAAACGAAATAAGAGAGATATTGGTCTGAATAATGTCATAACAAATTTGATTCACTTCGAAGACGAAGCGGATCCGTCAGTGAAAATTTTGCGAAAAAGGGACACTTTGGAACAAGTTGACGATGTAATGTTGGACCTTAAAGGTCAAATAGACGATCTTCAGGTAAGATATGCAACTTCCAAAGTAAAAAAAAGATGTTTTTGCTTTCCAATTATTATCGAATTATTCGGTTTATTTAACGAGCATTGTTAATACACTGATACATAAAAACGATACAATTTGAAAGATGTGGAAATGTTTTTAGTAAATTTATAGTTACAGGGAAAAATTTTGAATTTTCTCCTGGCAGTGAAGTTTTTATTAGAGAAATACATTAATTTCTATTAATTCATCACTTCAGTTGATCTAATAATATACCTACTAGTAACTAATATGTGTACGCGTGAAATAAACGTCTAGAAGATTTTCATTCACCTATTACTTTTATCATCTCCCTATTCAACCGAAAAGTATACAAATCTTGCATAAATAAAGAGGATTGGTATGTCTTTTACAACTGATACATTGTCCTACGACGCAGTAACTGTTCTCGCGTTTTAAGGTATTTGATTGATTGAAATTTAATTGATTGAATCCCTTTTAGATTTCATAAAACACTAGCTAACACTTCCCTTTGCTTGTATTCATCCCTATGTTAGAAAAAGAACTTTTCATTTTGACCTGGTATAACTAAGTATACTTAAATCAAACCCAACTTTTCAAAAGCATTTACGTGTTGATTCGTGGTTATTTTGATCGTATTTTGAGACGAAGTATTGCTCGTTATTGGACTATCTAAATTCAATTTTTCAAGTAATTCCCTTTTTAACTGCAGCAAATTTCAAATTACTATTGTAATCAAATAATTTGAAGATACAATTCTAATAGGAATTGAATAACTGTTTTCACATCTATTGATAATATTAAAAATATTTCTAACCCAAATCATATATAGAGAAATTCCACTTCATTTCCCACGATTATCAGCTATCAATATTTATCTTTTCTCAGTCGTAAAACGGAGTTTAGATGAAATGTTTATTCTTCATCCTCGAGAACCATGGTCCACTATTCGCCATATATTACGATCTGAATCTATTTTTCAAAAATATATTCGAATTTGCATGATAACAGGTTCAACAGGAAATGTTATTAACTTAATTAATGCGAATAGATTGCAGAATATATTTAAGTCAGGTGAATTCTTTATGCATCTAGTATAGCTCCGTTAACTTATTCCCGAGGTAATAAAATTTTCGTAAATTATTCCAGTCTGGTTGAGAGTTCTGTGAAACCATGAATTAATTATTCAGAACCATAAATGTAATAATTTCATTTTGATTCGACTTTGATAGATATTCACGTTTGATATTGATGAAGCTATTTTCTTTAATTTCATGATAAAGTGAAAAAAAAGACTTTTAGGGTAGTGACTTGTAATATCGATTCAATCTATAAAATTATAAAACTACTTATCGTGAGCAGTTTCAAATATACTCTTCATTTTATAATTAAATTGACAAAAGAGTAATTTTTTCGCATGGTATATACAATATAACAACCTATTTCATTCATATAAACCATCATATAGTAACAATTATCTTCATTCCTGCTTAAAAAGAATGCTTTCAATAATACAAGCGATACATTCGACTTTTAATTCATGTCTATTCCAATATACACCACAATTATGCCGATCAGATATATACAAAAAACAAATAATTTCATCCTATCAGTCAGAGAAGGCTTTGGCATGGAGCAACAAGTTGACAAATTTTGTTTTATGTCTATTCCAATATACACCACAATTATGCCGATTAGATATATACAAAAAACGATTAATTTCATCCTATCAGTCAAAAAAGTCTTTGTCATAGATCAACAAGCTGACAAATTTTGTTTTGGATATAATATTTTATAAGGCTTTTCAGAATTTTTTCGTCTTCTATTCCTTCATCAAAATATTGGTTCCAGAAAAAGTTATCAATTTCTCATGAATCTCGTGATATTTTTCGATTTCATGGCGTCCCTCTTCCTTTTTGGAAAATGGACACTTTTTGCACACTTCATTGGAGTATCTTCAGTTTCTTTCAGCATAATTCTTCTTCACAAGATCTCTAATTTCTTCGTTGATGAGATGAGCATTCATCCAAACATAGAACATCTATATATGATCTAATATGACGAAATATGACCCTGTGTACCTACTAAAAAAATTTTCATTGTGAAATCGGTCATTATGATGTCTTCAGTTTGCGCCACTTTCTCACGACTTATTATATCCAGATATCCGGGAATAAATATCCTTTATTGCTATATAAGGCCCTCTTATCGTTATAGAACGTCAATCTAATTTATTTATCAGGATTACCAAGAGTATCTTGCAATGTGATATCGTCCACTTCATTTTGAATCCTATTTCAAAAAAATCCGTTTTATGAACCTCTTTTCTCAAAAAACTATTATAAAGATATTCCTCAATCTCAGTGAAAATAACCTCCATTTGGTCAGTCTATATTCGGAATATAGATATCAGTCTATATCTATATGAGGTATCATGCATGAAATATAACAATTTCAATGAAACTTCTATATATTCCTCTTACAAAACTCTAGTCTTATCTGTTTTTTCTCTACCAGAAGCTGCAGATATCATTATTAAAAAATATATACAGAACTAATCAATCGTGCACTTTTCACGTGTATAGTAGGTACAACATCTGCAAAAACAATTAGGTTTCATCTCTAATAAATATTCCTATAAAGATTATTCTTTGTTTTCAGTTCGTGAACAGCTCTGTGATCGACGATGCATTACGCTCAAGAAACTTGGAAACAAACCGTATTGGTGACACAATATCAGGCTGTAGAATACTAGGCAGAGGGAATGTGAACTGTTCCAATCAAGTTTACAGCAATAGAAAAGTTTGGCAGAAGTCAAGGCATGAAGTAAACAACGAAATTCAAGAATTAAAAGATAAGCTGGATAAATTGAAGGAAATTCGACGTCATTTGAAACATTATCGACCATATGGCGGAGACTTGAGCACCGAAGATAGTTCGGAAAAAATGAATCGTTTCTCAGAACAAAATCCAATAGGCCCTCGACTAAGGATAAATAAGAGAAAGCATAAGAAAGGTTTCGAGGGTAGAAGAATCCCTAAACCGACCAAACCGAGAATTTCTGCTGAAAGCAGAGCAGAATTGGAGGATATACAGAATGGAACCGCCGCAGTAGGAAATAGTTTCGAAATAACTACTGAAGGAATAAAAATCCATAAGCATAAACATACCAAAAATCATCCGTTGTCAACAACTGAAGTAAGTAGAACAACGAAAATGGTTCATTATTATATTAATCGATCACCTGAATGGTTTCTAGAAAAGTTCAGTATTGGTTCTTGGATCTACATTCTGATTTCCACCGAATTTATGTATTTCCAATGATTTGTCACTGTAGATGTGGCTCGTTTTACTATTATTATTTCTATTACTGTTTTATCAGACAGTATCTCTCGAATTACAGAACCTTACTCACTTTCTTGTTCAATTTGCATAAATTATTGATTGAATCAGTGCAGATAACCCATCTGCATCCACTGTTATAGAAAGTAAGAGTATGGCTTCAAAATTATTCCATTTCCATCTGGATGTGCTTGTATAGGGTGTTTTTCTAGAGGTATAGAACTTTAAATTGCAATAAAACAACGATGGATCATTCGATTGACAAGAATTTTTTTTTATTCGAAAGATAATCTTGTGGCATTACATTTTAAATATGATTTCTGGCATATGATCGCCACGGCTGGCTCGGATGTAGTCCAATCTGGACGTTCACTTTTCGATGACTTTTTCCAACATTTGTGGCCGTATATCGGCAATAACACGGCGAATATTGTCTTCCAAATGGTCAAGCGTTTGTGGCTTATCTGCATAGACCAATAACCTTACATAGCCCCACAGAAAGTAGTCTAGCGGTGTTAAATCACAAGATCTTGAGGCCAATTCACAGGTCCAGAACGTGAAATTAGGCGGTCACCAAACATGTGTTTCAATAAATCGATTGTGGCACGAGATTTGTGACATGTTGCGCCTTCTTGTTCAAACCACAGCTCCTGGGCATCATGGTTGTTCAATTCAGGAATGAAAAAGTTAGTATTCATGGCTCTATACCGATCACCATTGACTGTATTTTTCTGGCCATCATCGTTAATGAAGAAGTACCGACCAATGATTCTACCAGCCAATAAAGCACACCAAACAATCAGTTTTTCTGGATGTAACGGTGTTTTGACATACACTTGAGGATTATCTTCACTCCAAATGGGGCAGTTTTGTTTGTTGACGTAGCCATTCAACCAGAAGTGAGCTTCATCGCTAAACAAAATTATTTTTTTTAACAGAACCATTATTTTCGAAATAAAATTGCACTATTATTAATATTATTATATTAAAGCACTATTTATTGCACTATTATAAGCGTTGTTCAGGCGTAAGTCTATTCATGAAGAATTGCTAATCCAAACTGAGAATAAATCACTTCTCAGCTGTTAAATCGGTCGCCATCTTCAACAGTAATGCCAACTTAAAGTTCTATACCTGTAAAAAAAACACCCGTTACATCATTTTTGTTTGAAATTTCAACTTTTTACTCAGAGCTAATGATCTGAGAATTACTATATGGTAATTATAGTATTAGTTGTTCTGTATAGAAATATTTCAAAACACTTGAATTCTTCCTCGACGTTCTACCAGTTTTATTTTATTTGATGACCTTGTTTGTGGATTATTTTTTAGGATCTGTTGAACCAGACAGTTAGAGAATTCTAACTTATATTATCTCCGAGGATTATAGATCAAAATCAATGCTTATTTTATTTAATTTTGGCGAAATAAAATTGATATTAATACATTCCTTCTTCTCTCTAGAAAAATAGCTTGGGTGAAATTCCCTATCCTTTGGAAAATTGTCACTGTGAAATACTGGAGACGGATTTCAGCAATTCATCTGATGAACGTGAAATGATGAGACTTAACAAGAGGAGATTGGACGAAGAAAAAATGAGAAGAAAAGCTAGAAGGCAGAGGAAAAAGGAGAATATGGACAAGCAATGTTCCTCAGAAAAAATGAACTGTTTTCATCATGATAACGACCATTGGAAAACTGTACCCTTGTGGACTAATGGTCCCTTCTGTTTTTGTATGAATTCTAATAACAACACGTATTCTTGTGTGAGGACCATCAACGTTACTCACAACTTCTTATATTGTGAGTTCACCACTGGGCTAGTGACATTTTACAATTTGAGAATTGGTATGTATTATTTTCATTAAGATTAACATAATCGAATCAAAGTACCTGACAACTCAGTTCTAGATTTCTTCATCTTGATTTGAACTAAAAATATTGAAGTTTTCTTGAAAGTTTTCCTCATGATTTTTATGGGGCATAATATTCAAAAATAAAACATTCTTCATCCACTTTTTTTCTATAAAAAATTGTTTCATAGTTCTTCGTGCCCTTCCTGATTCGGTTAGGATAAATCAGCCAAAACCCATTATGAAGGTATGATCTAAATATAATGCACTGAGACAGATGTCTCACTAATCCAATCGAACTGGGGTGTCTATAATCTTCTTATTAGATAAATGGGAATTAGTTTTATTATAATTAATTTTATTATATATATTTTATTTATTATTATATATTCTAATATATATTATATATATATATATATATATATATATATATATATATATATATATATATATATATATATATATATATATATATATATATATTCATTGTAGAATTGTACCTACCATTACAACATATAACTTGACCCCCGAGGAAGAATTTTATAATATATGTGAAAAACTTGATAATATTGTTTCATGAGAATATTATAACGATCTGAATTCCAAGCACATTTTAATTAAATTGAATATTCTGATGTTAATTTACGCAATTTCGTTGTACTAACTGAAGCGATGAAAGATTGGCGATAAACTTAAATTCTTACTTTCAGATCCATTTGAGTTACAAAACAGGTTGGATCAGTTGAAACCGGAAGAAAAATCGTTTTTACATGATCAGCTCAAGGAAATGATGGCATGCAAAGGAGCTTCTTGTACGGTGAACCAGATGCCACTAAAATCTCGTAACAATAATCCACATAAACCAATTACAAACGGATATCACAGATACAAGAAGAAGAGAATTTTTCCAGGAGATACACGAAATGGTAAGAGGGAAAGAAAGGCATAATGTTATCTTACTTGTGAAAATGGAGAGTGAAAATTTGAATGTATATCAGAGTAGTCTACTATTTTGCTTTTCCTTGCAATTTTTTTAACGCGGTTAGAAACATTCATAGATTCTGAAGACATATTTTGCTTCGAAATACACTCAGAGATAAGAGTGTTGGGGTTTATTAAGATGTATACCCAAACTGTGTTCAGTATGAACAACTTTATTCAATATAACTATTTACAATGCAATTGAACGATGTTTGTTGTTCGACTGTTGTTTGACAGAAAAGGGAGAGATTTTGTTGCCCCCTCTTGAGGTGGCAGGATGTGACTAGTCGTGAGGCATACTCCCCCGCAGTGTCACACATAGTTAGCATAACATGTGGGGAACGTACTGACCTCCCTGTGTACTTCATGAAAATCTAATATGTTTGGCAATGTAGTCCAATGTTCGATGCAATTAAGGCTGATTTCAGTGGACGGTGGAATTCTTCGGTGAGGCCGTTCGATTGTGGATAGTAAGGAGTAGTTCATGTTGTCTAATCCCTTGTAGATGAGCTAATTGCTGTGAGATATTACTCTTGAACTGCCGTCCTTGATCCGTTTGTGAATCGCGAAGGTTCTCCAATACGTGGTATCCAATTCTCGTAGAATTTTGTCGCAATTGTTTCTGCTGTGATATCTGTAATTAGAACAGCTTCTGGCCATTGTATGAATTCATCTGTCATTGTCAAATAATAACTGGTATCTTCTGAAGGAGGTAGAGGAACTACTATATCGGGTAGGTGTCGTCTGAATTCTGCTTTTCTACAACTTTCACATTTACTCGACTTTCTCGTTGCAGTCTTTATTGATGTAAGTAAAGTCAAGTGAATAGCTATTTAATGAATTTTTGTTGCTCTAATTTCTGTATGAGAAATGTGCAATGTTTCGAAAACCTGGCGCCTATACCCCATTGGTATATATGGCTTTACTTACAGCTTGAGTAAACCAAAGTTTTTATTGTTTTGACAAATTGGTAGCAGTTTCAATGAAACACGTTCAATTGACAGGCATCGTTTTCGTTATTCATATTTTTAATAAAGTTTATGTAGAATAACTAGAGTTAATGAAAGAGATTTTTTTAAGTTACTACTTGAAATATGTTCATATGAATAAATATTACTTATTTATGTGCTAAATAAGAAATATTCTGAACAATGTGGAATGAACTTCAATAAATAAAGAAGCAGAAAAATAAAGCAAAGACAAAATAAGATAAAATTATTTCAATACCTTATTGATGTAGATGCAAAATGCAAATTCTAAAAAAAAAATTTTTTTGTGTCTATTTCAATATAGGAATGACCATTATGAAAAGATCGAACTAATTTTCCTTACCTCTGTACTATAGTTGGTCGTTGCGTCGATCACGTTAGGGGTTACCAATGTTGGGGTTGGTACGATGTATACCCAAATTCTGTTCAGTATGAACAACTTTATTCATTACAACTATTCACAATGTAATAGAACTATGTTTATGGTTTGACTGTCGTTTGACAGTTGTTTGACAGAAAAGGAAGAGATTTTGTTGTCTTCTCTTGAGGTGGAAAGATGTGACTAATCGCCGCAAGAGAAAAGCAATCAATTTTTTTTTCAAAACTTGTTTCTCCGCAATTATTTTCATAATGTCACACCACTTGACAAATATTATAAGTGAAACTCAATTGACTGTTTTGATTTCAGGACATGTTATTCCAAACGGAACATACAGTAGCAAGCATTTCTTAAGACTGGCAACTAGAAATAATTCAGCTAACATGGGCAGGAAACAGATTCCGTTCGGTACAACGAGAAGAAAAAGAAAATTAGCTAGAGAGAGACATTAGACAAATTTGTTTTTATACTTTAATTTATACGCTATTTATATTAAGTTATGCAAATAGTTTATTTAATTTTTACATTTATAGATGCTTGAAAGTAGAATAAATGTGTAAACATATGCTCAGACAATTAAAATTAAAAGTGGTTATGTATTGTTTATTACAACTATAATTATCACGGTCACTGGTTTTCCACGATTCATTAACAACAAAGAACTGAGACTAATGATATCGGAAATATTCCCACGTTAAAAAATTTAAAAATTATCAAAAATCAGGAGGATGAGCTTGATTGTTGATTCCTCATTCCTCATTTTTATTGCATTTTTGATTCAGTGTGCCAGCTTATATTCTACAGCAGAGGGGTTTATATTGTGGTGATAACAATTGGTTTACAGAGGAGTTTATTGGGGTGAGTATTCTATGCGATATTTATGATTGATTGCTGAAGTCCAAAGTATATCACAATTGTCAAATAAAAAAGTGTAAATATAGAAAATAGTGTTTTCTTTCCCATTTTATCGTTCTGAACAATGTCAACGGCACTTTGACAAGAAAATTGTATTAGTCAAGATTTCACTTTAATTATTCAGTTTAGTCCCCAATGTGAAATGGAGTATATAGAACTACCCTGGATGTACTCGACAAGCAACTTGGAAGATGTCGGCACGTGTTTCGAGATTGTTGATTCTCTTCAGAAAGGGTAGTCAAGTTCCAGATGTACAAACTTAAAGATGAATAAAAACGAAACAAAACAAGCCTAATTTAAAAGGAGGGATCATTTATGGCTTCCGCGTAAACTCTCCAGAGTGGGAGATGTGATATCGGCCAAGTAGGTAACTTTTATCCACTGCGGAAACTCGAACCAAGAATTAAAATAACGCACAGAAGGTTTTCCGTTGAAGTTTAATTATAATATGTAATGTTATAATAATTAATGTTATATTTAACGAAAGGTATATCTCGCATTTGGAAGTTACCATTCGTTACTTCCACTTGAGCTCTCTGGATTGAAAGAGTTCATGAGGAAAGCGATTTCTACATTTAATTCTATATTGAAATCGAATTGAGATTTTGTAGAGAAAAAAGTTACCTCCTTGTTGTCGGTATATATATTATTATTATAACGATTGTTCCCCATGAGGAGAGCGATTGAACTTGAATTCGCAATTATTAGGACTTTTGCTTAATCGTTTTTGCCCCCAAAAACGCTTCATCCTCTCTGAATGCTCTTTCTTCCGTTCATTTGTCCATCTTATTCCAGGTTGGCGAGTTGATTTTTGCTCAAACTTCACATTCGATTTTATAGCGACACTCGGTGCGATCTTCGAGATTTTTTGTATTGATAGGTAGATCTTTTTGTACCTCTTTTAGCCCGTATTTACTCTTCATGATTATATCGAGTATTTTCTTTGGTATTCGTTCAGAATGCCGAGGAATGTTGCAATCTGTAGACATGTACATAGAACTTTGCTCGTCGTTTCCTGATTTCTTCCGTTATCGTATTTGTCCCGTAAATCTTTCTAAGAATTTTCCGTTCTTGTTTTTCTATTTCTCTAATTCTTCATTGACCGTCAATAACCATTGAACATTATTCATATATTGTATAATTTCTCAACTAGAGGCATTCTTGAAGGATAAATAGTCGCCTCCGAGCGAAGTAGTTTTTTCAAATCTCCCAATCCGGAGAGTAAAAACGCATTAGCCTAAAATGAGTCGACTTCCTCCAGTGCAATGTATGTTCTTTATTGTTTTTCCATCTCCAGGTTCGTACAACTTATACTTCTGAGGAGAGCCAATAAGCTCGAAATACGTGTCAACGGCTGCTACCAATTGCGGGATATGCGGACAGTGTCCACTTTTGTTTCAAATTTTCCCCCGCGTCGACTATTATTCTTAAATTATATAATTATATATATATATATATATATATATATATATATATATATATATATTTCTTAGTTTTTTTCTTGTGTTTTGACCTCCAGGTTCCTACAACTAGAACTTGGCTACGCCGTTCTGAGGAGAGTCAATAAGCTCGAAACACGTGTCAACGGCTGCTATCAATCTGCGGGATATGCCGATAATCTTCAATTTCATTTTAATTTCCTTCCGCATCAAATATTACTTATATATTTTTCAACGTCTCGGCTTAGAGCATCCTTTAAAGGATAAATAGTTACCTCACGGGCAAAGCAGTTCAAAATTTCTCAATCCGGAAAGAACAAACGCGTAGCCTAAAATGTTGCGACTTCCTTCAGAGGATGTCTGTTTTCTTAGTTTTGCTTCTTGTGTTTTTCACCTTCAGGTTCCTAATGAGAACAACTTCAACAGAAATACTCCAGTTGAATAATGAATATACTAAAACTTCTCACATCATAATGTACCTAAATGTTATTTGTATATTAAGACAGTGTTAGAAACAAAGTCGACATATAAATTAGAGAACAAAAGGACATCTCTGAGTATTCTACCTGATCTTAATATTGAAACTGAAGAAAAAGTTTGTATTTTTGAAAGTTATTGAAATGACAATGAAAAATTTTGTTTGTTATAATAGGTGAGTCATAACATATTTGGTTTAAAAGTTAAATTTTTAATTAAAAATTTGTTTCAAATGAAATAAAACTAATCTTTAAAATATAATTTTTCAAATAAATGTTTAATGATAAAAATTGTTTTATTTAAATTATGGAACCCCTACAATATAGGCTCTGAAGAACGTCTTTACGACGTCTATTTTTCTCTACTTAGTGACGTCTTTTTAACGTAGTTTAATGACGTCTTTTGAACGGCTCAAAATGACGTCTTGAGGCTGTGACATTTCGACGTCACTGCATGGTCAGTGAGACGTCTCTGTCGACGTCTTTTCCGACATGTTGAAACCAATATATGACGTCATATTACCGTCAGTCTGCTACCTGAGAACGGCTGCTACCAATCTGCGGGATATGCCGATAATCTTCAATTTCATTTTAATTTTCTTCCGCATCAAATATTATATATATATATATATATATATATATATATATATATATATATATATATATATATATATATAATATATATATATATATATATATATATATATATATATATATATATATATATATATATATATATATATATATAATAATTTACTGTCGACCGTACTATATGTTAAAGAAAGCGATAATATCGGGAAGCGGCCCGTGACAAAAAAAACTTATCTGTTTATAATCTCAATATTTCGTCAATTTTTTATTGACTTCTTCAGGAGAAAATCTACAAGCAAAATACATGAACAGTTAAAAAATCGTACAAAGATCAATAGTAATCTCTACATACAAATAATTAAAGTCAGTCACTAAAAACTAATAAAATCAACATTCTTCATCAAATTGAATTGTGCTATACAATCAGAGAGTGTTCAAGCAACTTTGATTGCTTTCAATTCTTTTCACGCAAGCTTACAGTTCACAGTCGAATTAGAAAATAATCGAAGTGTTCCATTTTTGGACACCAGAGTTATAAGGACCGGAGAAGATACGATATTATTGGATTGGTATCAGAAAGACACAGCTTCTGGAAGATTTATAAATTATTTCTCATATCATCCAAAGAACCAGAAATACAATGCAGTAATCAACATGAGGTATAGAGTTACACACATAAGCCATAGCACATTACTGAAACAAAATTTAAAAGTTTTCAACATATTTGTCAATAATGGTTACCCTAGGCACATCCTCAAGAGGTTAATATATAATTCAAATAAGTTCGACACACCAACTGAAAAGAACACTATTGAATTTAAATTCAAAAAACTTCCCTATGTGGATAAACTGTCAGAACAGATTGTGACTTGTTTCAGAGAATTTTCACATATAAAAATTGCAAAATACAACATCACGAAAAATTCTGATTTGTTCTCTAAAATTAAAGATAAGACACCCTTACTCTACCACAGTAACATCATTTATGAAATCCCGTGTCAGGTATGTAGTGGTTGTTATATAGGACAGACTGCGCAGTGGCTAAAACAACGACTCACACAGCACAAGAGTGATTGCCGACTAGGTAAGAATTCTTGTGCCGCAGTAGAACACTATAAGAAAACCGGCCATCCTTTTGATTTCGACAATGTGAGGATTCTGGAACAGGAAAATAATTACAGGAGCAGACTGTTCCTTGAGATCTACCACATAAACAAAAACAAAAATGCTATTAATTTCAAATCTGATACGGGTCAACTAAGTAGCATATATTGTAATATTTTAAAAATGATTTGAACATTCTACTAGAGGAGAGAGTATTTATACAGTTTAGTATTTACATTCATATATATATATATATATATATATATATATATATATATATATATATATATATATTTTGAAATTTTATATATTAACAGGCTTTTTTATTTTGAATATGAAAAAGTTTATTTCTGTTGACGTTTCGTTGTTATATTACAACTTTTTAGTTTTGACAAAGTTGTAATATAACAACGAAACGTCAACAGAAATAAACTTTTTCATATTAAAAAGCCTGTTAATGCTAAAAACTTTCAAAATAAATACCTCAAACAGGCAATAAATCAATTTCAAGATATATATATATATATATATATATATATATATATATATATATATATATATATATATATATATTTTTTATACTTTATACAAAATTTTTTTGTTCGTTTTCCATCTGTGGTTTCAACGTTTCATTAGATGTTTAGTTTTGTCTGATTAGTCTTGTTCCGAAATTTGATGAAGAATGTTGATTTTATTAGTTTTTAGTGACTGACTTTAATTATTTGTAAGTAGAGATTACTATTGTTCTTTGTACGATTTTTTAACTGTTCATGTATTTTGCTTGTAGATTTTCTCCTGAAGAAGTCAATAAAAAATTGACGAAATATTGAGATTATAAACAGATAAGTTTTTTTTGTCACGGGCCGCTTCCCGATATTATCGCTTTCTTTATATATATATATATATATATATATATATATATATATATATATATATATATATATATATATATATATATATATATATATATATATATATATATATATATAAATATTTCACTAGTTCATAAGTTTCAAAATTCACGAATCATTCATACTAGTAAATACTGTGACTCTTAATCGAAATATCTCAAAATATTTCAAATAAAACTCTCAGAGAGCTGTCTAAACGAAGGTTGTCAACGAGAACGAACCTATCACTTTCGAGAGTGAATATACAGTACGCTTCGAAAAAATCATCGATCTTGTTGAATGATAATAGGATACAATTGTTTCATGATTATTATGAATAATCAGTCCGTATTTAATCAATCATTCAAGAATCGATGACTTCCAAAACGCCCACAGGTCCTATTCCGAATTAGAAGAAAGCAATACTTTATGAAAATTCACGTGAGATCCCTGTATCGAAGAAAAGACTTATAAACTTTATCGACGTAAAATTCAGGTCGGATCCTGAATATATGAAACTCCACAAGGAAAGAATCAAGCACAAATCAATCGGGAAGAATCGACAAATTGGGAGAACCTTATTAAGAACATTCAGAAAGCCATTACACTATGGCAATCTCCTCGCACCAGAAATATCACTGGTAGAACGCAATTTGCGACCAAGCAGTCCACAAGAGAATAACTGCATGGAAAAAATTCGGCAAATTTGAGGGTAGAACTTCCTCATAACTCAAAAACAGGCCTCCAAAATAATTAGAACAAAAAAACGGAAGTATGATAATAATAGGTGTCATGAAATACAGGGATACAAGGATTTCAACAATATAATACTAGAGATTTTTACAAAACTTCCAGGGAAACTTGCAAGCATACCAAGCGCCCAGTCAAAAAATCCGATGGCACGTTGGAAACTAATACAAAAAATACGTGCTAAATGTTAGCCGACTATTTCAACACCCTTCTCAACTAAAATCCACCCCAAGAAAAATTTATATTATATAAATAAATGCCGAATATCTCGCTTTCGTATACAATATTGTTATTATTACAGATATAACAGAAATGAAGCGATTCTCGCCTTAGGAAACCTACATGAAATTGGGCTTAAAACTGGATTACAAATATCTTATGATAAAACCTAATACATGGAAAGACAACCAAAAAATAAATCTCTTCTAATCACAGAACATGGTGAAATTCTACGAGTTAGCCATTTCAATTAGATCAGAGAAATTATACACTCCTCAGGATTAAATCGAATCGCTAACGACAAAGAATTACCAAGTTTCAAAAGACCTAAAGCTAAGATTTTGCCGATTCCGAACAGACCACGAACACGATGGGAATCGAACCCAACAGTATTCGTAGGCCGGAAGAGAGATGGTCACTATAACGTTATACTGTTGCAGTACTACTGACCCTATACATGAAAAGAGAACTTCAGAATGAACTTCTCCGTTGCGTCTCAGTTGGTAATCCTCCGTTGCGTCTCGTCCAACAAACTAAAGACATCAACTTGAATTCTCAAAAATCCTCTTATGAATCAGAGGACAGAAATATATTGCAAAGTCGTTTGCATATATAATGCATAGATTACTATATATCTCCAATCTTAGGAATCAATAGATAATACATGAATATACGAGTATCTAACATTGAAAGTTGCACATGTCCTTAGCATTATTATTACATGTTGCTGAACCATGTTTAGCAACATGTAGGTTATAAGTGGCAACAAAAAAAAGAGACTATAAAATTAAAAATTTACACACTTGACTTAAGTTTAACTGAATATATTAAAATCTCTACATATGTTTCGGGTGGCTAACCCATCATCAAGAGTATACAATATTACTCTTAATACTAATTACCAATACCTAATTACTTAATATTAATCACTTATATACAATACTGAGTAATATTGTATACTCGTGATAATGGGTTAACCACCCGAAACATATGTAGAGTTTTCAATATATTCAGTGAAACTCAAGTCAAATGTGTTAATTTTTAATTTTATCGTTTTTAATATAATGTCCCACCAGGAGATAAGCGAAACCTTCATGTCATTTATTAAAATAAGAGACGTTTGTTAAAAAATGTTAGTTGTGTTATCTTCACTGCATAAACCCTAATTCTTGTTTTTTCTCCTGAAGAAGACACAAAAAAAGGTTCGAAATATTGAGAAGTAATGAATAAAACAGTTTTTAAACACTTTACCAGATCGATTATTCCCGCTATACCTAAATTCTACACAAGTATCGCACGGTCAAGAAATTACCGTTTTATCTATATATATATATAATTATATATATATATATATATATATATATATATATATATATATATATATATATATATATATATATATATATAATTACCAAAAATGTATAAGTTTAAATACACAACATATATAGATACTTGCACATGTATAAACTTTATTGTGCTCGAATGACAAGGTAATATTGAAAAAACACTATGACATTCATTCGAAAAAAGAGAATAATTAATAGGATGTAACTGTAGAGCTGAATAAATGTTTATGAGTATGTGCGACACTGTCTTATTGTCTGTACTTTCATCAAGAGTCATCTATTTCAACGTTATCTGACATTATTTTTTAAAGATGGTGGAGGCGTCATATTGGTACATGCTTAATAATATAGTCGCAATTATATTCTTTTGTTCAAATTTAAACTTTCGTGAGTTTTGAGTATATATATATATATATATATATATATATATATATATATATATATATATATATATATATATATATATATAATATATATATATATATACTATAAATATATACTATCTAATGTTTTCTTCAGACGCGAAGTAAATCAACTGAACAACGCATTATTTTGGTGGATGAATTTTTGTTGAATTCTTTTGAACATATTTCTATTCAGTGTTCTTCAATCGTAACAATAACTTCGTTACAAATAGAAAACAGGAATTCATATGAAGGAATGATATACATTCATAAAATTGAAATAGAGAAAATGAAATTTTGTTGAACATTTTTAATTTCCATTTTTTCAAAATGATTAATTTTGAAGTTCGAAAAAAGAGGAATACTCAATTAATCAGAACCGCTTTTCTCTAGAAACAATGGCCAGAAAAATAATGAATTGATACTTCCTTATTGAAATTCCCTACTCAAAAATGTTAGTAGGCATTCTTCTTCAATATGATATCATTGTTCATAACTTTGTTTCATAAAGGATAAAGCAGTGAACTATGTTGAAAAACAAATGCTAAATTGTTATGAATTTTGTTGCAATTGCAACATTTTGAAAATGAAATGTATGGTATAAAATTTAGCCATTGTACAATACACAGTATGATTAATTTTATACTTTTTTATTAAGACGATATCCAAAATAAAATAGTGAATGTCCGAGGAATACGAAACCACACAGCAAGAGAAATTTAAATCAGTTTGTTCCAATTGATCTAATTCAAACAGTTTTTGCAGAATTAAATTTCTACAAGTAACCTATTGGACTTTGCGAGAATAGTTTTGTGATCTCAATTCTCAATTGAAACAGTTGATTCACCTTACTTACATAGGACTGTTCTAATATTTCAATCGAACAGGAATATAGGTGATCTATGATGTTTTTATAAATGCTTCTGAAGTATAAACTGAATTTTACATAAAATTCAGTTTTTGTTTACGACATTGATGTTCGTCGCAATCCAATTATACATTTAATATTAAAATATAACACTTGCACATAATATTCAACATCATTATAGACTTTATTAGTTATTCAGTTTCATTCACATGCTTTCAATGAAGAATAAACGTCTGGTGCGAAGATTCAAATAATTTCACAGCTTTTTACAACATGAGAAATATCAATCAAACTTTTCTACCTCAATTTTTATATTCTATAATATAATAAAAAATTTCAAACAAAATCATACAATACAAAAAACTGTTAACGAAAAAGTCGACATCTTAAATTTATCAGGTATTGTTGGTTGCGAACTAACACGTTGGAAGAGTAAATTCATTTACAGTTCAAAGTACCGACACAGAATTTGCTAGTATGACACGAGAGCGGACGAATACGCACGAAAGCATGAGAAACAAATGAATGCACACCAGTCGTCTGGCTTGAATACTTGGGGTTCGTGTATTGCCCGCCCCTCAGCTAACAGATATCCCCTCCGAAGACTCGTGTTATGCCGCTTCCACAAGAGAATAGGATAACCTCAACCAGTTTGTGAGAGCGAGATCGGCAGTGACCATGCAACGGAATTACACTTGCTCAACGCGAATCAGGCCTAGATACGAATACAAACGGAATACGTGATGTAAACATTAAAATTAAAAATCGTAGAATGTGAATGAAGGAACTTTTATTTTCAAAGAAACTAGTCAAAATGTTTCTCGTTTCATTCTGTTTGTTGTTTTTCATCAAAATTAGTATCCAGCAAGAAAATACTCGAATAGCCACAGAAATTGACGATGTACTACCTCACCATGACAAATGCCAACCGATCACAGTGCCTTTTTGTAAAGATATACCGTACAATCAAACTATCATGCCGAATATTCTTGGACATGCAACCCAGGAAGAAGCGGGTTTGTTGGTCCATCAGCTCTTTCCCCTGGTGAAAATAAATTGTAGTGTTCATTTCCAATTTTTTATGTGTTCAGTGTTTTTACCTGTGTGTACAATTTTAGAACATCCGTTACCGCCATGTAGACCATTGTGTCTTGCCGTTAAAGACGGGTGTGAGGGAATTATGACAAAATTTGGGTTCGATTGGCCTCAGTATTTGGCCTGTGAGCAATACCCAATGACTTCATCAAGTGACCGGTTATGTGTTTCAGGAAACGTTACGCCTCCTGTCAATTATAATCAAGACGACATATCGGATGATAAGGGAGTGAAAAAATATAAAACGCCACATCTTGGTGGAAAAGGGCGAGGAAGAGACATTGGATTCGTTTGCCCAGAACAGTTCAAAGTGCCTGAAGTATTAGAGTATTCTTTCAGAGTTGGTGATAGAGTTGAGAAAAACTGTGGAGCGCCATGTCGAATGATGTTTTTCAGTGAACATAAAAGGCAATTCGCCAAAGTTTGGGTGGGAATTTGGGCACTTCTATGCTCAGTTAGTTGTTTGTTTACAGTGTGTACATTTTTGATCGACAATGATCGTTTTCGTTACCCAGAACGGCCGATAATCTTCCTCTCCCTTTGTTACCTGATGGTTGCCATTGCATATGTCATTGGCTTTTTGGCCGGTGATTCCATAGCTTGTCGAGGTCCTTTCCCGTCCATACATGGTACAATTTCGGTTAGCACCATAACTCAAGGAACTAAATATGAGCCTTGTACTATCCTGTTTATGGTGCTATATTTCTTCACCATGTCGTCTAGTATATGGTGGGTGGTTCTCACGCTTACATGGTTCTTGGCGGCTGGTTTAAAATGGGGCCATGAGGCTATTGAGGCAAATTCCCAGTATTTTCATCTGGCTGCGTGGGCTATACCGGCAATCAAGACGATCGCTATACTGGCCATGGGCAAAGTTGATGGTAAGTTGATACGAAAATTAGCTGTTAATGTAATTTCTTGAAGAATGATATCCACAGATGAGACGAGATGAGCTATAGAATAACATCAGCAATCAATTAACATCAAATAAAGCCGGATGATAAACTTCGTGTAGTAATCGGCAATGATTTTTTTTCGAAGTACTATGATTTAATAATAACATTTCATTAAAATGAAAAATATTTTATCTTTAAATATGAATTCTTAATGTATCAGAAGTAATATGTCCATCTTAGTTCTCTTCAGAATCTGGTTCATACAAACACAGATTCTGTGATTTCATTAGGTTCCTTTCAGTTTGATATAATGCGGATATTTAGTTAACAAAATTCTAGTCGAAGCATTTATTGCCTTTTGGTATCTTCATCTACTCAATATTTTCGTAGAATCGAATTATTCATATTCTAATCAAATCCAATTGTACTATTTCACTAGGACCAGTATGTTCAATGTCGGAAACAGATAGTAACTAACAAAGCTGTGAAAGAGACGTTTGAATAATTCAAGTTCTTTCTCTGAAGTCCGAAGTTGCTGGGTTTGACAGAATTTATTGACCCATTAAGTGATAACACATAAATTAGTTTATTTTTCATATCATGCTGTTGTTTCTCAAGTGCCATTCATCCCTACGTTAACTCTTTCCTGCCAGTTTCACCTAGCAAATTACTAATAGACATTTATTAACCTTTTCTTTTTTATGAGCATTGTTATGGCAATTGACCCCAATGAACGTGAAACTGACCTACGCAATTACTTAGTTAGTTAGACGTACTTCTTTATGTTAAATTCACCCTTCAACCCCTTCGGCGTGGTTTTATCTTTCAAGCAAATGATTGAAGGGGTCGCACCCTCGCCGGATTTGTTGTTAGCACAATTTACGTTCGTTGAATCTAAAGTGTGAATGCTTCTAGAATATAATGAAGTACGATGCCATATTTACCCTATCATATGAGGAACGAATGCATTTAATAAGTCAACAATAAATCATCTTACTGAACGAGTTGATTCGTGGATGACATTATTGCAGGGGCGCAAAAATTGGACCCTGTGGTTAGGAATAATGAGCTAAAACTAATTCTAAAAGTTATTGAAAATCATCTTCTGCGTCGAAGGCTCAGATTCAAATTACGAAAATAAAAAAGAGGGTGTTGGAAAAACACATTTGTGGTTCAAATTCTTCATCGCTGCTTTCATTCGACATTTTTTCAATTTCTACTTTTTGATCTAGTATCTAAAAATATATTTGCTGAAGAAAACACTGCCCTGAAAGTTTTCAAAAATCAAACTTTTTCAAAAGAGTGTGCGTTAATCGATAAGTGGCCATGTTCCAATCCATATTGAACCATCGCGTTAATTAACATTCGTGACTGAATGTTATCTTGAAATGTTGACAGAAGCCATACAAAATATTTTGAGGGTGATAATAATAATAACACATTTATTCCAGACAGATATACATCCGATTACAGGAAAAAATAAATTGTACACAAATAATATTAAATAAAAAAAAATTGAAGAAAAAACAAAGCAACTATATATACAACGAGAATAAAATTAAAATAAATAGAATAGTGATAAACTTATGAATGATATAAATTATTTAGATCTCTCTAGCACACGATGCAAAGATGTTAATCTTAAATGTTAAATTTTTTAATGTTAATGTTAATCTCTTATTGTTAATGTTGAACTTTTTTATCCAGGTTTCTCTCCATTTTGTTTCAAATTCTTTTCAAACTAAAATATTGAATAGTGAAATGTATTATGTATGCTTTTCATATAACTACCTTTTACCGGGATAATTAGGTACTTGAAGACTACATACTTATGAGGGCACAAAGTAACTCTTTTTATAAATATTATGAATTGGACAGTTACCTTAACTTTATATCACGAAATTCATGAATATTTACTTATTATTTGAAATAAGTAAATGTTTAATAACGCTTTGAAGTAAATGAAATAGAGGACGAGAATGGAACAATATCAAAAGATGACTCATGTTCTGATCTACATTTCAAAGAATAATAAGTTAAGTATCTAGTTACAACCAAGAATAAGGTCCCGGAGTTTGTTCAATTTATTCAAACGAAAACAAGTTCGATACGCATATAAAATATTGGGTATCATGGAATAAATAATTTCAATTCTCACGTCATAATTGATAATACTTAAGTAATCATTAAAATTCCTCTATCAATTTATTATCCTATGCATGTTTCCATTCAGAACGTTCCATGTGTTCTCGCAGAAATACTATAATCTGGTTATTCACTTTTAGGATTGAAGAAGGCACTTTGTTTCGACTCATGGTTGCCAAATGTCATAAATTTAAAAGAAACGAAGAATTTTGATATTTATGTTTGGAAAACATGTAAAGTCGTTTCGAATTTTTTTAATCAATACTGAATTATATTTCTTCGCCCTTCGAGTTTATTGTTAAGGCATTATGGTTATTTGATAAAAGGCTCCATAAGCCATCATTTATACGAGTTAAACCAAGAGAATTGAAAAAACTAATCGCACGTCATCTCCAAAAATTGAACGTTTATAAAAGCATCCGTTTCAAATTGATGGTACTCGTGGAAGCCGGCATTCGGCCTCTCGGTGATGAATTCTCTGCCAGTAATAGCCGAGCCTAAGTTAACTATATTAATTAAAAAGAAAGAAAAAGCATCAAAGGAAACGCTGTCGGTTCATAAATCAACTGAATTCTACATGTATGGATGGCTTTGTTCTTTGTTGAACGTTCAGTCTTGGCTCTCTCTCGCGCTCTGGTCGTTTATTTCGGTGCTAGAGTTGGGCGGATTCTTGCAGACGCCCCAGTACTAAAATTAAAAATGTAAGAAAATAACTATTCGCCGTGGTATTCACGTTCGGGAACAATCGGCGTTGAGATCAAAGCCGTAGTTCGTTTATTTCGTGTTATCCACGTATCATGGATTTTTTATTTACAACTCAACTTCTGCCGTGAATCGTGCGAAAAATTTGCATCGTGGGTAGGGTTGCCGCTTTTTTATTGTCAGAAATATAGGTAGTATAGATTTCTGTGTGAGAAAAAGTATTATTCTTTAAACTAGAATTTCTATTTCATACTTAATTCAAATAAAACTAAGTAGTTCGTAATTTTCACTTTAATTCAGTCACACATCACAATATTGTTTCGCCAACACAATGGCTTCATCAGATGTAGGTGATAAACTCATATTTAAATTTTATATTTATATGAACACCTTATCAACTACATCTGATGAAGCCACTGTGTTGGCGAAGCAATTTTGTCATGTTTGACTGAATTGAAGTGAAAATTACAAATTACTTAGTTTTATTCAACTTATATTGTTAAATTTTCATCAAGTATCTGTCCATTCGATTAGTGATATTTCATCCTTAGGTATATCTTACATTTTTGTAATGAATATTGATTCTTCGCATTACATATTGAGAAACTTTTTTTAAAAACATAGTTACCTCATATTTCTAGTTTCTTTTATTTCCAATTTGGAGTAATTATTCATTCTTTCTCTTAAGTATAATTATCTCGGCTATGTATCAATATGGACGCTAAAAATCCTTGAGATGTTTGAGGAAAAGTCATCAAAAATTTGTAGAATCAGTCGGACATATCTACTTACTTATTATTATTACGGTTGTTCCCCATGGGGAGAGCGACTGAACTTGAATTCGCAATTATTAGGTTTTTTGCTTCATCTATTTTTGCCTCCCAAAAACGCTTCATCCTCTCTTAATGCTCTTCCGTCCGTTCATCTGTCCATTTTACTCCAGGTTGACTATTTGATTTTTACTCAAACTTCACATGTGCGATTTTAAAGCGACATTCAGTGCGATCTTCGAGATTTTTTGGACCTCTTAGCTATTCGGTTCCGCATTTACTATTCATAATTATATCGAGTAGTTTCTTCGGTATTCTGGACTGTTTCATTCTGTAGACATGTGCATAGAACTTCGATCGTCGTTTTCTGATTTCTTCCGTTATCGTATTTGTCTTTTGATACAGTTCACTCTGAGGTCTTTTCATCCAAATGCCCTTTCTATTGATTGGCCCGTAAATTTTTCTGAGAATTTTTCGTTCTTGTTTTTCTATTTCTCTAATTCTTGAATAGCCGCCAATAACTATTGTTTCAGCTGCGTAGATTGCTTCTGGAAGAATCGTTGTGTTATAATGCCCCAATTTGGCGCCTCTCGAAATGCACTTCTTGTTAAAGTGAGCCTATGTTACTTTGTAGGCCCTTTGGAGCTTGGTAATCCTCTCTTTCATTAGCGATTCGGTTTAAACCAGAGGACTGTATAACTTCCCCGAGGTATTTAAAAGAGCCAACTTGCAGAATTTCACCATGTTTTGTGATAAGAGAAGATTTATTTTTTGGTTTTCTTTTCATGTATTGGTTTTATCATAAGAGACCTACTTACTATCTTTATTTGATTTGTGTTTCTTTTATTTAATTCTATCTTGATGTACTTATAATGACTTCGTTTTGACTAAGCTATTCGAATATTAAATTAAAGATAAACGCATCTTCAATTGAATGGTCCATTTAGAGTAGTTTATACTTATAATACTTATTTCATTTGAGAGTAATTTTGTCAGTACAGTAGTTCCAGAGATTGCACTAAATATATAGAAAGATGTCTTTCAGTTCAACTACCATGTAAGCAGGTCCAATTTTTTAAATTTCTATAAAAATGCAAATATTTTATTCCATTTATATAATATAACTAGGGAAAGATTCATTCAGTACAAAATGAGGAATAAAATACAGAATGTATCATTTATATGTAAATTTCATTTACTTAAGTAAGTAAATTCGTTTGTACAAAAATTAATCAATACAATTGGTCTTCCGAATTGGATAATTTGTTTTTGAATCCTGATAGAAAGACCATATGTTTAGTAACTTTTTAAGACTTGTTCAGTACTGCTAAAAGCATTATCTTTATATAAAAAGTTGTTTCGAATTATTATAGATACTTTTGAGTACTTATCATTACTTATTCGCAACTTTGATACTCAATCCATAATTTGAGTTGAAAGAGCTCTTTTTTTTTAATTCAGTGGACCTACAGGTTAACGCCGGTTCCTAACGGCCATTAGGCTTGCAATCGATGTACATTACCCAGCATATTTCATGACTTAATTTAAATCATAGGCAAACATAAATACCCATGCCTTCAGCTGGGCTCGATCCCGAGTTCTACCGCACCATAGTCGGGATTTCTACCGACTAAGCTACCGGCAAGAGAGAGCTTATCTGAATAATATTCTTGTTTATCATCTTTTGATCTCAGTTATGTGTATATTGTGATAGTATAATTGCTGTGTATATTGAATAGAAATACTTCCAGTAGAAATATCATTTTCAATGATGTTGAAAACTAGTTGAATAAGTTTCATTTTATGAACAAAATTAACTTTTCAATTTGACAAAGTGGAACTCAGATAAGTTCTATTATGTCAAAGAAACACAGATGTTCTATGCCATGTTCAAAGAACATTTCGTTTAATTTTACAACATTCAATAAAGGCGAGAGGAAGGTTTGCAATCTGCGAGTTTCGAGTGATTACCGTTTATTCGATTTTCTCTTGAAGACAGATACCGGATTGTCGAGAACTCATAAACTTAATGGACATTCGAACCTGGTTGGGTCCAATAAAGTTATATATAATTAAGCAGACTTCCAGGCAGTCCACTCGCACCGCAATAACTCGAATACTGGAAAGGTAGCTACCAAGATAGCATTTCACGAACATAAAGAATCCTCATTAGGTTTATGACTTATTTGAAATCATAGTTCTTCATTGTCCGTTTAATTCTGTGTGGTTGGTATTGCGTCAGGTATGTGCGAGATCTGTGGTGCGTGATTGATTTAAACACGATCTCTCGAATTTATTTCTGTGATCTTTCCGCACTTCTTTGAATGCAGGTGTGTAAACTAGCTGCTTCTTTGAATTCACGCTCAATATAAATCAAATAAACATATCTGTGTTAAATTAAATTCAATTGAAATATTTACCTTACGATAAATCAATTTTTTGTTTGAAGTTGTTTCTTCTACTTCATAGAGGTACTGCATTCTTAATCTTTCTCATTTAGATAAATGAGTATTTATTCATTTCTCTAAATAATATATTTTAGAATTGAAACTTTCAAATGCATAAATTAATGTCTTCAGAATAAAACGTTAGTTACATACTACAAATTGATACTGAAAAATATAATCTATTAAGAAAACACTTGAATAGAGACAAATTGACAAATTTTCGAGACTTTTAATCGACTTGACTGAAATTTCTACACCTCTTGCAGGCCCTGCACTCTGGTCTTCAGGGATAGGAGATTCTATTTTGTGTTCTACAGACTTGTGCTACCTAACTTAGTTTTCTTATGTTCTTCATTAGTACTTGAAAAGTTTATAAATCCTGCAGGTTCATTTTGTGTACTTACTACAGTACCTAGACCTTCATTTTAAATTTTTCTTATATGCTGTTCTGCAGATCATCAATGTAATTAATTTTTGTACCTATGGCAGATGTATAAACACCCTCGGTCTCAAACTAGTTTCATTATAGGTACTTAAACAGTTTTTCTGCTGGTAATAAGCAATTCTAGATCAAAGCTAGTAACTTGAAATGTTTGTCGAACATATAGTTATGACTTTTTCAGTAGGATAAAGCTAAGATTTCACTTTTCATTACTGGTCTGAGCACGATTCTATACAATTCGAAAGAAATGAAATTGCGGTAGGAAATTGATATTAATTCTTGTTTAAGTATATAAAGCAAAATACGTGTTGAAAGTAACACCTGATAATACATCAAGTCTTAATTTAAAATTTTCAATATTATAAATCATCACACTATGGATGAGAAATGAAATATTTTAATGAAATAATTTATACTGTTCGAAAAATTTTGACTTAAAATCTTCGAAATTCTCCTTATGTGAACTTGTGATGAAGATATTTACCTGATTATTATATTTTGTCAATCTCAGTTATAGTTTCAGATGAGGTTTAGAACTTTAGACTTTTTAGATAAAGAACAATGAAATTGTGATTATTCTGAAAATATTTTGGGGTCTTTATTTCTGTTTTTGTTTAAATAAAGTCGAAAAGAACAGTTGATAAGTACCAAGCTGGAAGAGGCCCGTTACTGGATTTTAATGCGGAAGTTCAGCAGAATTCTGATCTGACCGTTCTTGTTTTGTACCTAGACTATGTCTTACATCCCAAGGGTTAACACTGCATTGGGTTTGTGTACATCAGACACAATGCAGTGGAAGAGTAGGTAGGAATAATACTTTACACAAAAAAGAAATATATTTCATGTTGAAATAGTTAAATGACAATAATATAAGAATGAAAAATATGAATTGTAAAACACTCCAAATATATTCGTCGTTGAGTTAGTTATAATTTAATTTATCTGTTACGGAAGCCCTCAAAATAATGATATGAAATCTATAATTCCTATCACAAGCAGTCGTTGAAACTCAATTTCAATGTAGATTCAAATTTTCTGAAGAGAGTGTTAAGCTGTTGAAAGCGGTTTCAAAGTCATGTATTCGAGATCCTTCACAGGCGCTACTGGCGGTTTATAAAAAGTGTAATCCGATTTGATGCTTAGGGACTTCGAGGGTTGGAGTTATGAGTTACTTATGGCGCCAACGCTTCAGTAGGTAGGTAGATAAGTTGTTGAAGGTAAAATACCAATCTATGTATAGCTGGAATTTCTAGTAATGCCATCTGTCAAATGGTGTGGTATATAGGAATAAGTATATTATGCGGAATCGGCCATTTCAGAAAATGAGAAACGCAACTGATTTCAAGTAATGGGCAAATTACAGCACACACAATTTTGAGGTTATAGTTATTCATTTTGTTTATAGCTTCTAAAGTACTTACTACTGAAATTTTTATTCGACCAATACTCATCGAAATTATTCAACCTTAACGAAAGACCTCAGATCGATTTAATAGATTTTCTATAAATAAATATCTAATAAAGTTTCAATGCGTTTTGTGAAATTAAAAGGAAAAGAAGCGCCAAAACTAACAAAGAGCAAATGCAGATGCGTTAAAAAATGCAACACGAACTGACGTTTGAATTTTGATAATAATTATCAATACAATTCTACTTGTTAGGTACGCCTGGAGGATTTCTGAAAATGGGAACCAATATTATCAATATTGTCGTTTTACATAATGTTTTATTTTTAATTTATAGAATTTCAATTGAGTAGCTTTATATTATTCAGTTCTTCAAATGCTGAAACGTATCTATTAATTTTTTTACATGTGTTAATTTGAAAGGTTATGTTTTTCAAAGTAATAAATTTTTTGATTCTCTCGACAGTTTTTTTAATTTAGCAGTGTTATTTAGGGCGATAAAAGTCTATTTTAACCCTAACTAGATTAAATTTTCAAGTCCAGTGGCGTCTCGGAAAGCATGTAAAAACAGTATTTGTTCTATGAAGAGCAGTTGATGATCCAAAAACTTTTATCTGTTTGCTCCTAAAAAATAATGATCATGTTAAAAGAATTTTTTACATTTTATTTCAGCATTTTAAGCACTCTATTTCAGTCCATTGACAGTAATAAACACAATTTCTATTAAAAATTGTTTATTGCTTGCAATAAAGTGATTTTCATGTTATTAGTTGAAAACAGGTCAAAATACGAAAATTATGCAAGAAATTAAAAAACTCAGAGTTACCCAACCTATGATTATTAGAACTTGTCGCCTTAGAATTATACAAATAAACCCCCTCCAAAGTTTGAGCACGTACTAAATAACACCCTGTAAATATATATCTTTGAGACATGAAATAATTACTTGATAATTCTGCAATAATATGTAATGAATATCTCTTTCACACCATGTTTTACGTGTAGTTAATGTCTATATTTTACTTCAGTTTGCTACTGAAGAAGTCAAACGAAATAGTAAGTTCGAATTGTCAAAATTAGTATTAATATATGGAAATATATAGTTATAACTTTTCAAAGTTTCACTCCATTCAAACTTCAAATTTTTTATGATTAATATTGAAATTATTCAGCGTTATATTAACGAAAGTCACGTCAAAAAAAAGAAGAATATCTTTTATTTTATCAAGGATCAATCACCGTGAATGTCAGTGTCTGCTTCAGAAATTTAACAGCTCCGTGAATTTTTGTTCCTCTCTTCATTTAATGTTGCCTTGGCGGTTTCTTCGAACTGATTTAGTTCGAACTCCAGAAAAAATGTAATAGAATTCCCGGTCGGCCGCTGGAATACATAAATATTGAGAACATGCAATAAATCATGGGCATACATAAGAAGAGAATGCCGTGATTGCCAAGCTTGAAGGTTGCGCTGTGTATTCCACTGGCCTGAACTTAAGAAACGAAACCAGTTTGAAATTTATTTGGGGATGCCTATCCTCAACCGATGCCATGCCACAAAGAATTATCGCGGTTTTTATCTGGATATCGTTGGATAACTTTCATATTCACACTCTGCTGGTATCTAATCAAGTTTGAATAGTTTATAGTTTCTTGATGCCCTCAGAGACAATTGCCATTGCAAAGATCTATTACATGCTGGGACAAGGTAAAAAACGGTCAATGTCACTTGATGTACTACAAAGATCTTTGTTCGTTTAGTTATTTAATGTAATTTTTTTAAATTGACACGTTCTCTTATAATTTTTCTACATATCTAACTAACTTAGGTACAAATTTCTCACAATATTGATATTTCAATAACCAAAATCAGAACTAGTTAGGTGTAAGGAATACCTAAATTGAATTACATCTAAATTTGGGATAAAATGTCAGAGCTTAGGATTTCTACACAATTTAAGAAGTTAAATGTTGAAATGTTGGTGTGTGTTTCAAATTGTTTAGTACAATTGATGGCCTTACTTCTTGAGAACGAGGGTCATCAAAATTTTGAAACACTTCCTGCAGACGTAGATTCTTGAAATTCAGAAAACAACTAATGTTTAGTGAATAAAACAAGGAAAAAAAAGTTAAGTATTTTGTAATTTCGGTTCAGTTTTCTAGATGAACCAACTATATAAATAACTTTAAAATCGCCGGTCTCCGTAGCTTAGTCAGTAGAACTAACTGGTGCGGTAGAACTCGGGTTCGAGTCCCGCTGAAGGCATGGGTGTTTGTGTTTGTCTATGATTTCACTAGTTTAATGAATGATATATGCTGGGTAATGTACATTGATTACAAGCCCAATGGCCGTTCGGAACTGGCGTTAAACTGTAGGTCCACTAAATTAAAAAACAAGCTTTAAAATCACATTTGAAAAAAATGTACAATATTACAAAGTTTTTGAAATATCATATTTTCACTGAATGAATCAGTGTAGGTACATGTAAATGTATAAACAAATAGAAATGAGATGCCATCCAATACAGAATTTATGAAGAAAACATCCCCTCTAATCAGTTCTTCTACCGTAAAATGTGAGATATATACCATATACCTAATACGAAGTCTGTTGATTTATTCATTCCCTTTACTACTTTATGACTTAAGTTTTAATAATGAACTGCTTAAGTCTAGCATCCTACTGACTCCAAACAAATGAGTTTATTAGTGTAAAATTCCATGAAAATACGTTAATTAATTGTTGTCTCATTTTTGGTTATTTTTTTAGTAATAAAGGCTATTTTCAATGTTGAAAACTTTATTTTATTAAAATAAAAATAAAGTTTTCAACATTGAAAAAATAGCCTGTTATTCCTAAAAGCATCAAAAATAAACTATCTTAAAAAGGCAATAAATTAATTTTAATATATATATATATATATATATATATATATATATATATATATATATATATATATATATATATATATGTATGTATATAATGTAGGCGTCTCAATTAGGATTGTGCGATTTGAAGATAAGTAAAGTGAAAGGAAGTTAGCAATAAAGCAAAAGCAGCTTCGTTTCATTTGGACATAATTTCTCGTGAAGTATGTTAACGAGAAATTTCTCATGGTATTATTTCCTTAGTAGAGACCATAAAATTTTATAAATGAATAATGACAAAAAGTGGAAAAAACTGATGGACCATGACCATGAATGGATCAAAAAAATGAATGGGAATCCGTCATATAAACTTGACATGATTGATCACTACTGTTTGATTAATGGAATGTGTAACTCAAATTTCACCAAAATACATAACTACTAGGCTTAGATAATACATCTATTTGTAACGCTTTAAGAGAAAATTAAAATGATTCGAAACAGTATACTCTAATTTATATACATTATGTAAGTATTTAATTAAATAAATACTTTTTACAATAGCAAATTATAACTTTTAGCTCAATAAAGATATTGATAATTGATGAGGCCGATAGTTGGAGAAAATTAATATCCATAATAAACAATATTTAAAATTTTCTCATAATTTAATATAAAATACGCATGACGACGTTTCGAAGTACTACTTCTTTATCAAATGCTGGATTAATACTTCAGTATTTTGCGTATTTTATATTAAATTATGAGAAAATTTTAAATATTGTGTATTATAATTAAATATATTGCCTATCATAACATGATTCAAAATCAATGCAATTTCTTGCACGAGATGTATTCTTAAAAACAAAAATTTATACTTGCTGCTGTCCTTTTAAATATATTACCTAATAATATGAAATAAATTGGATTTTTGACATATGTTTTTATAAAGCGACGTCAAAATCTTCGACTTGTTGAAAACCTTCTGTTTGAAATTGTGGAAGTTGCAAGTATTGTTTCGTCAAATAAAACTGGGAATTCACTGTAACAGTTTAATATTCAACACTGTAAAATTTCTTCCGTAGAAAGAAGTGAGAACTGTATAAATGTGTAAGGAAATCCATAATGATGGCGATATGAATCCATGTAATAAGTAATAAAGTATAAAGGAAAGAGAAAGGTGTTATAACTTTAAAGGTGAAGGTGATGAAGAACTCAAGAAGAATAAGAACAAATAAGTGAATCATCTTGTAATATTTTGCTAACTAAGTATAAATTTTACTCTAAAATGAATTTTATCTATATAAGAACTCTTTTATATATTGTATCTAGGGCTAACCAGAGAATACCGCTTGCAAAACATTTTTTTAGCCTGCGAATATTTATCTAACTTTTATGAAATATATTTAATTTATTATGATGGTGAAAACAATTTTTTTTAAATAGAAACTACTTGTGTGAAGTTTAATTAGGTTGTTTAGTGACCCTATTATATATAGTGAATTTGGTTATCATAATGATGATAACCAAAGTAGATAACAAATCATTGGCGGTTATCATTGACTTTGTTATCATTATGGCGATGCTATTTAGATATTATAATTAATATCACTTACTCATGTAACATCAACTCAGTTCTATTATTATTCGGATTGAATTCAGAGATCGTAATATTTTAACTTAGTGTTTCAGTATAAGTTATTTTTTATTTTTAGTACCTACCCATTTGATGATTCTCTCTGGGAGGTCGGAAACATGGAGGTATTTCATTAATTCAGAATTACTCGACTAATTGACCTATCCTTCATTTTCTTTTGTAGGATTCAACTTCTAATAAAACCGCAACAAAACATGTAACCAAGCCACCATAAAATTTTATTGCCATTAATTATAAAAAGCAAGTGAGTAAGTAATTAAGCAATAAATTTTGATGAAAACAAAGACTGTTATTAAACACAATCATGGTTTACGCGTGCGAGGGATGTAACTGAAAATAAATAATTTTCAAGGTAACTCAATTCACGGGGTTAGAAACGAATATCTTGAACTACCGCAGATTCGTCCGTATAGAAATTTTTATTACCCCCTGGACTTTCTTCGGATGCAGGTAAAAACATATCTAACTCATTAAAGTCTTAATTGATAGCAGTGGGATAAGTTAACATGAAGGTTTTCTGGTCGTGTGGTTTTCAAAAGATCTAATTCGAAAGGAAAGTTTTTATAGGAATTTTTTATATATTTTTTATAGTTATAGAAATTTTAGGAATACTTAGGTTCCTGGTCCCCCTCAGAGAATTAACTAACGGAGTTCTCAAAGCAGGGACTGACTCAACGAAACTTAAACAAATTTCTTTCATTCCCAATTTGAACCCATTTTAGGATGGTGTATTTTAACATTATGTGTAATATCCCCATATTATTTTTTTGTGAAGTTTAAGTCAGTTCCCATGCATTTTTTAGGTTTGAAAAAACGTTTTTAATCGATTAGATTCTGAGTTGTAATTTTAAGATCGGTTTCAACCTTGATGCCAGTTCCTATTCAACCTGTCATGGAAATTATCTCACCACTTACATCCAGATAATTCTGAGAAATATGAAATTGAGTGCCAAAAAGTTTGGCAACACCTTTTTTTTCCACGCTGCATACTTAATTATGAAGAAGAATGTAAGTTCAGTCCTTTGAATACCATCTGGGAATTATGTACCTGTATACCCTTCTTGCAAATACTCGGCTAAATTTAAATAAGAAAAAGGGTTAATCAAATGGCTTTTCATTGACCAGATGCATACGTTAGCATTGTTTATTGAGAATATTGGTCACTCTTAAAATGTACTCTGATGACAAGTGACACATTGACCATTATCTACTTTTAACGTTCAATAACTATTTGAGTCTTATCTTATTATCAATTCATTTTATTTTTTAAAATTTTCCCAAATCTGTTGAAAATGGGTTATTTTTGTTAATTTAGTTAATTTTGTTCTCTAATTAACTAATCTACGCTCCATTTGATCATCATATAAAATCAAATTCGCATTGCTTGAAATACAAAATTTTTCTTTTTCGTTACATTAAACCAACTAAATAGTTGCTTGCGTTTTATTTATGGGTTGAGAAAATTTGATAGAATAAGTCACAAATTCAAAGATGCGAGATGGCTAAATATGCACAATAGATTCAAATTGGCTGCTTTGGTTTTATATCATAATATAGTGAAATCTAAGCAGCCACCATATCTCTATAGAAAAATTAGATTTAGAACTAATGTGCACACTTTGAATACAAGAAACAAGGAATTCATATTACCTCCCCCACACCGATTGGCCATCTTTGAGAGATCTTTTTCATATTCTAAAAATCTACAAATATTATAATCAGTGTATTCCGTCATCCTGACAAGCATTGACTACGTCTATATTTAGAGGAAAAATTTGGGAGTATATTTTTGAAAATCAATAACATTTTCTTACATATTAAGACAACTGTACCTCGATTTGTAATTTGTTATGCTTTTGAAAATCAATAACATTCTTTTACATAATAAGACAACTGTACCTCAATTTGTAATTTGTTATACTTTTGAAAATCCTCCTGAAAACGGCATTCTCCTGCATGCTATGCGACTGTACCTACAGCAATTTTTAATTTGTTATCTGCTTATCAATTGTTACATTTAGTTTTTATAACTGAATTGTTTATGTTTAATGCGGTTATGCATTTGATTTTTCAATTTTTTCATTTTTTTGGATAACAGTTTTTGAGAAAAATTTTTTTTATCAGGGTTTTAGTGGCAGAACCAGAGGTATCGTTTGCATACCATCTGAACTCCGCCCTAAGATTGTTTTTACGTTATTTCATTATGCTTTAGGGTTTAACGAATTTGTTTTATTTCTGTTACATTTTTGCTGTTATGAAATGAATGTATATTTCAATAAAGCACTATTTTTATTATTATTTTTATTAGTTACATATAATGTACTTAGTTTTTTAACGTTTCAAATATACAGGCTCCAAGTCGATGCCCACTCCTACTAGGTACGTCTTAAATTTCCGTTTTCCTACATAATTGAAAGTTTTCAAAACATCTGATACAATGGAATTTAGGGTTGAATTAATTTTGAATGAACACATTTGGCAGTTCAGTACAGTATAGTTAATTCATTTCATACTTAGAAATACAACAATACATAATAGATGCAGGAAGAAATACCAACATTGTGCCTTTCACATTAATTAATTATCTTTAAAATGTAAATGTTAAAGAAAACACTGTTTCTATCACATTTACATCAAGTATCGGCCTCATCAATTATTAAACACTGTTTTTTAGATTTACACATTTTTATCAATTAATTGTGAAATACGTTTCATCATTACAATGGTTTCTGCGAACTGACGATTAATAAAAGTGCTTTGACATTAAACCTGGCTGACAGTAAAGTGTCAGAAAGTGAAAATCGACATTAATAAAAGTATGTAAATCTTGAAAATATTGTTTTCTTCTTCATTTTAATTTTGAAATTGATTTACACCAAGTAACGTCATTGAACATACAAAAATTATTTTTAGGTTAATATTTTCGTATTGAATACAGTAATTTTGTTCAAACGTCTTTGATTCTGGTAAAGTTTCCGAATATCATTGTACATTCTTATTGCGAACTTAATACGTTCTAGATCATTCTTGTAGCCTCAATTCTCTTATTGACCCTAATTTGTATCAATCAATATTTCAAGTGCCATGAACTTGAGTCTGGTAAAACTTGATTCAATTTGATTTTTTCTTTGTTTTGTAAGTATCCAGCTTCCAGATTGTTCGAGAGATTATATCGGCGTAATTTGCCTCATTATGGCAAGTTAAATCTATAACATGTCCATTATCCGATCTATAATGAAACTTGCAATGAAGATACATGAATGAACTTTGCACGTAGCTGATTTTTTCTAGTTTTCAATATCGAACAAGTATTTCAGGTTTGGTAAGGTGCAAAAGGAAATGCGAACACTTTATTCTATCCACATCGATTATATCGTTGTGAGCGACTCGTCAAAGATGTTCAGTTTATACGCTTAATCGCACAATACTGCAAAAACAAAAAAAATTTATATTTTCTATGTTAGATGCGTAAAAATATGATATTACACGTTGGGGATGAACTGAATTGAACTAACCTTGAGTTTACCACGATATTACCATAGTTCTACTATAGTTTTGATTTTTCTCAAGATTGGCTATTATATGTTTTTTTAAAGTCAAATGCAATAATATTGAATTTAGTGCAAATAAGGAAAAAAATCGTGCGAATATTATTGCACGATTATTTTATAATGCTATTACGTTTTCAATCTTGACATTTATATCAAATTATATCATAACCTTCGTATATTAAGTACCTATCATATTCATTAATTACTTCTGATGTCTTATACCAATTATTATTGAATTATACATGACTTCGTGTGATGAAATAACACATTCATTTGGACGTGTACGCAGTGTACTAGGTATGTATGAAATTATTATTCAGATAAAAATTTATTATATTGTTATTATTTGATTTTGAATATTATTTTAAGACTTTTTAATTTTCGAATTTACTCAAATCTATAATATAAAAATGAATCGCAAAATGTGTTGTAAGCGCATAACTCAACAACGCCTGGACCAATTTCGCGAATTCTTTTTTAAAATGTTCGTTGAAGTCCGAGGATGGTTTTTGCGACAGAAAAATTCGAATAATTGCCGGGAAAACCTTAAAACAGCCTTTTTCTTTTTCCCTGGAAACGTTTTTCAACTAAAATGTAGAGTGAACTTGAACACAAGCACTCAATGTTATCTAAGCAATGTAGGTATGTTGCTAACGTCAAAGAGTCACTTTTTTTGCACTTTATTACTGCTGCACAAAGTTCAAATTTGAAATAGATTACAACGTTACAATAGATATAGTTCACAGCAAATCGTTGCTATTGGACCAATGAATGTTGTGTGTCAATATTGCAAGGCAAAGTTTATTGTAATTGATAAGAAAATACTACCAATGATGAGACAAAATATTGAGCGAAGAGTCAATTCAAATAGACGATATTGGTACAGCCACCAGAGCCATTATATTCATTGGTTTCCGGGAATGAACTAAATTCTGAACATTTTTTGACTTATATCCAGCAAGTATCTCATATATATATATATATATATATATATATATATATATATATATATATATATATATATATATATATATATATATATATATATATATATATATATATATATATATTGATGAGATATATGGGGCAAGTACTTGCTACGAAATTAGAACTATAGAACGGACAGGTTAATCACTTTCAATACATCGAAAGTGTTAATATAGGAATTTTTTTGATAATTCGACTGATTTGAAATAACAAGAAGTATTGCAGTCCCTTCGTAAGTGAGTAGGTCCCAGGTTAAAAACAAGATAGTGGATATATACTTGTTGAACGTGAGACGTTCTTCGAAATCAATTTCAATTAAAAATATGATACCTAAGTAAAAACTTTAACTGGTGGGCCTAACTACAGTTGAGAACGTAATTTTCAAACTGTCCTCAGCAGTTCAAAATTTAAGTATATATTCAAAATGCTTTATACTTTTGTAATTTCAGCAAAATGTTTCAATACACTCGACATTTTCGTGCTGCTACTGTTTGGGGCAGCTTATAGATTATCAAGAGTATGATGCATCTTGATGCGTTATACGATAAGTAGATACATCCCTGGGTGGAGGGAGAGCTCTATGTTAATCATAGAAAATTTCTTAAATCACTTTCAAATAGTTACTTACATTTTGATTCAGTTCAATTTTTCAAGAAAATATAAATATAATAATCATAACTGAGTACTCAATAACATAATTTTTTAAATGCTCATGGTGCTTGAACATAATTATAATAAACCCGATTGAATTTATATTTACAGTTACAGTTTTTAGTAAGGAAATTCTATTGAGTAAAAAAATTAACTGTTACGAGTAGTTAAAAATATATTACTCTCTCATTTTTTCCAATGTTGGGATAAGAAATATTGAGAATTAGTGAAGCAATTAAGTTCTTTCTACGGGAAATGCTGCACGAGTTAATGGAAGTATCGTTGTTTGCTTCTGGATGAAGCTATTATTTCACATCTTCCTTTCATTTCTCATTAAATTTATAAAATAGTACAATTGTTTTTCAAATTAAGTTATCATCCGCTTTAATGAACAATTTTATGCTTTCACCTTGGGAGCAAAAGGATACTTCATATTCTAGCAGGTATTTATCAGAAATGATTTCTCATAAAGTCAATTACCGAAGCGGTATTTCTTGTTACTCTATCCAGATATTCACGAATCATTCATACCTACTCAATACTGAGAGTCTTAATCGAAATATTTCATATAAAACGCTCAGGGAGCTGTCTACACAAATGCTGTCAACAAGAACGAAACTATCACTATCAGGAGTGAGTATTGAGTGCAGTTCGAAAAATAATTGTTTCTTCCTTATTAGAATTCATCAGTCCTACTCAATCAATCAAGAATCGATGACTTTCAAAACGCCCTCAGGTTCTTCATCCGAATGAGCAGAACATTAGTTCGTGAACTTATCACGTGAGCTCCCTCTGTCGAAGAAAAGACGTATAGAGACTCTCTCCAGCATTCTAAATTCCTACTCCTATGCCCGCCTGGGTATGATCTAAAGAGGTGGGACCATTCCTACACATTTCAGACAAAGCCCTGAGGTGTTTGAATGAAGTGTCTATAAAGCCTCTACCTACTCTCACTTATATTCTCGGGAGTTGTAATCCAAAATGCGGGAGAGAGTTTTGAACGTGATTTGTTCAAGAACTAATGTTCTCCTCATTCGGATGTAGGATCTGGAGGAAAGTAATCGATTCTTGATTGATTGATTGAATAAGACTGATGATTCCTAATAAAGATGAAACAATTGTATTAGAGTAGAGTTTCATTTGAAATATTTCGATTAAGAGTCGGAAATATTGCAGTATTGACTATATATATATATATATATATATATATATATATATATATATATATATATATATATATATATATATATATATATATAGTATTTGTGTTAATGGCACTGAATAATATATTGAAAACAATACCATTAAAACATTTCAAATTATAAGAATATCATAGGAGAGTTGACCACGTGAGCATTTATGATGTAATGCTTCTAACATCCTTTAAGGGATAAATGTTAATATTGAAAATGATGCCACATTCCATGGAAGCACAAAACAGACTGTTTCGATTTACAAGGAACTCATCAGTTGTGCAGCGTCTATCAAAAATTGAAGTAATCCAAAAACCTTCTTAAGACTCCAAAGTCCAATAATGACTCTTGATAGTAAGACTTTCAAGTAATGAAATACAACCAAATACAACAAAATTGACAGGTAGAAACAGCATATGATGATTCTTGTCAAATAGGCGTTGCAATTTATTTGCAAGATATCTTCGGGTATGGACTTGTCTATGATTTAAGAGATATTTTCCATTGATTCCTATAGATGGAATTCGAAGATTTAATTACATGTCTTACTTAATTATTACTTTAAAGTCATAAGAAGGTGTTCGGAGATTGAAAGTGATGAGTTTCTCGTAGAACGAAGCAGTCTGTTGTGTTTTCATGAAGTGCAGCGTCATCGATTTCAATACTCTCTTATTTTCTCATGAGGATTTTCTCATGAGAGATTATGTCAACTTAAATTGTTCGAAAGTCATTTTTTTTTCAATATTTATATATCATACATTGATATTACAGATGAGGAAATGTAGAAATACAGTGATCACATTCATTGACTTCAAGAGATGGATATGATGAACGTGTAGAGGCAGCGATCTCTTTTACAGGTACAACTTCCACTATAATCAGATCCATTGTGCGGCAGGGGGACGGATTTTTGTTTTAGATCAAGGTCATTAGGAATGAACTTAAATTGTTCGAAAGTCGTAGATTTTTTTCATTCTCGCCGTAGAATATATATATTATTACAAATTTCTTATATATATATATAGAGAACCAAATAAATAAATATATATAAATTCTGCATATATATATTTTCATATATAGTTATACAGTCCTATATATATGTGTCTATGGCCGTCGCCGGTTGTAATTTTTCTAACGTTTCCTATAGCATGGAATGGCGAGCTTCTTCATTATCTAGTTTCTACTTCCAGAATCCTTGTTGCAAAATCATTAGAAAGAAACAATATGGTTATAGCCCAGATGACCTAGTTGGTCCTTGTTGCAAAATTATTATACATGGTTATAGCCCTGACCTCTCTTTTCTCTTGAATATTCAATATTATTCAGATAGTAGGAAGTGAATTTTAATGGGGCGTTATTTCGTCATGTTCACCATCCCGTTCGATCAAAGTAAATCGGAGCGATCTAGAGGCGGATTAAATTTCACGTGTGGAGTTCGAACTTGTAATTTACATCGAAAAAGATGTATAACAACCGTCAACGTCCCCCTTCATTAGAATTCCGTCACAAATTATATTCGCCTACCTATTCGATAGTCGCATCGACCCGATTGACATTCTTCCTCATTATTGCTTCGACTAATCACCTTTGGTGAAACCAAAACCGGGACCGACAATGCAATTCTATACCTTCAGACCTCCTATACAGACCTTGCTTTGACAAGCCGACTGTATTATCCTACTCTTATCAGATTACCTCTAGGATTACCGCAGATCTTATCGCTAAATATCAATAGCATAATTTTCTCTTCTTCTACGTTATACGACGACTAGGTGACCTTCGGCGCTCCAATATCCGAGACCGACAACTTACCCACTATTAATAGGTGTGAAATTGAGACGTGATTAACCCTAAATAATACATTCCGAACGTTGTAATACATCAGGCTACTCATTATAATGACAATATAAACGAATAATTGCGCTAAGCGTCTAGTTTTTGTGTTCCGCCTGTTCGAGAATAAGGTAATGTTAAATTCGGATTTATTATGTAAATGAGAGCGGTTTGTGAAATGCGACTTTAATGGGAGTTTTAAACGAGGCTGCCAACTTGGTAGAGTTTATGCTAGATCTGGTAGCTTTTATACCCGTCCTAGAGAAAAATGGTCAAGTGGCCAGTAGTTTTTTATTACAAAGTGTAAATTTTCAGAGACGCTGATATCTTAATTCAAAATGCATTTGTTTAGAAAACAGAAAACTTATATACAAGCCACTATAATTCAACCAGTTGTTTTGCTCATTTTATTATTATTTTTTATTGGTTCAATTCTATCAGTTTTTATAATAATAACAATATAATAAGTTCTTTATTCTCAACAGGTATAATACCCAAATACAGAAAATAATAACATAATGTTGAATACTAACTAAATAATTATAATGATAGAGATATAACAAAGAGATCAATATAATATAAAAAAAAATAACTAATAACTACATTATAGCATTCAATGAAATATTACAAAGAACTCAATCTAAATCAATTCATTTTAGTCAATTTTTTTTGTTCACATTACTCCTGATAACAATACCTTGACTCCACTAAAATACCTAATAAGTCAGTAACTAATAAATAAATAGTAGCGTTTAATGAAATATTACAAAGAACTCAATCTAAATCAATTCATTTTAGTCAGTGCCCTTTGTTCACATAACTCCTAATAATAACTTCTATGGAGTCAAAGTGAATGACACAATTATTGGCAACTCTATTGAATGTAGAGATTCCATATACCAAATGGGGGATTGTATCAGCGAGATGATCCTTGGAGTCTCTAGCTAGAATGATTCTGTAGTACGAGAATTTTGCCACTCTATTATTGGCAACTCTATTGAATGTCACAAGTGAAGCTGCAAAAGAGATCAGTAAACTTAAAAACAATTTCTGAATTCTGAGACTGAAAGCTCTGAAACAGATCAATCAGTTTCTTTCCTTTACAATTCGTGGTTTATTAGCAAAATTAAAAGTCAATGGCACTGACATTGGTGCAGATGCAGATTTTGTGACAAATACGGCTTCAGAATTTTATAAAACAAGCCAAAATATGACAAGACGTCATATTCAAAATGCATTAGACATAATGATTGAAAATATGAAACATTGACTTTACATACAGACACGGGAATATTTGACGAATCTGCATTAATTTGTAACTATTTACGATGCAAAAAACAACCGAATGGAATGATCGAAAAGTTTCTACCGAAGATTCTGTGTGTAGTAATAAGCATATTATGAACGTCTGAAAAAAACCTATTACATATTTCAGTTCGAAAGAATGCTGATAATGGAAGTGAATATAAAAAGTGTCAAGAATTTCATTCGTTACTAAAATCCACACTTGCAATATCGAAGCAAATTATGTTTTCCTGATCAATAACTAGAGTTGAAAAAACATTTTGCATAGTATTTTTAATTCATAATAATCAACCTTCCTTAATGAAGAACAACCAAAATGTTAGTGTGGTAACAGTGTTTTTAACAATATAAAGTCCCGTTTTGAGTAAAAAAAAAGTCACGTTGAATATATACGTTACGCTACTCGTTAGGATGATGTAAACAAATAACTAAATTTTCCAAACGAGGAAATTTGGATTCGGAAATCTAACAGGCTATAATAATTGAAGTGCATAGCTGCCAATCCTGCCATTCTGTTACGTTGACGTTGAAATATCATGATCAAGGAACTGGTATAACAAGACACCATCCGGAATACAGCACCTTACACTTCTGACAATAATAATAATTAGTTCTTTATTCTAAACAGGTATAACACACAATTACAAAAATAATAACAATGTTGAATACTAACTAAATAATTAGAATGAAAAAGATATAACAAAGAGCTCAATCTAATCTAAAAAATAGTAACTAATAACTACATTATAGCATTCAATGAAATATTACAAAGAACTCAATCTAAATCAGTTCATTTTAGTCAATTTTTTTTGTTCACATTACTCCTGATAACAACTTCTATGGCGTCAAAGTGAATGTCTCAATTGTTGGCGACTCTATTGAATGTAGACTCCATAAACCAAATGGGGATTGTATTAGGGAGTTGGTCCTCTGAATCTCTAGACGAGAATTTTGTCTAGGAAGACGAAATTTCAAAGCGGACAAGAGAGGAGGACAATCAGTACTATTGTGCAGTAATTTGTACAAAAATTTTCGTGATAAAGTTTCTCTCCTGCTCTGCAATGAGATTCAACTAAATCGACTCATTAATTCGTTATGATTGACTCCTCTCAGTGGATAAACTTTATCTTCCCTTCAAACTAAGAATTTCAAGAACCTTCTCTGAATAGTCTCAAGATGGCGTTGAAGGCAAGTGTAAATAGTATGCCAGATCATGCTGCCATACTCCAACTTACTACGGATTAGGGTATTAAATAGTCCTATGAATGTTGAGGAATTATTAAAATATTTGCCAATGCGTATAACGAATCCGTATTTTTTCGAGGCAGATGAAATAAGTTGGGTGATGTGTGGAAAAAAGGAAAGCTGCTGATCGAAGACTACACCAAGATCTCTCACCTTATCAGAACGAGACTTCTGTTTAGGACTTTCAGTTTAAAGCCGGTTGCAAGCGGCCAAAGGGCTTGTAATCTATGTACATTACCCAACAATTAATCAATTATCATTGAATTTCTTAAATTATAGACAAACACACACAAGCTTTCACCCGGACTCAAACCCGAATCTTATCGCAATATAGTCCAGTGGTTTCCAGAATAAGCCATTAAGACGACTTTATTTTATTTCGCTGCTTTGACCACGAAATGTTTTTTATGTCCAAAAGTTTTATTTCCTTACAATCGATAAAACGAAAATATAGTAACAAATAAAAACGATAATATGATATTTAGAGATAAATTAACACCAAACAAGACTTATACGACATATCCAAAGTCGGAGGACTTCATGTACATTACAGGAAGCATGTCAAACAATCATCCATCTTTGCCAGTTAAACCAGCGGGTAGGAGTTACGAATTATAATACGAAGAAATTAATATATAAAATGTGTTATAACATACGAACTTTGATATTTCTCAGGTTAATAGCATATTTCATGAAATTGTGAATTATAATTCAATTGTGCCTATTTCATAAATGTGAGTACCTATAATAAATTGTTATTGCTATTTTTACAGTCCATAAAGGAGAGGTGCTGGGTGGGAATCCCTGATAAAGATGGAATATTATGCTTATATATTTAAACATTAGTGGTTGTAATAATATATTTGAATGAAAATCACTAACTCGTAGGCGTTCAGAATCATGTCTCAAAATAATTCCTAAAATTTCTTTTTCGACAATTACTTTATAATTGATAAATGAATAAATAGGTATTGTTATTGTTCGTTGGAAGAGTCTCAAGCTATAAAAACATACGTCCATAAAAAGTTGCATAGTACTAAAAGTCTGAAACCTGTTCTAAATATCCAATTTACTGAATGCTAGGTCTGCACTCCAAAGTTTCAAGACAGAATATATATCATCATTGTATGCTATATCGGCTGTTACCTCGGCCCTATTCGATTATCTAGAATGGAATGTTGTGTAAGATTAAGTTATTTTATAGTTGTCATAAATTTAAAAGATAGAATAGAATGTCAACTTTAGGAGAAATAAAGTGGGAGTGCACGATGATATATTTGCTTTGTCTCAACAAGTAAGTACTCCGTATGTAGCAAGTCTTAGTCACCAATGACTGTGATAGCGGTCCAAAGTCATTGCTGCGTTCAAAACGATGATAATGAAACAATCAACAATATTATTCATTCAAACATATCATTCCAATTCAATTTTTGATAAATTGAAATACGGTTAAATCCTACAATTATGGAAGGAATATTTTTCATTTTGAAAATGAGCTGAATACATTCATAATTAAATCAATTTTGATTTCCCAATTTTTAATACTTACTAGGTACAAGTCATATAATAAGACTGAAATTTCATGTGTTTAAAGACAAATTGCATGTTACCTCAAATCAAGAATAAACTTTCAGACAAGTATTGATTTTTATCGATTTCATCAGTTAAACTGAATCAAAATATTATTGCATAGTAATATTTTTGGATAATGGTTTTCTTTATATTGCGGTGGGTAGCTATGAGAGTTAATACAATATATATTTTCATAATCATTAAACATCTTAAACTAACATATAATGATCAGTGTACCTAAGTTTTTATTTCTAAAAAACTGCCTAAAAGTAGCACTGCTTTCGCAAGCAACAGTTAGTTTAGATTTCTAATTTAACTAATAACTAACTCAAACGTTTTCGCTATTTCATGTATTCTATATATTTCTCAGTTATCTTGTACATGAATCAGAAATGTTCTTCAAGGGTAGGTCAAATGTCGGCAAGGTACCAATCTCTTCATGAATTTTGGAACCCCAATCTATTAATCGTATAATTCCAATGTTTTTCGTTGTGTTTGAGTATGTTATATATAAGAAACTATAATACATTACAAATTTTCTGGCGTCACGGCATTAGTAGTGGTAATATTTACTGTATACTGAAAATGATTGAACGAAAGGAAACATTGAATAATCGTGATATAAAAACATTCAATTCTGAAATAATACTGAAAGCTTCAACATTAGAACCAGAAAATTCCAAACAAAATATTGTAAACATTTCATAAATCTTGATTCGTAATGTTTCAGAACTTCTCGTAAAATTTTTAAAAGTGTTTCACAACACTTTCACACAATTTAAAAAAAACTGTCAAAATTATGCTGAACTCTTTGGAACTAATGTCTGTAAAACAAAGAATACTCTTTGCTTCATATATATTCATATTTAAAATAAAAAATCAGTTGCTTCCATGTAATATACAAAGTTGTAAGCTCTCTAAATCCAAAAATAGCATATACTATGACGGATTTAAGTCTTTCAATAATTTACCGAATATATTAAAAGCAAGTACTAGTATTAAAATATTTAAGCGTGATCTTAGAAAGTATATTTTAAATAATGAGATAGGTATATAATTAAAAATTGACAGTTCTTTGTATAGCTTCAGCTAAATAAATGTTATTATTATTATTATTATTATTATTATTATTTTATTCATCTAGTTATTCCAAAAAACATTTGATTTTGTAATAATACTGAAAGTTTTAACGATAAAAGAATTATTCTAAGAATTATATTTAATGCAGGTAAACTGAAATTAAGTAAAAGAAACTTACGTTGAAAACCTACACATTTTTCTATATAACAGCCGTTTACATATGTTTCAAGGTTATTGCCTATCGTCAGAACGGCGTAGTTCAAGTTAAAGATGATAATACTTGAAGAGATATATAAAAAATTTTATATATAAAACACGAAACACTGTTTCGTATACGTTTTATACACCCAAAACATATTGGGAAGAGTCAACACAACGTTGCAGACGACAATGAAATACCGTCCGTCTATTGTGGGACTTTTATAGCTTCTGGAAATCCCAGACAATCTTAACGATAAAAGAATTATTCTAAAATTATATTTAATGCAGGTAAACTGAAATTAAGTAAAAGAAACTTACGTTGAAAACCTACACATTTTTCTATATAACAGCCGTTTACATATGTTTCAAGGTTATTGCCTATCGTCAGAACGGCGTAGTTCAAGTTAAAGATGATAATACTTGAAGAGATATATAAAAAATTTTATATATAAAACACGAAACACTGTTTCGTATACGTTTTATACACCCAAAACATATTGGGAAGAGTCAACACAACGTTGCAGACGACAATGAAATACCGTCCGTCTATTGTGGGACTTTTATAGCTTCTGGAAATCCCAGACAATCTTAACGATAAAAGAATTATTCTAAGAATTATATTTAATGCAGGTAAACTGAAATTAAGTAAAAGAAACTTACGTTGAAAACCTACACATTTTTCTATATAACAGCCGTTTACATATGTTTCAAGGTTATTGCCTATCGTCAGAACGGCGTAGTTCAAGTTAAAGATGATAATACTTGAAGAGATATATAAATTTTATATATAAAACACGATAGGCAATAGGCAATAACCTTGAAACATATGTAAACGGCTGTTATATAGAAAAATGTGTAGGTTTTCAACGTAAGTTTCTTTTACTTAATTTCAGTTTACCTGCATTAAATATAATTCTTAGAATAATTCTTTTATCGTTAAGATTGTCTGGGATTTCCAGAAGCTATAAAAGTCCCACAATAGACGGACGGTATTTCATTGTCGTCTGCAACGTTGTGTTGACTCTTCCCAATATGTTTTGGGTGTATAAAACGTATACGAAACAGTGTTTCGTGTTTTATATATAAAATTTTTTATATATCTCTTCAAGTATTATCATCTTTAACTTGAACTACGCCGTTCTGACGATAGGCAATAACCTTGAAACATATGTAAACGGCTGTTATATAGAAAAATGTGTAGGTTTTCAACGTAAGTTTCTTTTACTTAATGAAAGTTTTAACATTAGAAACAGAAAATTACAAACAAAATATTGATCAATATTGATGAGGCTGATACTTGGAGAAAATTAATATCCATAATGAAAGAGTATTTAGAATTTTCTCATAATTTAATGAATACGCATGACGAAGTTTCGATGTACTCCTTCTTTATCAAATGCTGAAACAAAATATTGTAAAAATTTCATAAATCTTGATTCGTAATGTTTCAGAACTTCTCTTAAAAGTTTTATAAGAGTTTCAAAACACTTTCACACAATTTTATTCATCTATTCGAACTATTAAGAAGCTCTCGTGGAACTGACTAGTCAGTGACTTCGATGCAATATTCAACATACTTAACACTTCTTTTTCTATTCTTAATTGCTTTGACTGATATTGGTCTAGTGGCCGAAATTAAAATCGATGTATATAAGTAATTATTATATAACGATGATAAGCATCGTATAAGAAAAAATCAATAAGTTCACAGCAGTAATAATTTCATAACTGTTCACTATCAAGGTTCCAAAGTAATAACATGAATTAGATTTGAACGAAATATTGAAAAAATCTTTCGATTCTGCTAGTGTTCCAAGAAGAGACATATAATCTATTTGTGTTATTGTAAGTTGGATGAGGTTTTAATGAGCCATGGTCAATAGTATTTGAGAACTACCGGAACTAATCATTAAACTCGTTTTGAAGAAGCTAATTTCTTTCAAGATTATAATAGCTTTTCTTTCAAACTTTGTATGAGTATTTTTTGGAAACATAAACTATGATTGTTATGTTCAATCATCCTACCAAAACTAAATTGCCTGGAGATGGTCATATGACTGAAATTGCAATCGTATTTATATTCTCTAATTTTGTGATAATTAAAATCTAACCTTTCGTTTTTTATTATTTTTTCTTGGAATGACATCGAAATGAAAAATAATCCTTCTTTAGTATTGAACGTTGTCATTAGCCATATACAGAATTGTTAAGAAAATCATTTGCAATTATTTGCAGCCAAGACAGTTTCTTGTGCCATATTACCTTTTTACCGAAAATTATCAGAAAACAAAAAACTTTCTTTCTACTCAGAGGATATCATGAGGTACATAATGCCAAAGAGCCCATCATCGCGCAAATTTTCTCATTCAAACACGACATAGGTCACGGATTGGATAATATACATACACAGGGAATGACATTAGAATGAACAAGAATAGACAATTCAGACCTTGAGGTCTGAGTATTTGACAGGTTCCTAATTTGCTATACCTCCAACCTATTTCTTTAGAGACAGGGTAATATTCAAAATCAACGGCCACAATTGTTGAGTATAATGTTGATCAAAAATTATCAAATGTCTGTATTGCTCCACTACAAAAGATGATCCATAGTAGCAATTTCGCCGCATGTACATATGGGGTTCTCTTCATTACCATACCTATGCAGTACCAATGGACAAATTGAATGACCTGAGCAACATCTACATGTCTAATGCTCTCACGAAATCTTTGTCAATTGCTACTGATTCAAACCACACTGGGGACATCTGACTAGGATTGATATTTTAAATCTCGCTTTGCTTTCATAAAGTTCCTTCTTTTGCAATTTATACAATGGCAAATTATATACCACAATTATATATTATTAACAACGAAATCCATCTACTGAACAAAATTGTCATAAAATCTTCGAATAACTTAAAGTTGCTTTGTAATTGAAAGGTAATTGCTACTGTAATTACCTTTCAAGTCTCCGTTGCATACTTTCCATCTTTAACCCAAATACGAACGTAAACATTTTCTTTCTACTCCGTCTAATATTCTAGAATTATTCGTACAGATTCTAAATGTAATTTCGTTTCTAATAGTCTCTTCTTAGGATATAGATTCGTCATTGTAAATAATGATCAATGATATAAATGGATTATAAAATTACTAAGGAGTTCCAAAGCTATTCTGAGTTTATTCAATTGAATTTCGGATCATCATTGAAATATAAATTATACGGTATTTTGTTTTTGATTTCAATGAACGAACTAGTCAGTTAACATATAAATTTCGGCATGAGCTGGTTCATTTCTAACAAAGGATATTGAAGAGATTACTACCGGTTGGAGTAAGATTATATTTTTAGAGTGATGCCGTTAATTTAGTGCCTATTCAAAAGAATTGTTCCCAGGTAATATAAATATAAGCCTTATAAATGTCGATATAATCAGAAATAGAGGTGATGATACTGATATATTTAGAAATGCAGTTGACTACATAAAGGTTTTCTCACAAATTTTTTCATAAGGGCATGTTGCGGTCTATCACAAATTGTTGAAGAAGCGCAATATAGTGCTAATATAAATTATAGTGCTAATAAGGAAAAGAATGCTTTATACAGTAAAAAATAATCTGTTGCTATAATAATAGTAATAAAATGTTTTATTAATACTTTAAGATTTAAAATTAGACTATTAAAATAAATTAGTAAGTATAAGTATATAATTAGTAAGATAAATTGAGTTTAAAAGAATTTTTCGTTGCTTTTTTCTTATGAGATTATCTATTCTAATATTATTATAATTATAAATATTATATTATAAATTCTAATAGATAATCTCATAAGAAAAAAGCAACGAAAAATTCTTTTAAACTCAATTTATCCATCTCAAATTATTAAAAACAAACAAAAATATCATTTTATTAATTTCATACCTCATCTGAGTGAAAAAAATTTGCGAAAGATTAAAGAAGAGAGAAATAAAAACCATTTGTACCAACAAAAGGAATATCAAGTCACTTTTAGTAAATAATAAAGAAAAGACAAATGTTGAAGACAAAAGCGGTATTTATAAGATTTTTGTAATGAATGTCCAGCATTTTATATCGGCCAAACAGGTAGAAAAATAAAAACTCGGGTTGACGAACATAAAAGGTCGATTTTGTACAATGTTAATAAAACTGGATTCTCAGAACAGTTGTATTAGCTCTAATCACTTCATAGATTTTGATAAAACTAAATGCCTACACTCAGGTATTAAAGGTAAACGTTTAGACCTTCTGGAGGCAATTGAAATTAGCAGTTCTTGGAAGAGAAAAGAAGAAATTGTAAATGAACAAGTAGATTTTCAACTATCCTCCCTACTCACATCCATTTTGTAGATTAAATTTGTTGTACGTTTCTTATAGTAGTTTAGTCTTGAAAATGAGCTAACGCTCGAAACATGTTGACTATACATATTGTTAAATAAATCGTGAAACATTAAGCCAAGAGTTTAATTTATTTTAATATTCAATTATGTTTCACCAAGAGTTAAGCGAGAATTCAATCTCATTAATTAAAATTAGACTATTCAAAATCTATAGAAATAAACTGTTCAATGGAATTTTCTCATGAATGGCATTTCTTAAATAAGATCTTCAGCTCTCTCTCTCTCTCTCTCTTGAAAACCACATTTATCAATGACCTCAACCTCATTCAGTTGAGCGAGGAACAATATTTACTTGTACTTTATATTTGGACCTATAGAGCATCATCCTGGCGGGTCATGTCATGAAGGTTGTCGCCTTTTTTCATTTTAGTTAAATTCTGAAATAATTAGGCCAAGAAATTCAAAACAGAATACTAGGCACGGTGAGGATCCATAAATGAGTAAATCATTTTACGTAAGGTCTAAAGTGTAAGATCATCCAAAGTATTTTTTTCCTTCGTCTAATATTCCATATTAGAGGTAATGAATGCCCGAACAGCTTCTGATACCGATCTCTAAAAGGTCATGTGTGAAGAATCACTGAGGACGGTGGAGTAATAATATTGAACGAATCATCTGATAGCATCGTATTTCTAAGAAGATTTATCGCAAAATAAGACTAGTTTATTTTTTCGCATAGGAAATTACTGTGGGAGTGCCATCTCAGGTTACTGACGACATATACGAGTACCTAAAACAAGAAACGTCAGAGTGTATTGTGTTGATGCCCCCACTCATGTCTAAGCTTTAAGCGTTTCCTTTCAGGCACCTGAATTTCCTGAATCATTTTGCTACTATACTCATGAGTTACATACATTCATATTCTATTCCAGTGAGAAAGCACTTAGGTATTTCAGAAATAAATTCACAGATTATCATGAATATATGTATGAATTTTGGATCCTTACTAGATATCATGTCACACCTTTATGGGTATTTCAACCAGAAACATGAGGGAGGTGTCAACCATCCCCATTGGTATATGTAATGATGGACTAAAATAAAAATAAACTTTACATTTTAAACTTTGCCACACTCCTCACGAAGTATTGTTGAATTTCGGTAGTCTTTGACCGATTAATCTATCGTGCCAAATAGTTTGATAACGGTCTTTCTGAGTGAGAGTAGCTTGACTAAAAATTTTTTTCACAGGTTGTTTAACGCCCTATCACTGTTAAACAAATATTCTCTTGTTTCGAATACAATTTTATCAATAACAAGAAAACTCAGAGTTTTGTTGTTGAGCACTTACATTGGTATGTACTAGATAAACTCAGTACTCTGTTAGTTGTCATTGACCAGTGTGATTAGCAATTTTCCCCCTAATGAAGAAAAGTGGAAATTTTGATAAACCTTCCTGTGTGTACGGTTGTGTCCCAAAGAAGTTTTTCCATCCTGAAAAGATTGAAGATATCTCCGAAATAAAATGGGAATCTAGATACTTATTTGCTGATCTTGCCGTTTTCACCGGAATGTGGTGACTTATTTACAATTTTTTCAATATTTCAACTCTTCCGATGGAAAAGCTATAGCTACGTTCCCGATTCTAACATATAATTTCTAGGAATAGATTTTTTTTGTATTTCGTCTTTATAAGTTGCCTCTTCAAAAATCATCACGTAACATCTCATTCTTAGTTTTCCTTTTCATGTTTGCCGTGCGTTGAATACTGTATAAGTATTTTATCTACTCTTATCTGATTAACACAACTTATTGACCAAAAAACAGCAGACGAGGTTGTAAATAAACCCACATGTCCTTCTACGTAAATGCCGGAAATGTGCATCTTGTATAATGAATAATTTCAACACAACTTCACGACAGCCGCAGGAAAATGCCGCGGTTATCGTTTTTCCGGCGTAATGTCTCTTTATCATGCTGAACGAAGGTGTATTCTTACGCTGTCTAACTGACAATTTATAGTTACAAGTAGGGAACGAATTTATTCATTGCAGAAAAGCTCGGAATAAATTTGTTTATCAATCATTGATTAATTAAAGAGGAAACCTGTTGACTGCAAACATTGAACGTTTTTTCAAAGCTGTAATCGAGATTGTTCCAAGCACAGAGATGGATTTGCTCCATGTTTTTACACAATGATGGAGTACCTACCTTGTTCGAATGTCAATTTCATGTTTGAGAATACTTGTTGAAAGGTATGGTGAATCTAAGTGAAACAGACTTTATGATATCATTTATTTAACTGCCGTAATATGGTGTGTTGTCAGTCGAAGAATCTAATAAGACTAAATATGAAGAATATAATATCAACAGTCTCAAGTTCCGAAATTTAATTGTTTCGGTGGTACATACTAAAACTGCTGATGACAGATATTCATATACAATAACATAAAATAGGGAGAGCGTGAGAAGTATCACTGACGCATTTCTAGGAATGTTGAACATAAACAATTATAACGAATATAGTTTCTGCTTAATCTCCACCATACTTAACGACATTTCTTTATTAAAAATTCAATTCAAACAATGAAGTCTTAGCAAAGGCAATAATATGATACAACATTACTTGTTGAATTTTAGGTTTTAGGAAAAAAAGCGTTACTTGGGATTATAACTTTTAGTGTTGATTTTCATATATATCTGATGCCTCTGGCATTCCCGGATTCCTCAATTGTTTGAGCTTATATCTCTATGATGCATTGATTTTATATACATAAGTACCCTGCAGTTTCCATACGTTACTTCTATGTTTGGGTTGTAGTCTTTCATATTCGTTAAAATATTTCGTTAAATATTCAAAGCGTTCCTTTTCCTTTTTTTCCTTTCAAGGGTATAAACCTTTTGATAATTTTTCAAAGATTATTATGCTAGTTATACCACTCAAGTTAAATGTTTCGTTATTTCAGTATATTTCATTTCAATTACTCAAAGCACTCTCTACCATTTTATAGAAAACCTTTCTAAATATTGAATTATTCTTTTCACAACCTAGGTTTAAGATGTCACTTAAATTTTTCAATTTGGAAGATGATTGTCAGTTAAAATTTTTCTATCGGAAAAACCCTGTTATTAAAGTAAACAAACCTTTGCTTTCCGAGTATTTTCAGGCAACAACTATTCATTGTAAATATTAACATTGTTAGGTAATATGTACGCATAGAGAAACTATACATTCAATATTCAGTTCCAATAATACATTGACACATCAATCAGCTGGCAATCGGCGGCCATCTTGAGACTAACATTTGACGACATGTTCTTTTGGGTATCACTTGTTTCCGTGTAATTTACTTTAAGTGTGCTATAACCGAATTAATAAACGTCAGTAATGCTGACCAGTTGTGAAATAGAGAACATTTAGTGCACACCAGCTGTGAGAATTACGATTACAGCGATGCGAACTAATACGCCTCTTTTTATACGACGAGTTCTTCGGGAATAGAATAAAGCTGGACAACTAAGAGCGAGTTGCCTATTCGTGTCGTCTCAAAGAGGTGGTCTCGAGCGTTTCAGCGACTGAGTGAATACTTGGTATCGCGAGCGATCGATCCACATTCTGTCGTTTTTTTATAGGTGCCGGATATTTATAAATATCCTTTGTCAGACGCTGCAACCTACGGATCTCACGATGCACTAAGATAACGGAGTAATCTAGTACGATTTATATAGTTCCTCGGGAAAGCTGGATTAGCAATTGTGTTGGTCGAAAAAGTTTCCCTTGTGTGAAACTGTCCGTTGTTCGGATTATCCAATTTCCTAAAGGTCTCACACACGTCGTGCTTCGCAATGATCTCATCGGAAATGGTTTACCGAAACGAAAAGATAGCCGCCATTCATCCAATAGATGCGCCAATTAGATAGAAGAAGTAAGTACAAAAGGCAACCTCAGGATCTCAGGGTAAAACAAGATAATGGAGCTATAGTAGACGTTCTATTTATAACTTAACGGAACCGACAAACGATGTGGGGTTCAAACGTTGATTGTTATTCAATGCACGGATAAATATCATGTGTTAAACTTATTTGAATACTGTACCTGAAACATCTTGGAATGATTAATTTTCAATTTCACTTCGCACTCAAAATTTACATTTAAGTTCGCCTGTACCTAATACTTAGGCAAACTAAAACCGCAAGCATCGAGTTTTCACTTAAAACGAAAAGATTCTATCATAGAAAAGTCTTTGAACGTTTTACAAAACACTGTTTCACAGAACGAATTAGAATTTGACTATGAAACTCGCGTTTTCTTCTCCAAACTTTTCAATATTCATCTCATTTCATGCACTATGTCAAGCACACTTATGTACCCTCCACAACGTTTCTGTTATAGATAGAGTAAATTATAAACAATCAGATCTTCAAATGAATTATTTTATTTTACAACCCCATTTTTGTTTTGAATGTTTTTATTTGAAGAAGTTGTAAACCAAGATGTTTTAATAAAGTTGGCCACAAACCAAGGTATAGGTCTTATTTAGCAAATATTCTTTTTCTTCAAGTGCTTATCAGTTCTTCCTGACGTTGAAAATTACCATGTCGACCCTTTTTAGATCTGGCGTAAGTTGAATAGAGAAAGAAACCAAGAAACCCGTCTTCTTTCCACTCCTCTACGGCCTTGCGCGTGGCTAATCATAATGAGATGTGGGATTCTATTCTGTTGTCCCCTGATATGCAATTTTTTTGCATTTCTCCGTGTTCAGGAGTGTCTGTGTCCGCCTTATAAAGCATCATTTCTTTGAGCTGAATGACGTTCATGGTATCTTCACTATTCAGTGGTGCAAGTACATTTTAGAACATTTAATAGATTATTTATTGCAGCCCTGATTATCCAGGCCTCTAAAGCAACACTGACAAAATACAGTATCTCAAGATTCTCTGACGTAGTTTTAGGTTGAACTTGCCGGTGCAAAAGACTTCAATTGTAAGAAATTCGGGCCTCTAGTATTTGTTATACACACCTTATCTCTCTCCGAATCCTGCTTTTCGGTGATATGACATCCTGAAGTCACTTACCAGCAAACTTTAAAAAACTCATAACCTTTACAAGTGGAAATAAGGGTCTCAGAGACGCTAAAGTTCTCTTGAAGACGATTTTAATATTCAATACACAGACCTACAACAAATATGACACGAATATGAGGATGGTCCTTCAACCTATGAAATTAATGGATTCTACATTCAAGAGTATAGATAATTTCAATGTTCATTCCGACTGTTCAAACTGAGGATGAAATTTAGAGATTGAAATAGTTGATATAATATGAGTCCGGTCAATATAGACACTTAAAATAACAAAAATTCCCGGAGCGCCAAATATTGGTGGAGAGCTCGAGTTTACCATTACAGATAAAGTTTTAAAAATTCCTATCAATCCTATGTGTGCTACAAAAGTTATTTAGGGTAAAAGGTGAAAATTTGAGGTTTTTGGAGTTTTCTCAAAAACAACCTCCAACCAAAATTGTAGATCTAAAAATTCTCTACAAAAGTGGTCCTCAGTTTTTCCCTAAGAGTTACCATTCGTGAGATATCGCGATTTTAAGAGTCACATTTTACATGATAAGCACTCATTTCCACGCCACTTGTGAGGTAGTGTACTCGGCGCGCTTTTTACCTTGGTTTCCCCTCCACTAACTGACATGACGATTTTAGGATAATTTAAGGGAACAATACCCGTCAAGTTCTAGATATTACTTTATTATTGATATTGATTATCGATATTGCTGTTGATTATTGGGTTAACTTATGTTTTGATTTTTTCAGATATTTTAATCAGATTCAAAGTCTTGAAAGTCTACTTCAACCGTCATATCTACTCGATTTCTTCTTCTTCTTCTTCCTCTTGGTGGATGTTCATAAATTATTCAAATGTGGCTGAGTCACATTGGTCTTTTCATTAAAATCATAGTAATCTTCTTCTATTGTACTCAACTGGACATTTGAGCAAGACTGACCTTGGCAATTGGTACACACTGGAGAACATAGCAACCCGACTTTTTTATAGCCACATTTGGCACTACAACCTTTTTTGCAATTACAAAAAATAGTGTTGAGGAGTTTTTCTGGAGCAGGTGGGAGTAAAGTTTTAATCGGTTCCAGAGTACCTATTATCTGTCAATTTCCAAAACCAGTCTTCTGGGTTCACTTGATTGCCTAGCCATGTTTGAACTTGATAGTATACTCGATAAAAGTGTTGAATAGCAGATGCCGATGTTGGAGGAAGACGTGATAGTTGTATTTGTTTCTTGTTTCGCGTATTGGAGCTCCATAAACCGCAAGAATTATTTCAGTAATTATTGTTTGAAGTCTGGAATCAATTTCTGTAAATACTTAAGCGCTGTCAGTAAAATCTGTTTTTTCGAATTAATACTGACGTTTTTGATATAAAAGAGACACAAATAGGTATTTATAATTGTCTTAAGTGCCTGATATGTATATACGAGTACGTGGCTTATATATTTGCATATAATGTTTAATGTGACTCTTAGAATCATGATATCTTACGAATGGTAACTCTTTAAAAAAATCATGAGGACCATTTTTGTAGAGAATTTCAAGATCTACTTTTTTGGTTTGAGGTTTTTTTTTGATTAAACTTACCGTTTTCGAAAAAAAAATTCAAATTTTGACCTTTGACTCCGAATAAATTTTGTAACGCATATAGGATCGATGGGGATTTTTAAAACTTTATTTGTACTGTCAAATCCCAGCTTACCACCAATATTTAGCTTTCCGGGAATTTTTGTTATTTGACCACCATTTTTATGTCTAAATTGACCGGACTATATGTGGTAGTCCAATTTGTCAGAAAAATCTGAAATTTCATTTTGAAAAGTACAGCATGCTGTACAGAACAAACTACTTTGTGCATATTAGTATCATTGTTAACCAAATTTTTAAGACAACAGCAACAGAAAGGGCAAATTTGAAGAAATACAGTTTAGCAATATGTTCACTGTCAAAAAATTATATGGCTTAATTGTACGCTCATAGCAGAACAGTTTAATAATTCCCTGATTGGTTTTAATGTACTTGTCAATCATTCGCCCATTATACTTATTTACACCATCATAATACAATCAATAGATTGAACGTCTAGCACGCAAATTACGCGGAACTAATTACTACCGACCTTATGATTTCTTCCAAGTTCATTAAGAACTCAATTAGGCCATTTTGCCTCTCGTGCTGAAAATTCAACATTACAAAAACCTTTGGGCTTTCTGATGCATGCATAATCATCGATAATTATTCGTTCAGTTTTCTGCTAAAAATATAACATGTCAGTTATTTCCTAGTAATTTCAGCACTCATAATTGTAGATTACGTTACTTGGAAGAGAAGGCTACCATATTATATGTTCAGTTCAGTAGCTTGTTCACTAGGAGTTCAATGAAGTGTGTTATAGGCATAAATAGCCTTTTGTTTAATGTCGTGCTGTCAAAGTCTTTTCAAATATATGATACATTTCAAAACATTCCTTCAGTTGTTGTGCGAGGTGTCAATTAGGAAATTGAGACATGCTGAAGATTTCACGAAATTGCATACTTACTAAATTACTCACTCAATTATGTACTGGAGAACATGGCGTTGAAAACAGAGGTGAATGAATATTTCATTCATTTTATTCTAACGAAATCACTCAAGCAATGTGCCAACCAGCTACTTATATATATATATATATATATATATATATATATATATATATATATATATATATATATATATATATATATATATATATATTGTTATGGTAAATTTTTATGCAATCTTTAAAATGATATATAAATAAATAAAGTTCAATTTTTCTCAAGGTGATGCTTCTAACTTGCTAAACTGATTGTTTCGACAAAGTCATATTTCATGCATTTTACTTTATTATGAAAGATTTTAAATATACATACAGTTTTGTAGATATAGGTAATTCCATTTAATAATATGTTAATGTATTTAAATTTATTTCAAAAGTTGATAATCTATAATTTTGTTATTCACTTTTCAACACATCACAATTTAATAACTTCACTTGTAATTAGTTAAGTATGTAATATTCATTTATTTTGATTTTTTATAATTATGTATTTCTTGTATAACTCAGTTCTTCTCAAATAATAGTATTCATATAATGTAATTGTAAAATCCATTTCCAAAAATTCATGAAATTGATCTAATTATCAAATCAATAGTAAAGAATAGTTAACTTTTAATAGTAACCTGAAAATTGAAATATATATAATAAACATAATTCAAAAATATTCCACCTTACCAAAATGGTATAATTATTTAAGATATTCAAATATATTGTATACATGATTTCATTTATAAATATGAAATTTGTTGACATGGGTAATATCATAATATAACCTCAAATATGAAGTTCGGACGTTCGGAGGCAGAAGCACACCATAGATAATATCAGTTTAAAATAGATGAGAATCACAGAAATTAACTTTAGGAACGAAATTCGAAAATTAGGACATCAGAGATTGCTTTGAAAGATATCAGACTAAGAATCAAGAGCAATTAAAGAACAATCGATAGAGGGACGCCAAGAATAAATTTTTAGAATTTGAGTTGAAAAATTGGACAATAAAATTTGTAAGAATAAATAGAAAAATGAAAAATAATTTGAAAAATATAAGTATAACAAATTTATAAGAAGTATAGAAAACTTTCGAAGAGAAGTTGAAAAGAAATCGGAGCGGAAATAAAATATTGGAAAATAAAATTGGAGCTGAAATATAAAAATTCATGAAAATTAGTATAAAGAAGAGAGCTCGAAGAAACAAGGTACCTCAATTAACTATAAAATTAATTATCGATTAAAATAAAAAAAAGGCCATTTCACATCATATCTTAACTTTATTTTAGTTGTAAGAAGTTCAAGAATTTGTTCAATTTGTTATTTTCTTGTTGAAATTAAAGTTTGTATGTTTAAATTCTTCAGAAATATTATTTACAAAAATTTAAGATTTCAATTAAAAAATAATCCACCCTGAGAAAGAGAGTCAACTAAATTAAAATTCAAAATTCTTTAGAAAAGTAATTCAAATAATTATAACAATAAAACTTTGATAAATAATATCATAACAATAAAATCATAACAATATATATATATATATATATATATATATATATATATATATATATATATATATATATATATATATATATATATATATATATATATATATTATATAATATTTTCAGCAATAACAGGCTATTTTCAATGTTACGTTGATGTATGTTACAATTTTACAGTGTTATAATTTTCGTTGACGTTTCGTTGTACATCACAACTTTGTCAAAACTGATGAATAATTGAATTTTATGAATTACTATAGATCAAACGTCAAACTTATTTTTTTGAAAATAATCAAATCGGCTTTTTGTTTTTTAGTATTCAGATGAATATTTCTGGCTTAGCATTCGTTTCGGAAGTTTTAGTCTTCTTCACCATAAGGAAACCTCTGAAAAACTCATAGTGAGCCAGGTGATTCTAATGGGTGTGATTTATATACACATATATACATACATATAATTGAGTTTTATATACTTATCCAGAATATGTATGTTTTTCATCCTTATCAGTTGCTGAAATTTTCATATCAAGTTTTGTTAAAGTAATGTTTTTTTTGAGTGGACATTATTCGATTCAAAATTCTGACAACGCTATGATTTTTTAACTTGGTTGATTTTATATTTTTCTGTGGTTGATAATATTTAGTAGGTACTCCAAATTTTCAAGTATATAGACCATTTCCAAAATTTACTAACTTACGTTTTCCATTCTTTTCACTGGCTAAAATTTTTGTATTGTTGAATTCTTGGTTTTTTATTCAGTAGATATCATCAAGATTTTGACACGGCTACAATTTTTCAACTTATGGGTTAGATATATTCTGTCAATAAATTAAAATTAACACACTTGAGTTAAGTTTCACTGAATATGTTAAAAACTCTTCATATAACTAATAGCTTGATAATGGGTAATAACCCGAAACAAATGTAGAGTTTGTAATATATTCAGTGAAACTTAAGTCAAGTATGTTATTTTTAATTAATTGTTTTTAACATAATGTTTCGTCAAGAGATAAGCGAAACCTCCTTGTCATTTATATTTTCTATCATTGATAGTAGTGCTTTCCAAATTTGCATGTATCGCTCAAATTTTTGTATTATTAGTTATCATGTTATTCAGTTATTATGTATAGGTAATTAGTTAACTTAATGTTTTTTTCCAAAGTTTTGACAATGCTACAATTTTTAGTGAAACCAATAAAACTTTGTGTCTATAAAAGATTATATATACTCGTATACCTAAATAAAAATTATTTTCGTGGTTTCTTATATAGGTACAAATCGTATTTCTTTCAATGATAATTATCATTATAATGTTTACAGAAAGTTTACTAGTTAGTATTTACCTACTCCTCCCTACAAATTTCAAAATTCATCGTGAATGAGGAGTTTAAACTCATATATTATTAGAAAAATCTCTCTTAAGGTATACCTACTATTAATTTTTATTTTCTGATGGAGGATTATCTGCAATACAGTCGAGCTGTAAATGGACTTTAGGTTTTGAATGAAAATTCTATTGTAATTTCTTCAATAATTAGGTACTTCGTTTTGAGTTAATTTGAATTTGACAGATTTATGTGAATTGAAGTAGGTACATGTACAAAATTCTGAATGAGAAATAGCCAAGGATTTTTTATCATTTATGAATGAACAAGTGGAAAATGAAAATAAATTGAGGAAGTGAATATCCAACATTTTCGACAAGTCCAGTCGACTAGAAACGACGGAAGAACAGCAAATATTAAGCAGTTTCAGAATACGTATTCTTCAATGTATTGATTTAAATACATAATGACGCTTGAGAGATCATAGAATATGTTGTAAAATATGATTTCATCCTTGACGAACCAATATATCCAATATTTCTGTAGAGCCGTTTTAATATTGCATCTTCGTTTCCACCTAGTGATTTTGGTTCAAATAATATGGCGCACCCTCTTTCTTTTCATGCATAAATTCATGAAACTCCACTGAGACTAAGTGAAACGAACAATAGGAGGCATCGGCAACAACGTTGTTCTGGGAACCCTTACTAACACAAATTTATAGCGCTTCAACTGGAGGATTTAGAGACGTAAACTCTAGAGCAGTTTGAATAATATATCGTATCTGTTCAGACAGCGGATGATCCATTTATCAGGATATCACGTGAAGTACTAATAAAAGTGACAAGCAACAAGTTGCATAATTTTTTTTGGTTGAAATCTTCTGAAAATGATAAACTTTCGATACATCCGTAAATCTCTTATTGGCTTTTAGACAACAAAGTAGCTACTATCAAAGTTTGGTTAAATTCAATGTTTTGTGTTTGTGTACCTACATAAGTAACGCTGAAAATTGAAATTTTCGGTCCTAAATGTTATTTTCGGGTTTTGAATGTTCATTTTCCAGAATTGTTATATTCGTTTCATGATTCTATTCGCGCTTTTTCAGACTTCACGGTTGTTCTTTATACACCCTGTTTTCTAAATGATTGTCGATAATTAAGCGACAATCAATTCATCACCAAAATCAAAATTTTGGTGATCACAATCACATCACCAAATAATCGGTGATGTTTGGGTCCATTTTGAACACAAAATTTCATAGGAACTTATGTTTTAAACGTCTTAAATTTTAAGTTACATTGTGGTTAAAATGGAAATAATTCGTTAAAAATGAATCGTTTTTCGAACATATTTGTAATACTGGTCTAGATATTTGAAGAAATTTGTTATACAGGTAGAGTGTACCAAGAGATATTTTTTCATGTTAATTTCTTCCAATTACACCAGTGGCGTTCAGGCGAAATATATCCTATATATTGTGACATTAATGATACACCACTGACTTCTCATGAAATATAAATCTTTTTGGAATTCCTGTTAATTTCTAAGCAAATTGAATCACTTAGACGTTTTCAATCGGATGCACATTCAATCTTTAAAAAATAAAAAGCGTTTCTCAGCCTTGATTCTGGCTATCGTTATTATGCTTCGTTAATATTAGGTGCAATATCACTATTTTAACCTAGGTTTTTTTTTTAATTTAAAAGGTATTTAGAAATTGTTATTCAATTGTGAACACTTTTTGAGATCGCAAATCTCTTAAGTCCGACAATCAAATAATCAAATTTGCTTTGAAAAAAACTGGAATTTAAAACATTATTTTATTTTATGGGAAGTCAGTGGCGCACTGTTAATGCACTGAAATATGCGAGTCAGATTTAGCACGAACGCCACTGGGGAAATTTTTGAAAATGTAAAACAGAACATGTCTTTGAGACACATAACTCGTATATCAAATTTCATCGAAATATCTACAAAAGTAATGCGCATATGTATAAAAACTATTAATATTTAAAAAAAAAGGTTACCATCTTGTATCTCAATATTCAATATGTTCAGGACATAGGGTCATATGAAGTTTTCTTTTGAAAATTAACCCGAATATCACCCCTATTAGTATTGATATTCAGTTAGAGAACAACCTGTATGATGCACGCCGTGGTTTTTTTCTTAATTGAATGCAAGCTACACCTTATTGAAATAGTTCAAGAATATAGTTTTAGGTTGGTGTTAAATTATTATTCTCTCATTAGCATATATTTGAATATTAATTTTTATTGACAATTTGTAGGTATGTATGGAACGCCACTGTAAGTTCGCGTATGAAGAAGTCGTTCGTTTGAGCACTACTTTGACATTTATGCTTGAAGTTTTCTATTAGAAATACTTATAATTAACGTTAATATTATTTATATTCATTGTATTCAACATGAATAACAGTGCTGCAGTTTTTCAAAGTAATAAACAACAGTGCAGACTTGAATGAACTCTAATGCACACGCATTTCTTCAGTATTGTGTGCGAATTATTCAGAAGAAAATTACTACAGGAAAAACAAATAGTAAATCGATGCTAAGAAAACAGTTGGGCACTTGTTGCGTTGCTTCATCAATATTTATAGTGTGTTGTATCCCACAGGAAGATGAGGAAGTTCGTATTAGCGTTTCCGGCGCACGTTCCATCAATAAGATGTTATATTTTCCATATCTGTGAACGATTCCTGAATTGAACGAAATCACAACGAGTGATTCATTAGATATTCTGCAGTTGAAACAGCAGGAAAAATCGTATTAATGCAGCTCACTTAAATATGCTCGGCTTTTAAGTACGCGATTTAAAGATAAGGGGCAATAATTAAGTCCGTTAATTTATAGGGGCACATTTAATTCAATGGAATTAATTTTTTCAAGTACATAATAGTTCTCGCCTGATACCCTACTGATTTTTTCAGTAATTTTTTAATGTTTTTCGATGTTCTCGTAATAAAAGAGTAAAAAAAACACTCTACAATCACTATCTTTGAAAATGTTGCTTAAAGAGGGCGTCATTTATTATAAAAACAAAGTTTCAATGATATCAGATAATCTTGCTTCGAAAGCAAATCACACTCGAATATCTAATAATTTATTCATTTATTGATAATTGATTAGGCAATACTTGGAGAAAATTAATATCCATAATAAAGCATAATATCCAGAAATATTTAAAATTTTCTCATAATTTAATATTAATTACACATGACGACGTTTCGAAATACTACTTCTTTATCAAATGCTTTATTAATACTATGTGTAATTTTACAAAGTCAGTACTTATAACTATTTTCACAGAACATACCAGGTATGTTCTATGACTTAACTTGTATTGAGGACCATAGAATACACTAATATTTATTTTCATTCTTTTTTTTAAATTTTATATTAATTTATTCTCGATGTTTTCGTAGTGTACAAAAATAGAAAATCAATCTTGCACAACCTCCTAACAATTTCTATCATTTTTTACAACCCCCTGTATGAAAACCCAAAGAAAACTATGAACTCCCATTTTCCTAAATGATAATAAGTATAATGTATAACAAACGCCCATAGATGGTTTTATAAATCGGACTAGTATATTGTGAATTTAAGAATTGAACTGTCGTTTCTTTTAGAGCATAAGTAAAGAAAAATTGATCATTCATCCCCTTAGCTGGCTTACGTGATACTAGAATTTCCAATAAACATTTTTTTTAATTTGGATTGGAAAGTTCAAGAAATCTCTTGAGATTCGAGTTGAAAGATTCTTATATTCTGATACATTTCGTTACGTTTAGAATGAAAAAATTTAAGAATGTTGGGAGATTATTTCTGGGGATTTTCTAAAGGCTTTTTGTGATGAAAAAGTTTTCAGTTTGAGGCATCAATGGCTGAAACTTTTTCTGTCATGAAATAATGCCAGTTGCTGTCATCACTGGGGGCTTAGAATGCGATAATGATTAATGAATCGAATGGATTTTTTGAGTGAAGGGGAATAACGAAATTGAAAAGGCTTCAGGGTACACTTACCTTTATATTGAAAGTATATAAGAAAGCTTCGTTCGAGCCTTCGCTTGAAAACTTCCATTGAGTCAATGCAATTGTAAGTTAGACTAAGCATATATGATCAGCTTATTGAAAAAATGTCTGCTTACTTCAAAAACTGAATTTTAAGATAATCTCTAAAATTTTCTTTATCAGGGAGATATCTTGTGTAACATCAATATTCAGCTTAGGTATTACTAAGTCTGTAGTCTTCAGGTTTTCACTTGATTTTCAATATCCGTTCTCCGATTGTTCTTCTATTGAACAAACAAAAATTAAAGCTTTTTCGAATTATAATAATAAATAATAATAATATAATAAAATAAAATTTATTGAGAAACATTCCTTATTTTTTAAAATTACATTGATTCAATTGATACAATAATTACAACTAGGAAGAATACTCTCAAAAGGACTGAATTCAGTTTTGTTCAAGCCAAATATGTTATGCTTTAAGGATTACAATTTAATTTTACTATACATATAACTTGTATTAACGTAACGGCATCGTTTTCCGACAGGCCTCCTGTATCCGACCATTTTGGTTTTTTTACTTTGAAACATTTGAAATTTCGACCAGTTATAAAACAGAAAGCATTTAATAGGATCACTATATATATATATATATATATATATATATATATATATATATATATATATATATATATATATATATATATATATATATATATATATATATATATATATATTATATATATGTTTGTTTCCGGAATTTCATGAAAAAAAGACCTACATCATAAAGGGGAGAAAAACTGTTGAGTTCATAGAAACTGTCACAAAAATAATATATTGATTCTTTTAATCCTCAATATTTTTTCCTGATTTTACGTCGTGTGGGTTATGGTATATTTGAATTGATGTTTGTGTTACTTTTCTGCATATTTTGTTTCCGTCACTGTCAGTGTAAATAAATCTATCCTAATCAATACTGAGTTGCCATTTCGAATTGTAGTTTTTTTACTGATTAAACTGTATTTTGTAAGCCATAAAGTTAATTTTAGTAGGTGAGAATGACTGGTCGGAATCAGGATCCTCAGTGGTCGGATATAGGGATAGTTGTTGTTATCCGGTTGGTAAACGGTGCTTTCAGTTTATTTCCAATCGTTGCCGTATAATATCAAATACATGAATATATTCGAAATTCGATATAGTCGAAGTGGGATAAAATTATATACCTTTTTCAAAAGAAGAATAGGTTATTTTTCAGAAAAGCCTCTTTTCAAATGAATTTTTGAGTAATTTCATCATCTTTTGAAGCATTCTTTCAATCATATCGATCAGTGGTCGGAATTCGGTGCCATTGCGTTATAATACTATTATTTAAATATACAATGGAAAGTATTGGGTGAAAATGCAGAAAATCATTTAATCTACCCCTCGTTCTAATGGGTGCAATAACCCATTAACGAGAGTTCAATACAACATTTTATCAAGGTTGTATCAACCTCTGGACATTGCTTCAGTTGCGCGAAACATATGTCGAGTGTGTCAAAGAATTTTTGCCAATTAATCAATTGTTTTTAATTAAGTGTTTTAGTTAAGTATTATGCGAGGAGTCGACTGATATTATTAAGGATTTATATGGCTGAGATTGAATTCTCGCTAAACTCTTGATGAAACATAATTAAATAATAAATTAAATTGAACTCTTGGCTTAATGTTTCACGATTATGTTTAACAACATGAATTTGTCAATATGTTTCGAGCGTGAGCTCGTTTTCAAGACTCAAGATTGATGTCTTGAAAATGGCTTGAAATCTTGAGATTGGCTTGAAAATCTTGAAATTGGCAAATGTCTTGAGAATGAGTTCACAATCGAAACATGTTGACAAATTCATGTTGTTAAATATAATCGTGAGACATTAAGCCAAGAGTTTAATTTAATTTAATAAAGATTTATATATTACCGAATATATGCGCGTTATTTATCTCTTGCTATGCCCACATGACGAGAGCTAAATAGTTGCTGAAAAGTTCACTTCAACGCCTTAAATTAAACCCATCCACATGTCACCTTGTATTCAATTAAGTGAGAGTTCGAAGCATCAGAAGATGCCCCCTCGTGATTGAGTCTCGTAGGCGCGTACAATCGACAGATCGTGATTGCAAGATGATTGTCTGTGACACTTCCACTTACCTCTCTGTGCAATTTTCATGTAATTCGCAATTTACTGTTACCCAATCGAAACTTCGATTCCCTCATCGAAAATAGAATTCATAATCTCATCGTACAAAATGAACTATACGGGCCCCGCTTTTCCCATCGCGTCCCCACGTCACGACCCGAAAAGTATGCGAATGCCAATAGCCCATTAAATTATTATATTTGCCGAACGGGGCAGGAAGTCATGGCGTTCGCGACGTCGCTATCTGTCGATTTTTCTCTATGAAATGTCACGACTGCGAGGTCGATAGCGATCGTCCCGGACACGGTATTGAATTTATGATCGTGGCTTTTAATTATGCTCAAACTGAGGCCGAGTCTGTTGTAATAAGTCTTGCAACGATATCGTTGTTATTGCATTCGACCCTTCTTCCCATTGTTCCGAAGGTTTACACCGTCATCCCGGTGGAATTGCGCAACAAAAGAAGGGGAAAGCGGTACGACTGAACAGTCTAAACTATTGTTTCTGCGCGTAGCTAATAAAAGTATAACAAATACGAGATAACGGGGAAGAAAGAAGGTAGAATTTGCCTGTTTTGTTGAAAAAACCAATTTTTTTTTTTCAAATGAATACTTCGAATTGGTTTGAACTTGAACATTGACTAAAAAGCTATTAAATAAGTAACTACACCCATCATGTGATTTCCTCATAGAAATTAGGTACAACGATAAAAACTCCACTGAAAGGTGTCTCAAACATCAATTCAATTTACATACAAATGTTCCATAATTACATACAAAATCCTTCCATCTGAGGTTTGAAAATTACACAAAAATAGAAATAAATTGACTATAAACTGGGCACACTAAATGCAATTTTTCATTGCCGTAATCACGTTAACTTTTATTTCTTTGCCGAATTTGGTAATGCTGAGAGTCTCAATTTTTTTTACTTGTTAGTATTGGATTTCTGTTATGCATACCTACACAAAATTAATTAACTCAATACCTATAACTCTGGTCACGATATAATATTGAATAATCCAGCCAATCTTTGTTATTGTTTTTCGTGAAAAAGCAGTCCTTGATATTTATATAGTCCTGTGATCATCTACTCTGAGTAGAAAGGCATAATATACTCTTGGAAATCTCGAAAGTTTATCTTTCAGTGCTACGAAACGCATTTAAAATGCAATTCTTATGCAAATATCTGCTGCTCTGTTCAATTTCAAGTTTTTTATTGCGAACTGATTTCAAACTGTTAACCACTTTCAGCAAAAGTGAAATAAAGGGTGTTTTTTTTTTTTAGAGGTATAGAACTTTAAGTTGGCATTACTGTTGAAGATGGCGACCGATTTAACAGCTGAGAATTGATTTATTCTCAGTTTGGTTTGGCAATTCATCATGAATAGACTCACGCCATCATCAAGCAAGGCGTAGATTCGTCGAATTACCCCAAAACGAGATTGCCGTTGTTCCCGATTTTCATAAGCGAATTTTGTTTAGCGATGAAGCGCACTTCTGGTTGAATAGCTACGTCAACAAACAAAACTGCCGCATTCGGAGTGAAGATAATCCTCAAGTGTATGTCAAAACACTGTTACATCCAGAAAAACTGACTGTTTGGTGCGCTTTATGGGCTGGTGGAATCATTGGTCCGTACTTTTTCAAAAATGATGATGGCCAGAACGTTATAGTCAATGGTGATCGGTATAGATTTATTACTAACTTTTTCATTCCTGAATTGAACAACCATGATGTCCAGGAGCTGTGGTTTGAACAAGACGGCGCAACATGTCACACAGCTCGTGCCACAATCGATTTATTGAAAGACACGTTTGGTGACCGCCGAATTTCACGTTTTGGACCTGTGAATTGGCATCCAAGATCTTGTGATTTAACACCGCTAGACTACTTTCTGTGGGGCTATGTGAAGTCATTGGTCTATGCGGATAAGCCGCAAACGCTTGACCATTTGGAAGACAATATTCGCCGTGTTATTGTCGATATACGGTCACAAATGTTGGAAAAAGTCATCGAAAATTGGAAGTCCAGATTGGACTACATCCGAGCCAGCATATTCAAAATGTAATGCCACAAGATTATCTTTCGAATTACAAAAAATTCTTGTCAATCGAATGATCCATCGTTGTTTTATTGCAATTTAAAGTTCTATGCCTCTAAAAAAACACCCTTCACAAGAAAGTGTATAAAGAAAAAAGCGGATTCCTCCTGAGACTTATCCAAATACTCTGAATGGAATTATCAAAATATTCTATACTCTTCGATTTTAGAACTCCACCAATCTTTTCAGAGCATGATCTTATTTTTGAGTGCATCATTATTCATTGCTGATGAATGACGATGTTTGAAACTATTAAACCTTAACTCTGAGCCCCACAGTTTGTTCTGAATTCATTTTCGAACAAAATTCGATTGAAATAAATTTTATATTCTTGAATTATAAGATTCACATACTTCTTGAAGTTTATAGCTCTATTTCAAAGGGTGACAGGATCAGTTCATCGAACACTGAAAATAAACAACCCTCTATCGATCCACCGATATGACAACAGCAATTACTTTTGTCTTAGAATGCATCTATTACAGTAGGTATTTTATTAGTAAGTTATCTATGGGCTAATTTTCATTTGAGATCACTCGGATTATCCGAATTATAGTTACAAATTAGAAATATAAATCTACTGTTAAGTGCCTTCGCCGTCTAGCAATCTTCCTCGAGCGATGCAACATATATCCGGAGAACGTGATTTTTCTTTAAAATGGCAATGTCGAGGGAATCAAAACGGCTCCACTAGATTTATAAACGTCTGGGGGCATAACGTAGCAAATTTCATTCTCTTAATCTGAAAATACTTTTAGTTAAATGAACATAAAATATACGTGTATTACTTTTCATTTCGACTTGTGTGAGAACCATCGTTGTTGGAACTTATTTTTATTCAGATGATGCCGTTATCATTAAATCGTGTGTCGTTCTCCGATTATGAATATGAATTTCTATATTCCCAGAATAAAGGAGGTAACTGTCAACTGTCAACTTGGACGAGAGATCGTAATTATAGGGGACGCGATATCTGTTTCGAAGCAGAGTCGTTTTGATTATAGCTTTGCGGATGAAAAATGTCCATTTGAAGTATCGACAACCATAACTAAACAAGTTTTATATATACGATGAATCTATAAGAATATTCAATTATAAGATCGTATCGATGATCAAGCATCAATTATTAAGAATGTGTTAATTTTTAAGATTATCATTCATACTGCAGAGTAAATATTCTGATTGATTGCTAGTTTCCAAAGATGAAGTAAAACTTCCTGAGATTAAACTTTCTGTTAACAACAGCGTAATTCATTTTGAAGTCTGTATGATCGTATAATACTAATAAACAATATTTATTACTACAAGAACGTAACAGTCAATTAATCAGATGATTAATTCTGCTCAAATTAAAAGTAGCTACCGTTTATGTATTCAACTTACAGTGGCGCACTTCTTATCTCGCCCTTAGGCTATATGAGCTCTACGTCCACAAAATAAACAAATAAAAAAGGAAGTTAAATATGTTGCGCCTCAAATACTGTAAGACGAATTAGACAATGATACATGGATTACAGAATTTCACCAAAAATACACCAAAATACCACTACATTAGTTCATAGTCCAATAGATGGCGTTACACACACACACACACACACACACACATATATATATATATATATATATATATATATATATATATATATATATATATATATATATGTTCTTTCAAATCAAAATTAATATATTGCCTTCTTCCTATTCAAGATATTATTAATTTCAATATTTTTATTTAATTATTTCATGGTGAAGAAGACTAAAACTTCCGAAGTGGATGCTAAGCCAGAAATATTCCTCTGAATACTAAAGAAACAAAAAAGCCAATTCGAATTTTTTTAAAAAAGAAGGTTGACATTTTGATGTCAATATTAATTCATTTATTCATTATTTTTTACAAAGTTGTGATACACAACGAAACGTAAACAAAAATAAGGCTTTTAACATTGAAAATAGCCTGTTATTGCTAAAAATATTGAATATATTTTTTTTGCCTCCCAAAAACGCTTCTTCCTCTCTGAATGCTCATTCTTCCGTTCATCTGTCCATTTTACTCCAGGTTGACGATTTGACTTTTGCTCAGACTTCACATGTGCGATTTTATAGCGACATTCAGTGCGATCTTCGAGATTTTTTATATTGATCTGTTGTAGATCCTTTTGGACCCCTTTTAGCCACTCTGTTCCGCATTTACTATTCATAATTATATCGAGTAGTTTCTTCAGTATTTTGGAATGTTTCATTTTGTAGACATGTGCATAGAACTTTGCTCGTCGTTTTCTGATTTCTTCCGTTATCGTATTTGTCTTTTGATACAGTTCACTTTGAGGTCTTTTCATCCAAATCCGTGTCTATTGATTGGCCCGTAAATCTTTCTGAGAATTTTACGTTCTTGTTTTTCTATTTCTCTAATTCTTGAATGACCGTCAATAACCATTGTTTCAGATGCGTAGATTGCTTCTTTGAAGAATCGTTGTGTTGTGATGCCTCAATTTGGCGCCTCTCGAAATGCTCTTCTCGTTATAGTGAGCCCATGTTAGTTTGTAGGCCCTTTGGAGCTTGGTAATTCTCTGTTCATTAGCGATTCGAACCTGTTATATCTGTTAAATTATGATTCGTGTCTGAAGTCAGCATTAATCGAATGCACCCTAACATTTCGTTGGCACAAGGGGCGAGCTTCTTCACGGGTCTCTCTGAATCCGAATCAGGGTACCACTAAGAGCTGACGCGCATTTAGAAACCAGGCTGCTGCACCCAGTTGTAACAGTCAAATTGGGGGCGGTGAACGTCAAGACCGTTTTTCAACAAGAAGTAGAGCATCAGTGCAACCTTCTGGTAACCTAATGGAAAGTTGAAAAATTCAACCAAGGACAGTGATACTTGATTAGAGCTTCTATAATTTTCAATGTCCCTTTATCGAAGGCTATTTTCTTATTCATGTTAGAAAGTTTCACATAAATAGGCAATTAAGTAATCTAAGAATGGCTACAGACATATGCATTTTAATACTCCGTGTAGCTGCATGGTGCTAAATAAACTGAATTGCAACCTTCTTTTTGTTGCTGCAGCCATGAATTTTGGGTCGATTTATTTATGAATTTAGGCGCATTCCTTCATGGACGGCCATGTGTTCAACTGGCTGCAGAAGCCAGTGACCCAACACTGCAGATTCCTGCTGTGTTGGGTCTAGCTCACTAGTGTTTCGTTATAAATAGGCCAACATAATCTGTAGGTATTGTCACTTTTTATGAAAACGAATCATTACTCAACATAAGTACTTACCAATTCAACAATTAGTGACTAACAATGGTATATAATAAGTCTCAAATTTTTATTTCAAATCATGTTCCCAAGTGTACAATTCTAAATCAATAATTTCCATCTTAATACATGCTCATCTAATAAGAGAAAAATAGCAAAAAACACTGGGGGAAAATGAATTACTTCAGATAAGTCTTCAGCTCAAGCGTTTGCAATTATAAATACGCTCCACTCTATATATCATTGTGAAATTTTCGATAGATTTTCATCTTCATTTTATTTATTCTGAAACTGCAAAATTTCGATCGCTTGACCATATAACATTAATAAGCATAGCCTTGAAATTTTTTTGGAAACATACTTACATATTCTAATATTTTTCAGTGCAGAAACCACAATATTGATCCTTTCTCTAATCACTTTTCCCTAACTAGATATTTTTCATATAAATTACTCTCGCGTGATTTCAAAAGCTTTTATTATATTAAGTATCCAAAACGAAAACGTTTTACTATTATTATCTACTCGAAAACGGTGCAGACATCTATAAACTCTTAACGTAATTACTTTAGAAGCGTACTTCGTGAAATTACCAAATATTATGGAACTAATCTCGAACATATGGATACAAAATAAACGTCGAAAGCAATTATTTTCATTAGTGTTAGCAAATACCTCCTTAGTTGTGAATATAACTTTATTAGATTCTTAATATGGTCTGGAAATATTTTAATTTGCTATTTATTATGGTTTGTAAAGAAGACGAAGAGTTGCCGAGTTGTATTCAGTATTTCAACACAATACGAATAAAATATCCATCTTCTTGTATAGGAACAATGGGGCATTAATGAATGCGCTTTAAATTTAGATAAACTCGAATTCTCATTCGCTAGCTCTTCTAAGACTGGGTTTGAAGACGAAGAGATTAATGTGAATAAGCTGTTACCCTATTCTTTTGTTGAGGTTTTTTATTAAATTAATATATAATAAGCTTCGAATGAAGTTGTTTCGACAAAGTAGATGCCTACAAAATAAAGTTCTTAGTGAAAATATATAATATATACTTATATAATATATATAAAAGTTATAATAGGTATATACTTGATGACATGACAAAAATTCAATGTATCAGTAGATGTGAAGTGTTTTGTGTCATCATAGTTTTTTCTGTCATCATAAATGTTGACCTTTCGAACTTTTCCATTCGTAGTCCCGAATCTTTGATAATTAATTCCAATTCGAATTATAATTAATTTTAGTCGTCCTTACAGTTAGAATCAATTGGACATTAAAAACATTTGTTCCTGTATTGTTGTTAAATTTTCAATATAATTTTTCAATATGTCCAGCTTGTACTCGTATTAAAAACTTTCTTTCGATAATGTTTCTGACAAATTATTCAAAAGAACATTATAACAGAGCTGGCTATATGAAACATAAACAATGCGATGTCTCCATTGTCCTTCTAGGGATAAATGTTAGATAATCTTTAAATCGATGCCTACGTTCATTAAAAGCATGAGACAGCCACTGTTTCGTACTACAAGTTACTCATCAGTCACGCCACGTTCAACAAATGAAAGGCAATGATTTCAATCTCCACATACTCTCTCATTGATTGAAAGACATAAATATAGAGTCGTATGCACATATAATGCATGGATTAATGTACATCTCAAATCTTAGAATCAATGAAAAGCACATAAATACATCTACATTAAAAGTTTCACACGTCCTTATCAGTTAAGATACTTTATTTTACTATATTTTGGAACAATTTCATCTAATTTGATGAAGTAATGCGCCATCTAGCTTGCGTTTGTAGAAACGCTTGTTGTCATTTCTCAAAAAATGAAAGACATTCACTACAAGAAAAAGAATTCTGTAGTTCTCATGCGATATTAGCGATTTTGTAGATATTCGCTATCAAATACAGCTCTGCTATAATGTTTTATTGAATAATTTGTCAAAAACATTATCGAAAGAAAGTTACAGTATAATTTGATATCGAATATCTACAAGTGGGATAATATATCACGAGAACTACAGAATTCTTTTTCTTGTAGTGAATTTTATATATATATATATATATATATATATATATATATATATATATATATATATATTCTTGTAGTGAATTTTTTCATATATATATATATATATATATATATATATATATATATATATATATATATATATATATATATATATATATATATATATATATATATATATATATATATATATATATATATATATTATAAAATTAACGTTTGTGTCTTACTCATTTAGCCTTGATGAACCCCATCGCTCCAATCAATAAATACTATGAAGAAGACGGAGATACAATCTGCATCAGCAAATTGCGACACGATTTCACTGTTGTAGAAAGTCGAATACTCTTACATCTACGTAATTTCTCATCGAAACGATCAACTTTTCGAAAATGTTAACTTCCAGGTCCTGTAAAGATTCGAATCCGTCTTTTCGTTAGCTAAGATTAGATGTAATCTATGCGTTATAATTTACAAGCTTTTACAGCTTGCGCTGTAAAACGATCCGGGTACAGTTAGCAAATACGATGCTATAAATGCCGCTACAGGAACCTACAATTTATTCTAAGATCTGCGGCCTTCAACGGGGCCAACAATTTATTAACTGGAATGGGTCATTTTTTGAAATTTATCACCAGTTCGGTTCGCACCAGTACCGCTGCAAATGGCTGCAGTAGTACTTGGTACCAGACGAAGGAAACTATGAAAAATTAGATTAGATCAACATTACAGCCTCGCGTAACTGTTCTCATGATCTCATTTATGCTACTTGCGTAAATAAATTGAAATTAATACTAATACTAGGTGACGTTTGTTCTGATTTTCAAACAATTGTGTAGTTCGATTTATAATAATGACTATATTCAAATGAGTTTTGTGAAGTGGGTGAAATATTTAACTATTTAATAGTGTTGGCCTTTACTTGATGTAAATCCATTATAATTGAAAATAAACTTAAATTCAAACACTTGAACTTATGATTTACACTTTATTGACTACATAGCATGACGCGTTTCGTCGTTACAAACGACTTCTTCAGATGCTTACAGAATAATAACAACATTTTGAAAAACACAGGTATAAATATCAGAGAATTTGGGATTCTACGACTTTGGTTTTAGCTAAGATATTCCATTCTGACATATAATTTGTATTACCTGAAAAGGTTTAACAAGGGTGAATTGTTTAATTCTATCTGTTCATTGAGCAAATCTGTGTATCATACTAGTATGATACACGGTATGATTATTAACGGCAATCTGTTTAATGATATTCAGTTCTTTATTGAAATTTTCTTCTTATAAAGGTATATTGGTCAATCTGTGTATCATAGTAGTATGATACACAGATTTGCTCAATTAACAGATAGAATTAAACAATTCACCCTTGTTAAACCTTTTCAGGTAATAGAAATTATATGTCAGAATGGAATATCTTAGATAAAACCAAAGTCATAGAATCCCAAATTCTCTGATATTTATACCTTTGTTTTTCAAAATGTTGTTATTATTCTGTAAGCATCTGAAGAAGTCGTTTGTAACGACGAAACGCGTCATGCTATGTAGTCAATAAAGTGTAAATCATAAGTTCAAGTGTTTGAATTTAAGTTTATATTCAAATATTTAACTGTCAATTCATTTCTTGTCCAGCACTTGAAGTAATTGTACAAAAATTGTTCTATTAAGTTGATACTACTGAGTTGTATGAATTCTTGATAATGCGTTAGGGGCACGAAACAGGTCTGGTGAATTGAAATATTTTTGTAGGATACAACTGAATGATATGAACTGTTCAAAAAAGGGCATCTTCTGACATTACCCAAAATTCCGTACCGAAAATACTTTCCGTTAATGATTTTTCAGAAAACTCCTTTTCCATCAAAATTTACTATTCTTAAGGAAAAAGAGACTGCATGGAAAATTACATATTGTCAAGCTTTGTTATCTACTAATGTAATTTTTTCAATTATAAATAAGGTTAACTTGATATTCAATTTACAATTTTTTCACTTTTCAATTTGAATTTTTTTAAATATAGGTACTCACATTGTTGGACTATAATTTATAGTGACCTGAATGTTACTGCCTCGACAATTGTGCACTGTACGCATTAGAAATGGCCTTGAAGAGTGATAAAACCATAAAAAACATGGAGACGTGAGGATTTTATGGTTTGATGACTCATCAAACCAGAATAAAATGAGTTGAACCAAGTCGAACGTATTTTTATTCCCTATCGCCATCTATACATCTATCTTACAACCCCAAAAAATAAATATTTTTCTTGGTACTCAATGAATTCAGATATGGGTTCATTTATTTTTTTTAAGACCTTTAAATTTAATTATTTTAATTAAGAACTTTGAATGTCTCAAGTATTGAGGCATTGAAAGTTCTCATAAAACCTTGAAAGTTTTTTTTTAATAGTCTGTTTTTTGAGTATCTTTGACATTGAATGACTTCCTTTCAAAAATCAAAGTTGAATACATTTTCTAGTGGTTAACATATTTGAAGTAATTCAAAATAGGTCTGAATATTTTTAATTAATATATATAAAATATAAAAATAAGTTGATTTGAATACATTTTTAAAGAATTTGTGTTTTTGAAAAATTATCTTTGATCATTTCAGATTTTGTTCTATCATTCTTGGTTTTCGTGAAAAAGATGTTCTCGTGTGTCTTATTGCTGTCAATAACACCCTCAATAATATAATTTAATATTTTATTTTCGTGAATTTTTCATGGGTGAATAGTTTAGTGTATAGTTCATAGATTTTCAATGAAATCTTGAAATTCAGGTTGAAAGGACATTGCTTTTTCGGCAAAATTTCTTTAATAGAAAGTAAGTACATCAAAGATATGACATTAATAGATTTTTGTTATCTATATCTTTTCCCCCTTTCAAATTACATCAACGTAACAAATATACCAAATGGTTGTTATTAACGGAATTCCATCTCTTTCCAACGGTAATATTTATGAATTAATTATTATCTAATCGCTATACGAGAAGTTTCCTCTATACATACATGTTCATTCACCATTATCTCTATAATTAACTTTTATCTTCGATAACAGGTTCAAAAAATGCAACAGTTGTGTTTTCTAGGATTAGGGTTATCTGTGCTTCAAAGAAGGACCGAATAAACATGGATTTCCAGTCCTCCTTTCCGATAACCCCAGAATAATATTGTCATTGCTCAATGATCCGAGGGAGTTTGTCTCGTTTCCTAATTGAATTGTCTGTAGGCGAATCTTCAGTGAAATATTTGATTTGGTCGTTTAGTGGAACATGCGTCTAGATAAAATAAAATCGTCGGAGTAAATTCTTTATTTATATTACAGTCGCGCAAGCATTGATTCTATTACGACATTCATTTTATCTCGCATTACTGGCAGTGTGCAGGGAAGTGCGCAGTAAGACTTTTTGAAGAAGCATGTACTTTACTGAATAACTTTTCCTATACTGAATTGAGAATTTTTGACGTATCAGTTAACTTCTAGTTGAAAAAAATTAGGTTCCAAATGATGATAATTAGAAAATAACTGTCAAATCTTCGGAAATTGTTATCTACCTTGAACATCAGATACTCTACTTTTACATTTGTTATGAGGTTCAGAACAAATATACTTATAATATATGGATATTATTATAGATAAATGCCGACCAAGCAATATCTATTGATTACACCTTATCAGGTTTGATTGAATGTTCGCTGATGTCTTGCTGAAACATTGTTCAATATACTGAATAAAAACACTTGAATTTGGACAAAAACTATATTAAATTATTTGCTAGATAGTTGTTTCGAGGTGTTACCCCAACTGAAAGTTGTTTACAGTTCAGAAAATAGTTTGTCCTTTGGAAATGGGGTAATACCTTGAAACAATTATCAAGCATTCATTTAATATAATTTTTGTGTATCCAAGCCAAGTGTTTTTTATTCGATATACCTTGTTAGGCTATGAAAAAAATATGGCTAGTAACACTCACGTTGTTTGAGAAAGCGGTCTTCACCAGAATTTCTGATTGAGTCTCGTAAATATTTATGAAATTGTCGAACAAAAGAAGCCTATGCTTGCAGAAAATTACATCTTAATTTTATTTCATGTGTAGTGATAATGACATATTAAATTTCGCTTGTCTATATTATATATTTATTGTTAACTATTTTTTTTGCGAGTTATTAGTTGACACCCATAACTTTTTTTCTATTAGCTTACGAACTATATGGAGAAAGAGAGTGAGTAAACAAGCTTTTCGAAAAAATCAATGTGAAGGGAGATTGTATATACCATTTTGTTTCATCAATCGATTGGGCCGATACTTGAAGAAAATCTAAATACATAATTTAAATGAAAGTAAGTAGTTTTTCGATTTTCACTATAATTAATTCAAAAACATGACAATATCGTTTCGCCAACACTGTGGCTTCATCAGATGTTGATGATAAACTGAACTGATAATGAACTGAAGTTTATCATCAACATCTGATGAAGCCACTGTGTTGGCGAAACGATATTGTCAGGTTTTTGAATTACTTAATTATAGTGAAAATCGAAAAACTACTTAGTTTTATTTAAATTATATTAACCATTTTGTTTCATCAATTCAATTTAAGCCTTCAGCAACCAAAAATTTCTTTTGGAGGGAAGCTGTTTCAACCTCTACGGGCCCTATTTACCTTCACCTGCTAATTATCTAATATAATTTTGAAAAAAATGGATATTTCGGCTTAAACATTCATTAAAATAGCTCTAAAACATTCGTTCGATCGATTTACTCGAAATCTTAGAGGTAGGGCGATAAAAAAAAATTGGGCCAGAAGGGTTTCCGGCAACCTCTGGAAGATTCCCAATACGTAATCTGCTGCAATCTTTTCTGAGCCTTAAACAGTCCACAGAATGCGGTCCTCGTATTTTCCACACTCAACTTCCTCCAGCTTCTTGTCTAAGTAGGTAAATTGAACGAGCGAGAAATGTTCCGTCCACAATGGTGTTAATTCGAGGCAAATATAAAAAAAATAAACAATTAGCATCCCTTATATGATAGCTAGAAATTCAACTGTATTCATTCGTTTATAAATCATCGATGGAAATAGTTTTCCCGAATCTTTAAAATGCCAACGTTTTCTAAATAAATCTCCGATCAAATTGTTTCTGTTTCTGCATGAAATTGAGGAAGGTTGAAATTTGAATTCAAATTAGAAAATACCGGTTTCGTTTTCACTTTCCGTATTGAATTGTTTACCAATTTTACGCTCTTGGGTGCTCGGGCATTGTGCTAGTTTTGTGGTCGTGTTGCCGCCGATTAAATGACTATTATTTTAAACATCATCGGCATTGTCGAAATCGGATTTATACATGTATTTCAGATTCGAATTTCTAGATAAATATTGGACCCCTTGCTTGATTTAGATTTAACTACTTATATCTAAAAAAATAATAAAGTTGGAAATTCAGAAATTCATTAAATAGATCATTTTCGAAATGTTCAAATTGACGTCTTTGAATTGCTTTTATATAATTAAGTTCAATTAAAAAAAAATTTTTTTCGATCTACTTCGAGTATATTATTATGATAAATATCTCATTTTGGCCATTCGTATATGAGCCCAAGTAACTCCACAAGCAATAAAAAAAGGTCATTAAATTCTTATGTAAGTAAAATTTTTGTTATTATTTAAATTTCCTTTCCCTTTCTATTCATTAGCAAAAGTAATCAATGTTCTTATCTTTCTCTCCACACTCATGTAAATATTTAACTATATAATGCGTTTTGGTTTCTTTAGTAATTCAGCTAAGGTTATCAAGAACAGAAATAATTTATTTTTAGAAAGTATATAGAGCAATTTAATGCAATTATTCAACCAACCTCATTTTGACATAGTATTTTATTATTATAATAATAAAGCACTATGTATGTGTTGAGCCAAATTAACCGCCCTCCTCAGTTCATGATTCATGAGTCCATAATTCTTAACCTTCGATGACATTGGATGTTTGCTAACCGAAGTGGCACGTATTATGTGATTTCTACTTTCGGGATATCAGTATAGTTCTTTTCGAACGAAATTTTATTTATGCACATTATTTCGTGAGAAAGTAAATAGAAAGTAAAAGAACCGTAAACATCTGACGACACATATTTTAGGAAAGCCTAAAGTTTTCTCAGTGAGACAGTTCTACTATACTTACATACCTACAGTTTCTACCTACCACACATGAAATGCGAAGTCAGGTCAGGTTCGATACTGCGCAGGTACACGATGTGTGATAATTTGGTGAAAAAAAAATCATATTTTAGGAAAGTTGCCGTTTTGATATGTTGAAATATATTATTATAGGTACGTACTCAAAAACGAAATAGCAGACCATTTCCGCGGTTATTTCCTTGTGGCGTAGCGTTTGAAAATTGAGAAAAAATACTTATTTTTGACATATTTTAGGAAACTTCTAATTTTTATATGTTATTCTTGATAGTATCAGAAGGATATATCTCTCATGCCAGACCGATCTGCCGGTTGCTTTGACCAGTCAGACCGAAAAACACTTTTTCGGCTTGCCGGGTCGAAAAACTGGGTCGCATATACTACACACAGGTACATTTTCGCGGGAAAAAGTGTTTTTCGGTCTGGCGGGCCAAAGCAACCGTCAGATCGGTGTGCCATGAGAGATATATGCTTCGGATACTATCAAGAATAACATATAAAAATTCCTAAAATATGTTAAAAAGAAGTTTTTTTTCAATTTTCAAATGGTCTGCCAGAAGGAAATAACCGCGAGAATGGTCTGCCATTTTTGAGTACGTATAATATATTTCAACATATCAAAACGGCAGTTTTCCTAAAATATGTCTTTTTTTCACCAAATTATTACACATCGTATGTACCGAACCTACCGCGATTTCGCTAAACTATGTCCCATTTCATGTATGGTAGGTACAACTGTCTCACTGAGAAAATTTTAGGTTTTCCTAAAATTTCAGTACCGTTTCGCTGTTTGTGTTAACCTTTTTGAAGGAAAACTGCTTAAGGCAGGTTTCAGGTTATAAAAACAGGATTCCGTCTGTTCGGTTACCATCACGTCACGGTAACTTCTGATCAAACATTTCGTATTTTTCTGCATCAGGAGCACAAGAAGTAGATGAAAGTTTTGAGGATAAAATGACACCTACGCTTACTTAACTTGATCGATCAATAATAAGTTGACGTTTCTATTATTATTATATATTATTATTATTATATATTTTTTATTATTATTGTATAGGACGGTTCCATTTATAAATACATAATTATTCATGAAAATAAAATTTGCAGACTTAAGAACTAATGATCAGAATTATGGAGTGACAAGAGTGATACCTTTAACATTGTGACAAACACGTATTTGGCATGTACTTGTTATTTTACTTGTTTTTATTTTGTTTACTTACAAAAAATCCATTGTTTAAATGTTAGAGAACGTAAGAAATAGATAATGAAATTTCGTCTTTCTGTATAAGAAATTTCAAAAATATAAGTAAGGTCAGTTTTCTTACATCAGCCATTGATGAAAAATATTAAAATTCATAACCTGCATCTCACAAGCCATCTCTCAGTAAGAAGCAGTATTATTATAATTTTAACATCTGTTATACAGGAATCTAAGTTTTAGCTCATTCGTTAGATATAGGGGATTTGCTGCTGCAGTTCAATAATAAATGTCTTCTTCAACCTTTAAAGAGAGGCTTGAAGCGATAACGTTTGTTCGTATTTCTTAACAAGTCAGAAATAATTACCAATATCGTGAAGCGAACAAGTTTTACCACTACTGGGTAATATGACTGACAATTTTTTTATGGATATTTTCGATGTGACGATGTTAATGACTAAGAGAAGATTACCATATTCACATATGGTTGAACAAAAATAATACTAGGTCATTTCAAAATGATCTGTGAGTGCAGAATATGAGTAAATGTAAAGTTCAATTGACTAGAAGATTGAGAATTATTATTCATCATCTAAAAGCAAGTAGTAGGCTGTCTGCTTTACTTTTACTGCTAGTAGTAATGGTTAAAGGAAAGTGAATATTAAAATTATGACTGGGGACTAGATTATATGCATATTCAACCTATTTCATCGTTGATTGCATATTTTAAAATTTTGTAGTGATACATATTTTCGCTATATTTGCAACATTTGAGATTATGATATCAGAAACACATTTTAATGATCAGCACTCACTTTTCCTTTATAAATACCTGCCGGTATTAATTTTTAACAGAAACCCATGCTTTGAACCTTCGTCTCAAATTAATAGATGTATTATGAATGACACGGATTGATTTTTTCCAACCGGAATTCAAAATAGCTCCAATTATCTCAATGTATGGTGTTATATCACTCATGAAAATATCAAAGTGGGCACAGTTTTCGTACACAGCATTAGAAATTTACGTACTATCGATATGTGGCCAAATGTATGTGAACTTAAACAGATATATCACTTTGATTTTATTATTTAATGTTGCCTATTGTGACATTTATATAATGCTTATTATTATTATAAATGCATATTCAATGCATTTTTGCATGCATATTTCAAGATATTTATGTTGCATGAAATTCGAATTCTAATTAAGTATTAGGATTGTTTACAAGTAACAGAAAAATAAAGCGATAAGTGAAAAAATTGTTGGAATTTTTACTCTTCATTGTGAATTATGTACCTATTCAGTATGAAATGTTACATTTCGTAGAAAATAACTGAATACTTATCTTCTAAAATCCAGATAAATGATAAAGGCTATGGATCAATAAAAATTGGGTAGAATTCATCATTTGTTCGCATCATTATTGTAATGGAAAAGTAGTCAGGTGTTTGATAAATATTTTTTGTCAAATGACAAGAAGGTTCGCTTATCACTTGGTGAAACATTTTGTTATACATAATATAATATTGAATTGAATTAGGTAAAACATTTGCCTTAAGTTTCAGTGAGTATGTCAACAATTAGATCAAGATGAATAATAAATTCAAATGAAAACACTCGGCTTAAGTTTCACTGAGTATATTAACAACTCTACATATGTTTTGGGTGATTAACCCATTATCAAGAGTAATGACAATATTAACTAAATTTCAAAATTCTTAATTTCTGCTTATATAACATACAATTCAGAACCAGTCTTAAGAAAAAAGTTGATATTCAATTATTCTTTTTATTACTCTTGATAATGGACTAAACACCCGAAACAAATGTAGAATTCGTCATTTTTTGTGATGTGACATTATCATACTCGTATGTATGTACTTAACTTCAATGGAGCCGTTAAAATAATTCGTTCGTTCATAGTAATGGGTGATTTTTTAAACGTAGTTTTTTTTTAAATCGAATACAACACTCAATTTGCATCATATATTCAAAATTTTTATTGAAATTGATTACTTGGCCTCTGCCATTTACATTTCAAAGATAACTCCATGTAAATGTTGTCCGCGGCTCCGTATGAAATCGTCCATTCTGAAGGTCCAGTTTTGCGTCTTTTTTTCGAGCATTTTGGCCTGTATCCCACGAATTACGCGTGTTATGTTATCCTGTAAGGCTTCAATCGTGTTCACCTTATCCACATACACTAACGACTTTACATAACCCCCAAGAAATAACCAAGAGGCGTCAAATCGAATGATCTTGGCGGCCAATTCACAGGGCCATTTCGAGGGATGAGCTGCTCACCAAATTCATCCTTAAACATGGTCATTGTTTCACGAGCTGTGTGGCATGTGGCACCGTCTTGATGAAACCACATGTCAATCAAGTTCAACTCGGCCAGCTGGGGCAAAAAAAGTTGCGTATCATGGCTCGATATCGTTCGCCGTTAACGGTAACGTTTCTTCCACGGTCGTCTTTGAAGAAAAATGGACTGATGATGCCACCAGTCCATAAACCACACCAAACTGCCGTTTTTTCGGGATGCCTCGGTAAGTCTAGTAAGGCATGTGGCTGGCTCTTCATCACTCCAGATGCGACAGCTTTGTTTATTTACATATCCGTTAAGCCAGACATTGCTGAACACAATTTTTCGATACTACAGCGGATTTTCATTAGGCTGTTCTAAGGCCCAATCACAAAAATTTTGATGTTGTGGTAGGTCATTCGGCTTCAATTCTTGCAGAAGTTGAATTTTATAGGCTTTCAAACCCAAATCAACACGTAAAATTTTCCATGTGGTTGAGTAACACATGCCCAATTGCTGAGAACGACGTCGAATTGACATTTCACGATCCTCATTAACACTGTACGCTACGACTGCAATATTCTCTTCAGTACGCACTGTACCCATGCGAGACAATTGAAAAATCACCCGTTATTTCCATTTGATTCATGAAATTTTGTTGTTTTTCCTAAACTATTAAGAGAAATATTCAATCTGTGCTAAGTATTTATTTACTGGTCAATATTTCAAATAATTCAGCACATTTATCCTTTCAAAAATAACCCATTTTGTCATAACAACATCAATATTTACTTACGTACTGGCAGAACACATAAGAACAGATGCTGCTGTGAAAAAACTCTGCACAGTTTATTGACTCAAATCGTTTTATTTTTAAATCATTTTTCATCCACGGGATGATGCAAGCTTTGTCGTTTACACGAACTCTTATCCATTATTTATTATTCAATTTCTTGCACTGGGATTCAGTGACAGAAAGTATGTTTTACAGCATATTTCACTGCTAAATTTATGGCACTTCGAAGGCATAGCATGAAAAAGAATATCTTAAAGCTCGCCTTCGAGCATCGAGATATCATATTCGCCCACACATGAAAGTGTACCGTTTCTGTATACTTGAGATGCAGTGATAAATGTACTATGAAAATGTATGCTCATGGATGGCTGGGTCGTGTGGGGAAATAAATTTAGATTTCGAACAAAGTGAAATATTCTGCCGTAATTTATTTTTATATTTCATTTTGGGTGGTCATGACAAGTGAAGTATTTAACCAACAGTGAATAAATAATAATAAGGAAAATCATAATAATAATGATGTTCTTTATTTACCAAATACTGCTACAGTAAAATCACCGTTATCTGATATACTTACATAACAATATCAAAGCAAAATCCTAATTCTACATAATCAATTTAAAACAAATCTTAAATAATTATCTATATTTCGCCCCTGTACATGTCTCCCAATCATTCTTAAACCTTATATCACTCTCATTCAGAATGCTATTGTCCAGTTCATCATGTCTAATAAACCCTTCACAAACACTGAATTGTAACCAACTCCTTTAACTTAACTGCAGTTTTAACGTAAAAATTATTTCTCCCTCTTGTTTTATATCCATGATTGTCGTCTCTATAGTACACTAAGTATAAAAATCGTGAAATGTTTTTCTTTGTCAATTCAGTGAAGATGAAAAATATCAATTAGTGCAAACGGAAGGACATCGGTAAGAGATACGAGGTTCTCATTCAGTGTTTATCTGCTCGAATTGCTTTTGAAAAATTTCTAGGGTGGTACGAGTACAAAAACTGAAAAATATTTGTAAATTCATAATCAACTTCAACAAGCAAAGCATTTAAAATTCCAAAGCAAGTCTATATAATAAAATCGAAAATACTAAAAACGAAAATGAATATACGAAATAGTAAGTCGATGTTATGAAACATAAGCTCTGCGAGTGTCCAACAGAGTCTTGGCAAACCCTTTGAATTAGGTAGTTGTCGATGAAGTTGACTGTATGTTCCTGTTTTCTTGATATATATATATATTTTTGTTCATTTTTATTTGAATATTTTTTTTTGGTTAGCTATCATGTAGCGTTTATATATAATTGGTGTTCTAGTATTTATTTTATAATTGGTACTGTTGACCAAGTAGGTACTGCAAGGTTAAGAAATATACCTACTAAAATGTTGAATAGTGAATTTTTTGAGGTGTAGGACAGCCTTATCTACTCTGCAACTGAGCACCTAAGCAGTAACAAATCAAACCACAAAATGAATATGTAAAATGAAAACAGGTTATTAAGAGTCTAATAGTTCCACACAAAGATGTTTCGATCAATTTATGTCAATAAATATCGGATATTTCATATGAATGTAATGTGAGATTTTATAGGTTGGAATGTTTCGAGTTTAAGACATGAATACTTTGATATATGTTCCTTTTACAACTTACTCCAATGGTTTAATAGATTCTGCTGCATGTACCAGATTTATAAACTCAAATTGTTCTCCAGATGAGGTTAGAAATCGTACAATAATGGTTGTAGGGAAGAGCAAAACAAATTAAAATAATTATGTTGAATTCATCCGTCCATAGATCCTATCATAGGCTTAACTTGATCAGTGCAGAGACCAATCTCGAAATTTTGCCTCCTTATTTTATTTCTTTTGAGAAACATTTGAAAATTTGATTTTCATTATCTGTATAATTATTGGTTTTCCTTCTGTATTTCAGTGAACTTACAGTTTGAACTAGGTTGATAACTGTACAAATTTAATTGAGTATTTTCTTTCTATTCTAAAGTTTTAATGTAGGCATTTCATTAATCTTTTTCAGTAGAAGCATATCGTTCTGTAGATCTAAAAAGTAAATTGATCTAAATAGTCAAAGTATCTAAAATATTAGTTAGTAATTAACATGTAATAATAATACATGTAATATGTATTCTCTTATAGAACAGTTTTAAACTATCTATTGAGTGCGCCCATGAAAATTAATATAAAAAATAAAAATAAAATCAGCACTGTGGGTACACATATAGTGGAATGAGTCATTGAACAACTCCATTCGTGTATATGAAAATAATGGTCAAATGTTTAGGCTACAAAGAACAAAGCCATTTGGTGATCGTTAATCTCTCAAGGCTTGCATGGGGAGTCTAAGAAATTAATGAAATGTCTCAAGAGAGAGGGAGATCTAATAGCATATGACGTGGTGTTTTTCCCGTGATAATTAACACTCTTTTTGTATCTGGCCATTTTTACCGCGATAATTAATTCTCCATTGTTTCATTAGATTAGGCCTATATTTGAAGACAATAATTGAGAATTTTGGAGATAGGTACATTCAAAAAATTAAAGGAGATTTTGGTTTGGAGGAAGTATTTGGCGAAAATCTCATCGTCTATTACTAGAAGAGGAGGTTGAAAACTTGGTAAAATTGTCACGTGAATAATAGATTCCTCATTGAATAATAGGCGAATTCACTTCATAAAATGAATAGGTGAATTTTTTTATGAATACTTATCCTTGAGAAGCCAAATCTTATTCCGAATGTGAACGACATGCCCGATTCTGAAAGATTCGGGCTACAAAGTGTAGCTAAGAGCTGAGGTATTGATATAATTATAGACGTAATTGGTGCAGGACATTTTTCGTAATGAATTCGTAATAGTATAAATAAATTATTAGTAGATGTGCCTCTTCTACTTACCCTCAAACGCAACCAAGTAAGTGCATGATGTACTTAGGTTATCATCTCCAACTAAGTATGATAACATTTAGGATGAACTTGATCTTATAGAAGATCATGAACGGCATCGGCATAAATCGATAACCACTTCGAAATACTTAAGAGGAAAATATTTATTTACCGTTTTCGTACGACTTATAAAGACTTATAGTTGACTTTCCTAAGTAAAAGTAGGAATTTATCAATAAGAGAATTATCTGCAGTGAAAAAACTAAATGAGAATAAAATGTAAAATATTCAACTCATGTAAAATATTGCTAAAACTTCGTAGGAGCTATTCAAGTTCTGATTTAAATTTGTAAGGTTGTTGTTTCCGACGTATCCCAAGAAGTACTCGAGTGATTGTTGATTTTAATTCCTATTACAGTGAACTTTAACAATCTCAATCGTGTTTTCAACAATTTTTTCAAGCCTGAAAATTTGTAAATGTGCAGCTATCTCTGATCTTAGGGTTATGATATTACGGTCAAAAATTAAACAGGAAAATTAGACAAAAATGACATATCTAACTGTAAAGCCAGTTCAATGCGTTCTCTACTTGTAGAATTAAAAACACTGATATCAATCTAGTTTTCGTGGAAAAAGTCAATACCTGTTTTGATATTAAACGCCCAAGTCGGACTGAAACATTAAAAGAGATTTCTCTCAAATAATGTCCTCAACTGAAAGAAATTGGTCCTTCTCTCTGAAATGTCGATTACTGTGTCGAAACTCCAATTGATTCCGAGTCTGTGTGAAGTGGGAACAAGTGAGAGAATCCATTTACTAGACTCGCGATACAAGTGTGAAATTAGCTTTTTGTATCGAAGTGGCGCTAATTAAGTAGCGATTAATGGTACTAATAAGTGAACGATTTACTACACTAATTCAAGCTCCGCTTTATTCTTGTAATATCTCAATAGAGACCGGCCAGCACCCCGGCCATCATCTAAGTATCAATTTCATTCGGGCTCTCGAGACGGAGATTCCATCGCGCAGATAAATTCTATGTGCGATAAAGAACACTTCCTGTCAGATGTAATGGAATTTAATGATATTAAAAGTTCCCTTCGGAACGCCTTAACGATTCGCGTTTATGAGGAATTCGTCGGATCGCTGATATCCGTTTATGACGCTCGTATATTTCTATAGGAGGCGCACTCGAAAATATAAAGTCATGAAGTTGCACTTTTAGCTAAGCGCGAAACGTTTCCATTTCCTAATTAAATTTTATTCCGCCAGGTTGAACGCGCGTCATAATAACGATGATGTGGCTGTTGTCCCGCCCGACGGATAACGTTAATTGTAAGCTTGTTATTCCCATCAGGGTTAGCTAACTCTTTATCAGAAACTCCACAAGCTGTGTCTAATGTTTCTCCCAGAAAATTAATTAAATTGAAAAAAAGAAATAAATTTTACTGGATTTATCATACACCTAAGTGAGTTTATATTTTGTGAAATTTTGTTTTACAAGAGCATTGGACAGGAATTTCAACATCACTTTTTAACGGCAATTGAAACTTTTAATACTGAATATTGTCCATTATTCATAACTCCTATATTCTCAGACTATCCACAATTCACAACAGTCTTTGGATTCTATCCCAACGCATATAATAATAATCTTCCTTGAATTAATCCAGCATTTGACAAAGAAGTAGTACTTCGAAACGTCGTCACGCGTGTTTGTATTGAAATTATGAAAAAATTCTAAATATTATTTCATTATGGATATTAATTTTCTCCAAGTATCGGCCTCATCAATCATCAATTTAATAATCTTCATTCATATTCGTAAACACTTTACAGTATCTCCAAAATCTAACATGAAATTTACAACTAATAAAATAATAAAAGTTCTCCTTGTTGTATTCAACTGCACACTGTCCTTGTTGTGTACAACAAGGACAGACAGACAAATTTCTAAAACCCTCACAAAGATGAGGTGACGAAATTATGCTTCACAGAGGGCATATAAGTTATTCAAATCTTTCTTTCCCAGTATTATTATCATTACCAATGTTTTTTTTATTAGAGTGAAAAACACATAAATTTATATATAATAAAAATTCCAAACTCCACATAAAGAAGCAATACATAGCATAATTTTGCTCATAACAATCTACTTATTAGCAATAGACCAATGAGCTCATTTCCAGCTAATTCCCTACTAATCCAACTTACACTAAGGTACACCCATCAACGTTCCTTATATTTCTATATCTGAGTCGCAATAAAAATTAACATGTAAAACGGGCATAGTTTTTCTCAATCACTATCGCGTAACTAACTGAAACGGTTTTGTTCTTTAAGGTCTCCTTTTAATGTTCCTGTTATCTAACAGTTAAAAAATATCTTCAAAGATAACATGTTGATGAAGCCTTCCTCCATGTTGATTGGCGTTCTGGTAATAGTTTGATCAACAGTTTCTATCTTCAGGTCTCTATGTAAGTTTCGTATTACGAACATACCAAGGGACGTCTGTAATATTTCTGAATACTTGCTTTGAAATCGTTGGATGATATTGTTAGTCATCTCTTGTACACCCCCATAATTGTATTCCGTACTTCGTAGTACCACACAGACGTAAAAATTTGCTTATAAAGTAAAAGCTGGTTCTGTATTGATAATTGGGTTTACGCCCTATCAGCAAATACATTTTCCTGTGTATAAATTCTGATTTCGTTATTTGTATCCGAGCTTTCCATCGGAGCTTTGCATCTAGTATTATCCCAGAATATTTTGTAGTATTTGTGTGTGATACCAGGTTATTATTGATTCATGTACAAATTCATTTTTATCCAGCCTAATTCTCCATGTCTTAGTCCATTTACTGATTGATCCAATTAATTTCAGTTTGGCGCTTTTCAGTTGCTCATGCGATGCTTCTCCCAATGCTAAGATAGCGGTATTATCAGCAGAAGTGGCAAGGTTAATATATAATATAGTTACGAGTACTTTTGAAGAATTAATTTTAAAGAACAAAGTATAATTATATTATTCAAGCGATATATCTCCTCTATTTCAGTTAATCCCGTCTCCATTATCAGAGTATTTATACGTCAGTTTTTGGACAAAAATATGGATTCATACTGAAACTATAATGCACCTAGATCCAAAAACGTCTCATCCATTTGCATTCACAAGTACCAATGTAATTATATTTCAGTAAAGAAATAACATACAATTCCATTGTAGCAGTGCTTAAAAGATAAGAGTGTTATTTTAAACATCTAGATTTGAATCCTAGTAATGTGGAATTTGGGAACCTCTCTGAGATTTTGTAATTTTACTGTTACAGTGTCGTGTAGTACATAGAAGGATGGGGGGGCAATAGAGTAATCGCACCAATCAGATAATGAAATTACATAAACGAAGTTTTATCAAGAATACCATTTTTTACTCGTTTTACAATTATTCATATTACAATTGTTGAAGAATTTCTGTGAATGATTGTTTCTTGAATATTTGAAAATTTGTGATTTCAAATTATTAATTTGAATTTTAGTTTCTGTCTCAGTCGTAATCTTATTTAATTCATCGTATATTTCCTAACTTAGATATCTTAAAAACAAAAGTAATCCCAAGACAGCTGCATTAGTCAAATTTAAATAGAGTTTTGCGGTCAAAGTGTTGCCTCTAACATTCAATTTTCGCTTTGAGTACGACGGCCATGCGGTTAACATGAGGAGGTACCTACAAAAAGTCATCACCCTCACGAACGTCTGTGAATTCGAGATCGGCTCATAATTCAAACAAGAAACGTATTTCCTCGAAGGTGTTGCATTATTCATGAACATAAGTGAATTTATACGTACAAACAGATGATGTAATTTTTTGTGACAATATCCTATTGGATTTTGTATTTCAAACAATGGAGATGTTAGATAATGAAGAACAATCACTTTGTGAAGGAAGAGAACGAATAGGTTTTTCAGGTATTAGAATCTCTACTTTTATCCAGAATTCATCCTAGTGGGTAGTTCTCAGCTAGTTCATTTTTGAGAAAATATTTTCATTTTGTATTGAAATACTCGATAATGCATTGATATTATTTCATTTTGCAGGAAAACTTCATTTATTTACTGAAAATTCATATTCTCAGTTAAAATAATAAACGACAACAATCTTATTTCTATTTACATATACTAATTACCATTACTACAAGTAATATAATATCATAAAATGCAAAAATTTTCAATATCCATAGGGTCATAAAGTGTCAGTATATATCAGTATAATCTACAGAGTAATCAGTGTTTCATTGTCAAAACACTGATCACTCTGTAGATTTTAATACAGAATTAAACATGCTAATACAAAATAGTGGCTACTCCCAGTGAACAATATTTCAAATGAAGATCTTGAGCTAAAACTGATTTAGCACAAGTATACCTTGTCAACGAAGAGATAGAAATGAATTTTTCCAGAAAATACAATCAGTGTTAAATAAAAACCATTTAAAACAAAATACTTCAGATGAAGTGTTTAAAACGTTGAATCATAACCTTCAAAAACAAAATATTAAAAACTGTTATCGGAATAACTAACCTCAACAAAGAATTCTCTGAATAAAATGAAAGATTGTATCTAATCTCAAAACCACAAACTTCATTATCCATTACTATGGATTCAAAATTTGAAAATATAACGTATGTTATATTTTAATTGTGTCGAATAACATTTTTGTTCCGTTGTACTATAAATTAGATTTCGCTAAAAAAAAAAGCTGTCATCTATAGTTCTGACAGTAACGTAATTCAGAAGCAACTTTTCAACTCAAAGGATTACAACTAATAACTTGGATTGTTTATTTAGGCTCGTAAACTCTGTACATTGCCCACCAGATTCATCATCACTTATATATCTACTGAAACGCGTAGACTTAACGCAAAATTCTATGTCAAAATTAACTGTCATTTGAATCCAGATACTGTAGACCCTTAGACCTTCACATCCTCCTCTGACTTATGGAGGCGTTAATTCAAACTAATCTTACAATAACACTGTTTATTTGAAAATGGAATTTCAAAGAAATCTGTAGCATTGAAGTCAACTGAAACAGAATGAAGTATTATACTTGGTTGAACGAAAGGTCACACTAGGTTAAACAGAAATTACAACTTTGAAATAAAAACAATCAGAATCAACAAACTTAATTTCTGAAACAATCAGAGATTATCTTTGGGGTACGTACTTTGAGGCTATAATATCAATCTTGTTTTCAAATTTAAATTTACACTAGCAAATCAATATCAAAAAGAGGCAGAATTTGTTTGTTTCTGTCTTGAAACTCATCTCAGAAACTACTTTTCCGAGATTAATCCAATTTGAAAAATTCTTTCGAATTAGACGTTTGGTTGAATTAGAAAGGTTCTTAATTCCACTTCATTTAATATAATAAATGTTATAGTCCGATTGGTTACGCAATCACGCTAGAACTGCTGAATGGATCTGGATGAAATTAATGTAATCAACTGGATTAATTCATGAGATAGGACTTTTTGCCTGATATGCTATCAAAATCGCTGACGAAGTTGATGCATATATGATGAATACATTTAACGAAGTCACTAAATATTATAGTAGGGGAGCTGGCACCAATTTTTTGGTAGGAATTTGAGGCAAGCTGAAAATTTGTCACATACCTCTCCTATTATACCCCAATACGAAATTGCAGATCAGGCTGGTGAGTCGCGGGGCTAAATCAACCCTTAAATTTTTAAAAATATAATTTTTTTATCTCCAGAAATATATCTGAGGCAAAACTCAATTTCAATATGTTGTAGTGAATAAATACATCCATAAATACATATACTTAATGAATACGAATAAGCCAAACGATTTAATCAGGGTTTTAACATTGCCGAACGAAGACAGCTGGCTATATGCGCTCTCTCTCTCTCACTACAGCTTGTCTATAGCACTACAGACTCGAAACACTCTATTATTTGTTTGATCACCTGGCAGATAGAAAGTCCCACCAAAATGATATGTCTTTTTGAGAATCTTATCTTTTAGTTATAAATAATTAATTAATTCAATTAACCACATTAAAATTTCAATCTCAAATAATTTTTTTAAAATTTTTTGAAAAATATTTTCGCACGCGTCTGGCAATGCTGAAACCTCGATTAAATCGTCTGGCTTATTTGTTTTCGTATTCATTAAGTACTACACTGCAACATATTGAAATTGGTTTTTGCCTGAAGTATATTTTAGGGAATAAAAAATTGTACTTTTAAAAATTTAAGGGTTGATTTAACCCCGCGACTCGCCATTAAGGCCTGAAATTCTGAATTGGAGTATAATAGGAGAGGTATGTGACAAATTTTCAGCTTGCTATAAATATCTACCCAAAAATTGGGGCCAGCTCTTGAACTATTATAGCCTTTGATGTAAACAGATGTTTCATTGAGATAAAATGGATTCATTTTATGTGTAAATCAATAAATTCAAGTATTTATAACATATCTATATAGGTACACTGAACACTTTTCTGAACAAATTTAAAAATGTTCATATAAGTAGGTCTGGCGGCAAGATAATTGAGGAAAATAATGTCGTGCAGTAATCAGTTGCACATCAATCTCTTTTTATCTTTATATCGATCTTAATCTTTCAAAAACTTCTTTTTATACAACATGGGACCAATAAACCGCATTAGAAAGTGGTCATTTGTCCTGTGGCTATTTATTCACATCGCCAATTACACTAATTTGATAAGGCCAATTTCACGGCACCCATATCCTTTATCTCGCTTCAACGATCGCATAAATAATCAATCTTTACTCTATATATATGGATAACTGTGTTTAGATTAAACCGTCGAATTAAATCAAAATCGTCGAGAAAACCCGATCGACTCTTCCAATTTACACGCATTCGAACTTTATTTATAGCTCATTTCATTTTCTGTTAAGGACGAAACGAGTGAGTATAATTATGAGAGTATAAAATGGTGCGGTTTCAGTACCAATTAACGCTAAGAAGTGTGAAACCAGTAAGTAGTAAACCTCAACACAATCTCTCATTCACATCCACGTGGTTAGTGACACACCTTTGTTGCGACTGTTGTGGGCGAACCGCTCCAGTCGTGTTCAATTTTTTTCTCTTATTGAATTATTGGAAATGTTCGTCTAATCCTCTTTCGTCGCTCGTCGACATTCGAAATCCGCTTTGATGCCATTGAAATAGTTTAGACGGGGTCTTCATGAATATTCACTATATCAAAACTCACCTATTTGATATTGATTATCTCCAAAAAGCACTTGTACCTAAAGCAACGTTTCCTGTTTTTATTCAAATTTAATCAGAAATATTCATCTAATCTCAATATCAATCTGCAACAGTAGATTTTTTAAAGCATGAACGAAAATGTATCATTCTCAATTTGCTTCTTCTATATACATGTTACCTTCAAGTCCAAGAATTAAATTTCGAAGATTTCAAAATAATGTTGGTAGTACTTATTTCTTTATTCTTTTGGCATTTGCTGTAATCCTCAGAATTTTACGACGCCTAGAGTTTCCTTTGCGATTTTTCGTCATAGTTTTTGTATTTTTTCTGCAACGTTATGAAGAGAATATCAAAGAATCTTGGTCCCTCGTTTGGTATTCTGTGAAAAACGTTGTGCCTTTCGACCGAAACTGTTGAAGCCTTACGGGCCTATCACCATCCCATGACGTATAAGGATCTCGCTCCGGTTCATAGTTCATACAGTGTCGGTTTTTTCATTTTCGTTGTTTACATTTGTGTTATTTCGTTTTCATTTTCTTTCCTCGTCAGATTCTTGTCCTCGCTGTCGATGTTCTAGTTCTCGGTAAATTTTCGTTCTTCTGATGCCAATACCTCGTCGATGGTCCCCATCGATGGTTTCAAAATTTCATAAATTTCTGAATTCTATAATCTATTTAATATAAATATATAATAATTTAATATATAATATAAATGTCACTCATTCTTATGAATACAATTTTTTCATCTGTAGTTACTTTTATTGTTTAAGGGATTGATGTATTTGTCAATTCATAATATTATATTGTGCACTACGTAACTAATGATCTTACTGTTACCATTTAAAATCTCTTGCATTTTGTATGTGAATTAACCTTATTCAGAATTAGCTTGTTCAGAGATTCTATTTTAAAAATTCGATCATCTACTTCAAACAGTTATTAATTCTTTTCTGCGCTGGACACTCTTGTTTTTAAATTAAGAATTGTACCTATTCATTTATATCCATTTGTTATGTTTCTAGACCGTTCAGTTGGCATAACAGAGTTCAATTTGAGTAGGTAACTATATCTATAAGAAAAAATCATGTATAAATTATACTTTTCATTTGAGAAAAAAAAAGCAAGTTCTACATCCAATGAAGAAACTTTTTTGGGAGGTGGTGTCAACTATTTCATTCTGACATTAACATATTTCCTTCATCGACAAATTCTGAACTTATCTTCTTAGTTATGAAGTGTTTATAAATCCTAGCTGTTACTGTTATCTTGATCAAGTGAATTCAACAACAGTAAGTACCTACTACTCTTATGCTGTGAGTAAGTACCTGTCTAAACTTTAATTGTACTCAGTACAATACAGAGAAGAGCAGTGAATGGCACGTGTTTGAACGTTGCATCTATCAACTGAAACTTTTGTCTGGAAACATCTTATTGAAGGCATTTCAAGGTTCAGAATCTCACTTTTTAAGGTTTAAGGTTTTCACTTTTCTAAGAGAACTGTTTCCTGGTTACATAGTTCCATGCTCTGTGGGAAGAGCATAGTAACTTATGATATGACACTGAAATCAATAAATATTTACTCATTACTAAATATTCACTACAAAAAAACGACTGTTTTGATCTATAAATTTGCTAATGATGAATTTCTTCCCTTGAAACGAAATTATCATCTATGAAATGCTGATGAACTTTATCATATAATGAGTGTGAAATATGCTTTTTTTGATCGATTTCAAAACATATTTTATAGAGTAGTCTCTGATGTTGACAAAACTATTTTTTACAATTCTTCAATATTTTCAGTTTCTTGAGAATCATCGAGAAGAACCTCAATACCTGATATCCTGAAGTAATATTCTAATACATTGTCTTGTAGTATGAAACGAAGCTTAATACTGCTTAAGTTAGTACAATCTGTCAAAGCAAGAACATATTAAGCTTTGAAATTATGTAGTCTTAGTAATAATATGTTAAGATTAGTTGATCTCTGCGATCTCTCGTCATAAACGTTTGCAATCGTAAAATGTTACAAATCCTTCCTTACTAGCAACACTAAGGAGATGATAACAGTTGCTTGACCCATGGCATTCGCCCATTCTCACATGCTAGCGATCGATTTCTCGATCAGTTAGTTCTCAGGCGGTATAACCTTATAGTTTTCGTGATAACACGAACTAGCCGACAAATAGCGAAATATTCGTGAAAAATTTCCACACGTCTATAGGTGCTGGAATCAGATGAAAATTACGGAGTTGAGTACCCGCGTTCGGCACCTCTGAACCTTTAACGGGGTTTTCGGTCTAAAAAGTCGCGTGTTTGTAATTGTTCCCAGGTCGTGAAGATCTCTTGATTGTAGTTCCTTATGGGCATTTTTATGGCCAACGGACCAGAAGAAATACCGAAAGGTATCCGCAAAGGATCGATGAAAATATTGAGTTTGATCGTGCTGATCTTGAAATATTTTACTTTCTTTACTTGCGACGTTTAGATATCAAAAAGATTTATTTTGTTACTGGAATTTTATATTTGGAACTTGTGGTCTTTCAAATACGACACTGATAATAATAATATTATTATTATTTATACACAGATCTATGGATCAGAGATTCAAATGTGTTGAGTGAAAGTTCAGGGTTCGAAAGTGATTCGAACCCTGAACGTAGGGTGACGTAGACAAATTCATGTAGTGATTAGAAATGATAATACGTTTGATAGATAATTTAAAACAGTGTTTCCCAACGTGGGGTCCACGCCCCACAGGAGAAATTTGATTGTTTGAGAGGGGCAATTGAAAAATTAACTCGACACGACTTTAACCCTTTTTTTGCACTTCTTAATTTCCACTTTTTTCCTTTGCGGGGGGGGGGTATATTGGCTTTGCACAAGAATTCCAGAGAAGCTGATGTGGGACATGCCACAAAAAGGTTGGGGAACACGTGTCTTCTTCAGGAGAAAAAAAGAATTTTTTCAACAACAAACTAACATTTTTTTAACAACAAACTTGTGTTGTTTTGTTTCCACTCATACCCTACAGGGTTTATAAACATGTAGGGTATGAGTGGAAACAAAACAAGAGACGTTCTTTAAAAAAATGTTAGTTCCATTGTCATCAATGCAAAACCTCTGATTCTTCTTTTTTCTCCTGAAGAAGACACAAAAAAAAGTTATATGTATTTTCGAACACTTCAACAGACCGATTATTTACGTTACCTAAATTCTACAAAAGTATCGCACGGTCGAGAAATTACCTATATAGACAACTACAAACACCCATGCCTTCACCAGGGCTCGAACCTACCGCATCATAGTTTTCCCGACTAAGGCCAGCTCGGTATGTTATATTCTTGCAAAATAGAATTTGATGGATGAAAAATCAAGAAGCTTGATGGCAACAAAGAAAAATAATATATCAACAGTATTATGGTTCACACTTATATAACATTTATTATGTTTTCACACTTATTGTTGAACCTAGCATGATCGAGGATTGAGGAAAACCAAACATCATCTTGGTTTTACTTCATTTTCAAAAGCTAAACATAATGTGGTAACACTTTGAAATAATTGTCAACCAATTAATATAATTTTGTGAAACTAAACCAAGTGACTTTTTTTAAGTGATTAAACTAAGAGATCAGCGAACATTCAATCAACTTCATTTATGTTTGGTTCAATATCTGTCATCAAGTCAAGTCAACAATCTTTATTTACAAATTATTTACAAAGGCAATACAAACACATATAAAAATATATAAAGAATAATTATACTATTACACATGTTTTTATACGTTAGTCATTATATTTACAATTCCTGCTTTAAACAAAAGCTCATAATGTAACTTATCTTATGGTGTAGCTCATTAGAGCCTTGCACAAATTGGTCTATTTTCGATTAATGGTTTTGTAACAAATTTACATAGTGTATTTACAGGAAAATAATCTTTAAAAACCTGCTTGAGAGAATTGGGATATAATGTTATTAGTTTGTTTTTTATTAGATGTGGAAGTTTAATCTAATATTTTGTCAAATATTGGTAGATTTTGATAGGGCAATGTATGTCTATGTTCGGAGTCAATATTGTTAAATCTAATTCGGGTTATATTTTTTGTAATAGAATTGGCGTTTAACTGATTTTCATAAAAGTTGTTTGATATTCGATTTATATGGTCACGAATTGTAGCTACTTCCGCCAGGTCATAAAGTTCACTAATACGAGTGTATATATTTTTGTTAGTAATTAATCTCAACATTTTATTTTGGAAAGATTGTAACGGCCTAAGGGGCCAAGGTTTAAGATGGCACCAGGCTGGTGATGCGTACGTTATGATTGGCCTGATTATGGATGTATATAACAATCTTTTATTCTTCGAGTTTAGTTTGCTCTTCTTGTTCATTAGAGAATACAGTGACCTATTTACCCCATACGCTTTGCCAAGAGAATTTGATATGTGTTTCTTGAAATTGAGTCTTTTATCTAACTCAATTCCAAGATATTTGACTGAGTCTTTTGGTCTGATAATATGACTGTTTACTTTTAAGGGCGTAATCATTTTATTATTAGTCGACTTTCTACTAAAAACTATTTGTTCCGTTTTTTCTTCATTCATTTTAATTTTCCATTTTTTGTAATAATCCTGTATTTTAAGTAAATGATTACGTAACAGAAAATTAGAAGCTTGCGCATGATGTGAATGTGTGTAAACAGCCGTATCATCTGCAAAAAGAGCAATTTTGGTGTTAGGATATTCTGGAAAGTCTTGAATGAATATGTTGAACAGTGTGGGTCCCAGTACTGATCCCTGTGGTACTCCAGCCCCAATTTTTTTAAGATTGGAGAAAGATTCACCGATCTTCACTGAAAAAGTTCTATTTGTCAAATAAGAATATACTAGTTTGATTATATAGTGCGGAAATTTGAGGTTTATCATTTTATACATCAGACCTTCGACCCACACTCTATCGAATGCTTTTTCTATGTCAAGGAGAATCATAACAGTGTTCTTTTTTAAATTGAAATTTTGGATTATATCAGTAACAATTCTAGTTATTTGCTGTACAGTATTATGTTTTTCCTTGAAACCGAATTGATAAGGGTCTAGCATGTTAATTTTCTTAGTTATTCTTTTAAGGCGATCCAGAATTATTTTTTCTGTTAATTTACTGACCATCGACAACAGACTTATTGGACGATAATTTTTTGGAGATTTAAGATCTTTACCTGTTTTTGGTATTGGAAGAACTAAAGCTTTTTTCCAACAGTTTGGCCAATGTTGAAATTTGAAAATTGCGTTAATGACATACATTAGTTGTACTTTGGCTTTTTTACTCAGGTTTTTAATAAGTTTGTTGTCGATTCCATCATAACCTGGCGCTTTGTTATTGGGGAGTTTTTTGATGAATTTCGAAAGTTCTGTTGGATTTGTAAACATGAATTTACTGTCCTTATCGTTTAGGTGATACTCATTCCCAACGAATTCGCGCACTGAATTTCTTATCTCTTTTTGGACCTCATCGTCATTTGCACCGATGTCATGAATATGCTCATACGTGTCGGATAATAATTCGGCCTTTTGTTCGTCTGTAACGCTCTTTTCGAAGTATTTTACTCATTTTCCATAGTGTCGAGTTGTTCGGACTCAAGTTTTCTAATTTTTTGTTATATATTAAATATCTGTCATGAATAAATTACCGAAGTTGGTACACAGTGGTATTAAAAATATGAGTTCGTACAGAAAAGTAGCTGACAGTATAAACTGACTTTTTTAAAAGGACTTGAAAATAAATTTTGAGTAATTGATTTAGATTTTTATGTTTCTTCAGTTCAATGGAATATATTCTTTATATATTTATATAATCAATATAATTTTTTATTTTCACAGTTCCCCATTTTGGAATACTTGAAATAATTTTTATTAATAATGTAATATGAATAATTGTCCATGTACTTGTCTTGCTTAGGTTTTGCTTAATTTTTTGTATATTTGTCTTTAAATTCAATTTTGGAACTTATTGAAATGTAGTTTTGTTTAATTCATTATTATGCGTTACACAGAAATGATTTAGTCCTGGAAGGCCTTACAAATTGAACCCATCCACGTTTCTATCGCAGATTTGTTGCTGATGATATCCAAGATGAACACTTTTCTTGAAAGCTGACGATCACAAGAATGCACGAGAATCCTCATATATATACATATATATATATATCTTTTCACTTCATATGAGTAATTACTTGATAATTATTTGCATTCTATCTAATGCTCCAAGAAATAAAAATTCTCGTTTTTAAGTACTTTTATTCAATTCAAATATGAAAGTGTTACAATCTTCACAAGTTTATCGATTTATAAATTAATCTTTTAAATAAATAAACTTATACCGTCAAATGAATATTTACGCATTGTATATAATAATTATATACCATATATCAATATGTTCATTCATTTCATATTTGAATTCTCTATATGTGAAATAATTACCAGTATACTAGGTATTCTTTTGTCTTGTGCTTTGATTACATTCTTTTCTTGAGAGTTCTCAATCATTTTGATGTATTATGTGTATACTGATCTATGTCTGCAGAAAAAAACTATGATAATTTATACTCTGTTACGTACTTCTGACTGATACTGTCTACCAATTAGAACTCCAACGTTGATGTTAATTAACATTATCAATACTCTAATATGATTCATGGTCCCACATTAAGTTTATATGATCTATGTTACCAATGAAACCGAAAATAAATATATGATTGACTTCGTATAGATGGAACAAATGACCAAGCCAATTATTTTTATTCGGTATATAATCAAACGTAACAAGAATACACCAAATTAAGAAATCATCGTCATCATTATACGTTACGTGTGCATGATTGAGCTCAATCATTCCTCAGGAGTTACTACGAAGATTACTCTTTTTCTATTGTTAGTTCACGATGAAAAGCATAAGGCTTGATAATAGTTTATTTCAATTTGGAATGTAGTTTATTATTTAGAGAAATGTGTACCTACATTATTCTTTGAGAAATTTTTATTTGATGATGTAATTATCCGATTTCTGAGTAAAATACTTCTTCCAATCGAAGAAGTTGAGGTTTTTTACGTATAGAAATAAGCTTGAACGACAGAGAAAAAATTAAAATTGGTTATTTTTACAAAAACAGAAATACTTGTTTTATGTTTGTCATGATATTAGGATTTTACTTGTTATGATTGTCGAATCACATTACTTGATTTTCCGTATTTTCAACAAAATGTAAAACGACTACGAAAATCCAAGTTTCTATTATTTTCAATTATTTATTCATACTAAGTTTATAATATCCTCAATTGGAAACTAATATTTTATTATATCTAAATATTCTTGGCATCTTAAACAGAAAACTACTGTTACTGAAAATAAACATGAATTAAAATATTGTTTCAGTTAGGTTAATAATTTTAACACAATATAATAATTAACACAAGTTAGCTAGTTTAATTAGTTTTCATCAACTTAATTATCGAAATTTATCACCAGAATGTGTTCTATATAAGACAAAAATATTTGCTATGTGCCTATTTTTGGTTCATAGGTTACTTGTTCGTTTTAATATTCGATTTGGTGCCATCATAAAAGAAATGTTTTTGTGGAATACGTGGAATACGTTCCAGAGTTAAAATAGCTGGAAGAAATGTGTCTGTAATTGATTCAGTTGATATGTATTTCTCTTTGTACCTCCAAAAAGGATTACGATCGAAATTATTAAACTATAAAAATTGGACTTTTTTGAATTTAAATGAAAATAAATTTTTTTCAGGTATTCAATTATATTCAATCTATGAAATTATGTTCATCTCTACAGTTCTATGGATGAAAGGTATCTGAAGTAAGAAATCAGCTTACGTATCGATAATGTATTATATGAGTTTGCGGTTACAAAATTGATGATATATCTAATGGTTACTTAATGTAAAAAGTTTAAAAGCATAGAAAAATAAGAAACAGATAATTTTTTCTCCATGAAATTCTTCAGAGATGTCACATAAATTTCTGAAATGATGGATTTCTAATTCTAAATTTCTTTTTCATACAATAAGAGAGTTTGCTATGTTTTCCAATGAATAATAAAAAATTAACGTGTAACTTAATTCTATTCGATATGCTTTTATTGTATTATCGCTTTCTCCGTGTAATCTATAGAATATTTCACGGTTTAGCTTCAGCATGTAATCAATTGAGAGAAGTTTTTCGTTTTCATTTACCGAAATAGGATCAATCTTCATACCAATATTTGTTGCGGGTTTTAAATGAAATTATCGATTAAACCGAATTGACATTCATTGCTAAATTATCTACACTTCGTGTACCACAGAGCGAATTCGCAGTAGAAAGTAGTGCAAAGCACTTAATGAAATAATTGAGAATTGATTGCTCATTTAGAAAATCTAGTTATGTCATTTTTTAACAATCGTCAGAATCCTTTGAATAACCAACCTAATGTATAGTGTGTAACAAAAACAATTTGTCCGTTGCCACTCTATTTCAATTTCTAATTTGCTTCTTTTAATAGTGGTATTTTTTTTCTATTCCTTTCTTTTTCTTCTTCTATCACTTCCATTTACATCAAGCTAACTCCTTCACGTTCCCTGTTATCTTCGATCTATTCCAAATGTACTTCTACCTCACGTATTTAAATTCATTTATAATGATTTGTTTGCTATACAATACAAGAATTCGGATACTTGTAAGTTTCTTTCATCCTTCTTTTGTCTTTTTTTCACCTTCATGGAATGTAAGATTTTACATTCCCATGTCTTGAATTGAGTTCGTTGAGTTTGGTTCAGATTAGAAGTTTTTGCTTCGGTACGGTAGAGTTGGTCTTATTGAACTGCTTTTTATTGCTTGTGCTCTCTTTTTTGATTTCCTGAAAATTACACGTTATGAACGAAAAATGCATTAAATCTGGAGATACCTTTGGTAACTAGAAGTATAACTTGCTGTATGCTGGATGGTGTCTTGTTATACCAATTCCTTGATCATGATATTTCAACGTCAACATAACAGAATGGCAGGATTGACAGCTATGTAGTTTAATTAGCTAAGCCTGCTAGATTTCTGAACCCAAATTTTCTCGTTTGGGGAAATTTAGTCATTTGTTTACATCATAATAACGCGTAGCGTAACGAATGTATTCAAATTACCATTTTTTTTTACTCAAAACGGGCTTTTATATTGTTAAAAATACTGTTACTACAATAATATTTTTATTTTTCTTCATTAAGGACGGTTGATTATTATGAATTAAAAATACTATGCAAAATGTTTTTTCAACTCTAGTTATTTATGAGGCAAACATAATTTGCTTCAATATTGCAAGTGTCGATTTTAGTAAAGAATGAAATTCTTGACACTTTTTATATTCACTTCCATTGTGAGCATCGCTTTCGAACTGAAATATGTAACAGGTTTTTTTCAGACCTTCATAATTTGTTTATTACTCCACACAGAATCTTCGGTAGAAACTTTTCGATCATTCCATTCGGTTGTATTTTTGCATCGTAAATAGTTACAAATTAATGCAGATTCGTCAAATATTCCCATGTCTGTATGTATTAAAATCATTGTATCCTATTTTCAATCATTATGTCTAATGCATTTTGAATATGACGTCTTGTCATATTCTTGGCTTGTTTTATGAAATTCTGAAGCCGTACTTGTCACAAAATCTGCATCTGCCAATGTCAGTGCCATTGACTGTTAATTTTGCTAATAAACTACGAACTGTAAATTGAAGAAACTGTTGATCTGTTTCAGAGCTTTCAGTCTCAGAATTCAGAAATTGTCTTTTTGTTGACGGATTTCATTTGCAGCTTCACTTGTCGAAAAATCTTCACTCTCAACAACAGAAGACAAACTTTCAATACTGATTGGTTAAAACTTGCCGACCACATTGTAAAAACGCCACAATTCTGATGTAGGTACTGAAAAATATTCGTCATAATTGAAGACCTTTTCCAAGGCTCGAAAGTATTCCAGCCGATAGAATTTTCACACCATTTCGAAAAACGGGACATTTTTGAGTCCGGCGTTATCTTTGGGGACAACGGGACGCATAACCGAAAAACGGGAAGATCTCGTTCGAAACGGGGTATCTTAATGAATTAAACACGTTTTTCTGATTTATTTTATGAATTATAACATAGATTATCAAGATTCGTTAATTGTTGTGCAAGAAGTCAGTTATAGTTCATTAAATTTGTTTTTCACTATATAGCTATCCTAAAACAAAGTGGATTAACAAGAATTACTGAAGAATCTTAGATTCTTCGACGTAATTACCCCCTCGAATTTTACCTACATGTTGAATAAACACCCTTTGTGTTATGCAACAAACCAATTGCTGTTCGCAGCATGTGATCTGGGTTATTAGAAATTAGTAAATTAGCAATTTAGAATTAGGAATTAGCAATTTAGAATTTTCACACCATTTCGAAAAACGAGACATTTTTGAGTCCGGCGTTATCTTTGGGAACAACGGGACGCAGAACCGAAAAACGGGAAGATCTCGTTCGAAACGGGGTGTCTTAATGAATTAAACACGTTTTTCTGATTTATTTTATGAATTATAACATAGATTATCAAGATTCGTTAATTGTTGAGCAAGAAGTCAGTTATAGTTCATTAAATTTGATTTTCACTATATAGCTATCCTAAAACAAAGTGGATTAACAAGAATTACTGAAGAATCTTAGATTCTTCGACGTAATAACCCCCTCGAATTTTACCTACTTGTTGAAAAAACACCCTTTGTGTTATGCAACAAACCAATTGCTGTTCGCAGCATGTGATCTGGGTTATAATATAATAATAATAACAAAATATTCATTGTGAAATATTCGTTACATTGTACTTACTATTACAATTATTCAATTAACACAGAAATTACAACTTAGAAGAATGCCCACAAAAGTACTGAATTCAGTTTTGAGCCTGATCTTCCATTCAGTCCTCGCAACAAAAATATTGTTTTAATTTTCTGTTCAATTCACAACAATATACAACGACATTTGAAAAAGAAGAATGACTTTAAATTTATTAATGCTTTAAGACAATTTCACATTTTGGTGGTTGTAAGAAAAAATAAACAAGCATATGATAAAAGAATTGATTCATACATTCTGTACTTAGTCTAAAAGCTGGCACCAATTTTTGGGTAGATATTTGTGGCAAGCTGAAAACTTGTCACATACCTCTCCTGATATACCGCAATACGGAATTTCAAACCTGGTGAGTAACGGGGCTAAATCAACTCCTAAATTTTTAAAAATGTAATTTTTTCCCCAAAAATATATTTGAGGCAAAACTCAATTTCAATATGCTGTAGTGTAATACTTAATGAAAACGAAAACAAATAAGCCAGACGATTTAATCGGAGTTTTAACATTGCCAGACGCGTGTAAAAATATTTTGCAAAAAATTGTAAAAATGTATTCGAGGCAGCTCGAAATTTTAATGGAGTATTATTTATATCTAAAAGATAAGATTCCCAAAAAGACAGATCATTTTGGTGGGACTTTCCAGCTGCCAACCCTTAAAAATTTAGGGGTTGATTTATCCCCGCTACTCATCAGCCAGGTCTGCAATTCCGTATTGGGGTATATCAGAGGTATGTGACAAGTTTTCAGCTTTTTTCAACATATACTGATTGTCTATAAATACATAAACAAGGTAGGGTGAATAGAATATATAATAATATAGCTTCTGTGTAATAAACACGGTATTTATTTCAGTAAAGCAGCCCCACATCATTATACTATAGTTCATATAATATAATATAAAAATATAAAAAATAAATTTATTGAGAAACCTTCTTTACATTGTAGAATTACATTCATTTCAATTGATACAATAATTACAACTAAGAAGAATGCTTTCAAAAAGACTGAATTCAGTTTTGAGTATGATCTTCCATTCAGCCCCCGAGCAAAAATAATGGTTCAAACAAACATATTGGTTAAATTTATATTTACAATAATATACAACTTTATTTGAAAAGAAAAAAACTACCTCAGAAGTATTAAACATTTCAGACAATTTCACATGGTGAAGAACATTTGTGTTAAAAAAATATACAAATATATGATACAAAAAATTGATTCATACATAATTGCCTACATTCGAATCATCGAAATACTCTGCCACACTATAGTATGCCTTTGTTGAGAGCAGAGGTTTAACTCTCCTCTTAAACAAATGAGCTTTCAGTACTTTCAAATTCGATGGTAAATGGTTGAAAATTTTAATGATCTGATAATAGAGGGAGCGCTCAATTTTAGCTGTTTTATGCATAGGAATAAGTAGTACATCCCTGTTCCTTGTTGAATACTCATGATTACTATTCAATTTAATAAACCTATTTTCACTTTAACATTTAACAAACATCTATAAATATATAAACAAGGTTAGGTGAGTATGTAATTATGAATGAAGATAGGTTTACAAGATGTTCGTTGATGAATATTGAATATTAATCGAAGTATTCGCTTCTGTGTAATAAACACCCTATTTATTTCTGTAGAGCAGCACCACAGCAGAATATTATAATTTAGATGACTATATACAAGACTGTAATACACTTTCATAACACAGTTTCTAGGTACGATGTTCGTAATTCTAGAGATTGCAAAGAATGTGTTACTCAATTTTTTACATAAGACCTCAATGTGTGATGTCCACCTCAAATTTCTGTCTACATATATTCCAAGAAAATTTGTTGATTGCGATGATGATATAGTGTTGTTCCCATATTTAACATCCAAGGTACTAATTCCATTGCCCTTCAGACAAAACTGAACACATAAAAATAGCCATATACAAGACTACACACATTCATAACACTTCCATATTCCATTTCTTCCATATTATTTCGTATGGAACGTATATGTATATGTCCTTGTTGGCAACTACAGTTGAATGTGCACATTATTCGTTACAGATATTGGTCGGTAAAAACCAGTTGAATGAGACGCGGTCAGGAAGAAATTCCGCATAATATAATTCAACTCTTATTATTGTACTAGAAGATAGGTGGCTATGTTATAACTTATTATTAATTGGGTGTTGGATTTCCACTCGGATGACCAACCGAGAGAGCCTTCTTCCCCGTTTTACACGCGTGGCAGCTCATCATCTGGGCAACTATGGAATCTTTTATTTGGTTTCGCTTCATACGTTCAATGATGAGTTGCAAGTAACCAGTCGTACATTCAACTTTAATCCACGAATGACACACGAAGCGCAAGTCATAACTTAATTAGTACGTTAAATATCCGATGATTGTATCGATATGAGATTAAGAAACTTATTTTCTATTTCTCTTGTATCATGTCGTTATAAAACTCGTGCAGTAATGAGAATTTTTAACTTACACTGAATAATTCAATAAATTAAAATTAACACACTTTGACTTAAGTTTCACTGAATAAGTATATTAAAAACTACATATATTTCGGGTGGTTAACCCATTATCAAGAGTATACAATGCTACTGACAACTCAATTTTTTTTGAGTAACATTGTATACTCTTGATAATGGGTTAACCACCCGAAGCATATGTACAGTTTTTAATATATTCAGTGAAACTTAAGTCAGGTATGTTAATTTTAATCTATTGTTTTTAACATAATATTTCACCAAGAGATACGCGAAACCTCCTTGTCATTTACTTAATTAATAATTCAGTAGTTAAGTATACGTCAATACTGACACTCTTAATCGAAATATAGAAATATTTCAAATAAAACTCCTAAGGAGATGTCTGTCTACACAAATGTTGTAAGCGATAACACAACCTCTAACTTTCGAGAGGGAATATTAAGTACGTTCCGAAAGTCATGGAACTTGTTGAATGGAAATGCTATAAAATTGTAATTAATGTAAATTAAGAAAGATTATCAGGATTTTTTAGTAGTATACACCCAATCAATCAAGTTTCGATGGTTTTCCAAACGCACCAAGATCCTATTTTCTAAATAGGGCGAACATTCAGTCATGAACTAACCACGTGAGCTCCCTCTATCGAATAAACGAGATAAACTCTCTCGAGCATTGCAGATCGCTTTCTCGTAGCAAGATCAGTGAGAGTACGTAGAGGCTTTGTAGACGTATTATTCAAACATCTCAGAACTTTGTCTGTAGATGTGTAAAATGGCCCCATGCCTTATCGCTCTGGTTCACGCCCTAGGGGGCAATTCGATAACTAGTTTCCAGATTCACGAATCCTTTATAGTTAGTCAATACTGAGACTCTTAATCGGAATACCGAAAGAGTTTCATTTGAAATATCGATATAATTCGAATGAAACTGTCAGACAGCTGTCTGTACAAATGTTATCAACGAAAAGCCAAAGCGATCAACTCAATCATCAAAGTTATCAACGAATGCACTCCTGAAAAGAGTGCATTCCGAAGAACATCGAACTCATTGAAAATACCACTAGGCTGTTTCATTCTACTTTGATAATAATCGTCAGTGGCATGTATCCGAACAATCGAGATTTGATGCTTTTCTCAAACGCACCAAAGTCTTGTCTCTTCAGGAGGCGGAAAAAAGCGAGTATTAATACCCACATGATTTTTCTCTTGTCGAATAAACAAGATAAACTCTATCGAATATGGTAGAATACATTCTGGACAAAATTTTGTGTGTACTTCCAATATAATTTGTAATCCTTAGAACGAAAGCGAGTTGGTTATTATAAAGTATTTTAGGGTATTTTAATATATTATTCTTGGCATAATGGATTAGCCATTTCACACATATGTTGAGTAAATTACATATTCGTTGTGGAATTTTGCTGTTTCGAATCATGCTAGTAATTTTTCAACAATATTCCACCAATATTGTATTCAAGGTCAATTGCAATTATATTTTTTGCATACAGTGCTGCACTCTCATGAGAAGTCGTCGTTATCAGATTCCAATTTATTGTAACCATCTAAAATTCATAATTATTCGCTTTATAAATGATTGAATAAAATTGATATGTACAAGATTGTTATACTTTCTCGTAATTTATGCTGCCAATCTGGTGGCATATTTAGGGCTACGAGTTCAATTATAGTGTTGTTTGATTTTAGAAAAGCTGTAGCATATTTTGTTCATTTTATTCGTAAAAAATTATTGAACGGCTAAGAGGCAGCATTTTAATTTTTATGCTTTTCATTTGGTTTTGACGGAATTGATGGTTACAACGAAAAATCAAAAATATATTAAAATAATTTTTGGAAACGCGACATTGAAACTATCACCAAATTGCAAATACCTGGGGATGATAATCGACAACAAAATGCACATCAAAGCATCAAAACAGCAATCATTTCCGGTTCTTAACATACTTACAAAGACCATGTATTGGTGCAATCACAGCCTGCAGAATATATTTTTCTTTATTTTTGTTTAATTTAAGCATTTTTATTATTACAATCTGGTCACAGTGGACCAATGAGCAATTTTATTTTAAGCTAATTGACTACTATCTAATTTAAGTTACACTAAGCAACTTTTGAGTTACACTAAACCTTAACATGTAAAACTAGCACTGTTTTTCGCAGTCACTTTGACTTCACTAACTAAAACGGTTTTGTTCTTTCAAGTCTTCTTTTGATGTTAGTGTTGTCTAGCAAATGAAAAGCTTCGATTCTATCATGTTGATGATGCCTTTCTTCATGTTTATTGGCATATTGGGTAATAGTTTGTTCAATAGTTTCTACCTTTAGGTCTCTATGTAAGTCACTATTACGTACATACCAAGGGGCGTCTGTAATATTTCTCAATACTTTGTTTTGAAATCGTTGAATAGTATTGTGATTTATCTGTTTGGTACAACCCCATAATTGTATTCCGTAGGACCACACAGGACCAAGAATTTGTTTATATAGCAGAAGCTTTTTCTGAACTGATAATTGGGACTTACGTCCTATTAGCCAATACATTTTCCCGTATTTTATTTCTAGTTCTGTTCCTTTTGTCTTAACGTGAACCTTCAATCGGAGCTTTTGCGTCTAGTGTTATCCCCAGATATTATGATGTATTTGAGTGTGGTACTAGTTTATTGTTGATATGTATTGGTTTGTATTTTTTATTTGTGAAGTTTTAGTTCTCCATGTCTTTGTCCAGTTACTGATCGTTTCAATTGCCGCCTGGAGCTTTTCAGTCGATTCTGTGATGTTTCTTCCCAATGCTAACATAACGGTATCATCAGCAAAAGTGAAAATGGTATTATTTTGAAGTACTGGTATATCAGACGTATATAGCACATACAATATTGGACCCAAAACGCTACCCTGTGGAACACCAACATTGATTGGTTTCAGCTCGGATTAAGCTTCTTGTTTTATTCAGAAATATCTTTCAGTAATGTAAAATTTCAGGATGCAGAATATATAAAATAGTCTGTAATCCCTTCAAGAGTATGGGCATCAAATCCTTGGTCAATGTAAAGCAACAAATTTCAAGATGATCTCGGTTGGTTAGCGAAGTAGTTTCTGAGATCGCAAAAATCAGACATCCTATCAGCTCTCTGCAAAATCCTTCGAAAGAATACTTACTTATTATATGAAAAGACCAGCATTAAACCGATAGCGTACTGTTCCTTGAGAAAGAATAATAAATTCATATATCTATCGACCTGATATAGTCACAAGTTCACAAAACTGCCCTTCATCGAGGACCGAAAAGAAAATCACTAAGGAAAATCACCTTTGGAACACCTATTATCTTTACTCTTGTATCCTTAATTCCCTCTCACTGTTACACAAACTAGAATATATTATTTTTTTATCAGGAAACATATATAACTGGCAGGAAAACCTAGGCGGTTAGCCTTTGAATATTTATCTAATAAAGTATTTTCTCTCTTCTGTCTCTAAAATAATTTAAACGCATTACCCCGAATAATTTCATTATTTCAGATTCGCAAAAAAATTGATGAAGTCAACGGTAGTGTTCGAACTGAAACCGCCGTAAATATGAATTCTATAGTCTTTTCTGATTATTTTGCTAAAGGTAATATAATTGAACCACAATTTTTGTGGAAGAGAAGTGATCTGTACACCTGGCCAGCAATTTATCTAATTCTTTCAAAATAAAAACTACGCTTAAATCTGTAACAACCTCTGAAGAAAGTTACGTAGCAAAATTCAGATTAGTTCCATCCGGCGGTATATCTACTTTTTCAATCGAGTGAAGAATTTTATCGGCAACTCAGCATCATTTCAATTCAGTGAAAAAACAATCGAAGCATTAGTCATCCGTCTAATATTAATTTCATCGTCGTTTCTTGAAATTGCATCTAAAGCACGGCTTTCACGTCGCCGACCAGGACGATTGACCGTGAGACAAGAAGTGAGGTTGCCAGATTTCTCCATTTTACGGGTATTAATTTAAATATAATAACGAATAAATTCACAACACAATGGAAAATAATTATAAATCAACTCGTAGATTTTTGGTATTCATGGAACCACCAAATCAAATTTCTAATAAAGTTGATTGAATGTTCGCTAATCTCTTGATAATATTGAGTAAAAAACACATCACTTAGTTTCACAAAATTATATCAATTTCTTGACAATTGTTTTGAGATGTTACCCCATTTTCAAAAGCTAAACTGAACACTTATTCCCTCGACTATCGTTTTTATATACTTTTTCATCTGTAAAAGTATATTAGGGAACGGACCTGTTTCTTTCTTTCGAAGACATAGATACCTAAAACCGTAATCGTCTTCATAAAGGAAATTAGGGAAGCTTATTATTTTTTTCAAATTCAGTGGACCTAGAGTTTAACGTCGCTTCCGAACGGCCAATGGACTTGTAATCAATGTAACGGGTGTTTTTTAGAGGTATAGAACTTTAAGTTGGCATTACTGTTGAAGATGGCGACCGATTCAACAGCTGAGAAGTGATTTATTCTCAGTTTGGTTTGGCAATTCATCATGAATAGACTCACGCCTGAACAACGCTTGCAAATAGTGCAATTCTATTTCGAAAATAATGGTTCAGTGCGGAATACGTATCGCTCACTACGTCCATTTTATCGTCGTCAAAATCGTCCATCAAAGCAGTTAATTCGTTCAACCATGGAACGCTTTCTCACCACGTTTACTCTTATTGATAACTCGCATCCCCAGAGACGCCGTACAGAAGAAGCTATTGCTACTGTAGAGCGTAGCATTGAGGAAGGCCCGAATGAGTCCATCAAGCCATCGAGCACAGGAATTGGATCTCTGTTCATCCACTTTATGGAAGATTTTGCGGAAAGATCTTAGTTTGCATGCTTACAAAATCCAACTCGTGCAAGAATTGAAGCCAAACGATCATCAAGCAGTGCGTAGATTCGTCGAATGGGCCCAAAACGATATTGCCGTTGTTCCCGATTTTCATAGACGAATTTTGTTTAGCGATGTAGCGCATTTCTGGTTGAATGGCTACGTCAACAAACAAAACTGCCGCATTTGGAGTGAAGATAATCCTCAAGTGTATGTAAAAACACAGTTACATCCAGAAAAACTGACTGTTTGGTGCGCTTTATGGGCTGGTGGAATCATTGGTCCGTACTTCTTCATAAACGATGATGGCCAGAACGTAACAGTCAATGGTGATCGGTATAGAGCCATGAATACTAACTTTTTCATTCCTGAATTGAACAACCATGATGTCTAGACACGTTTGGTGACTAATTTCACGTTTTGGACCTGTGAATTGGCCTCCAAGATCTTGTGAATTAACACCGCTAGACTACTTTCTGTGGAACTATGTAAAGTCATTGGTCTATGCGGATAAGCCACAAACGCTTGACCATTTGGAAGACAATATTCGCCGTGTTATTGCCGATATACGGCCACAAATGTTGGAAAAAGTCATCGAAAATTGGACGTCCAGATTTCAATATCACCCAACAATTATCGTTAAACTACTTAAATCATAGACAAACACCTGCACCCATGCCTTCACTGGGGCTCGAACCCGAATCGTACCGCACCATAGTCGGGTGTTTTCCCGACTAAGCCACGGAGACCGACAATTTAGTTTTTGAAAGTGGAGTACCACCCTGAGTCCAGCAATTGATTAAATTTAGTGAATCTAAGCCAATTGTTTTTTATTCAAAATTTAAATACCAAATTTTCTCATTCATTAAAAATGCTAGGTTATTTAACTATCCTGTTGAACTATTTGAAATTCAGACTATACTTATATAGATAAAATATGTACATAAATTACAAGTCATTTGTCAACGTCGTCAAACTGTAAGTGAATGTTGTATTTTGTATATAATTTATCATTTCCTATAATTAATATTGTAATTCGTAATGTCATATTTTTATAACAAGTAAGTTTCTTAATTTGTTATAAAATTAATTCATAATTTTTAATTCATTCATAATTCTTGAATGTAGATTATTGCTCTGATATGATATGTAAAGATTATAATACGAATAAAGGTGATTGTTATTATCATTAATTATAATTTTTCAATCAGCAGTAATTGTAAAATTGTAATAACTTTTTCATTTTCGTAGAGGCTGCATTCTTCAGTGAAACCCATGGCAGCGTTCATCTCTTTCAAAATTTTAGAAAATCCTTTTATAATTCCAATACTTGTTCTATTGGTACAACCAAATTGTAATTTATGTTTCGTTAATATTTAATAGTGTTGGCGTTTACTTGATGTAAATCTATTATAATTGAATATAATCTTAAATTCAAACACTTGAACTTATGATTTACACTTTATTAACTACATAGCATGACGCGTTTCGTCGTTACAAACGACTTCTTCAGATGCTTACAGAATAATGTAAGCATGTCATTATTCTGTAAGCATCTGAAGAAGTCGTTTGTTACGACGAAACGCGTCATGCTATGTAGTTAATAAAGTGTAAATCATAAGTTCAAGTGTTTGAATTTAAGTTTATATTCAATTATGTTTCGTTGCTAATATTGCAAATATTATGGTTGATTAGAATTGTTGCCGTTAAAGTTGAAATAACTTATGACTAATACAAAATGCATAGAAAAAAACTACGGTAAATATTCTGATTCCCAATGAATGGATGGTGTTTTCTGTTGAAAAACTAACATTTCGTCATAAGTAATGATTTGAGCGAGCCAACATTATCAACTCACTATATATGTAACTTTAACTCCATAGAAGTTATTATTAGGAGTTATGTGAACGAAGGCAATTGACTGAAATGGATTGATTTAGATTGAGTTCTTTGTAATATTTCATTAATATTATTCAGTTATTAGTTACTAGTTTTTTTAGATTTGATTGAGCTCTTTATTATATGTCTTTCATTTTATTTATTAAGTTATTATTCATTATACATCATAATAGATTATGTTATTATTTTCTGTAATTGGGTATTATTCCTGTTGAAAATAAAAAACTTATCTAACAAGTATCTCAGACCAATACAGTAATATTTGATGATTGATGAGACCGATACTTGGAAAAAATTAATATCCATAATGAAACAATATTTAGAATTCTCTCATATTTAATAAATACGCATGAAGCGGTACTGCTTCTTTATCAAATGCTAAATTAACAAAAGATGTAATTTTACGAACTCGATACTTATAGCTACTCTCAGTAGTATTGAAAAAAAATTTTAATTTTCCTTTATCTGTTCTTAGATATTTTATTTTGTATATTTTCCTACATTCTTGTAAACATCATTGTTTTTTATGGTCCTCACTCCAGGCTAGTCATAGAACATACCTGGTATGTTCTGTGAGAGTGGCTATAAGTATTGAGTTTGTAAAATTACATCTATTGTTAAATTCAGCATTTGATAAAGAAGTAGTACTTCGAAACGCGTCATGCGTATTTATTAAATATGAGAAAATTCTAAATATTGTTTCTTTACAGTAATATTTATTCGATTCAAAATATTGAGCCTAACTCAATTTCACAAAATTCGCAATCTGAAACTGTGTAAATTATAATGCGGCAACAGCGGGCGTTTCTAGATTCTCTTTCCTGTGAATATCAATGGAAAGGGGTCGCAACAATTACTGAATGCCTAATTTCAAATTTCTCGGAGATTAAAACTCCAACCACATGACGGTAACATGTGTTCCATCTGACCTCCAAAAAAATTTCAATTCAATGCCAACAGTACCGTAAAATGTGAATTTGGATGCCTTTTGCGTTTCAATCCGTTAACTGATAAAATCAACAATTCGTTCCCAGTATTGTGTTTGTATATCCACGGAGATGATGCCTCATTATGATACGTAGTTTGAATGTATTGAAACCTCCAAGTTTAAGACTTGGTATAGATATCAGCGTATGTTCCACTTGATTACAGTGCGTTCAACTGTCACTGTGGAATTCAATGGAACTCGATACTCCATTTCCATAAGAGAAAATCAATAACGAAACTGAATTGAGTATATTGAATTTAAATCTGGAATTATATAATAAATAGCTGAATAGGTTTAAATGTATAGAAAGGCCAGCAAAACAAGCTAGTTCATTAAGAATAATGAGAGTAGAAACCGTAAAAGAAGTATGCTAACTCAATCCTGATGAATTAAGCAATTGGCAAGCGGTGCTCATATCAAGCCTTTTCTTGGAAGTCAGTTGTAGCTGATATTAATATAATAAATATTCTTTAATATGAACAGTTCTGGTAAAAACTGTCACTGTTTATATATGTCGCTGTAAACCATAAAACGTTGGTAGGAGTTGTTCAAAGTGGAAGTTGAGGTTAACTATTCTAAAAATTTATCTGTGATGAAAAATGTGTGGGAGGGTTTGAATTAACACAATTTTGCACCTTTTACGAGACTTTTGCCCTAGAAATGGATTTGAACTGCCAATTTTTAAGTTGTCTGTCTTTTTTCGATAATTACAGGTTGTCCTCTCTGAGTTTTATTGGATTGTTGGTTTTTCACTAATCATTCTTCTGCTCTGCTGAAATTCTTACCCGTCAGTAGCTTCAATATTTTATATTTTTGTTTGCATCAAACGTATTAATATTTAAATAAATAGTAAAACGTATTAATAATTAAACAAATAATTATTTTGAGGATGTTTATTTCAATTATGTTTCTAGTAATATTAAATCAACGTCTTCATTAGAAGAGATACTTCTTTCAATTTGTATGTGCATTTCCAGTAGAAAAGTTCCGGTATATGATTGAAAATTCTTTCTTATTATTTTATGTTTCATTGAATCTATTTCGAATTAGTCCGCTATTGAAGAATTTGAAGTTCGTTTTCATTTGATTTATCCATTTGAAACAAATGGGTAAATTATTTCACATACTATTTCTTCATATAGACCGAAGATTGTCAATTTTGTCATTCAATGTTTGTATAAAAGTATATTCATAAATAGCCTCTTCATTTATACACTTTCCACTATAATTGAACGTTTATTCAGTAGTAATTTATTATTAATTGAAATCTGAGTCATTAGCTATTAAATTGAACACAAAAGAATCCTTTATATGTTATCCAAGAAACTCCATAAAATGTAATAAAATTGGTCAGTACTCTTTGAAGACATTATGGTTTTATGGGTGTAATATAAGTTCAACTGACATTAAATAGCATTGGTCAAGGAATCTGGAATCTCTCGAATCAACATACACAGCTGTGGTAATCATTTTTATTAGTTATTTTCAGATGCGAGAATAGTTTATTCTCTTAGGTGTAATGTACTTTTGTTGAGTAATAAATTTTTTGTCACGTAACTTTAAAATTCTTGAATTAATTGGCGTAAATAAGTAATCTTTTGCACGAATATTGTGAAGTATAAGTACAAATTATACTTTAAATATTTACTGCAAGTAGAGCTTATACAGAAGATCCTAAAGTCGTATGTGATTGCTAAATAATCTCTGTCTTCCGGTTGCAAAAAAAGGAAAATAATATCTTTATCTTATGATTACTGACTGCAAAATCAAGTGTAGGAAAACGGATGCAATATAAATAGAACATGAATGTTGAAAACGAAATTCGACTTAGTTTTGGGTCCATTATAGACGTTAGTAAATGTAGTTTTTTTATACGCAATTAAAATTCGTTATAACTGTGTTTTTATAAACACATGATATAGTATTCAAATATACTTATAGCTAAGATCAAGAAATGTTTTTTCTATTGCATTAATATTATTTTACTACATAATAATCATCCACTTTCTATTGGAATTATCTTTATGATTAATGTTTCTTACTAATGTGTTAGAAAATTGAAATAACAGCTTTACTACGAGTAGCATTATTTGCAGTCACGATTCAAACTAAATCGATAATCTCTTGGGGTCTACAGGAAACTACGTTGCATGTTCTGCGATATGTTTTTTATTTCCACAAATTCTATCTTTCCACACGTCTATTTGAAATAAGTCACCAACCTATACAATCACGTCTGAAGTTCATTTTGATCGTTTTTGCCATTACAGTTTATGCTCGAGTTTATTCCATTTATATTTTTCGAGATAATATTGTTGGCATTTACTTGATGTAAATCCATTATAATTGATATAAACTTAAATTCAAACACTTGAACTTATGATTTACACTTTGTTGACTACATAGCATGACGCGTTTCGTCGTTAAAAACGACTTCTTCAGATGTTTACAGAATAACGATTATTCTGTAAGCATCTGAAGAAATCGTTTGTAACGACGAAACGCGTCATGTTATGTAGTCAATAAAGTGTAAATCATAAAGTTCAAGTGTTTCAATTTAAGTTTATATTCAATCGAAATAGATATTAAGAATCGAAGAGAATAAATTTTTCAATAAATGAAAGTTTATCGTATAGAGTAGTTTGGAATTAAATTCATCATGTGTACTATTATAAAAATGTACATAAAACCACTACAAATAATATATTTACATATTATAATCTTACCCTCCGGAAGAGTAACCTGGGAAGAGCAGGCAATATTTTGTTGAAATTGATTTCTGTGTAGAACTTGAAACAGCTTTCAGTAGGTACGCAAAACAAGTTGGCAAATATTCTTTTCAATGCCAAAGATAAGGAGAATTCGAGGTTTTGATTTTATCAGACTATACTCCGTTTTGTACCTTACAAATTGGCGGCTTCTTTGATAGGGACATTTTAAAATAGATTTGAAACCAGACTCTATCAAACTATAGCACTGTTTAGATTCATGCAAGATAAAAATCCCCTTATTTTTTGATTCATTACACTCAAAATAACTCATTTTATGACTTTTGTGGATATTCTGTTGGTGGTTATGTTATAATCTTAGTATTTATAAATATCATTGTACGTATTGTACAAAGAATCTATAAATTAATATAATTCTTACAAAGGATGCTTATTTTATTTCAATCTCTGACGTTACATCATTTATAATATGTTATATTAATATATATTTCATTTATATAATGTCTTAGAGTTTAATTACTTGGAAAACTTAGAAAGTGTTAACGTATTATCAGGTGTCAAGAAAAAACCTGTTGAATCTTCAGATTGATATATTTATATATCTACGTGCACGTCCATTTATCTGAAATATGTAAAAACATAGATTGATAATCATCCGGCATAGGGAAATATCCCTATTCAATATTCGCACTGAAGATTGTGAGAATTTCTCTATTACTTCTCTGGAAGTTAGCGAACTTCTGCTCTAACCAGATATTCATGGCAGTATATACATATATGTTTCAAAATTTACTTCTTTATTACTTTCTAATACTTAGATCAACTTGAATACTCAATTTTTTAATCGGTTACTGAATTGTATTTTCATTTACCTAGCAAATCCATTATAATAATTCTAGAATAATTCAAATATTTGGATTTTATTTTCTCGTTTATTACATACTTTATATTATTATATACTTTAAATACTTCTACTTTGAATATAATTGAATCATATTCTGTTATCGCATGAAGAAGTCGGTGTCCCGCGTAAAGTTATATACAATAAAATTGTAAATCAAATTCAACTGTTTGAATTATCCTATAGTTATTTTAATCGGCTTTAATTCATCTTCATCTGACTATGTGGTAGTTTTGAAATTTTATCTTATTTCAAATTGTATTACGATTGAAATATAAACTAAATACAATGTTCAGATGTGAGGCGAGTTTCCATCCCTTCTCTCCATAAAAGTTTTATTTCTCGTCTAGTATTTCTCCGAGGTGTCTAAAAACCCTCATTTCAACGCCGGCCATTTTGAATTCGGGGTTAAGCAATAACCATTTGCGCAATTGGTGTACTCCGTTCGCTCATCCTCATCAAGCTGGGGCCGTTCCACGATCCCAAGATACAGAGAGCGAGCGGAGGGCAAAATCGGAAAAGAGTCGAGCACCAGGTAGGTATTATAGAATACACCCGTGCTCGTGGTTTGTCCTTGGGTGAACCGTCGACCCTGGTCCTCGTCGGTTACTAACAGGCCTGCAAACGTCGTTCGATACAACACCTGTCATACTCGTATTATGTGAGTCCCGTGGCAGTCATATGGATGGGTCAGCCATTCAAGCGGCTAATCGGGGACGGCGTCGAAGGGTGATCGGTGCTAAAAATTGAAATGGACACCTTCGTTTGGAGATATTGGGCCATTATTTACATACAAGTGACATTCCCACACCTATAAATTATCGCACAAATACTATAACACAACGAAATAGAAAATCTATTAAATTTAGTTTTATCATTTGCTTATATAGTGTCTCATTCCTAATAAAGGTTAAGAATCACCGAAATGTACGTCATAATCAATTTATGTTAATATACGGATCAATCGTTATTTTATTGATTGTTTATTAATTTGATTGACGTTTATTAATTTATATCAAGCCTGGAAATTATCAATTCATGGCTTTTTCAATCTTTATCAGTGCTTTATAGTCTTTAGAATTTTTTTTAAGTGTATCTCGACTCTTTTATTGTTGTTTTGCACTCTGTTTACTTGTCGAGTGTAATTGACGAGTAATTGATAATTACTCGTAGATTATGTTTCTACGAAGAAAGTTTCAACGAAAAAATGTTTCGGGTCCATTTAGAGTAAGTTCAGAAATTATATTAAACATTTTTATCCGAATCTCCAACAGTTGGGGAATTTTAAAAAACCGTTGTTAGTAATTTGAATTTCTAACAAGTAAGATACTGTGACTTATGAAACATTTAAAATTGTAAATATATGATAAAAAGCTTACATTAATTCCATAAACAATTTTTGACGGGAATAAATCATTGTAGATTACAATTTAAAAAACTTGACGGTTTTAATACTTGAATAAATTAATCTTTTTATATTTTTTCTATATTCACTCTGTATTATAGTTAGTCTTGATTTGAAATAACATTTTTGAGAAATGCAATAAATTTCGTAATAAACTAAGTACTAAATCTACAAAATATTCATTTGTTTCAAATATTGGAATTTTACGAACGGTGCAAAATGTGAGATGCACTTTTATGTTTGTTCGTAATACTTGAAGTTACTTGTAATCTTAATTTTATCACATTATCATTAACAACATTGAAAAAATGGTATTGCTTCTGAAAAAAAGAGAAGGCGGCTAAGACTTGTTGCCTCAAATCAATATTATTGGATATTTATTATGTTGTGATATATACAGAATATTTGTTGAACAAAAATGGTAGAGACTTCCGCGAAATCCTATTATATACATAATCTTTATAAAATTGAACCTATTATTATTTGATTCGAAGATAGTGGACCATTAAACCTACAAGAGGGTGTAATTCTTTATTTTTATTCATTATGTCCCAGGTGTAATCCACCTGTAGAGGCAGTTCCATTAATGGGGAAATTATAACAGTTTGATATTCGAACCATCTGTCCATATTGAACTCATTTTGGGTTTTGATGGCTAGGCTTCAATCTAATCTTAATTGGTAGAATAAAAATTCAAGATAGGGTGAAAGATTAAAATTGTTCAACAAAAATGCTTCTCACTGAACCTTAAACTTTGTGATAGTTTATAGGTGTATGTTCTAAACTTTTACTGAGTTTTACATACATCTGACGAAGTTATTGCTTATCGAAACGATATTGTATCGGACAAAATAAATTTAAAAATTTTCAAATTCACGGAAGTGTTTCAATTCATTAGTTGGCAACAATTACATTTAGTGAGAAAAATACAATATATCTAACACAATCAGTACCTATTTCAATACAATAATCATTTCAACAAGTAAATTCTACGTTGCTATATAAAAAATTCATCATTCAGTTAGAGTAATATTTCCTCCTCATTTTTTGTGGACATTGACGTATTATTTTGAATAGTATGGTAAGATCTACACATTGTTTTCGAAATTTGATTGAAATAGTTAGTTATGGAAGCAAAATGAACCACCTAAATTAGGTTTAATTGAAAAAATATTGTGTTTCAAAAACACTAGTTTTCAGCAGAATTCACGTCAAAACTTTCATCTTGAAGCTTAATTCGTAAATCCTGTAGAGAGAATATCGTGAAAACCTCTAACAAATTCAAACATAGCAATAACTCATTAAAAAAGGAAAAATAAAACAAGTCTGCTATGCTGACGTTAATATCATTCAAATTTTAAACCCCTATATTTCCATTTCAAAGAGTTCTCGAAGCATAAATATTTTTAAAAAACGATTTACCGCCGCTCTTTGGCTCTTTGAAATCCTGAAATCAGGATATTCAGATATGCTGATGAGAACTGCTGAGAGTAATCATTTCCACCCTCTCCATTCGCTCAATACATTTCTTTCGTTCGAAGGAAAATTATTTTCGTTCGAACGAAATAGAACGAAGTAAATGATTAGATTTTATGGCCTGCTAGTTGCAAACAATAACCTTCTACTCTAATAGAGTTGACAAAATAAAATTTTACATACTACATATTATTATGTTCATATACCTATTTATTATACGACACTTAAGAAAACACTTAAAGCATGAATAAAAGGCAAATTAATATAAGAATCGGTATTGTGGGTGAAGTTAATTGGAAGAGAAAGTTGGAACAATATTGATATATGTTATTATATCTTCTTATTATGTTTATAAGCCAGATAAACGTGATGGTATTAAAAAAAATTATGAATATATTATTTTTTTACATTTTTGTGTTGAAGGAAATTTATTGCAATGCAATTCCTTTCTTTCGAATATAAATATTTATTCGATCTGAAAGTGTTTATTCACGATTGTTTTTAATAATTCTCATAAATTTTGTTGTTTATATTCTCGATTTCCGGCGATGGGGCTATAATTTCCCTATTTTATATTCGCTTTTCGATATTGCCTGCACTTGATATGGGAGATACATGTGTCTTCACGGCTGACTTGTTTTGTTCAACGGGAATAACTGCTTGAAATTATAGAACCATCAATTCCTACGGGTGCTATTATTTACCAGTCGTATGATGCTGTTGCTTTGCTTAAAATCAATGTGTTTATTTATGTAATAAAATCCAGCCCTCTTAATATAGGCAGGATGCGACTGTTTATAAAAGAGCTTACTGGCGGCAGGATGAAAGAGTGTTCGTTATTTACCACCAGTTCTATACTGTATACCCGGTGAGAGACAGGTAATAGCAGTTGGGGGATTTATTTTTGGATCATTTGACCTGAACTGAAGTAACTACTGCTTTAACATTCCGACTCATCACCATGAAAGACTTTGATGTATCGCTGAAAGTGAGCTGGCGATTGCCACCACAACTTTGGAGGCAATAACAATTTTTGGTATTCCTCCGAAATTGTAGTATGGTATAACGCAGGGTGTAGATAGGTGGTACACATATTTATATTTATGTACAATACAAATATATATTTTTTTCGATCACAAATCACTAGAAACCTCCATGAATAGACTCCAGGTGATCAATACTATGGTCTAGGATCTCTGGACCATTTCGTAACTTGATTACTATGAAGCTAATTTTCCGTGAGTAGCTTCATTTTGATGAGACGCCCAAGAATTTTCTGTACGAAACTCCGGTTGTAGTAGCTAACAGAAATAGCAAGGATCAAATAGGTTGATTTGATGATTCTCAAATATGTATTACTAACCAAACTTTTTTTTTAAGTCTCAAAATGAATTATCTAAATCATTGGAAAAAATATTTGTCCTCTATGGCTTCATCAAGAAGTCCCCCTTTTTTTAACATGTATCGATAACAAGGTCATCATAAACGATTACTAACCAGCTGATTTTTTCTTTACTTAGCTAAAACTTATATAATGTAATGGTCATATTGTTCAGAATCTTGAAGGACCATGCATTAAAATGTGGAGTGCTATTTCCCTACTAGGAAATGTCCCCCTGACAGGGCCTCAATCTGCCTACTACTTATTAGGGGGTTGATTAGTTGCCGAGTGATGGACAACCAATTTAAGGCCCAATTCTCCCGATTCCTGGAAATGGCAGTGGTGGATTTACAAATTTGCCGCTAGTCGGCCATCCAATTTTTGCCGCCCCTACTGACTTTTGAAATTCAATACGTTAGTTTAATCCCGTTATTAGTATGATTGTGAACTTAATGATATTTCTGTCAGTTACTAGATTATTTTTGCAACCCCCTATGTATTGAAGAGTTTAATGTTGACCTAACAAGTTTATTTGACAGGCAAAACAAAAAACCCCCGACTTTAAAGCGTAAAACCTCTGTAACTTTTAAACGGCTCAATCGTAATACAAAAAAAAAAACTAAATTGAAATCGGTCCATTCCTTCGGGTGCTATGATGCCACAGACAGACAGACAGACAAGAAATTAAAAATAAATCTAATTCTACTCAGTTACTCATCTTAAGCCATCCTAGCTAATTTTTTTTCGAATATCTTCAATGTACAGACTATTTTAGGTTTACGATTTTATTATAGTATAGATTGTGTACACGTATAATTATAAAAAAAAAATCTGTAAAAAAAAAATTTGCTAAATTTGCCGCCCCTCTAAATCTGCCGCCGCGCCGTAGGCACCGGCCTACTTGGCCTATTGTAAATCCGCCACTGGGAAATGGGTATGAAAGGGTTTCGGTGCTGACAAGGCCTCAATCTGCCTACTCCTTGTGAGGTGAATGAGTTGGCTACTGATGTAGAACTGATTTTATTAAGAAAATATTAACGTATTTATACATAAATTGAAACTTCTTACTCGCTAAAATGAAATTCATCACACTCATGCGAGTATGGTGAACCCATGATATTCGCAATAGTTGCGTTAACCTACTTACTTATTGCCTAATGCATTATCAAAATATTTTCCCATTCTAACTATATAAATCTGTTCAAAATCTTCAAGATTTTGAACATGATGGGAGGCTTCGAGGATCTAGCAACAAGGGCTTCATCTCAACGGCTGTACTAACTTCTCCCATCTAACTCGGTTCTAATATTAATTGTGTATAGAAAGTCTCTTCGAAATCTTGAAATTTTGAACATGCTGGGGGCCCCGACGATCTAACATCAAGGGCTTCATATCGACGGAAATCTGTTTGATATCTCAAAGATTTTGAACACATATCGTCCTACAAATTGCGTGGTACGTTATCCCGGTCCTACGCTCAAAAATCGATCGATCCTGGATGTAAAAAGTAATTACTATCAAGCTGAATCTTCGTGAATAGCTTCGTTTCGATGAGACGCCCAACAATTTCCTGTGCGAAAATTCTGGGAATGTGCGAAGGGGACTCTTTGATGAAGCCATAGATATTGTAGGACAAATAATTTTTCGAATAATTTAGATATTCTTGAGACTTAAGAAAAAAAAATTTGGGTAGTAATATGTACATATTTTCAGAATGATCAAATCGACACATTTCATGCTTGCTACGTCTTTTAGCTACCGAAACCGGAGTTTCGTACAGAAACTTCTTGGGCGTCCCATCAAAGTGAAGCTACTCAAATAAAATTAGCTTGATAGTAATCAACTTCCAAAATAGTTCAGGGACTCCTGGACTATGCGTAACTGTTAACCAGGATTTCAGACTGTTGATTCGTATTTAAGTTCAGATCTTACGAAATCACAATAAGTACATCGTTTTCATAGTTGATATATTGCCAGGCGATTTTTTATTGATTGAATATAAACATTTGATTTACACTTCATTGACAACATAGCTTGACGCGTTTCGTCGTTACAAACGACTTCTTCAGATGCTGACAGAATACTGATTATGTCTGTAAATCAAAAAAGTTCACGTGTTTGGATATTAGTTTGTATTTAATTATAATGGATTTACATAAGGAAACGCCAACACTATTAAATGATTTATTGATTGGCCAAAGTTGATATATAACCAGGATTTTGTTCAGGCTACATGTGTTCATATGCACATAAATAATTTTATGTTATCGCCTCAGAAATGACTTTTTTGTTGAAATATTTTCCTATACCATAGTACTTAGTTGAGCATACTATAGGTAATAATTATATCATTATTTCGGTAATATTCGAGTTCAAAAAAAAACGAAAGTAGGTAATTCATAATTTGAACGAAGTTGTGGAAGAAGTCAGTAAATATTTTGAAATTAATACAAAATTCATATCATTTACGACAGTTTCATTTTATGTTGTTCAGCGCGAGAGTTGGATACCCTACGTTATAAAGGTATTCTTCAATTATTTAACCAGCTAGCAAACGATATACTATAATGGAACACTTGCTTTGAGAGCAATGTTGACTCATCTTCCATCTTAATAAAGAGTATTATATTCAAGTAGACATTGCTATTAAGTTCCATGGGTAGTAGGTATGGATACTTACAAAACAGAAAAGGCCATAATAGAATTATTTATTTCTTAAACATTATCTTGATTAAAATTACCGAATTGTTTTAAGACGTTGGTAGAAACGGTTTTCTCGAATGGAATATTATTTGTTATTTGTATTTAATCACCATTTTTCATTAAGGAATAATTACAGATATGAATGCAATTGTGAATTGTATTTTTTATGTTATTTTTATATTTGTGAAAATCGATAACCTATTTCATATAGAAGTATATTTAAATATCATTCTCTTTATTTACGTAGAATACAAGTATATACAATATATCGAAATAGGAGTGTTTGACAAATGGTCACTTAAAAAGTTTCATTGAAATTCACTTGTAAAGATTGCGTTGTCGATAATTCTAATGTTACAAAATGTAACGATTTGTCTAAATGAGATAGGCCACATTTGAAACAACAAGGTTAACCTTGCCTTCGGGCACATTCCAACAAATACGTGAGAATAAGATAGGTAATATCAGTTTTCTCGCCTATGATTTGACTAGTTATATTTTAAAAGTAATAAATTATTGGATAAATGGTTTGTATTGTGTATTAAATATTTTGTTGAAAATTACGATAATTTGGATTTGAAACGAAGTGTGATACTTTTCTATTATACTGACATGACTTCAATATTTTGAAATATTTAGTAATGTATTTGAAAAATAATTCAAACTATTTCTTATGTTAGTTACTTTAGTTAACAAGTCTACGATTCAAGAACAGATGTTTAAATGACAAAAGTTATATAACATGTCAAAATTACAAAATCAACTTGAACTCTTAGTTCCATAATTCACCATAAATATGTATATCCAGAGCAACATGTTATTTAGCAATAACATAATGTTAATATCATTGTTAAGTTTTTTAATAGTCTAAGATGAATTTCAAACTGTTCAAGTGAATTTATCGTGTCTATTTTTTGTATCATAGTGCCCTTAGTTTAGTTAATACCGTCATACAATTCATTCAATTGAAAACTTTAACTAACATCGTAGGATTTTTAGTTACATCAGGTGTTGCTTTTATTTCAAACTCCCTCGAAGAGATTTACTAGGATTTGTTGAGACCTTTCTTTTTAACGTAAAATTCACTATAGTTGTAAACACACTAAATATATTTTTATTTGTAGATACAATGATTTATAATTAACAGGCTTCCAGACATTTTAACGATTGTAAAGTATTAATATCTCAAAAATTAGTTGTTCAAAGAACATACAAACATATAGTTCTCAAAGTTCTCAGCCTATCGAATTAGTGCATCATTCCATAGGCAGTTCGAAAACAGTTTCAAAATGCCGAGATTTAGATTTCATTATCTTCCCTTCTTCTTCCCCTACATTCAAACACCTTTTATTAATTTCCAAAACGCAACCATAGTTTATAATATACGGCCGTCTGTTGGTCATAAATTTGAATTGTAATCATAAATTTATGAAACCGTTTCTATGATGGTTAATTAGGTAGTGAAATTTTATCTTTAGAATGATTGGGTTTTGATATTTATTCCTATAAGTAAGTAAATACAGCATGTACTTATATTATATTCACATTCACTCAAAAGTTAACGATTGCTTTTTTATTCAAATCATATGGACTATTTTTATATTTTTGTGTCAAAACGCTTAACACATAATATCTTGAAAGCAAGAATCGGTTTAAATGTCAATACATTCGGAAATGAAATAAAATTATGTAAATATGACAGAATTATAAAACATGTCCGAAATTGAATTTTCTAGCGATTTTCAAAGAAAATGCTGAAATAAAAAATGATTTTTCACCACCAAATCGTCCTAAATGTTATGTAGAATTGCTATGGTTCTTATGGTACATTGCTTTCAGAAACCTCAAATGTTTCACTTGTGTTTTGAAATTCATACATTTCTGCAGCTCCCATTCATATCAATTCTATGTATGTAGAGAATACAATGCATTACTGTTAGACTTCAAAATGTTCTAACAATTTCAAATTCAATTAAGAATCTAAATGTTTTTCTGTGAATTAGGGTTCCTATGCAAGGGACTTTTGTTCAAGAACGCGATAGCTATTTCCATTTGCGTATTTTAGCTATTTTATGTAAAATTCATGTCTTAGAAGCTCTTTATCATATTTTTCTATTGAAATTCCGTGCAATTTTTTTTCACGATTATTTTTGATAGTTACAAGTCCAGTTATTCTTAAAGTTAGGAGTTAGTGGCGACATTTGAAAATTATTCTAGACCAGATATTGTAGTAAACACCGAAACTGCAGAGTTGTAACGTTTAAAAAGAGTTTGCGCCATTACCGCAATTTGAACAATTCTGCATGAAAACCGAAAATGTTGAGAATGTTTACTATTTCTCTAGTGTATTTGCATTAATGAAAAACATATTACAAATTGAAACCTATTGAGTAGAAACATCGACCAAAATATACATTGATTTTTGACATAAAAAATATTTCATCATCTAAAATCTAAATTGATTTTTGGCATATTTTTTTGAAAATTGTTTTTTTGTATTCTTAGTACTCATCTAAAACGTTAGAAATTTATTGTAGTTTTTGTTATCAAGTTTCCTTGAAATTGTGCACAATTATGTAGGATTCTGTGGACTTAACCACGTTAAGAAATGTTGTAATAAAGTCTATTTGAATGTATATTCAGTTGGATCTATTTACATCACCCATTCCTTAGCGCCAACTTTGCCTCGTTTCCAGACGTTGTATATCAAAGATAAATTGTTACCTGTGTAACTAACAAAATAAAATATTTTCACATCCTTCACTTCCTGAACCAATAAAACAGAATTTCATTGAGATTATTTTCTGGATTATCTGCCGTTCTGTCGGCAATAAATCATAAACTGCAGACAGTTTTATAGCTTCTTACCGGGATACGTTTAGACTGATTTTATTAGATATAAAATACTCCACCTTTACCTGTATGCTCGCTTCAAGTTATACCAATATATGCATTCTCTACATTTCAACGTTATTATAAGAGGATTGTGAACATTACCGTAATCGCCGCATGCGTCCTCTCGAATTTCATCTTTTTCGCGTTTCATTTATAACCGAGTCCTATAAAAGTGGCATTTTTACTATCCTCCCATGATATTAAACAAGTTTTCGAGAATTAGAATTGAGTTCTCGGATTGAATGACTCGTTCTTGATACCGAGTAAGGTTGTCCTAACGGCCGATATTGTTGGATATTATTTTTGATAAAGCCATCTTTTGGAAAAAGAGATGTGTTAATTATTGTCTTAAGAATCGAAACGAGCTAGCAGAATGTTTGGAATTACAACGGCTTGATCAGCGAGTCTTGGCATTCTGGTTATGTGATACGTCGATTATAAGAGAAATTGAAGTGGAAATTTGTTTTGATGCAGAAATTTAAATGTTACAGCTAACATTACCAGAAGTTTTGTTTTGAACGACGCCGTCCCATTTTTAGTTTGTGTGTCCTGTTGTCCCCGAAGATAACATGCTGCAAAAATGTCCCGTTTCTTAAACGATTGAATGAAAATTTTATGAACTGGACTACTTCTCGAGCATTGACATTTTTACTGTCTGCTATAACTATATGGAACAATTTTTTGATGAAATACTTGACAATCAAGAAAAGTATCATTTTGAAGAGGGAACGAAATGTAAACAAGAGAATACCATACCTCCACACTCAATAGTTACTCTAAATGTGGTTAGAAATTAGGTTAGATCGTTAACAGATATTTAAAAAATTTTCTACGTGATTCTAATTGGGATAAAGTAACTTACTATTTTTTAGTTCCGATTTATCTCTGGTTTTCAAGTTCGTCATAAAATAAGAATTGTATGGTTATGCACTTTTTGTTAATTACAAACACTCAATAGTTGCTCTAAATGTGGTTAGAAATTGAAATTAGGTTAGATCGTTAACAGATATTTAAAAAGTTTTCTACGTGATTCTAATTGGGATAAAGTTACTTACTGTTTTTCAGTTCCTATTGTTTTTTTGGGTTTTTAAGTTCGTCATAAAATAAGAATTCTATGGTTATGCACTTTTTGTTAATTAAAAACACTCAATAGTTGCCCTGAATGTGGTTAGAAATTGAAATTAGGTTAGATCGTTAACAGATATTTAAAAACTTTTCTACGTGATTCTAATTCAGATAAAGTTAAGCACTATTTTTTAGTTCCGATTGTTTTTCTCTGGTTTTCAAGTTCGTCATAAAATAAGTATTGTATGGTTATGCACTTTTTGTTAATTACAAAATTGTAGTGATTATCATGTACAGTTGACTTAATTAGAATTATAAAATTTAATAATTTGAGATTTATTTCTCTTTGTTTCATAGAACAATATGAAATTCACAGACGCTACAACAGTTAGTGCTTCAAACCTAAAAAACGTGTGAATGTCCTTCTATCAATGCAGGTGTAACAACTCCCACAAACAAAGTTCCTAATGCATGGTCTTCTGCGTTTAACATGTCGTTAGTCGACATTTAAAATACGAGTTTTTGGTCGCGACCGAAAATACATAAAAATGATCAATAATTTTCCACTATAATTAGTACAACATTTAGATGGATTGCCGTACTTTATGGAGTATGTCTTGTTACCACCGATCTCCGACTAAATTATTAAATATTGAGAACATAACATTATTAATTTGCACAATTTTGTTTCAGGTGATATTTTGAGCGGCGTCTGCTACGTGGGAATATGGAACAAAGATGCACTTCGAATCTTCGTCCTAGCTCCCTTCTGCTTCTACCTTGCCTTTGGCTTCATCTTCATAACCGTGGGTTTCGTTTCGCTATTCAGAATCCGGACAGTGATGAAGCACGACGGAACGAAAACAGACAAACTGGAAAAGCTCATGATCAGAATTGGCATCTTCTCTGTGCTATACACGGTACCTGCCGTAATTATTATTGGGTGTCTGTTTTACGAACACTACTATTTTGAAGAGTGGATGCTCACCTGGACCAGAGATATGTGCAAGAAGCACACAAAATACGCCGTGCCTTGTCCTAGAGTGGAGAAACATAATTATAAGAGTCCGCAATTTGAGATTTTCATGATCAAATATTTAATGTATATGATCGTCGGTATAACGTCCAGTGTGTGGATTTGGTCAGGAAAGACAATGCATAGTTGGAAAGTGTTCTTCCACAGATTGCAAGGAAGGCATGCTGAAGCTTACGTTTGAAACTAGTATTGAAACAATGAGATTTTAAAAACATTGTCATAGCAATCATTAAAATATAAAGAAATGATTGAGGTGTTCTAGGAACCTGATAGACACAATGAAGAGAAAATATTTGAACCAGATAGGAATAGTGTCAGATACTTAAAAATACGCAATAATAAAAAAAAATTATTGCGAAGTCCGTTTTAGGGTAATTTAGCAGGATAGCCATCTGAAAAAATAATACAAACTGGAGGTTGAATAAAAAAATAATTTTATATTTGGCAAGATGATATTTTTAAGTCATTTATAAAATACTTAAAACACTTACTTGATATACATCAATTAAATTACTTTGCTTCAATTTACGCAGGTTATGTGTTCGTAAAATTGAAAATTCCTCAAATGTTTATTCATTACAATTTCCTGAATATGCTCTAAACCCTAACGAGTATATATTTTGTTATAGGTACACATATGAACAAGATACAAAAACTGTAATATTGTTTAACTGTTCAAATTGTTTTATTTGTTTATTGAGGTTCAATAAACTGATGAACTGTTTAAATTATTCGTTATAAATGCTTAAAAAATATTTGAAAAAATTTTTAATTTTCTAGTTTTACAAAATTAAAATATTTCACAAGCCCTCTTGCATTTGGAGTTATTTGAAATTGAAATAAAATAAACATAGTGACTACTGAATTGAAAGACGTGATTATCGTTCAGCTACATTTGATAATAATTACTATTATCCATTTATTAATGTAAAGAACATTACAATATTATTACAAAACCTCCTAAATTATTTTCTTGGCTATTCCTGTTTAATAATCTCTATGAACTTGTTATTTGTATACTTATATCCATGAAAATGTTTTCCGTTGGTACCAATTCAGTAAATTTTTATCTTCAGAAACTGTAAATTATATAGTAACTACTTACAATTAAAAGTAGTACTTACTATATACGCAACTACTTATATAGTAGGCTCAGTATAAATTATTTTATTTCATTATATCAACAGAATATAAACCGATTTCCATAATTAGTTATTGGATTTAGTACCAATTGTATGGTAAATGTGTTCAACAGAACTATTACCTGTTTTTATTTATCTTTTTACTTGTATATACTTATAAAATTTTCAAAAATGAAATCACATTTCATATTACATTTATGTTTTCCAACAAGTCATACTCCATTTGAAATTTTTAAATTTTGCTCAAAATCAAAATATAAATTATATAACAAAATTGGGAGTAAATAAAATCAAGATTGTACATTCTGACAGTTATACAGACTATGTTGCATATATTCTTTATGCTGCATATCTCGTGACACAAAATTAGTTTATTATTGTTGTAATTATTTGAATATATTGACTGCGCAAAAAATATTTTTATTCGTCTTTTTCAATTCGAGGTCACCTCATTCAATTATGCAAGGCCAAATTTTATTTTTGAATGAGATTATTTTTTTTCGATTACTTAACGTTTGAAGTTATTAATGTAAATTTATTTTATCTTAAACATTCAACTATCTACCAACAATTATGTAACTTATGACATTTTGTGTGTAACTAATATTATGTATTTTTGTAAATATAACTGTTAACTACTTCACTACTAATTTGTATAAATAATGCTCAAATAATTGTGCTGCTCCTCACTTTGTACAAAAACTATTGTCTATTTTTCCACTTTTCAATACCTGTAAAGAGTTTAGCTGCATTGGAACAAAACTTAATGTATGTATTCTATATTTTCGTTACCTTATTTCTTCAAACAAATTGTCTTTTCAAATAAAATACATGACATTTATTTATTATGATTTATTTTATTTTGCGCTAATGGAAAATATTGAAATAATTTTTTGCGACTTATTTGTTATCAGTAGTTTGTGGTAGAATTATATATATAATTGTACCACACACATATATATATATATATATATATATATATATATATATATATATATATATATATATATATATATATATATATATATATATATATATATATATATATATATATATATATTCTATCGAGGCTCTTCAGTGACTGTTTGAAAAACAGAAACATTTCCACCTCGTGGAACAAAGCGTCCATAATTTTGCTCTATAAGAAAGGGGATGCGGAGGACCTGAGGAACTACAGACCGATAAAGTTTACTTATTTAAGTTTAAGTAAATTTATAAGATAAGTTTACTACTCCCCTGTGGGGAGCCACAGCATATAAGATCTTAATGACGTTACCAACCGCTTATCGAGACAAGTGAACTCATATCAGCCAATAGAACAGGCAGGCTTCAGGAAGTCGTACAGTTCGATGGATCACGATGCAACAATTCCTCTATATATGGCATTTATTGACTATAAGAAGGCATTTGACCTGCTTAGAACTCTAGCTGCAACCACCTCATTACTGAGGATAGGAATACCATCTTGCTATACCGAGCTGAAACAGAATATATAGCACAGCAATCATCAAAATAGACGAATACTCAGAAAAATTGCCAATAATGAGAGGCGTCATACCGGGAGATCTGTTTTCCCCAAAACTGTTCTCAGCTGCTTTGGAGTGTATGTTCCAGAAGGTGGACTGGAGAGAGAAGGAATCAAGATAAATGGCTGCTACCTTAGCCACTTGAGGTTCGCTGACTATATAATCCTGTTCTCCCACGATGCTACTGATCTTCAAGAGCGCATTAATGAACCGAACATCGCGAGCAAGGAAATAGGTTTGGAAATAAACAAAGATGATGCTGAACCCCTTCTGCACCAGAGAGCAAATGGAGGTGGATTTATCCCCATTAGAAATAGCAGCGTCTTACACATATCTGGGACAGATTGTCACGGGAGACTGGGATATTACACCGGAGATCATTGAAAGAACCAGAACATCTTGGGGTACAGGTGGTCGACTTAAACACATATTCAAATCAGATGTGCCACTATCCTTGAAGAGCAAAGTGTTTGACCAATTTGTATTACCAGCGATGACCTACGCCAGCGAAACTTGGACCCTGAAATCTGCTCACATCCAGAAGCTTCGAACAACCCAGCGGACTATAGAAAGATACATGAGGGGCCTAACCATACGAGATAGAATTCGCTGCAGCTGGATAAAAGGTCAAACAAAGGTGAAGGATGTCGTGGAGTGTGTAAAAAGGTCAAAGTGAAAATGTGCAGGCCATCTAGCCCGAACAAAAGATGAGCGTTGGTCAGCTGTGGTTGGTGATTGGGAGCCCAGAGACAGAGTAAGACCAAGAAAGCGCCCTCGCGATCGATGGGATCAGGAGCTTGTGGAGTGGCTGGGCGTTGACTGGAAGAGAGGGACTGCCGATAGGGAATCTTGGCAAAGACAGGGGAGGTCTTCGATCTATGGACTGAGGTTGATCATGATGATGATATATATATATATATATATATATATATATATATATATATATATATATATATATATTATATTATATATAATCATTCATCAAGTATAGTGGCAGAGGAAAACTGCAGAAAGTGCTGGATTTAGGAAAATCCTGGTAATTCTACAGCAAACCAGCAAATGTTTTCGAGGTAAGTCGGTGAACTGTTTCGAAAATACAAGAGGACTATTTGTTGTATTTATACCAACTATATTAAGTCGTAACCATCTATTCTTTTTCACTTTCTCAAGAAATGAAATGAAGGATTTTCATAATTATGATAGGTGAGCATAGGAAATCCGCATGAGATATAGATTTGAGCAGCATTCCAAACATCAGTTTTTGTTAATTTTTGGCTGGCTAAATTGGACCCGTATTTTTACCACAAAGACAGAACGGTGAAATGAATCTTAACATGTGGAAGGATGCATCATATGCGATATGAATTATTGTGAATATTGGATAGATTGGTCCGTTACTTTGTGCGTTATATTTGTGCAATATCACATAGTATTAAAATAAAAATACACGAAAGTATATTTTTTTCAATAATAGGTACTAATAATAAGTGTGAAAATGTACTAATACTACGAAATGAAGTCGCAAAATAATAGATATAGCGATAAAAACAGAATATTCTTTTTGTTTTGTTGTGATTTTTCAGCAGCATACGCACATTGCTGAATTGGACAGCAAGCATGAGTTAGAATTGGACAAGTTAAACCTCATAAATGTTACTTCGTGGTTCACCTTATGTTTAACAAACATAATGTTTTATTATAAATAAACATTTATGTTTTATTTTCAATGTTTTCAGCAGTAGCAGGCTCATTTTAATGTTAAAAACTCTAATATAAATATAAATAAATTTTTAAATATATATATATATATATATATATATATATATATATATATATATATATATAACGCAAAAAAAATTTCCCTACTGCATGTAAATATTGCCGTAGAATAAGAAATAGAGAACCCATTATGTTAGGTTATGCAACCAAAGTTACAAGAAAATGTAAATTTCGTTTCTTCAAATAAAAACTAAGAAATCTCAAAAGAAAGTGATTTTTCTGAAATACTGTTGATATTATGGGTCATGAAGTTAGAATTAATCATTGAAATAAGGGTTTGAATAAATTTGTTTTAGATAATCTTCAGTTGGCCCTCTATGCCAATTTAGTTTAGTTTCACTTCAATCTGAAAAAGGCAATATTCAACTAAAACGATTTAGAAAGATTTTTTGAAGAATCGTGGTATGGGAACACAGATTTTCAGTAAATATTCAGAATAAAAAATATTTTTCCACATTTTAAGGTCAACGACATATATGTATTCACCACTAAATATGTTCTAGTTCTATGTTTAGAAGGTATTCCATGAAAAAAAATGCTAAATTATAATGATTGTTGAGTCTAGTGGACACTCACATAAGTCCATAAGACTCACAAAAGGATGTTTTCAGTAGTCCAAATACTTTTAGTTGAAGTACTTTACATAGTAGGTAGTTGAAACCCTCGTTGTGATCTATTATAACCTCAATTTTCTCAATTGAAGTTTACGTACATTTCAACATTTCAGTATTATAGTGTTGCTGTATGATATGTTGAATTAAGTTTTGAAGGAAATTTTCAGACTACGGAAAATGACTCGCAGCTATGTTACTCAAATACGTGGGTAATATTTTTTATTATCCAAATAGATTACTCCATAAATATATTTTCAAAATGGATAAGGCATATTTTCGAAGAATTGAAGAAACTGAGCAATTTCACTTCACTTTTAGATATACAAATAAGGATCTAAAAGTCGATAGACAATTCAATTTTACCAGGCAGATTTCGGAACCTGTCTCAGTTTTTCTAGGAAGACTGAATACTAACATTGAAAAAATCGTAATCAGAAAAAACAAAAAAAAAAGTTCAGAAAATATTCCTACTGAACTAAATATTAAACTCAGAATAAATGGTGAAGATGTTCTAGAAAATAAATTATGCGATGAAGTTTTTATTGAAGGGAACAGAATAAACTTAAGTTTACCTGGACAAATGTTTGATGTAGTTATCAATTCTCCATGGATTGAAACATTAGCACTTCCATCATCTATTTTGGCCACATATCCTGTATACCCAAGCAAATTTGAAGCATTTCATACAAATTTTAGTCAGTCTAAGTTCATTTGGTATACTTCAAAAGAAAAGAAAGATTGGATGGAAGTTTCCAAGAATCATATTTTTGAACCTCAAAATAATTTGGTGGAATCATACTTGAAACTGATATGTACACCTATAAATAATGATGTAGAAGGACCTTCAGTAGAAGTTGAGAGCAATGATAAAATTCAAGCAGGACCTGGAGTTTGTCCATTTGAGATGAGACATCAGTTTACTAGATATAGAAGCTGGAAAAATGTGTAAGTTATTTTAATGTTGCTGCAACACAAGATATAATACTTAATTTTTATAGATTTCGAATTGTGACCTATAATATTCTAGCAGATTTATATTGCGACTCTGATTTTTCAAGAGATAGTTTATATGCATATTGTCCACCTTATGCATTACAGTTGGATTATAGGAAACAACTTATATTAAAGGAATTAATGGGCAAGTTTTGTTAAAATACATTGTCTTAGTTTTCCTATATGTACTTAATGAATTATATTTTATTTATTAATTACTTCAAAGTAGCATGCAAATCATTAAGTTCCTTTCACATACTTTCAGGATATAATGCTGACATAATTTGCCTTCAAGAAGTAGATAGAAAAGTCTTCAAGCATGATCTCCAACCATTTTTATCATTTATTGGGTTACAAGGAGAATATGCCATAAAAGGAGGTGAAGTAGCAGAAGGAGTTGCTTGCTTTTTTCGTTCAAATAAATTTTCATTACTTAAAACTGATAGAATTGTTTTTTGTGAGCATATTGATAAAGACCCTCTCTTTTCTTATATTTGGAGTAAAGTTGTTGAGAATCCAAAACTTGTTACAAGAATATTAGAACTAAAAACTACTCTCCAAACAGTTTTACTTCAGTCTACTGATAATGAAAATGAACTCCTTTTTGTTGCCAACACGCATTTGTATTTTCATCCTGATGCAGATCATATCAGGCTTTTGCAAGCTGGTTTTGCTATAACCTTCATTCAAAATAGTTTGGAAACAATAAAAAAAGAGGTGGGTAAATGAAAAAGTTTTTGGAATATAATTATATCAGTTATTCAATTACAGTATCCTGAAAAGAGAATATCTCTAGTATTTTGTGGGGACTTCAACAGTATACCAGATTGTGGCATTTATAAATTATTCACAACAGGATCTGTTCCAGAGGATTTCATTGATTACAAAAGCAGTAAGTACTCTAATCTTCAGTTGCCTTAATATTAAATTGATTTTAGATTTATATTCAAATCCTGTATTTTCATTTACATATTAATATTCTCTTAGGGAGGTAGGTAAAATAATTTTTGCATCTAACATACTTCAGATATGAAAAAAATTTATATTGGTTTTCGAATGCCAAAATTATTCGGATTAGTAAGTGTATATCAGAGTTATCTTTATTTCAGATGCCGAAGAAGCTGTTAAAAATCTCAAACTTGAGCAAAATATACCTTTAGCTAGTGCATGTGGAACTCCTCAGTTCACCAATTTCACAAGTGGATTTGCGGATTGTTTGGACTATATTTTCTATCAGACAAATAACCTCAAAGTTACTCAAGTTGTACCACTGCCAAGTAATGAAGAATTAACACAAAACACTGCATTACCAAGTATTGTTTTTCCTTCAGATCATATAGCTTTGATATCTGATATACAATGGTTATAGTTCCCACAATTTTTTTTTAACAAAAATTGTATATATTTTAGAATTTTTTCTCAGGTAAATATTCATTTTGTATTATTTGATTATCCTTGAAAGAACATTTTTGAGAATAAGTTGAAAATCATGATTAATAACATCAATCAAATATGTCATTATAAAATATAGATGTAGATTTTCAATACATCAAACAAAATTAATTGTATTTTCATGTGTATCATTTCAAACTTCTTTTCTGTTTAGTGAACTTTATTCTTCCTCAAGACATCTTTACATAGAGATTGTCTCAATTAATTTCTGAAATTTTGACATGTAGTTAAAACTGAACTCAAATAAGATTTTACATTATGATTTACTGTAGGGAATAATAAGACCAAACTTTTCTTATTTTATTCTTATATTGAGTGGATTTACAACTTTTCCAGCCATAAGTAACACTTGTTGTTCTGAGTCTATCACAAAATATAGAAAAGGGCGATGGACTTCAAATCTTACAGGATCTGTGTAATAATGGTGGCTTCCTAAAAGAATGAAAGAAAATGTATGCTGACCCTAATTAATGTAAGGTATTTTTGAAGTAATCTTGTTTGACAATAAGATTAATTCTATAATAATCCTCAATTTCGAAAAATTACAATGAAATTACTTGAATTGCTCAACAATGAGTATAATTAGCAAAATTATTCTGTTGAGACAATGAAACGAAACTGGGAGTGTTAAACGTCTCGTGTCTCCGTTAAATAATTATTGCGAAAGTTAAAGTTTTTAAGACTGAATTAATCACATCACAATTCGATACAAATGGATGAATAGGTAATGAACTGGAAATATAGGTTTAGTTTTGGTTCAGAATTGTTTACTTTTCGAATTAGTTGCTATGAAAATATTGTCTAAGGGACAATGCTCTCTTGAGTAATTTTATTTTCCTAATAACTAATTTCAATTGATCATTGCGTCTACCTGACTTAACCTGTGCCAACTGTTTTTTTTTGCCGTTATTATTTCAAATTGCAAGTATCATAAACAACTTAAGGTCAACTGTTAGGTTAACCATCTGTCAAGTTAATATTGACACTGTAGTGTCAATTAGTGCTCTAACATCAGAAATTTTGCAAAATTGAGTTTCTAATTTGTTCGACATCAGTTGATGCTAATATTTAGAGAGTAAATTTTTATGTTTTTGAGAAATACCCCCAAATTATCTTATGTACATAAACCTCGACATTTATAGATTCTTACCATATCTATGACTTTTATGGAAGTTCATATAATTTTTTATAGTAACAGAAACTGCCTGTTCTATATTTGTAACGTAAATGTTCTCATCATCGGTCATTGGTGTAAAATCAGCTTGCCTTGGTTGAAAAATCTTTCTAATTCCCAACTGAAACGTTTTGTTGTGAATATTTATTTATTACATTTTTTTTAACTCACCTTTTGTAGGGTATTTGTAAGTGTAATTCTCCCTTTCAAATTGAAACTAGGTATAGTTGCTTTCACATGAGTCAGTTGAAGATTATTTATGATATATTTGAAAATATTTTGGTTTCGAATGTTACAAATTAACTCGTCCAAGCCGTTGTTTCTCGTTGGCAGAAGTAACAGTAAATAGTACTTGTCACTATCCAAAGGAAAAGCTAAGGCTAGTGCACCTAAATGTTGAATATGTAAAAATGGAAGCACTGTATCATAGGTCATGAAGTCAAGATTTGACTCTTTGTTTCCATCAACCAGAAAATATGGAGGCTCTTGTGGTAAATACGGTTTAGCTGGTCTAAAATGATGCGGCCGTTCATATTGGCGGTTCATTATATAATCATTAACCGATCTAGGATTTCTAATTTGCTGATAATTGTCATGTGTTAATGTAGCTCTTGTTAATTCGTTTAAATTTTTAGGAATGTTTGAAATCAAATTATTCTGATTATCGGTAATGTATATTGTGTTATTTATTTGAATTTCAATATCACAGATGTCCAATTCACTGTTTGCCAGTGTAGTTTGTCCAATATACTTCCTATTGAATTTTTCACCATATATCACGTCTTTCACACCATTATTGCAATTATGCGTTTGAAATATCTTCTGATATTGCCCTGTTTTTTCGCTATTTATATATTCTTTCTTAGTTTTTGTTTGCGGTATTGCAGAGAACAATTCTGCCATAAAATCTGTTCCATTCAATTTGTCATCAAAATAATTCGTTTCATGTCCAATGAAGCTGTAGCGTTTATCCGCATTTATTTTATTTCTTGAAGTTGTTTCATTCGAAAACGAATTATTTCCAGACTCGTAGATGTTTTTATCATCTTCACTGCTCAAATCGTCCATCTTGTCAGATTTCACTGATCGTATATTTCTTGATTGAATGGTTTCAACACTACTCAAATCATCATCAGAAGAATCTGCAAGCGAATAGTAAATTTTATCAAATAGGAATTTTTAATTTTCACAGATAATAAATAATTTTTTTTAATTAATACTGATTATGGATGTGGAAATAATTTAATATTGTAGTTAAAAACATATTTGTGTTTTTTGTATGGTTTATCAAATCGTTGTAAATAGAATTAAGATGTTTTATGTCTGTTCTTTCATTTACTGTGTTTTCCAAATTTTTACGAATGTGTATCATTTCTAACATTTCTCTAAATTTTTTGTCTTTTTCAGTTGCTAAAATTTTTGTATTGTTGTAGTCAAAATCTTGTTTTTCAGTTTTTTATGTTTATGTAAGGCTGTTATTTGAGTTTTTGCAATTTATGTGCTTCAATTCTTTCTTCAAAATTTTGCGACATTTGTCCTATATAGCATTTACTGCTATTATTACATGGCATATTATAATTAGTATGATTTTTTTCTGAGTTATTGATTCACTTTTTAATTTGGTATATGTTTTTTGATTTGATTTTGAGTATGAGCTATTATTAAATCATAAGGTTTTAATATTTTTGCAATGTTTGTACTTAATCTTGGAATATATGGTAGGGAAATGTAAATTGTAAATTCTATTTACAACGATTTGATAAACCTTACAAATAAAACTCGTAAAATGAATACACAATTCAATACAATCACTAAACATCATACCTCAAAACTCATTCTTTCCAGATTTACCTTCAATTTCACACGCATAAACCAATTAATATACATATTCTAGATAAGTATAAAACTTGACTATATGTTTATATATATATATATATATATATATATATATATATATATATATATATATATATATATATATATATATATATATATATATATATATAATATCACACTTATAAGAATCACCCGGCTTACAATGAGTTTTTCAGAGGTTTCCTCATGGTTAAGAACACTAAAATTACCGAAGCGCATGCTAAACCAGAAATATTCCTCTGATACTAAAAACCAATATGTGAAAATACAAAAAAACTAATTTTATTTTTTTAAAAAATAAGTTTGACATTTCGATATCTATAGTATCATAAAATTCAATTATTCATTAGTTTTGACAAAGTTGTGATATACAACAAAACGTCAAGGAACATAAAGTTTTTCACATTAAAATAAGCCTGTTATTGCTACAAACATTGAAATATATTTATTCTATTTTTATACTTTTTTTTTGCTTAGGTATATGTTTGAATAAAAAATCAAAACACCTGCAGTGTATAGCAAATTTTCATTGAATATGTTGATAGAATTGTACCAATTTAGCTCAATATGAACATCCTGTTACATGGGAATAGTAAATTCAATTTAATAGATTAAGATTTCACTGTATACCTAAGCAGTTTTCAGCATGCTACCATCACCATCAAGAAAATATCATACAAAATTATTCTGATTTTAGTTCAAGAAATGTCAGGATTCACAAAATAAGAAAATTTCTAGGATGTCATTTTGTTTGGTTATATAAATCTAAAATGGATTTTTTAATGATTGAAGTAAGCATGCAAAATAAAGTAATTCATTAGAAGCTAAATATCCCTCTGCATCCAAGCTCAACCTTTGATTGAACAACCAATATAAGAATACTTCTAGTACTGTAGTACTGATCAATATTCAGCATGAAAAACTAGCAAGTATATGTTCTTAATCTTACCAGTTGAAGTCCTAACATTTACGCTGATGTTTGTAGCTTTACCACTTGGTCTGGTTACAAAAAAAGTTTGATTATTCACGACAAGTGCAATATTATTTGTATTTTCAATAGTGAATGCCTCTACAGTACCTGCTTCCGTTGAAGAAGGTTGAGTTACGATTTCTTCAGTAGACGCTTCAATTTCTGTAGAACCTACAAAAACGTCAGTTGTTGGAATATCAGAAGTTTCTGGTTCATTTGTTATTGGTGTTGTAATACTTTCTGAAACATTGTTAGTGCTTTGTTGGACTTGGCTTGTACTTTTTTCGTAATTGTCTGTTGTGCTTGTAACAGGATCAGTGAATTGCTGGACTGAGAGGGTCGTTTCGTAAGTTGTTGGTATTGAAGTAGTTATTGGCTTTGTAATATACTCTGAATTGTTATTTGTAGTTTGCTGAAATTGATTAGTAATTGTGGCAAAATTTTCTGTTGTACTTATAAAAATATTTTCCAAATCAGCATTCGTGGTTTGTTGAGGCGATAGTGTTGCCAATTCTGTAAAAGTAAGGAGTGTAGTTGAACCTGGTGCCTTATTTATCGTTGGGATTGTGTCAATTTCTTGCATATCGGTAATTTGTTGGAATGCAGTAGAACTAGTTACTTCGAAATTTTCAGTTGTACTTGTAACAATGTTCTCTAAATCAGAATATGTGGTTTGTTGAAGTGTGGTGAAAATGTCTGATAAAGTCGATGTAATAACATTTTCCCTGTTAGAGCTTGTAGTTGAAGTTGTAGTTGTTATAAGATTATCTGATTGAGGCAGGGATGAAGTTGTGTGTGGAAATTTTGATGTGGAAATCTTTTCTGAATTTGCATTTGTACTTGACTGGGCAAATATAATTTTTTCAGTTGTAACGCTTGGTTTAACTTCTTCAGTTGTTGATGTAGGTAGTTCCGTTGAAAGAGATGTAGTTTCTCCTTGTGAAGTGGTTGGTATTGTTGTCTGCAACTCACTTGTAGTCGTTTTAATTGGTGTGGTCGTCTCTTTATTTCCTTCAACATTCGAAGTAGTTTCTTCACCACTAACTTTCGTTGAAGTAGTAGATTCAATTGTATTGCTTGTCCCTATTGTTGTTTCCTCTCTTCCCGCCATAGTTGTCATTTCGGTTGTCATATGGGTTTCTGGATATAAAGCGGTGTTGAAAGAGTTAATATCGTATCCATAAAATCTCAGGAGGTCGATATATTTTGGTTTTATGGAAACATTTTCCGAGTTTAGTGTAATTCCGGCTAAGAAACCTTCTCTAGGTATGAAGTAACTCTGAAAACATTATTTCATGTTTAATCAAAATACAACATGTATCATAAATAATAGATTGATTTGAATGTCTTTCGAAAATATCATTTCAAATAATTCCCTAATATTTGAAGTGAAAAGTTAGTCGGGGTTCAGGATATGCAAATGGACTGATATATTCTCGGTTATTCGTATCAATAAACTCCTTCAAAAATTGCATAGATGCCGCTCTTTTTAATGTCAGATAGTGTAATCACAAATGCTCATTTACTCAGTTATTGTGTCTTCCATGAAAACATTCAAGTCATACTCATAGACGTAAATTTTTGAGCTGCTTTATTAAATGTAATTTGTTGAATTATAATTTCATATTTAATATTACTTGATTCCACATGTTCAATGTTTTTACACTTCCTTAGGAGGTATTCTCAATTGAGTCATATGATGTTTATCACTATAATACTTTTATTAATATTGATAATAATAAAATTCAACTGTTCGGTCACATCATGTCATATCGTCAAGCCCATTCCAGACGAACAAAATTACGTATTTCTCTGTATAAAGAGCACAGAAAGTGGAGGGAGGTCATGAAACCTATATAATAAATTATACTTGCGCTGAAATGACATATCGTGATGACAAACTGATAAACAACTTGAGACAACGTGATGACAAAAAGGCAACTTTACGGTATTAACTTTATATTACATCCAAACTTGATTCACTGTCAATATTTCATATATTATTGTATTATATTAAAATATAGGTACAGATTCAACTGATGATCAACGCTATGGATTTATGGTTTTTTTCAGAGTTACATTTACATTCTACTAAAACAAATATTTCGTATTCGCTGATTGTAAACAAGTTATCGAAAATATAATATCAAACATTAAAAAAATATAACATCAGGGGTTAATGTTCACAATTTTGTGAAAATGAGAAGTTTTCATTTCTGATGTCCAGTTTTAGGTCTGACATAATTTGCTTCTTATTTGATTGTTTTCATATACTTCAAATATACATTTGAGATTTCATAAACTTTTCAAATATACTTAGGATTCATGAAATTATATGGTTTACTTGAATTTCACTTCATAAGTTTTCCGAAAAACTAGAAAATTGTTCATTATATGTTTTTGGAATATCAGCACATTTTTCAGATAGTCTATACGAAAGTTACAAAAAAGAACATGGATGAAGTTGAACATACGTTGCATTCGTTAGTCAAACTGATCAGTACACTCATTATTAATTTAATTAATACACCATCCTCCGTCAATACAGCGAATTCCGGAGTATATTTTCATCAAACGGAATAATTAATGAGTTATCAGCTCGTTGACTTTTAATTTGATCTGAAAAAGTTCATTCTTAAGATATTCCATTTGTTTACGGACGAGTTCAACGTATTCTGCAGGTTCATTTCATTTTCTTTGTTTGTGAGCAATGTTGTTGGTTTGAGATACATTTTTCTGAAAGTGTAATGCTCTACCTAAATATTATTAATGTTTACTACTTAATTTCAAACGATATGTGTTTCATGATATGTAGATGTGTGTCAATCTAAACGTCAGATATAGAATAATATATGAATAGATAGAAAACATAGAGCACGAAATTTTAGTTTAATTAAGTTTATTAGGACATAGAGTTAGAAAAATTTTGAACGAATGGGCAAGTGTCCTCCTCTTACAGAATATGTCTCTAATTGTTATAACTTGTTCAAAACACTATAGGTAAGTTATTGACGATTTATTTTATTTCCTTTAAGTTCTATTTAACCTCAAGGACATGTTACGTATCATATGAAGGACGTATATTGTCATATTGGTATTGTTAACTTACTTTCAAGTGCCGATGGATATCTCTAAGTCCTACTCGGATCGTGTGTCCATCATAAGGTAATTGTAAGGTTTTTCTAATTTCATAGAGAGCTTCTCCCTGTAAACCCTCTCCAAGAGCTATTAGAATTACAGCAGCTCCGTAAGGCGAAAATGCAATATTGTTATCGTTGTCTTTGTTGTGTACCTGTAAGAGACTAGAGATAGCGTAAAACATATTCACTGTATAAGAGCATTTTAAATTAGATCATTTTCGATTAGTTTATCTCAAAATTGATTTCTGCTAAAAATGAATTTCTTACCAAAAGACATCAAAGTTCAGTCATAATTCTACAAAGAACCTACTGGTTACGGAATTGAGATATATTAACGGGTCAACCACAAACGTGATATTCAAATATAATATTAAAAGTACTAGAAATCGAAATGTTAACACCCAAGATAAGCTTTTGTTATCAGTGAAGGGATAAAGTCTTATTTTATAACGAACAAAATCATGTCAGTGTTTTAACACCCCTCATTCTGCGAAATTTGTATTCATAATTGAAATATTTATATAAGAGATTTCGATGCTTTAGTTATCATTAGTAACACTTCGGAGTAGACCATTTATTAAACATGACTAAAATGATCACACATTAATGGAAGGTATTAAACCCATCAATAAATTACACCTCTAAGGGATAGGAGTAGGAAGTAAACCACCTATACATTATTTCGATGAGAAATATCTCCGTAGGTTAATTATTTATTACAATTTTAAATCTATCAATTACAAAATACAATTGCTGCTTGGGATTTGAGCAGCATTTGATTATTGTAGATAATTGAGACAAGAACACTCACAAAACATAACGAAAATCTTCTACGAAGATCTGAGCGAAACATGTAAGAATTTATAGGCCGAAACTACTCCGAATAACGACATCATATCGTATAAAAACAAAGGCAACGTTAGAAGTATTCTGCTGGATTCAAATATATAGGATTTATAAAATTCCATCAATTAAATTTGGTTGGATTTATAAACCTACCAATGTTAATCTGGTAGGTTTATCAAGACGATCTAGTGGGAAGGCAACCTGGTAAGGTCAAGACTCAAAAGGCGACCGAGGCTCAAATGGGAGACAACATACAAAAAGTACGGGATTCAACAACTCGACAAATATAGAGACAGGTCATTTTGGCCTCTAAAACCCACGAAGTGCTGAAAGCTACTATATGTTTAGTGGTTTCGTCGATTTTCGAAATCTAAAAATGATTGAATCACCTTACAATGTTCAGAAGAAACACATTTTTTAACGAACATTTTTATCATTAACGGAGAAATGAAAACAACCAGTAAATTGAATCATTATGTGGTAAGTTAACTACAATTTATTCTCGCTCGATAACATTTGTCCCAATGTTTAATGAAAACCTTTATTTACTTGCGTTGTGCAAGTCGTATCGTTTTGGAAATCTTTCTTGTTGAGTTATATTAGGAACTCTCAATAACATGCACATACCTACATCTAATATCGATGGAAGGCAGGTTGCTTATTTTATCAGTTTTTTTTTCGAAACAGTGGTATAATACAATAACTTACCAAATGAAATCTCTTTCAAATTTCGCCAGCAAAATCAAGAGACTTTATGGTGAAAAATATTAATTTACTTTTTTGTTTTATTAATTTCTTTTTTTAACGGATTATTTATATGTATATTATTCATGTGGTTTTCAATGTTATGCAATTAAAAGTGTTTGTTGGTCGGTAATATTTATTTGTCCGACAGATATCAAGACAGGTATTTTAACAATATGTTCATTATTTCGTCGATAATTCCAATCATACGAAATACCAGTTTCTATTTTAAGACCATACCAAAAAATTTTTTCACATTTTAATGGTCAACATAGTCTCCTAACAGTTACTTTAATAATTTACAACATTCAACAACAATTTAACTCAAGATGTGCCAAAAATTTTTGAGAAATTTCATTTCCTTGAAGCCGTTGCTTTAGGGGAATAAAAATGTAATTTTTACATCCCTTAAAAAAGAATCTGTACAATCACTTTCATGTGAAATATCGGATACGTACTTGAAGTGAAATCATTAAAAGCAGTATTTTCAACTAATGACATGCTAATACTTCATTAATTTCTGATATTGAATGATGGCAAAACACGAGAGATGTGCATTAACCTACCTACGTTTTGATTAATGATTTGGACCTTCCACAATAGACAATTTTCCATATCCGTTCCACCACTCATCAGCAACGGATAGTGATAGCATGTCGGGCAAATGATAGTTCCAAAAATGAATATACACAATTTAACAAGGTAAACAGTACTCGAATAGTAAACAATGATTGTGTAATTGCTGTAATTTTCTTAGGAAGTTATATTCACTGAATTATGAAATGAGAAATGCGAAAGATAATGAATTAATAGTGTGAAAATGATTCATTTGATAAACTGAGAATGATTATTCAATGGATGCAATTAGCAATTTGTAATAAAATTAAGTAGGTCATCTTTCCTATTCGTTTGGCAGTCGGCGTTTAGTAAAACGGCAAGTTCTTTGATTGTCAACTCTATCTCAGGGAACGAATGGAATATTAACATCCAGTAAATCTTAGCAATACAAACTACGATATTACCAACAATTTTTTTATTTAAATCTCGAATTTCTAAGAAAAAGTTGGCTGTTTTGTGTTACTTTCCAATTGAAATTTTAACAAGTTAGTAGGTATACCTACCAATTCATATAATAAGTTACTCAATATGAGTTGAAATAGCCAAAACAATTGTTGAATCAACTTTTTGATGCAATTCTTATAAATAATATGTAGAATTAATAACTGAAGCTAAATGAAAATTATGAAGCAGGAATTTGATAAATCATTTGTGAAAACGGAAACACACTTAAATTTTGTTTGTTTTACATCACATATTCAATTTTGATGAACATAGTCATAACCCACAAAATTTGTACCTTCATGATTATTGAGTCCTATTTTATTAAAAAAAAAAAACGGATAATTACAGTTTTCAATCCTTTGCAAGAAAATAACGCGAACGGATGAAGAAGTAATTAAACAAAAGTTTTTTTTTTGAATAATATACATCAGAAACACAATAAATTTATAAAAATATAGGTGCATTATGCAGACTGCTATTCGCATGACACAGAAAAAACATAACATAGTTAGTCTATGGTTAAATTATAGATGAATTATTGTCTACATTAGGCGCTAATGATTATTTTGTCTTTGATCTTATTGAATATCAATAAAAAAACAAATAAAACTGTGAAATTGTTTTTATTTGTATAGGTTTTCATAAAATACTCGTAGTTCGTAAAGGAAGGGTGATATGGAAGTATAGTCTTTGTCAAAAATCACTAATAAAATTAAATGCATAACGGTCGAATTTTGTCATCTGGGTGACCCCTAACATATAGAAAAATTAATTGCAAATTTGGATTACCTAGTTCGGAAAATTCGGTTATTTAAATTAGTGAAATAATTTTATATGAGTAAAATTTGTGTTATGCTTTTAGGCATTTCACATTACTTTTGTATGTTGAGATTTCAAATCTTTTCGAGTAAATATGCAAAAATCTACATCTACAAAAATTACTTCAAAAAGATGAAAATTATAAGAGGCAATTTTCACATTTCAATTCGAAGAGTTTTACAGCTATAAATAAATTCTCGTGTTTTCAGTTTGAATAGTATATTTTGTATTAATTCAAAAACAGATTCGATTACGACTACAAATACAAATTGGAAACCCAAATAAACAAACCTTTTTGATTTGAAATAAAGTATGAAAATACAAAGAAATCTTGAAATATTGAATGTTAATAGTACATAAGTTACATGTCCTATGTATTAAAGTAAATTTTAGTTATTGACAAACACAAATCTGTTAGTGAAGGTCTATATTGAGATTTTATAAATTTCATAGGCACTTTCACAAAGTCAGATTGATTGATTTAACCCTCATTTTCAACCCAAGATTCGTTAATTCAGATTAACCCTAGCCAGGAGTTTAAAAAAATTGAAATACACTTTGTGTTCTAATCGTAGAAGAATATAATAATGCTATTCGGTAATCAGATTTTATGTTTCTGTTGCATGATATTCATTCCCGCTTTTAAAATCTTTGAAATGCGTGAAAATCTTCTTCACTTGCTCGTTCATCTGCTTCATATTCTTGAAAATTAATAACAGCAATTCTTTTTTCATTCGTAAACGAATAAATATTTAATTCATTTATAAGTATTTGTTTTATAATATTCTTATTCACAATATTATGTGAATAAGATATATAAAGCGAATTTAAGTGTTACTCCTTCCAAGTTACTAATGGATGTAAGCCACAAAAACTTACCATCAATAAATTCAATCCTAAATTATTTATTACGTCCACCATCAACTCTGAATCACTATATTTTCCATGATGATGATCGTACCTTCTGTTATACAAATCATCATGCCAAAGCTCATGACTACACACTAATAACAATCGATTCGACAATGTCAAAATTTCCACACATACACAAAGCCTCAGAAAAATTCGCATGTTGATAAATCAGGGGTGCGACACGGCACTGATTTCTCGTTTTTCTTCTCGAAACCAAAAAATTAACGCTCTTCTATTGTTTTCGTTTCTACGTACTGGGACGCACTATACCATGGCGACTTAGACCATCAAGAGTACCATTTATACCATGATTAAAGACCAGAAGACGAATTAAATTGCTGGGCGCACGGACAGGTGGGACGATTATTATGGCGATTTCCTCTCGAATTCACGAGTATTTGTTAAATTTGTTGTTGGTAGCCTGTGTTCTAGCAGTGGAAGGTCTATAATTGGTATGAAATTCCAGGATTGTATTGAATCAATCAAATGGAAAGTGATGAATAAAAATGTAACATATGTAGCAGTTACATTAATTATTTTTTTAAGTACATGACCTTCGAAAAAAACTGTAACGGTTCATCCTGCTTCATCTATTTTTTCGAATTGCAAATGCAAGTAGGTGATATTGGTGAAACTTGTTCGAATTGCTAGTTGTATTACGAAATGAAGGTTATATTATGAAGGTGAATACATTCGGCAATATGTTCCATGAATAAATATTGAACATATTGAAAAATTTGGAGTTTATGAAATATGACATGTTCTACAAAAATGAAATGAAATGTTGTGGAAAATTTCCCTTTAAAAATACATATTTCATAAAAAAGGGGACATTAACGTCATGTCAATATATATTAATTGACTGGAGGTAGCAAAAGTGTAGACAAACTCAAGCAATCATATAATCAAAGCTATAAGCGATTTAAAAAATGGGAATCATATTAGAAAAATAAATTGACAAATGTTTTACTACATGAAAATGAATACGCGAACAGAACCGGACTAATAAAGCTCCATAAAATTATGGAAGAGACTCAGTAGCTGAACGGTATATTGACCCTGTACACTTTCAATTTAATGGTACTGGTGGGTTCGATTCCCACCGTGTTCTTCGGCCGTTTGGAATTTGTAGAATTCCGATTTAATAATCACAAAGCTACTATGACAAACAAGGCGGAGTCCACACCGGTAGAGCCTGTATGCGAAACCCATGAAGCCCCCCTTTTTCTTAAAAAATGTTCATGTTTCATCGTTTTTTTATTACTTGTTAATTTTGACCAAAATAAATGTTCTCCAGTTCCATACACTTAGATAATATTTTTCTATCCAGTTCGCTTCCGCTTGCCAATTACTATGAAAAATAAAACGCGAATTGAATTTGTATACACATCATTTATGATGTTATAAAGGGTGTTTTTTTTAGAGGTATAGAACTTTAAATTGCAATAAAATAACGATGGTAATTGCAATAAATCATTCGATTGATAGAATTTTTTTTTATTCGAAAGATAATCTTATGGCATTACATTTTAAATGTGATTTCTGGCATTTCTGGCTCGGATATTCCAATCTGACGTCCAATTTTCTTTTTCCAACATTTGTGGCCGTATATCGGCAATAACCCGGCGAATATTGTCTTCCATATAGTCAAGCGTTTGTGGCTTATCTTCATAGACCAATGACTTTACATTTACATAGCCCCACAGAAAGTAGTCTAGCGGTGTTAAATCACAAAATATTGGAGGCCAATTCACAGATCCAAAACGTGAAATTAGGCGGTCACCAAACGTGTCTTTCAATAAATCGATTGTGGCACGAGCTGTGTGACATGTTGCGCCGTGTTGTTGAAACCACAGCTCCTGGACATCATGGTTGTTCAATTCAGGAATGAAAAAGTTAGTAATCATGGCTCTATACCGATCACCATTGACTGTAACGTTCTGGCCATCATCGTTTTTGAAGAAGTACGGACCAATGATTCCACCAGCCCATAAGCGCACCAAACAGTCAGTTTTTCTGACACATACACTTGAGGATTATCTTCACTCCAAATGCGGCAGTTTTGTTTGTTGACGTAGCCATTCAACCAGAAGTGCGCTTCATCGCTATACAAAATTCGCTTATGAAAATTGGGAACAACGGCAATTTAATTAATTTAAATTCACGCCTGAACAAAGCGTTGTTTAGGCGCGAGTCTGTTCATGATGAATTGCCAAACCAAACTGAGAATAAATCATTTCTCAGTTGTCAAATCGGTCGCCATCTTCAACAGTAATGCCAACTTAAAGTTCTATACCTCTAAAAAAAACACCCGTTATATAATTGAATACTTACATATTAATAATGAAATAGCTGACTTTTTTTCTAATAATACAGAGTTAACCATTACATATGCTTTGTATAAAAAAGCTTGAATTGTTTAAAAAACAACAAAAGTATGAAATTTGAAAACAAAAAATTAAAATGAACACACTTGGCTTAAGTTTCACTAAATATATTAAAAACTCTACACATGTTTCGGGTGTTTAGGTTAACCCAATATCAAGAGTATACGATATTACAGTAATATTTTAGTATATTTTATATGCATATTTTATTACAATGAAACTTAAGCCAATTGTGTTAATTTTAATTTATTGTTTTCTGTTTTATCTTTCGAAGAATATTACTGTATTTCAGTAATATTGTATACTCTTGATAATGGTTTAACAACCCGAAACATATGTAGAGTTTTTAATATATTAAGTGAAACCTAAGCCAAGGATGTTCATTTTAATTTATTGTTTTTAACATAATGTTTCATTAAGAGATAAGCGAAACCTCCGTGTCATTTATATAATTTGAAATACTAAAAACACTCAAATTATATTATTTCCACTCTTCCTGCTTTTATATTTACGAAATCCTTAATAGCTTCGTCTATGTTTATATAGTCTAATATGACGTCCTCTGTGGATACTGTTGCTAAGATTGTTAATCTTTTCTTGCACATTTTGAAGCGCAGGTAATTTTTTATTTAGAAAAGGACCTGTCCGCGCTCGCTACTGTAACTGGCAGTTAACAAAATTCGTAATTTTATGGTGATGATGGGCCATACGGTTGTCAGATTGTTAAAGTATATAGATTCTAGAATTTTCACATCATTATTCAATTTCTTGAAGAAAGACTAACTTGACATAATTATTCTCATAAATCATCGGCGTTAATATCCAATGAAACAGTTGCTGAAAGTATTTCCTGCAAACGATGACAGCTAATTCTTAATTGACTTTGGTATTTCTCATCACTTAGTGTGAATGAAAAACTGAACTAGTCATTTTGATTATTCACTAAATAAAATTTTTGATCCTACGAGGGATAAAGTTTTGTCCAATATATAAAAAAATACATTGATTTTGAAAGAGGTTTATAAATAATCGAAATCCATAAATATCGAAAAACAATCGAAATTAACCCAATCATTGACGAGTTATTAGGTATTCAAACTAGAAAAAGTAAAACTCCAACTAGTCCGATTAATAAATAAAATCAATAGACATTTTCATCTTAACAAAGTTACGTCAGTCTTAAATTTAGATATCGAGAAGGATTTTGCTACAATCTGACACAAGGCAATAATTTCAGGTAAAAACACATAATACCCTTTCAGCCATAATGAAGGAGGCCCTCATGGAGCAATAATCTCAGCAATCTTATTGACACAAAGACAACCAAATCACATAAGAATGTTAACTAACCAAATCAAAACACCGTTTGCGTGTGAGTACTACTACACTTGTAGTACATTTGAAATAAGTATATAAGAAAAAAATCCTATCGGTATAAAATAACTGGCTTGGGCTTAGAAATCCTTCAATAAGTTGTAAATATGACCTCTGAGTATAGACGTAGAACAGCTGAACACCAAGCATAAATTCTACTACATTGTAAGAAAAAGAACCGGAAAAAATTTCAGTTGAGACAGTTTAAATTGAGATAATGAACATAACCTCTAAAAGTTATTTTATAATAAAAATATGGCAGAGATGTCGAGCCAAAATTGTATATACCCTGCATAGTTTAATAAACTAATTATCGTTTAACAATATTTCAATTCGAAAAATTTCGATAATGGTTATATCTGATCTTCAGATGCTACCTCATTGTAAAAAGGAAATTATTTAGCATTTATTTCACTCCTATCTGAGATATGTATGTACTGCACTTCTTACATCATATTGAAATGCTTGCCTGTAATTATGGATTAGATTTAATTACAATATTTGTGTGAAATTTCAACCATTACTCTGCGTTGTCAACAGGAACAAGAACGCTAATTGCTCTAGAGACTTGCTTCTTATTCCCAATAGGTGCAAGCAATAATACTTATGCAAATGTTTATATTAATTCCTTCATATTCAAAGTCAATATACACTATGATTTAAGGTAAATTTTCTGTCTAAATTCACCACAATTTTTGATAAAGTCTCTTGATTCCAGAAAACTTTAAAGAACAAAAGTTATGAAATTTAATATTAGACATGGTTATATTAATTTTTTTTAATTTAATTGCCATTATAGACATATGGCAAATGGGCTCCCCCATAAAAATTATTTTGGTTGCTAGAAGATTGAATTGAAATGATGAAACAAAATAGAATATGGAATCTGTCTTCACATTGATTCTTTCAAGAACTTCGTTTACTCCCCCTCATCCCCACTGCATAGATCGGAAGTTAATACAACAAAAGTTAGGGATGAAAACTAAGTAGTCTTAAAAAAAATTATTTTCATAAACAAGAGAATTTTAATGTCATTGTTACTACATTTCTGTACAGATATTATTGATACATTTGCACAATGAAATAAAATTAAGTTAAGTGTAATTTTGTGCAATCACAAGGTTTTTCTTGTAGTGAATCAAGAGTGGATCAAAAATTCTGGCAAGGACAACTTTGTCAAACGACGTGGGTATAATTTGTCATATTTTTTTCATAGCCTAATACGGTATATCCAGTAAAAAATACTTGGCTTCGTTAAACAAAAATTATATTATATTACTTGCTTTACAATTGTTTTGAGATATTAGACCATTTTCAAAAGCTAAACTATTTTCAGTACTCCAAACAGCTTTCAGTTGGGGTAACACCCCGAAACAATTGTCTAGCAATTAATTCAATATAATTTTTGGAAACCAAATCAAGGTGTTTTTTTATCAATATATTTTCAAAATATTCAGTGTTTCACCAAGAGATCAGCAAATTTTTCTAAATGAATTCAAGTCGAAGCCGATGATTTGACAATTTTATTTATACCGGATTTCATCAGCAGTTGATTGTTACTTTGAAAGAAGAAAGCTGCCATGGTTTCTAATGCTCCCAATTGTTCGATACTTAGGTATAGGTTTCCTAAATGTACTAGACCTTTTTGTGCAGAATCCAACGATGCAGCTTTTAACCTTTTTTTCCAGCACAATCTGCTAGTCGCATCGCCACCAGTCAGTGAACTGCTGGAAAAATATGACAAAGGTTTTCGCCAAGAGAGTGAAACTTCATCCTGAAATGTATTTCTTTTCGTAATAACTGTAGATCCATACCCCTCAACTACCTAGACGTCGTTTTCTTTTGCAGAAATGAAATATGTGATAAAATATCTTCGAATCGGCTTCTAAATGGTACGAATTGAAATCAATTACTTCGATACATGAAAAGCTTTGTGAATGAATCAGTTTATTGGATCATCAAATCCTCTACATATATAGAGAAACTGAACGGGCTGTAACTTATTTTCAGCATTTGAAAATAAATGTCTGCTATTTGTTGGAATTTCTGTGTGATGATTTGAAATCACAATATCGTTCGGCCTTTACTCCGTAAAGTTGACTAAGTATTTTATCGAAATATCATTTTTGTCAAACACAATATCTATCCGTTTAACATTCTACTGCAAGAATATATTGTTAATTTTTTTGAAGAATGCCTCAGAAAATTCGCCAAATGTGTTCGAATTCGATTAACAAGTTTCATACCATCAACTATATACATTTTTGAACAATGTCAAACTAATAAATACATCTTGTACAGTGTTTGTAGCGTATTTGTGATTATTTTCAGTTTCTAAAACTAGTTCCAATTTTGGAGATTTCATGTAAAATCCTTCTGGTCGAAAAGGTACCTGCAGTTACTCTGTAACTGCAGGTACAGAGTAACTGATAAGATGCTACAACTCTTGTTTCAAATCCATGTTAATTAGACGATAAGGATGCTTTTTGAAAAAGATTTGTGTCCGTTACTTCTTGCAATTGTATGTACTGTTTTAATGTATTTTTTTGTTCTGATACAACGTTGATATACTGTTGCCTTCTTTCGAAAAATTATTCACAAATGTGTCAAATTCTTTTTATGCAATTGGATCTGAAATTTTCTTACATTTCAGCACAAATCGCTCATTTTGATCGCTTCGAAAGTACACAACACATCTCCACATTCACCACTTAACTCAGAAAACATTACAAGGGAGATTTATCAACAAGTACATCCGTGCAAATATATCGAAGAGGGCACTGGTGGTTCACATTGTGAGTATGCAAGCATTAAATTACTTGACGATATTTTGATTCTTTTTTATCTTTATTGATCCTGGATTGCGACCATTTATTAAAGTAATTAATGTCACGTGACGAGTCAGTTTGTATTCGAAAAAAGAGCCGGGTTAATACTATTTGTGTAGGGATATATGAGCAGGTATTTTTGCAAAACATTTTCGTTTTGAGTCATATCGATCAAACCTCCAGTCACAGCAGAAGATCGGTTTTGAGATTGCTTTAATGACAAGTCAAGATCCACTGCTTTGAGCCTTGAAACAATCGTTTCTAGTGAAGTCTGAATTGTTTTTTATCTTTTTACGAATATGATGATTTCTTCGATCTGACGTTCTTTGAATGTTCATGAACTATTCTGGTTGTGGTTTTCATCAAATTTATTCCAAAACAAACACGAAATTCGTTAAAGTTCTCCATTCTTTATAGTTATCGCTTGTAGCGAACTTGTTCACGTTTGTTTAAATTAAGCACTAATTAAACACTCGAATACCAGAAATTTTGAATTATATATTTGTAAATACCAAAAAATTAAATATTCCAAATTATCAGTTAATTTCTACTACTATACGCGCTATAGCGTATTCTGGCGCTCGCGGGAGGAAAGGGGCCAGTTCAGAAAAATGGACCAGCACAGGTGCTTCGAACATATGTTTTCTTGTTATCTGAGGTCTCAGGATAACGAATCTGAGCTTAGTTGACGGTCCTCGTATTTTGCATACATACTCAACTCCCTTTGGGGCCTGCACTAAATATTAACATTATAAATTTCTATCGTATTCAGATAGCACTGTAGTATTATCAAAGCTACAGATTTAAAATAAAAAAAGTTGGTTTGTAAAATGAAAAACCAACAAGTTTGTACACACCTTCGAGAAATTTAGTACCTACTAACGAAACGCGTTAGAATTTATAATATACTTAAATATAAGAAGAAATGATAAGATAAGAAGTGTTAAATTGAATAAAAAAATTAGAAAACTTGTTCGACCATATATATATATATATATATATATATTATATATATATTTATATATATATATATATATATATATATATATATATATATATCGTTAATTCAAATATAAGAAATAACAGGGTTGCGGAAATATTGAGTTGGTAAGAACTTTACGTTCTTACCAACTCAATATTTCGACAATAATTTGTGACTTCCTCAGCAGCATACCTACTAAAAATAAAATAATTTCAATAGTCGTTATTCAGTTATTAAACAATGAACTCGCATATATAGAAACATTAAGATAAATAATAGGTTGTATTATTGTCTTATTGATTTTAAATTTTTAAGATAAGAAAATAGGTTAATATTTTAGCCATATTCTTCAATGAATCTCATCACATTGAATCAGTTTGGTGCGCTTGAATATGTTAAAAAATGTTTATTTTGCTCGAAATCATACTTCAAACTTTAATATGAGAAACCTTTTACTCACATTGAATTATTTGAAAACTCGCCAATAATAATGTAGACATTACGTGAATTGTCATTAGCTACCAGCTTAATTTTGCCAAACCAATTCGCAAATCCTTCGTCAACTAAACATCCAAATGACGAAAATAAAACAACGTCTACCACCTGCAGACACGCTGATTAAATGTTAATAATAGAAAAAAGGTGTCGTTCCTTCGTTAAGGAATTCCATTTAGATCGAGATGAACATAAATTAATTCCTTATTTCACCCCTTGACCCCTTTCTGTAAAATAAACAACAACAATAATAAATTACAAAAATTTATTAGTTACATAATTCATTTTAATTTAATAGAATGAATTGATTAAAATGCAAATGCAGCATAATATAACACTGAGTTTTTAATTCAAATCTGGATAAATATTGTTATATATAAAAAAACTAAAATGAATTGAAAAATTTAAATCGAAAGTTCATTCAAATATTCTATGTATATATTACTCTATGCACTATGTATATAATAATCATAGTATATATTCAAATATACTATAAATATTTTCATTTGGATTTGCTATAACTAGTAGGGAAATTACAAACTCAATCTACCTAAACTACATTGCAATACACAACCAGAACAATGTTCGACCATAATCAATTTTTTTATTTAATTTCAGAATATTTATTTGTAGAATTCCAATATAAGCATAGCGTTATTATCGTATATCCCTATAATTTAATACGTTTTATAATATTGCGTAATTCACAGGGTACTAATTTTTAATGAAAATTACTATAATTGCTTTGTGAAATTCTTGAAACAACAAAGAAAAAATGATTTTGTAACATTACTTTATTCAACTTGAATGAGGACACAACAGAAATTTTATACCTTATACATTCAAGATTTAATGAATTATATGAAAATACTTTACTACCTGTACTCATTAATGATGATTCAATATAGTTGTTTGGTAAGAGAAATAGAACAAGATGGGGGTTTACTCACGTGGCCCATTTTATCGATAAATTATGAAGCTATAAAGTGAAAGCGAATAAACCGTTAGGTACCCCTAATGGCTTCATATTTCTTATTCTTGAAAAAGGACCAAGTTAGAACAAATCCTTAAGACAATTAATTAACATTAAGACAATTATTTTATCGAACATGAACTTTTGAAATTTGAGTATTTCTTTTTTGTTATTGAACAATTATCTGCTATTATCTAAGGACAAACGAAATTTAAGAAGAAGTTATTCACTCCTATATTTTCATATTGTATTTAAACACCAGCTTTACTTTATAACATTTTTTAGTTTTTTTCAGATAAGATTGAGTTATCTGTTATATTTATATTCATTCTATTTATTTAGTTATTATTTAACATTATTTTCTGTAATTAGATATTACCTGTTGAGAGTAAAGAAGTTGTGATTAAAAAAAACACTTTTGATAAACGAGCTTAAATTGAAAAATATTCTTAACTGAAAATAAATATCTTTAGCAATAAAAGGCTGTAAAAATAGAAAAATTTAATCCTTGATTTTAACGTCTTGATGGAATATATAAGCTTATTCAATCTTCGAGATTGAAGCTTTCAGCAAAGCTACATTTGCGACGAAACATTAAAAACAAAAATAATTTTTTTCTCTTAATGTCAATAATGTTTAATTGAAATTTCAACAAATTTAATTTTTTTAGATTAGAAAGAAATTGCGCTGTATGTATCGAAAAAAGTGGCAACCCTAACTATATCTACTATTATTGGGGATATCAAACACCTACTTAATATGTCTATTCGACGCCAAACACGTGTCTCAACAACAATTTTATCGAAAGAAAATTAATTACGCAAAATCTACATGTTCTAACCTATTTCTTCTGTACATTAATTGACTTATATATCAACTCTTGGATTTAGGTTATATGCCATATGACGAAACAATCAAATAATTATTTTCCTCTACCCACAATAATTGACTAAGTTCATAATGCTCAATAAATAAATGTACTGCATCTCAGTATATACTGGACCAAGATATGAGCCACTGCCAGTAACTTCCAATCCTTGGCTCCGGTCAAAGCCAGTCTCACATACGCAAAATAATTTGCATTATTTATGTCTGTTATATACTAATGGAACAATAAAATGCCTTCGAGGAAGTGATTCAATAGTTAATTTATTCGTAGTTTAATTAATTGTTTTTCATTCAATGGTGATTTGAAGTTATTCGGACTCTAATTAATGTTTTTCAATTGAAAAACATTCGAAGTAATGAATTTTTTAAGTTTTTTCATTTTATGTTTGCCCTTTGAAACTTATAGTCAGGTGAGTTAAATTCACAAAAATATGTCACTAAAAATTCCACATTTTCTTTCATAATTTTATTATAATGTAATAATGAAAGGATAATAAATATAATATAATATGGTTCTAGTATATGGGCTTTATTATATTATATTTATTATCTTAATTTTATTTTCATTATATTAATTTGTCATTAAATAAGTAAAAGTTATGGTACTGATTTTGTAAAGACAACGAAAAATGTATGTTTCAAATGATACCTTAGTGGAATTATCATGTCATTTCAAATTACTTCCATTTTATTGAAATGCATTTTAATGACAAAAACGAAATAAAAAAAAACTCATGAGAATGTTAAAAATTCTTGTGTAATAGATTGTCGAAATTTGAAGTGTGATAATTTAAAATTAAAATGGCTTTGACGTGAAATCGAAAATGAATCAATGAAATAATTTGGGGTTGAAAATGATTTGAAAGGCCAGTGATTTTCTCTATTGAACAGTTTGTGAAAAAATACGAATACAAATTAGTAAGATTGATTGAAAATTTCGAACGAAATGAAAAAACGGATAACATAGAGAATTAATTTTTTTTCAAGTTTAATTCTGATCTCAGTTAACTTCATTCGTCATTTATTCTTTTTTTTATTATGCATAATATATTCTATTAGTATTATTTAAAACTTTTTTTTTCACTTGTCATTTAGTAATTTCATTTAACACTACTCACTCAACAATTTTAAATCAGAGGAAGTGGTATTTTGAAAATATAAAATTGAAAATTATCAGACATATTAGTAATATAAAACTATATTTCGAATCACACATTAGCATTTTATATTTACATATCAACTATTTTCGTTAAAGTGGAAATACGTGAATGTTCTTCAATGATTGGGGAAGTTCAGAAATATCTCAATGCACCTTAGTCCAAATGCATTTTTCCGCATTCTTCGGATTGTAGTTAATGTTAAATATTTCATCATACTAAAATATACAGAGTAAAAGAAAATAAATTGAATTCTGAAAACATATACAAATGTATAATTAATTCTATTTAAATCAGTTCATAAGTATGTAATCAGTTGGTCTGATGCGTAAATATTTCAAATTCAGTTGTTCAATTCTGTTCTGATGATACATTTCCACGTGTTTATTTATTATTCACTGTTGTTCTGGGGTTATTGCTTGTTGCATATAAGTTATCTGGCAATGAAAATCTTTTAATAGGAGTGTCAGTTTACTCAGTAATCACCGAAACAGATCTATCAGTTGAAGTGAACAAATATGTGCATTGAGAACATTAATCATTACCTCTATTTTCGTATCATTTGATATGTGATAATCAATATTTACTACTTGGGTGATCTAGGTGTTTTTATATTTGCCTATCAAGGAATTTAATTAACAATGTTTCATGCCTTGGTTTGATTATGAAGAAAAGCGGTAATTATAAAATAAGTGTACTTATTCCTGCGTCACAACATTTAATAATGATATATTTCCATGGTATTGGTCAAGCTTTGATATTTCATTCGAATTAATTATATGAAATAAATTCTGCTTGATATGATAGAATTAATGAGTTTAGTACCGGTTTTTTCTTGAAGAGAACTACGAGTATTACAAACAAATAATGGAGAAGATGTCTTAAATCTGTGCACCAAATTCAAGTCTCTCATGTGCATCATGTCATCTTCTGTAATATTTTTTCCACCTTCTGCAGATTGGTGAACACCACACGATATGATGTCAATGTAGCTAAAGTAAATAGAGAGAGATGCTTTAGGTTTCCAATCGATTTCATGACTACTCACCAGAATTTTTGGTATGAAAAACATAAACTTATAAAATGAGAAGTTATACTCAAATAGTATTATTCATAATATAGCGATTATTCCTAATTAGGTGAGCCAATGAACTTGAATTCATATTTTTTAGGGCTTCCACTTCAGGTTTTTGTCCCCCAAAAACGCTTCATCATCTCAGAATGCTCCTTTCGTTCTTTGTCCTTTTCATTTTAGGTTGGCGTATGATTGATTGATATGAGTTTTACTCAGACTTCACATGTGCGATTTTATAGCGATACTAAATGCGATCTTTGTGATTTTATATATTGAGATGTTGTAGGTCCCTTTGGACCTCTTTTAGCCAATCTGATTTACTCTTTCTTTTTATATCGAGTATTTTCTTTGCTATTCTGGACCGTGCATCTTGTGCATAAAAATAAAACTTTGTTCGTCGTTTTCGGATTTCTTTCGTTATTGTATTTGTTTTTTGATAAAGTTCGTTCGGAGGTGTTTTCATCCAAATGACGTTGCTTTTAATTTGTCCGTGAATATTTCTGAGAATTTTTCGTTGTTGTTTTTCAATTCCTCTCATTTTTGAATGATCGTCAATCACCATTGATTCGGCTGCATAGGCTGCTTCTGAAAGAATCGTTGTGTTATAATGCTTAATTTAGTGCCTGCACTTCGCCTTTTTGTTTCTCCTTCTCGTTTTTTGTCAGTTTCGTATTTTTTATCGGGTCAGATGTCTTCCTTCTTTCAAGTGGAGTTAAATTCATTGGGTAGTTGAGTTTACATAAAGTTTACCCTTTTGTATTATAGTAAAGCTGCTTAATCTTGTAAATGTTATGATTACATGTATGTAAATGATGTCGTAATAGGCGGAACCAATTGTATTTCCAATAAATTCATTGCTTTAACACTTGGACTTTATTGAAGTTTTATTTAAAATGAACTGCCAAACAGTTAACATTTCGTCTATTAATTTTATTACATGTATGTAAATTGATCATCTCAAGCTGTTTTTTCTTTCTTTTGTAGTTATTTCCTGGAGAAACTAACAAATAAACGCCGAAAATTTGAGAATGAAGTTGTAGTATTTATTATTCAGTTGGAGAACTACAAACTCAAAAATTAAATTGACTTGATCAATTGTTATTTCAAAATAAAGAATTTTATCATTAATCGATTGGTCCGATACTTGATGAAAATATAAATACATAATTTAAATAAAACTAATTAGTTTTTCGATTTTCACTATAATTAATTCAAAAACATGACAATATCGTTTCGCCAACACAGTGGCTTCATCAGATGTTGATGATAAACAGTTTATCATCAACATCTGATGAAGCCACTGTGTTGGCGAAACGATATTGTCATGTTTTTGAATTATAGTGAAAATCGAAAACTTAATTAATTTTATTTGAATTATAAAAAATATTATTTCTGCATTCAACCAATAAAAGAAAATTTTTTTAAATTAATAAGCTATTGCAATTTCTAAAATGTATCAAGAAAACTGATAGATCTGAAGAATCAAACTTATCACCTATTCCGAAGATATTTGAAATCAGTTTTACAGAATATAAATTTCGTGTAATTAACACTAGGTTCGACGTGGGAATAAAGTACTTGTACAAATGGTCAATAAACCCAAATTCAACGAAGTGTAAGATGTTATTGTATCGTTGAATTTAAAATTGTCTGAAGTACAAAGCAAACGTTATTCGAGTTATTTCAAGGATCGTATACCTGAAATATTTAACAATGGCAAGAGCTTGAAAATGGTGGTAAATGAGTCCCCGGGACATAATTAATTGATCAACTTGAAAAAACACTTGAATGTTATTTTTGAAATGGACAGAAGTAACGATACATGATAAAATACGTCCGGTTGAATTCAGAATCAAAATATTTGAATGTTTCAAGTAGAGTCTGAATAATATATTTTTTTTGTAGTCTGTAAGCAAAAGAGTAGGAAGTACTTGTTTCTTCGTCTGCTGTTTCTTCCTATACCGTTATTTAATTTTTAATATAGTCTAATTTTGGTGAAAATCAGAAGGTTATTCAATCTTTTATTCAGCAAAATTAATTTTCTACTAGTTTTTGCTACACAAATATTGAATGTTAATGAAATAACCTGAATTGAAATTTTTATAGATTGTGTGAATAAATTGGTTGAAATTGAATATATTCTTTGTATTTTTATGAATCTAACAAAATAGAATGCAGTTTTTAAATGCATTGGCAGTTGAAGAAACAAGAATATTTGAATTTCATATTGTTGTTTAATTTTCCTAAAGAAATAATGGATATAATTCAAGTTTTTAGTAAATACTAGTAATTGTAAGGCAAATTGCAAAAAATTATAGACATTCGTTAAATAAAAAGAATTTTTAAATTTAAATTTTTAAGAATTGAATAATGAGAAAGATAAAAATATGTGAACATAAAATCTATGGCCTTATCATAATTGAAGAAAAATATTTACGTTTTGTACATTTAAACTAAGACGTAGATAAAGATGATGAATATTCTTGGAAATAATTAACATTCGGCGTGAAGCAAGCATTGAAATTCTGAGAAAAGTATAAAAGATAGTAAATACTATTCAAAAACCAATAATAGAGTAGCAATTGAAAATATCAATGAAGCTGTTTGAATATTAGACAGTCGAGGAAAATTTATTTCTTTCGGATGATGGAAGAAAAGTAAGTTCATAAACCACAACTAATCACATGAATCTCTGATAAAAAGGCTGTAAGTATGAATTGTAACTCTAGTAAGTACAAATTCCAGGATATGAGGGAGCAGTAATTTAAAGACAGTGTAGTGCGTTGATAAATTCTTTCAATTTTTCCAGTGATGTCATATAAATTGAATATCGGTGAAACGTAGGTAATCTATATATAGATGCAAAATTTAGTTTCGTAGTATTCAAGTAGATATGTTAATTTCATAATTTTCAACCGTTGTTTAAACATTGTTAAAAAGTAATAATTATAACTACTAAAATGTAAAACTAATAATATATAATTCATAACAAATTTGAGTATTTAATATATAATTCAAATAAATCTGATTTCCAAAAAAAAATACTCATTCACGGCACATTTGTTAATACTCATTGAATTGTGTATAGATTAAAACTATTTTAACTTCAATAATAATAATTATTGTCTATGAATGTTTTCACCTTGGAGAGATAACCTTTGTCTCTGTTAATAAGTGAAATGTTCTTGTCACATTTGGATAAATAAATAAAATTATTTTTGTTATTACTATTCGAATAATAACAAAAATGTCTTTTCGACGAAACATGTTGTAATTGGTCGGGTACCAATGTTTAACGTATATAAACTAATTTTATAAATTCATAAAATTTATAGTAGGAATAGAAAATCAATAACATTGTTTTTTTTTATTTAGGGATAACCAACTAAGATAATATGTTGATATATTTACAGAAAACCTACACAGGTTTATATTATAATTAACAAAAACATCAGTTTTGATATAATGAAATTGAGTATCATTCATTGTTTTTTGCATAGACCGTCACCTTAATCGCTATCTATAATATATGTCATAAGACTTTTTTGAGGAAAATATAATAGTGTCGATTTGAGAGTAATTTCGAATCAAAAGAGAATTTTGCACTCAATGAAGTTGAAGACCTGTTAAAGAGTTAAACTTATTAATTATATCAATATTAATTAAATCAGAGCTTTAAAGTAGTTCTTTTTAGTTCTATATGCAACCATGTTGTAATTAACTTTAATTACTGTTGAATAAATTGCATTAGTTTCTTTGTGAAGATTTTCTCACAAGGTTACTCTTCAAATGCCCTCTATCTCTTTCTCTTTAATGCAACGTGCCGCTTCCAAAAATTCATTATTACCACAAAAATAAAAAAAAATGTCAATAATGCATAACGAATATAATTACTGATATAAACATAGTTTGGTGACCTACAGTTCTGTCCAGCGTTTCATGTGAAAAAAACACGTAAAAAATGACTAAACTGTTACAGTTTGCTTGGAACTTCATCATAAGCATAAAATTTGTGTAAACCTTTTGAGTGGAAGAGATTTAGAACTCGTTCATCTTACAATGAAATATAAACTAAAATTCAAACACTTGAACTTTTGGTTTACACTCTATTGACAACATAGCATCACGCGTTTCGTCGTTACCAACGACTTCTTTAGATGCTAACAGAATACTCTTAGATGCTAACAGAATATCTTTTGATTTCAATCAACAAAATTGTTGATTACAACAAAACGTTGAAATTGAAAAGTTATTAAAATTCAAAATGTGAAAAATCATAAGAAATAAACGAGGAACTGATAACAAATAGAAAATCATAATTAGATTCAAATTATTTCAATTATTGTTTTATTTAATATAAATAAAAATGTACATAGTTTAAGTCGGTGTCTAAAGCTAAAAATGTTCACGGAAGTCAATCAAGTTCTTCAGATAGGAGATGTACAAAAATAGTGGATGTCCAGATTATTAGGGCCACTTTTTCATGAAAATTTTTTTTGAAGGGAAATTCAATTCTAGGATATCTAATATTATTGAATGTCCTCCTTTAAAGAACGAAAGGTGGCGAAAGAAATGAGGGTTGTGAAGTATTCACCTATTTCAGTAGTTCCTGTACTTTCTAAGGTTTTTTGGAAACGAATTTTTGGAATCGAAGGAGTCATCTAGTAATCAATTCAAGAGTAATCTCCTAGTTACTAAAGCTTCATTTTATTATTTTTTCAATTGCATTCTGTTATTCAATTCTGTTATCAAAATTCAGAAGCTATGGTTTTGTGGACAGTAGTGTAGCATTGGTTTCTTTATTTTGTATGGCTATATAAAATAATAACTGGATATCAGCCAGTATGCTCTTGTGGAGGTTAATTTAATAAGAAGTGAATATAAGTTTAAATTCAAACACTTGAACTTCATTTACACTTTATTGACTACATAGCATGACGCGATTCGTCGTTACAAACGACTTCTTCAGATGCTTTCATTCTGTAAGCACGAAAGTTCAAGTGTTTGAATTTGAGTTTATATTCAAATATAATGGATTTAGATCAAGTAAACGCCAACACTATTAAATAAATAATAAGAAGTGTCTTTTCGTAGGAGCTCTGCAGGGACCTATTTTCATGACTGGGAGGGAGCTAATCATAAATGACCTCCCAGACTATCTTATTCCGAAATGATTCACGATTTGCTGATGATAAAGATGACACATATCTGTTGTTTATCATAATTTGTATTTTATTCGAATTATTTTTTTTAAGTAACGTTCGAAGACTGAAAGTTGGTTTGCTGAAGAAGAACCTTTTTATAGGATATTCATTCGTTTTCTAACTTTTCAATATCTAATTCAGCAAATATACGTATACATTTTTGTGGCAGTAAATTTGGTGACAGTTAGTTTGGTGTAAGCGAGAACAGTCCAGAACTGCGTACTTAACAGAAAAATTATACGGAAAACAAACTAATAGGAGTAGAAACAAATATAAACTTGTTTCAATGCTGCATAAATTTAGATAATAACAAAATGAAAGGAAACTGTAAAATGAATGAGAAAAGTATACACATGAGCAAGAAATCGGATCATATTTTTCGGTTTTGTTCCATTGTTTGGGTAAAATCGGGTACTGTACCCTCTTCTGCACAGGTTTTCTAATTTTTAACAGATGCGCCCATGTAAGTCTCCTTGATCCTTGTACACCGTTTATGAGCTCAATCCAAGCATCTTACACATTGAACCCAACCTCTTGGGCAATTCAGCCATAAGCATTTCATAATATATTTCCATTTTTGACTCGGAATAAAACAAATACATCATGATTTTTGATATTAATAAATCGCTTACTCTTTAGGTAATAGTGTATAAAATTTCACTTCATACGTGTTGACATACGCCACTGCTTCGTGCAAGCGTTACAAGTGCAGACGTCGGGTTTTTAATCCCTAGCACTTCTTCCTTTTCGTGCAATAGCCATGCGAACTATTCTTGGAAAGTGAAATCGAGTGTGGAGATGCGACTCTGAGATATATTCGTAACATCGGCTAAGCTCAAAAGTCGTGCTTTTCAAAAGTCATTAAAACTCCGCTTCACGGCGTGGAAACAACGGAATGTCATTGACCGTTTGGATAAAGTATTTATTATGATTGACGGATGATGGTTCAATTATCAATCTATTTCGCTATTGGTACACCGTTTAGTTTCATAAGTCGAATTTTTATTATCTAATTTGTAAAACGGACTACTTTTTCGATGGATGTTCTTGATGGTAATTGCCAGTGATTGTTGATGTTACAAATTTTATGTATGTCATTTTTGTAGGTCGTTCCCGATTAACTTATCACTTTGATGTTTGTTTATCAATATGTGAATTATTTTTCATTTATAACATCTATCATTGATATATTGATTGAATATTTTAATACCATCGAAAATGTTGAATATATTAATATTCAGATGTTTCTATAGTTTTCAGTACAATATGTTGAGTAATTCATAGCAGAAGTGAAAAAATATTTCGTATTTATTTATTAATTTTTTTAAGTTCTAAAGCAAGTAGATAAGTACGTAGAATGAGGTAGACTTGGCAACGCTGCTGTACCTTTTTATAGATCACAGAATTTCAATTTAATAATAATCATCTTTTTCTTTAATACATGACACGGAAGTTTCGCTTATCTCTTGGTGAAACATTATGTTAAAAACAATAAATTAAAATTAACACACTTGGCAAGTTTCACTAAATATATTAAAAACTCTACATATGTTTCGGGTGGTGAATTCTTGATAATGGGTTAACCACCCGAAACATATGTAGAGTTTTTAATATATTTAGTGAAACTAGAGCCAAGTGTGTTAATTTTAATTTAATCTTTTTCTTTGTTTAATAATGTCTTCGGATTTTATCTCCCATCTCCTCATTATAAGAATATAGGTATAACATGAATTCTGAGAGTATATTCTTGAAAGCATCTTGCAAAAGTAGGTTAAGTGTTATCCGAACATGGGTTTATAAATAGGCGATTAAATTAATCTCATTCAATTATCCTAATCGTTCCTATTCGAGCTCGACCAAATTCATTATTGTTTTCAATGGCCATTCATGGACGGATATAATGGAAAATAAGGTGTATATCCATCTTGTAACATAAATGGCCTATAAATTGCGTAAGGCTGAATTTTCACGTTTTTTTTCCAAGCATGCTCAATTATTATATTACGTACGAATGATTCATCGAAGGATAGTTAATAAAAGCATAATCCTAGTATTACAATTAGTCGAAATATTTCGAATAAAACTCTCAGGGAGCTGTCTACACAATATATATATATATATATATATATATATATATATATATATATATATATATATATATATATTATTATTATTATTACGATTGTTCCCATGAGGAGAACGACTGAACTTGAATTCGCAATCATTAGGAATTTTGCTTCATCTTTTTTGCCTCCCAAAAACACTTCATCCTCTCTGAATGCTCTTTCTTCCGTTCATCTGTCCACTTTACTCCAGGTTGACGATTTGATTTTTGCTGAAACTTCACATGTACGATTTTATAGCGATATTCAGTGCGATCTTCGAGATTTTTTATAATGATCTGTTGTAGATCCTTTTGGACCTCTTTTAGCCACTCTGTTCCGCATTTACTATTCATAATTATATCGAGTAGTTTCTTTGGTATTCTGGACTGTTTCATTCTGTAGACATGTGCATAGAACTTAACTATATATAACTATATATATATATATATATATATATATATATATATATATATATATATATATATATATATATATATATGTATATATATATATATATATATCATATGCGAACAAAAGAGTAATTAGATATAGGCGGAATTGCATTGCCAAGTAGTATACCTCGGTAGCTTAGTTGGTAGAGCAACAGGGCGTAAACCTGAGAGACCTGGGTTCGTATCCCAGTCGAGGTTGAAAAGTTTTGTGAGATGTAATTTCGATTCCAAATTTAAATATTTCTTCATATACGTTATATATATATATATATATATATATATATATATATATATATATATATATATATATATAAGGTTAAGTCATCAGCCTACAGTCGTCAAGTAAGAAATAATTTCCAAATTCACGTCATCATTAATATAATTTCAAATAATGAGTTTAAAAGAAATTCTCTGATATTAATTGTTACATCCGTAACACTTAATTCTCTCATCTGAATATTGGGAGAATAATAATGGTCTTTAAGACTGCGATCTATGCCAAACTTGGGTGAATAACTATGTATATTTGAAAACGTACATATATTATATATGCTTTAGCGGTATGATTAGAGTGCCAATACAGTCTTTTACAATGAAACTAGGAATCAAATTAGGACTAGCCGTAAACTGATTACGTTTTCTGGCAGCTCCTTTTATCATGTCTAAAGATAATAATATATTTTAATACAAAAAATAATTAATAATAATATCGTAATTTGAGAATTTGTACTGTTAAACAAGTGTTTTTGGTCGAATTTTAAGAGGAATGGTGCACATGATATGATATCCACTTGATCGTGTATCTCGAAGGTCTCAAATTTTGGGATATAAGGTGGTAAACTTCAAAAATGAAAAATTAGTTTTTTAATATCTATAATATTAGTTTAGATATTTTATTGAAATTTGGTATACAGATATTATGTATCAAGTGAGTATGTAAAAATAATTTTCAAATTCCGTCAGTACCGTTCGAGGGATGTCTGAGATAAATATTTTGGCAGACATTGATGATAAGCCACTGACTTCTAATAAAAAATATTTTCTGAATTTATCAGAAATACTGGTTCATTTCGGAGCAAATTTGATCACCTGATTGTTTCCATTCCGATGTACGGTTGGAAACTATAAATCGTTTCTCTGCCAGTTAACAATATCGCCAATATTACATTATAACCATTTCAAGAGTAAATGAGTAAGTAATTCCAAGCCATTTCAATGTGGAAATCAATATCTAATAATATTAAATATTTGTAGCAGATTTGATCTCGTAAAGTTTTTCATTTCGACATTTTTCTCCTAAATAAAATCAATTTCGCTGAATGGTTACTTATTGTGACCATGCACAAAAACGCATTTTATTTTTTGGAGCTAAATCGTTCATCGGATTGAAAATATTAGATCGACCAAATTTTTTTGGAAATGAGCGGTATTTCAAACAAGATTTTTGTTATACTCCTATTATGAGTATTAAGATCTTCAATCATTTACCATCGAATTTGAATGTACTGAAAGCTCATTTGTTTAAGAGGAGAGTTAAATATCTACTCTTACTATAAAAAGGCATACTGTAGTATGGCAGAGTAATTCGATGATTCGAATGTAGACAATAATGTATGAATCAATTTTTTGTATCATATGTTTCTATATTTTTTTGCTACAAATGTCCTTCAGCATGTGAAATTGTCTCAAATGTTTAATATTTATAATATTTTTCTTTTCTTTTCAAATAAAAGTTGTATATTATTGTGAATATAAATTTAACCAATATTTTTGTTCGATCACTTCTGAACATCAGACTCCAAACTGAATTCACTCCTTTTGAGAGCATTCTTCTTAGTTGTAATTATTGTATCAATTGCATGAATGTAATTTTACAATGTAAGGATTGTTTCTCAATAAATTTTACTTTATTATGTTATGAAAAGTTATTGGCTTCCAATGATGCCAAAAATGTCTCCTGATACGTACTTACTCATATACCAATTTCATTGAAATATCTAGATCTAACTGGTATTATTTGTATTATAGGAAAATCTAAGAAATTTAGGACATATTTCTTTAAAATTCTACCAAAAATCCCTTAAATATTGACCACTGATTAGGAAACAGGGCCAGGGATATATATATATATATATATATATATATATATATATATATATATATATATATATATATATATATATATATATATATATATATATATATAGAACACTAGAACATTCATTTGAAAAATTGAAATTAATCAAGAGAATGTTATTGCAGAGCTAGATATGTGAACGTGTACGATGTGATGTCTCCATTATCCTTCAAGGTATAAATGTTAGAGAAATATTGAAATCGATGCCACACCTGATGGAAGTGCGAGACATATATGTTTCGTTCTGCAAGGAACTCGTCAGTCGCACCACGTCCATCGAAGTGAGGCAACGATTTCAACCTCCAAGCATCTTCTTGTGACTTCAAGTGGAAGATCGTAGAGTAATGAATACTCTACAATTCCATCTATAGAAATCAGTAGAAAACACCTCTCTCAGATTACAGAGTCACCAAGCATCGAAATTTCACATATCTTCTATACCCGTAGGTATCTACTAAATTGCAATGTCTATTTGACAAATATCATCGAACGATGTTTTTAAATGTCAATAGATTGCGTTAGTAGTACGCTCGCGTTTATTCCCGTATTTCAGGGGCCAATTCGGCGATATTTTTAAGAAAATGAACACTAGAACATTCATTTGAAAAATTGAAATTAATCAAGAGAATGTTATAGCAGAGCTAGATATGTGAACGTGTACGATGTGATGTCTCCATTATCCTTCAAGGGATAAATGTTAGAGAAATATTGAAATCGATGCCACACCTGATGGAAGTGCGAGACATATATGTTTCGTTCTGCAAGGAACTCGTCAGTCGCACCACGTCCATCGAAGTGAGGCAACGATTTCAACCTCCAAGCATCTTCTTGTGACTTCAAGTGGAAGAAGATGCTTGGAGGTTGAAATCGTTGCCTCACTTCGATGGACGTGGTGCGACTGACGAGTTCCTTGCAGAACGAAACATATATGTCTCGCACTTCCATCAGGTGTGGCATCGATTTCAATATTTCTCTAACATTTATCCCTTGAAGGATAATGGAGACATCACATCGTACACGTTCACATATCTAGCTCTGCTATAACATTCTCTTGATTAATTTCAATTTTTCAAATGAATGTTCTAGTGTTCATTTTCTTAAATATTTCATTCAGTGCCATAAGCACAAAAAATTTCATTTCCTTAAAAATATCGCCGAATTGGCCCCTGAAATACGGGAATAAACGCGAGCGTACTACTAATGCAATCTATTGACATTTAAAAACATCGTTCGATGATATTTGTCAAATAGACATTGCAATTTAGTAGATACCTACGGGTATAGAAGATATGTGAAATTTCGATGCTTGGTGACTCTGTAATCTGAGAGAGGTGTTTTCTACTGATTTCTATAGATGGAATTGTAGAGTATTCATTACTCTACGATCTTCCACTTGAAGTCACAAGAAGATGCTTTGAGGTTGAAATCGTTGCCTCACTTCGATGGACGTGGTGCGACTGACGAGTTCCTTGCAGAACGAAACATATATGTCTCGCACTTCCATCAGGTGTGGCATCGATTTCAATATTTCTCTAACATTTATCCCTTGAAGGATAATGGAGACATCACATCGTACACGTTCACATATCTAGCTCAGCTATAACATTCTCTTGATTAATTTCAATTTTTCAAATGAATGTTCTAGTGTTCATTTTCTTAAATATTTCATTCAGTGCCATAAGCACAAAAAATTTCATTTCCTTATATATATATATATATATATATATATATATATATATATATATATACTGATTTGAAAAAAAATTTCAGATTAACGATGCCGTTCAAGATATTTTCAATGTTTCGCAAACACATGCCACAGAAGCGTCCAATTCCACAATGGTCGACTACCACAACGCTCAGAACCTGTACAATAATTCATCCGCTGCGTCATCAGATTGGACAGAATGGAGTTCGTGGTCCAAATGTCGGAAATGTGTTCAGAAACGAATGAAATTGTGTTTGAATGCGACCTGCGACTTCACTAAATTATACCAGGAAAGACATTGCAAAAAGAAAAGATGTGAAAGGAAAAGGAATCAGCTCAGAGATTTTCATGTTTTGATTCCAGAGAAGGTTCGTTTTCTCACAGACAGAACAACAGGTAACGCACAAGTAAAAAACTGTTTTATCATCATACATTCAGAAAAATTGATGAAAACATCCCAATCAAATCATCAATTATTTCACTCCAGCTTAAACTGTGAAAGATTATTCGTAGAGCTCGTGGAGGATCGACTATATCCATCTGAGACCTTTTTTTATGAAATATATAAAATTGACCTGACACTCCCTATCAAAGCACAATCTCTATATTAAAACATTTAACATAAATAATTAATTTAAAAAAAACCAAGTCAAGGTTGAGACTAATCTTACTTGCTGATCAAAAGAGTGAAGGTGATAAAAAAATTGATTAAAATTAATTTAATTAAAAATAATCATGAAATATTTTCGAACGTTAAACTATCAGAAGCATGTTTATTGACTTAATATTTATTTTATAAAAATTAGATCCCATCTGGTTATCAGGTGGGTGAAAATCAAATCTCCACGTACTCTCCTACTTTAGTTGAAGCCTTTGTACAAGGCATTACTTTTTAAGATCACGCACAAATACGAATTTTCATAAATATTCTTGACGAATCTACATCTACATGTTCAGTTTAAAATGATTTGATAGTCGAACGCTACATTCAAAAAAACGAAACTCTGCTATATACCTACATAACTACTACATTAGAAGTTTTAATTTAAAATAATTGAAATATATATATATATATTGACGATTGATGAGGCCGATACTTGGAGAAAATGAATATCCATAATGAAACAATATTTTAGAATAAAAATTACGCAGCTTTGTTAATTTGATAAAGAAGTAGAACTTCGAACCGCGTCAAGCGTATTTTTGTTGATATATTGGCAAATACTAAATATTGTTTTATTATGTTATTTTTAATTATATATTATATATATATATATATATATATATATATGTATATATATATATATATATATATATATATATATATATATATATATATATATATATATATATATATATATATATATATATATATATATATATATATATATATATATATATATATATATATATATATATATATATATATATATATATATATATATATATATATATATATATATATATATATATATATATATATATATATATATATATATATATATATATATATATATATATATATATATATATATATATATATTGAATCTTTTAGCAACAACAGGCTTTTTTTAATATGAAAAACTTTATTTTTGTTGACATTTATTTGAACTTTATTTCGTTGCATATCACAACATTGTCAAAACCAATGGTTAATTGAATTTTATGAATTACCATAGATATAAAAAAGCCAAACTTATTTTTTTGAAAAAAATCGAATTGGCTTTGTTGTTTATTTAGTATTCAGAGGAATATTTCCGGCTTAGCATTCGCTTCGGAAGTTTTAGTCTTTTTCTCCATGACGAAACTTCTGATGGTAAGCCAGGTGATTCAAATGAGTGCGTTTTAAATATACAGACATATAATTTCACATAGTTGAGTTTTATATACTTATCCAGAATATGTACATTGAAAATTTTTGATGAGATTGTGTGTGAAACTGATAGTAGGTCAGCAAAGAATGAGTTTTCGAGATATGATGTTTATCTGATTACTAAAGAAACAAAAAAACAATTCGATTGTTATCTGTTATTGCTAAAAGTAACTATCTCAAACAGGCAATACATTTATTTCGAAAAAAAAACTTAATATATATATATTTATTATATATATATATGAATATATATATATATATATATATATATATATATATATATATATATATATATATATATATATATAAAATCAAATAGGAACTCACATACCGTGTCCCACTAATAAATCGTTAAAATCAACATTGGAAATACCGAATTTTATTCAGAATGCAAGATTAAGATCAGAATATAAGAGTGTATTGATAGAATTTCATCTTTTCATTTTTTCAGCACTTTAGATATACCATATGAAAGTTAATGAATGAAATATTTATTATCCATTGAAGTGTAAATTGTCAATCTTAAAATAATTTGGAATATGCTTCGTTGTATGTATAATTGTTCATTAGTTTCATTCTTTTCGAATCATAAAGGGGATATATGTGAACAAAATAAATGATTTTTCAGTTGGATCTTTTACATAATTTTTAGTTTTATGCAATTTTCGAGAAAAATCACGGTAGGTTACAAGGTTTTCAATTTCAGGGAATAACTCCTAAAACGGCAGACTCGTCTATTTGGAGCTCTTGGTCGACATGGTCAAGATGTAGCCAGAACTGCCGAACACATAGGAAAAGATATTGCAGAAATCCTGGGAGATGTAACAAAAGAAAACAAGATCAGAAAGCTTATTGCTACCATGGCGAAACCAAATGTGAACTGTTTGTCTTCAATTTGATGCAGAATGAAAACCAAATGTTAGGTGAGAAATGAGTCAATTTCGTGTCTGAAATACTGAAAAAAATATCAAAATTTTATCTGTAATGTGGCAGTAAGTTGGTAGAATAATGTGGTACTAAGAATATCGCTACTAAAAGACGTCGCCAGATCGAATAAATCTTCGAAAAAAAAAAATTTATGGATTTTATTTTCAAAATTAAAATATGAACTTTTCATTGAGATTGTATTTCATGATATGAAATAGAATAATTATTAGATTATAACTTTAGAACTTCATCAAAAATACAATAATGAATGAGAAACCGAATATATACCTATATATAATATATATATAATATATACCTATATATATATATATATATATATATATATATATATATATATATATATATATATATATATATATATATATATATATATATATAAAATAATATCATACTTTATATAAAAATATTCATATTTTTATAATAAATAGTTCATATAAAAACTTAATTTTTGTTGACGTTGTTGTATATCACAATTTTGTTAAAACTAAAAAATATATAACTATATATATATATATATATATATATATATATATATATATATATATATATATATATATATATATATATATATATATATATATATATATATATATATATATATATATATATATATATATATATTTAAAATTGATTTATAGCCTGTTTAAGATAGTTTATTATGAATGTTTTTAGCAATAACAGGCTTCTTTTAAGATGAAAAACTTCATTTTTGTCGACGTTTCGTTGTATATCAAAATAATAATAATTATTATTTTTTAGTTTTGACAAAGTTGTGATATACAACGAAACGTCAACAAAAATAAAGTTTTTCATATATTGCTAAAAACATTCATAATAAACTATATATATATATATATATATATATATATATATATATATATATATATATATATATATATATATATATATATATATATATATATATATATATATATATATATATATATATATATATATATATATATATATATATATAAGGTAGGAAAAAAATAACGGAGACGCAACCTATCAGATTAAAAATTTTTTAATTAAGTAAACTCCCAAGTTTTCGGGCACTGATTGTACTATTCTTCAGAAGCTGAAAGAACACAATATTAAAAAAATATATTACGATACTCATTTTACAGTAAAAAAATTTCAAATTGACTTTCGAATTTGACCAAGAACACTTGTATCCTATATAAAATAAATAGAATATAAACTTAAATTCAAAAACTTGAACGTATGATTTACACTTTATTGTTTACATAGCATAATGCTATGTAGTCAATAAAGTGTAATTCATAAGTTCAAGTGTTTGAATTTAAGTTTATATTTAATTATAATGAATTTACATCAAGTAAACGCCAACACTATTAAATATATAATATAAATAAGTGGATTATAATTTACTAATTAGATTTTATTTCAGAAAAACAAAGATATATGTATAACAATAAAGTTTTGAAGAAGAAAAATAATTATGCTTCAAGTAAGTGTGGAGTACAGTACAAAAAAACGAGAATGCTTAAAATCATTGGTGGTAGCGAATCTCCTAGATACAAATGGCCATGGCACGTAGCTCTGATAAACCAATATGCTGTGAGTTAATTCATTCATAAGTTAACATTTTAAAAAATTTAAGTGTTAAGTCTTAGCAGTGACATTAATTACTTTTTGTGGAATGTAAGACTAAATATTTGAACTGGAATTTTTTGTCCATACATTTGAGTGGATATATTTTCTACTCAAATAGATATTTAGTAAAGATTGAATGTTCGCTGATCTCTTGGTAGATATTGGCTGATATATTGCTCAATATATTGAAAAAAAAACTACTTGTTTTTTTATTTAGAATAAGTATTTGTTCTGCATGTGTTCAAAATGAGAAAAGGCATTTTAATTTTTGTTCGTTTTGGACGATTTAGGATGATATTTGGGACTTTAATAATAGATAATCGAACAAATTACTTCCTATTGTAAATCAAGAATTTTTCCATAGGAAGTTTTCTGCGGTGGTACTCTAATAGCCCCAGAGTGGGTTCTTACAGCAAGTCATTGTATCCGCAGTTTCCTCATAGTTCGCCTAAACGAACACGATTTAAGATATGCCGATGGTAGGGAGCTGGAGTTGATAGTATATAAAATGTTTCAACACCCACAATTCAGTCAAAGAACGGTGAATGGTGATATAGCCCTTCTGCAGCTACCAATACGTGTCAAGACACCTGTTGCTTGCCTACCGAATAGGAAACCGATACCCAGACAACTTTGTTCCGTTATGGGCTGGGGAAAAACCCGTACACATGCAAAACATGGCGTAACAAGGCTACGGGAAACGCAGGTGACTTTTTTGTAAATTAAGCACATTAACTATTTCATTGTATTTTTTGAACTATATTATAAATTTTGTGTACATAAAGAATGGTTACTTTTATTTACCTTTAATGATAATTTTAATGCAGATTTGTGTAGCACTATATTATTTTTGTTATAGATTCCAGTAGTAGAGGATGAAATTTGCAGATGGTCCTACAGCGACTTATTGATAACTGATAACATGATATGCGCCGGATGGGCTTCGGGAAAGGCAGACACTTGTGCAGGAGACAGTGGTGGGGGTTTAATGTGCCCACAAAAACGAACCCACAAAGGTCGTACAGTGTATTCTGTTCAAGGAATCACAAGTTTCGGAAAAGGATGTGGTAGAAGAAACAAATATGGAATATATACCGTAGTATTCAATTATCTCGAGTGGATCCAGTACATTATGAATAAATATAGTGTTTCATGACACTAGTTACAAAATCAAATATTTTAATTTATTTATTACATAATTACGATTTTTTTAAACCGAAAATTTGAGTAATTTTGATATTAAAGGTGCGTTTAGGAAATTAACATCACATGAATCACCCATATGGTTAAACAACATATTTGATCGACTGAAAAGATCAATCTTTTAACCGATAACAATTGCAAAATCTTAATTATATTATTTAGCTGTAACATAAAATTTGAATATTAGAATAGATGAGGATAATTAGTTCCTATATTGGCAGCAAAGCAATAAATGTAAAAAATTAAATACAATTGTTCTCAATTTTTTTTTATAGTAAAATGTGATACAATAAAAAATTTCCAGACCAGAAAAGTTATTGATCCCATTTAACCTGAAAATGGTTTATTATATTTAAATATAATATCTAGAAATTGAGACATCTTCGCCCTTTGTAGGTGAGAAGATTCCTTAACAATTCAAGAATTATAGTACGATGTTAACCATAACAACCATGATGACGGAGTAATACACGATTTTCAATCGATGATAAAATTGTTTCGTCAAAAATTAAACTTTTGAATTTATCAATTTCCTAAATTCAAGCAATTTTTTAATTCATCAATTTCCTAAATTCAAACAATTTTTGAATTTATCAATTTCCTAAATTCAAACAATTTTTGAATTTATCAATTTCCTAAATTCAAAAATTTTTTGAGTAATGGTGATAAATCTCTATTTATTGAGATCAGATATTCAAACAACTATATTCTGAATGAATCAGATTCAGAGTAAACAAATTTTTTGTTATGAAATACAAAATTTTTAAAACAATTCTCTATACAATCTATTACAATTAAAGTTCAACTCGTTCAACCTCGAGAACTCAGATGGGAATATTTAGAGAAAGGAATACGACTTATTTAATTCGTTTAATAGGAATTGAAATTGGAAATAAATAAAATTGAACAAAGAATTTATTACCCATAACTAAAATGAATCCAAAACTTGAAGAAATATAATTTAGTAACATAACTAAGTATGAAATTCAAATTCATACAAGTAGAGAAAAACTAGTTACAATTTTGCATTTTAATACACATACAAATGGTCAGTAGGCACCTAAGACATGGTAACATTTTTTTCGTAAATAAAAAATAATGTCATACAAACGAGACGGATGTTTAACAATAGCTTGAAAAATTTCGCCGACTTTCATACGGCACTTGAGCTTGATTCTTACTTTACAAGATTAATTTAAGAAATACTCAGTCTTCATAACACACTTATTCCTATTGTTAACCATCCTTTTTGTTATTGGGGTGTGTTTTAATTTAATTTTTCACATAATCAATCAATCATGGCACAAACATACGATCAATAACAGCACGCTTCTTTAATTCAGACAAACATTATTTTGACTCATATTTACGATACAACACTTAAATCTAACCTTCAATATAAATTTGTTTCACAGTATGATTGTTTCTAATTTCTGTTGAGTAATACCAAAATTAAGAACAGGAATGACCAACATTCTATACAGGCAACTTCAAGACTGGAATGTATGACAACAATCACAATTAACACAAGACGAAAATACATTGAAGTTCTAGTAGTACATAATGATTAATACTAGCTATGTAAAAAAAAAGAAAAATAACAAAGGATCTGTCAACAGTTCTTTTGAAACACACGGAAGTTTGGTCATTCACCATTGAATTAAAACATATATAAAGAATACACTATCAAAATAACGGCATTATTACAACGAAAAATGAAGAAGTATCACTTACGTTTGAAAAAATCATTTAGGAATATTCATACACATTTGCTAATCCAGACTTCTGTTTAAACCCTAGGTTAATATTGATTCAAAAATTTCTCTGGTGTAGGTACATTGCAGTGTTCACCTATAACCATACAGTTTATATATGAAAACAATTTTTTGCTTCCAATATATGGAAGAATATTAACTTGTAGTTAAAGAAAAATTTCAGATTCAACAACCTTCACAAAAAGTAATCTTTAATAATTATGACAAAATACTTAATCCTAAATGACTTTCACTTTCTAGTAAAAGCGCCGTTTTCATCTATAGTGAAATTGATGGTTTTATTTTGAATACCTTCCATAGACTTATGAAGCCTTAATAATTCATAAAATATATAAAGAAACATTAGAAATATATTTCTTCCTTCAATAAAGAAAATATATCTTACTGTAATAAATCTATACAACTTCATTTTTCAAAAGTATACAAATTTTAAATAGACTGTAACTGAAGGGTCATTCTTTGTATAAAAAATGATATTTCAATAATTAAAATATTGAATAAACCAAAATAGGCCAGTAGAAAAATTACATACTATAATTAGTACTAACACTCAATATCACATTCGCTTCTCTTACATACTAAAAATTCATACAGCCTTATAACTATTGACATTAACAAGGACCCATTTAGTGATAAATATATTAGGTAAAAATTCCTATCAAAAGACAAAACATTCGGCCATTGTTTGAAAAATAGAATCTCAAAAACCCAAACTTTGGCTCCCATCTCCAATGAAATGATAAATTAGAATTTCAAAACTAAACATTTGAACATTCGTAACAAAGCTTCCTATTATTGGAACAAATATTTTCTCACCGCTGATAAAAATTTCCAGTTGATTATAACTTTCTTTAACTCAAATTTCTCTTTTTTCAAAACAAATTGCTTTATCGGTATTCAGTATTTCCACAAATATCTAAAATGAAATCAAAAGTGATCTAGTTATCAGAAGTTTTTGTAACTATTAATAAATATATTATTAAGTATATAATATGAATAATATAAATTTGATATTAAAAACTCACAACAAGAATACTATCAAACTAACCAAAGAAATAAATAAAAATATAATACAACAGAGGAACAAAATAACAGCATTGAAAACCTCTTTAATAAGAATAATGTGAATACTTGAATATATTTTTCAAAAACAGGAAGCTATAGTATTTTATTATATTGTGCAGGATGTGAATGAAAATGCAATTTTGCCTTTTCGACTTTGATGAAATCAATAAACACAAAATAATAAAAATTATTGATTATAAAAAACCGTGCGTTGATAAAACGGAACCATTATTGTGTCATTGGATTTGAAAATTGTGGAACTTAATAAATTTCAGTTTGGATTCCTGTGAGTCCATTTAAATGTCAAATATATCACACATACAGGAATATTAAATTACAACTGGAATAACAATTATGAAAATATTGAGAAGGCTTCATATACTTTTAAAGACTAATGGAATAATTATTTTTTGGCATCTTCAATTCTAGAAACCTCCTCAAATCACAGATTGTTTTAATTCTACCGACCTCCTCTAAACTGCTTTAACTTAATATAACCAAAGTTCTTTTTTTTGTTAAAATAGTTTAGATCATGTCACACATAACTCACAAGCAAGGCACATTCAGGCCTCACAAAAACTTTCATAAAAAATACCACACACAATTTTTCATCTCATTTACCTGAGTTGCTTATTTTTAATGAATACTTTTGCATCCGCCATAAAAGCATATTTTTAGTATAGTATGACAATAAATTACAGAAATTATAGTTTCATTTTCAACTATGAAATTAAATGCTTTTCTATTGAGAAGTTAGTTTTGGGACAAAACCATGATTTTATAAAGTAGAAACTAGATTTCCTTCTAAAATTTTTCAAATAAAAAAAAAAACTAAATGAACAGAATAGAAAAAATTGAAGAACAATGTTTCCGAAACATAAACATACGTATTGAAAGAAAAAATTAATCCAGTTATATCTAGGGACAGTAAGATCTGAAATATGGAATAATGAATAATTGGCGTCTATTATTCTTCGAAATTCTATGAAATATACTAATATGGCGATTTAATTAAAAAAAAAGTAAGACACAGTGCTTTAAGACATGGGCATATTTTGAATTGTCCATTGAAATCTTTGAAGTGTCTCCATATCCAAAAAAGGATAAAGATTTTCCTGACTTATCCACAAATTTCTGAAAAATTTGAATAACCAAACAATAAACATGCCTACACCTCTTGTTAGCGATGAAACTAATAATTGAAACAGACTCAAGATTCTGCCAACCTGAGTTCAAGATTCTATAAACAAGTAGAAAAAAGAATATTAGTCTTACTCCATCGATAAATAAACATTAACTGAAGTAGCATATACAATCATTGACTGCCACGAAAACAATCTATTTGAAATTTGGATCAAAGAGAATCAAACTGAGATAAGTACGTCATTCAAAATTATCTAAATTTAAATTCGATATGTTAAATTGAACGCATTCATCTTCTCATGACACTGCTCATTTGAATATCGAATTTCATCTCAACTCGCCAGACGTCTCAGCTGTAGTGTTCAACGCCATTCAACAAGTTTCAACGCAGGCGCTACGCAAAACACATTTTTAAACACATACGTCCAATTATTTCGAACTACGAATACTCACAAACAAATTATGGTAAGTTCATACTCGCCAGCACTCACCCCTATTCAAATGAAAAAATTTCCTGGGCGATTATACCATGTCGAGAACGCTTGGTCAGAGCCACAATATTATATTTCAATTAATAACATGTTCTTTCCTTTTAAATCATTGTGTAGATAAAAAGAAAATTAACAGAATATAATTATAAAGAAAAACCAAATTCATAATAATTATACTATTACTAGATAAAATATTATTTCAAATAAAACTTACCATAAACAAAAGAATTATAGCTTAGATTATTAAATGAAGATTTTAATGTGAGAAAAATCAATATACAATATTAATAAACAAGGCTCTATGTTCTGAAAAAAGAATTTGTTTTCGTGAGTTTGGCTGATGTACCACCACACACTTATATAAAAATAACTTCAGTTCAGCACTTCTTACACAGCTTTTATTTCATCTATTTTATTGCCGATACAATTTTATCTGAAATGAAGAAGTTAATTATTGGATTCGTGATATTACACCATCTTTCCTGAATTCATACTCATAATATTGTAAAAAAATCAATTTCATCGAAAAGAAGTTTTACTTAAAGACCATACAAAATAATTCAAGCCGCACAGAACTGTACATATATACATTGGTGTAACCTAAAAAACCGACAACAAAAGGATAGAACAAGGTGTAGCTATTGTGACTAGACCCATGTATTCAGTTGACCTGAAGTTTGAGAAAATCGAAATTAAGTAGGTTAGTTTTTTTTTGAAGATATACTTTTGATTTAAATTTCCGAAAAATCACAAACGATGCCGGTTGACCACAAATTTCTAACATGGTGCCTTGTTCAAACAAAGACTGACCAAAGAGAATCTGAAAAAGAAATATATATATATATATGTATATACATATACACCTATATTATATGCAAGCTTCAATATTTTGTAGTAGAAAATATATTGTTTCCAGATGTATGATTTTAAATACGATTGCAAAACCTTCATTGCTTTATAAGTTCAAAGAGGATTTACACAGGAATGAATTAGGATGTTAAGAATTGTTATATAATCAACGGACCGAAATTAGATTATATCAAACTTCTAATAATTAACATAATTTCAATATTGGATAGATATTGCACTATACTATTCTATAGTGATATATATTCTATACTGTTCTATAGTTCCATTTGCGTTTCACAGAATAAAAATAATCTAATTTTTTTTTTCTGGTATGCTTTTTGAACTTATAAGTAATGAAAAAAATAAGATGGCTACATATTATCAATGTTGAAACAGGCAGTTCTTAATTTTGAACTCTCAAAAGTCTTCAGCCATTATTTCACAATTACAAATTCAGTATTTGAGTATTTCACAAAAACAAATGAGTGGAAGTATATTTGATATTTGGAATTGCTTGTTTTCTAGACGTTTGACTTTGAAACACTGATTAATAAAACCGACCGCATTTTTGTAAAGTCTCCAAAAGTTAACTTTTAACAACCAGTTCTGACGATTTCTAAGCACTATATAACTAATGCGACACCAAAATTCATCAGAATATTCAAAATAATTAGAAAAATTTTTTCGGTGACGATTATTGCAGACAAATGTTAAGCAATTAGAGAGAATAATTAGAAAATTAGTGAAATCCAATTATACAAGTTCTTCAGTCTTCCAAACCCATAACCGATAAATCCGTGAAAAATACCCAACAAAGCAAGGTCCAGAGATCAAACAAAGAATAAGATTTTGCGCAATTGACTTACAGGCCTTTTATATTAAATGTTTCCTGGACCTCTAAAACTACACATTATACTAATGTTTCAATAGGGTTTTAGTTGAAATGTTTGATAATTTCTATTTAAACCATATATTTTTTTTATTTTACACTGCAATCATAAATTGAATTATAAACTTACCAACTCGCAGCGGCAGCAGTGGTGAGGTTGCTCTTCAACTTTTTCATTTCTTTTAAAGCCCACAGAGACAAAGTTTTTGCTCTATTTTGTTTACTCCTTCTACCCTGATTAAGCATCTCATTGATTGGTTCGAGATCTAATAGCTGGATCATGGGAGTGCCAAAAGCACAGCAGAGATCGCCGATGAGGCCCGCTGTGACAGCAAGAGTTGTATCAGAGTGTTCACCGTCTTGTGCCACTGCGATGATAAATCCCACAATGAATGTAATATGGGGCTCAAGCAGCATCAGTTCAGGATGAGGACTTGGACCTTCGCCTTTTAATCCTGTACAAAGTTTGATATAGATTAATTTTTGCATTTTATTCAATATAGTCAGGTTTTAAAATACAGATTACTAACTTATTTGAAAGCCATTTATTTATCGAACATTTTAATGTGTAAGGATGTAATCTGACATTAAAATTAATAGCACTCTCTGTACCTATAATACTTTCAATAAATAAACTATTAAGTATTGTAGTGTGGTATTAAGAATACCACACTTAAGTATTTGATTTTATCAACATATTAAAGTTTATTGAAGATATTTTTATTTTCTATTAATTGAAAATAAAAAATGAAAACAAATCAATGTTCAACCATATTGAATTTCCATTCACTTTTTTGTTAGTTTCAACATATAGTAGTAGAAATGTGTAGTCACCGTGTACTTTGGCAGCTGTTGAAAACAAGTTAAACTGTAGTTCCAAACTTCAGATTACAAGTGCTTAAAAAGTTTCTGACCTCACCTCTTTAGTTAATAAAAATAATAATTTCATCCATATTTTCCTATGAATACACTTCAGGATAACACTAATCCCTAAATAAACAAATTCATCTTCAAGATTTGATTATCAAGTGTCCATGACTTCCTGATCAAAAGTATTTAAGTTATACAATAGATACAATGTTTTTTAATTTATTTTATATATTTATTTTTATAGGGAATATTCCTATATAAAGCAGTGGGAATATAATACTAATTGGCTTTGCATCTGACAAGAATAAATATATAGATACTGAATAAATTGATGTAAAGTTAGTTTTCCTGATATTATGAAATATTAGATATATTATTATAGATATTAGAAATGAACAATTATTCATCTATAGTACTTTCTTTCATTTCAATAGATATTGCAAATTTTTATTATTTCAAGTGCCTGGGAACATCTGTACTTTTACAACTAGTAGGTACATTTTCCACAAAATAAATTGTTTATGGCCAAACTAATGCATCAACCATATTGATCCACACATAAAAAGAAATAGCAAGAGGAAGCTAACCTTGTACAATTCCAGTGTACGCTTCAAGTACTCCCTCTCTGAGTTCAGTTAGGTACTCTACCATATCGTAATCGTTTCGGTCGACCTGCGCTTGTGAGGCCTGGGACAACGTGGTCAGTACAATGTCCAGATACTTCCTGAACTCGGGACCTATACTGAGCACGATATCACCGAATACGGACAATATCTGCGGTTTGACGGACCTGTGAACCGTCTGGTCGCTTAGATTTTCTAATAGCAGCTGCATGATCTCGTCGCAGTAGGGAAGTATTTTATGTTTCAATACTCGAAATACGTCGCCGATCAATCCGACTGCAGTGCAGCACACTTGGTACTCCTGATGATTCTTGAGACCTAAGTAAAGGTACGGCTTGAAAGCATCCATATACTTGAAGAAACCATCGCCGAGTACTTCAATAAGGGTTGAGACCGTCATCAATGCGTCTTCTTGAACACCTACAGAAAAATTATTGAAAACAAGAGGTAGAACTATGACCGTTGCACAAATAGAAAATGAAGTAATTATGTATAATTACCACTGAATAAAAAAACTCACCATATGAATAATAATCAGCTAGGCCTATATATTTCAAGACAAATTTTTTGATATCTTAGGTCTTGTAAGCTCCTAATATATCTTAGAAATTATAATTAACTTATAATTTCCATCAATATATTTCTTACAAGTCTTCAGATCACACTTAAATGACCTCATTTAAAAATTACTTTTGAAAATATATGGTAAACAGAGTTTAAATAATTATACGATAGATCAGGTATTATGATTTTTTCAATGCACCTATGTGTTGCATTATTATGAATGAACATATAAAACATTGTTGTAATTTTATGAATAATAATTGTGTAATATCATTAACATATTATTAGTTTGATATTTAATTGATTTGAAATATAAAATTGAAGCAAAATGAAGATCACACTTTAATCAAATTGAAGCATGTACAGACTAGGTTTTGTATGGGTATGTGAAATCTGTTAACAGATTATGCTTTCATTGGAAGAGTTAAGGCTAGTGAAAATATTCATATTATTTTCCATAAACATAATTTTTGTATGAATATCAATTTACCTCCACTTTTATTGGAACTGAACATAGTCAAGAGAGCAGTCATGATAGCATCAGAAATTTGCGGTGCATCCTCAGGAGTAATTTTTCTTAAAACTGACTGTAAAGTACCACAGAGTAGACATTGTATGTCATTGAAATGACTACGGTCATTGTGGGTTGCTATGTGATTTTCCATTTGAAGAACCTGCTGCAACCTACAATAAATGCAATACATAATGCACACAAAAGCAATAACTTGAATTTTAATTATATAGTAAGCAAGAACCTACGATCTGAAATACAAAAGATATTACACCGCAATACAATAAGATTACGTTAAATTTTACCTACTTCAGAAATATTACTGAGAAATATTTGCATGCCTCTTGAGAAATTATCCTCAATTCTATCCCAAATGTTATAAAGAGAACAATTTTAATTTGCAAATGTATATTGACTATTCTCTTTATGTGGAGGGTATGTTGATGTAAGATTCCTGATATATATCAATTAATAAACATAATATTATATTATTTAAAGATCAAGAATTTGATAGCGCGTTATTCTACGTTGAATAATAACAGTTCAATCAACTCAGAACAAAAATTCAATTAGTTCTATTAAAAATGTATTTATGTACCTGTCAAGAATAACAACTGTTGTGTTTCGTACTGTTACATAACAATCTTTAGGTGAATTTTTGACCATTTCCATTAGAGCTTCATAGGCCGCCGGTCGTAGATTGGCCTGGCCGGCATCTGGTCTGTCGGTAGTCTCCAAAAGACGATGAATTATGAATTCGAAGTACTGTGACAACACAAAAGTTTCAGGTTGTCCGTTTTCGACATTTTCCGAAGCTAATTCCATGGCAGCTTCTGCCAAACCTGTTTGAAAAATTGCAGTTGCAAACATTCCAATTAACGATGGATATTCTGTCATTACCTGAGAATGCCCAACATATATTAGCAGCAACTCTGGCCTCAGCTTTCAGACCATTCATCATGGCCTCAAGAAGCGGTTTCAAATACAAGTCATTGATAGCCGCTTCCGGAATTATCTCGGATATTCTGCCTATAGTCCAGGCCGCCGTGTCTCTTACTATAACGCTTCTGTCGTACATCAGTTCAATTATAGTCGGCATTGCTTGTTCAACCAGAGGTTTCAGTGTTGAATTTTCCAATCCCCCTAAAATAATAGAAATGTAATTACAAAATCATAAATATACAACAAATGGAACATATACAATGTTGAACTTAAAATATCTCATGTGACTAAGTTTTAACTGGAAATATTTCATGATAGTAATTTATACACTTATGACAATATTGTTTTGTACCGTACCTAAAATAGAGGCAAAAGCCATGAGTGATGCATCCCTATATCTCCAGTTTACAGATTTTATATTCTCTTTAATAAAAGGTAGAACAAAAGGTACAATTTCATTTTCGCAACATGACGCAAGTAACATAAGACATACTCCCGCAGCTTTACTGGGATTCCAATCATCTTCGTCATCAAGTTCTTCCTGTTTAGTGAGTTTCTGGAGTAGAAGTGGAACGATAAACGTCAATGCTCCTTTGGCATAGTGTCTTGATACTCTATAAATAGTAAAAATGAAGTGAGATAAGTTAAAAAATACTATTTTAAAGTTATTTATTTCAATTCCAGCATACATTCTAAAGACATGCAATGCATTTATCCATAGGACCAGAATAACACATAATAAATGTAAATATTCAAACAGAGTAATATTATTGTTTATATATATATATATATATATATATATATATATATATATATATATATATATATATATATATTTAAGATAATGAACACTAGAACATTCATTCGAAAAATTCAAATTAACCAAAAGAATATAATAGTAAATAGATATATGAACGTTTACGATGTGATGTCTAGCATAAACTATGAAGATATTCGATGAATATTTCACCAGAAATTTTCTAGTAAGTCCATATAAGAGCTGCACTATGTAAAGAATGGTGAGAACATATCATTGTCACATTTCTCTAACTTCTTAGGTATACCTTGAATTGGATAAAGCATATTGATAATTCATGCAGTATATTGACTAGCTATTCGTTCTGTATTTTGAAAATATTTTCATCTTTTCAACAACTGAAAATGATTTTTATTTATTATTTTTTTTTAAGCATACATTCTAATTTTATGAAAATAGTCCACAGTATATGGGTATAAAGTATTATAACAGCCTGGCTCTGAAAATTATATAAAGTATGAGAAACAAAACTAGTCTATCAATTCCAATTTCATCATATCAATTTTTTCTTCAAAAGTTTTTGGTTACAAGTGTTTCTGAATTACTAGGAAAAAGATTTGAATTACAACATTTTTAAGTGTTAATAGTTTTCTTAATTTTCTAACATTAAAATATTAAATCTCGTATTATAACGTAAAGGTTTTTAAAATCATTCTTCAATAATTAAGTCATTCAATATCAGTGATTTTGACATGCTATTCAGAAATTTAGAACAGCACAATGGGGTGTCGTGATATTTTCATCAACTTCTGTTGACTACATAAGACATAATAGATAATAATTGATATCCTAATAGATAATACTTTAATTTTAGTTGGTGTCAATTGGTTATTGCACATTACTATTTCATTTAATATACACTACAATTTCAATTAATTTAAATTTTATTTTCGTTGACTTCATCAAGAATATTTCATCAACTTCTGTTGACAAAGTGAGACTGTATTAGATAATATTTCATTATCAGTTTGTTCCATTTGATTATTGTATATTACTCTTTTAATTAATTTTATTTTGGTTGTATATATATTCGATCAGTTCATTCAACATTTAAATATAAATAATATATTAATAGAACATTCCAGATATAGACATAAACATAACACAGAATCAGCATTAGAGAATGTTATAGAACAATGGAAGCATAATCTACATAGAGATCAATCAACAAGAGTAGTTTTTCTAGACTTGAAATGAGCATTTGAAGCTAATGATAGAGATCCGTTAAACAAAAATTTGAAAGAATATGGTCTTGAAGGATCGGTGTTGGAGTGGTTTCCAAACTATTTGCAAAATAAAAAGCAAGTTGTCAAATGTGGAAATTTTGTATCTAGTGAACTAGAAAACAACATTGGAATATCACAAGGGACAGACCTGTGTCCAATGTTATTTAATTTGTATATTAATGACTTGGGCTATAATTTAAAATATTGTGGATATCACCTATTTGCAGATGATACAGTTGTATTTATTACAGGATGCTCTCTAGATATAGCCGATAAATTGGAACAAGACTTAAATCTAATACTGGAATGGCTGAAGTTGAATAAATTGAAACTTAATGCATCAAAAACAAAAATAATGGTAGTCCAAAAAAGCCTCTTTTAGGAAATGAATTAAATATGAGTTAAATGAAATAAATGGAGAAAAAATAGATGTAGTTAGTTCGAGCAAATATTTGGGAATCATGTTGGACAGTTGATTAGAGTTAAGGGAACATATAGATTATGTATGCAGGAAAATATAAAAAAAATTGGATTCTTAAACAGATGCAGTAAATTTTTATCGCAATAGATTGAACAAGCAGTGTATAATACTATAATACTACATCATTTTAATTATGCTGGTACAATCCTCTATTTGGCCAATAAATCTGGTATGAATTTATTGCAGATATTATGAAAACTGAGCTATGAGGATTATACTTGGATGCAACAGGTATATATACACACCCATCATGTTAGTAAGACTAAACTGGGTAGACATTACGTCCTACCTAGAAATTAACAGGCTGAAATTTATTCATAAGATCCGTTTAAAGTTACTTCCAGATTATTGCATAAATATGTTGAGTTCAAAGACATCTACAATCATAACACAAGAAATGAAGAAAATTTTATATTAAACCATAAAAATAGAAAATTTACCTAATATGAAAGAATGCAGAAAAATGGCATAATTCAACATCAAAATGAAGCAACAGTATCAAACAAAAGATTGATGTATGTATGTTAAATTTCTGGCATCTAATGAGAGTATAATGAATGTTTAAAATGTTGTATAATTTGTATGTTAAATTTTATTACTTGTAACAACAATGTATTCAAGTGTATGTATGGCGTTATTAAAATATATTATGCTAATATCAAAATAAGATACAATGTGATGATAATTTAGGTTTGTAAATAGCTAAATGCTAAATAAATATCATTATCATATACTTGTTTTTAAATCTTTTCTTCTTTTCTTTCAATTTGTTAATTTTCCCCTGTAATTGGATGTATATCTGTTGGGAATAAATGTATTATTATTATAATAAGTCGAATTATAACAATGTTTATAAAACAACTTTTGACAAGCTGTTATTTACAGTCTCACATAATTATTATAAGCGCCATCAATTATTCCACAATTATTCTCTCAAAAAGTCCATGGCAGATGCTTTAAACGTTTGTTTTTAAACTCAAGATGTAAGTGTAATTTACTCAATTTATAGGAAAGAGAAATACCACAATTTTTTTTGCCAATTTATTCATTACACTTCAAACAGCAGTCCAAAAATAGACCCGGGTATTTACTATTCTTTACTCTTTATCGTTCATTTTAATATCAAAAGTATTACCAAAAAAACTTATGATTTACACTTTATTGACTACATAGCATGACGCGTTTCGTCGTTACAAATGACTTATTCAGATGCTAACAGAATAATGAGAAGTCATGAGAAGTAATGATAGATAGGAAAAGTCGTTTGTAACGACAAAACGCGTCATGCTATGTAGTCAATAAACTGTGAATCATAAGTTCAAGTGTTTGAATTTAAGTTTATGTTCAATTATAATGGATTTACATCAAGAAAACGCCAACACTATTAAATATTTAACACAAGTATTTGCTCATTTACAATTATTAATTTCAGGTTATTTATAGTGTTCATTAGTTCAAAAGCAATTGGTGAGCAGAACCTCTAAATCAACATTTATTCAGCTCAACTAATAGCATCTTGTGATTCAGTGCCAAAAGCTTTGGTGAGTTCAAAAAAGTAGAATCATATATAATATTTTTATCGGTGTAACTGTAAATAAAATTTAGTATAATGACAAAAGCATCACAAGTTCTCCTGTTTTTAAAAGAGCCACATGGAAATTTAGAAACTGTGAATTATTTCTATGAAAAACATTGGAAAGTATAAATAATTTGAAATTTAAATTACATTAGCCTATTATTATTTATGACTATTATATAAAAAATATGTAGTAATCAGTAATCCAATGAAAGTATTGTATTGTTTGTCAGTCAGACCATTCTATGATGCTCTGCTGGCATCATGTAGTAAATGTGGTTATCAAGAAAGGTGTAAATTGTTTCACAATGACCTCCAAACATCTACATTCAACATAATCAGTTTCGACTATCTTTACAGTTGTTACAATTTTAATGTCTGAGATTGAATTCTCGCTCAACTCTTGGTGAAACATATTTAAATATTAAATTTAATTAAACGCTTGGTTTAATGTTTCACGATTATATTTAACAATTTTTATTTTAAGTCTTGATGAGCTCACGCTCTAAACATGTTGACGAATTGATATTGTTAAATATAATCGTGAAACATTAAGCCAAGTGTTTAATTTAATGTTAAAATTTCATCTGTAGTATGTTTATATTGTTTCTTCCAAATATACAGTTTGGTTGCGATAACAAATTGTAGGTATATTTTATTTGCAAACAGTAGTCTAAAAAGTGCATTCATAAATGTCATGTGTTGGCTTAAATGGACTTTGCAATATATTTTAGCATTTGAGAGAATATGGTTACATCAGACAAGGGAAGATGTTTCTGAACATACACAGTTTTATTTACAATTTAGGGACTAAGCAATAGGATAAGATTACTTATTATACCAATGAAAAAATTTAATAATTTCCTATTAGCCTCTATGTGATTTGAAGCTATCAAGGAAGCCTTTATTGAACCTGTTACTAAGGCCTGCAAGGGTGGAGAGATCTATCGACGTGTATTTGGTGCAAATCCATTATAATAGCTATAGCCTAATTCAAACACTTCAATTTGATTCACTTGTATTGAATAAAGCGTGATGCGTTTTTTAGATTTACCAACTTCTTCAGACTCTAACAAAATATGATTTTTTTAAATGAAAAAAAGTGTAACAGTTGGAGCAAGAGTGTTTATTTTTAATTGAACATTTAAAGGTATGGTCCATCTCTGGTCTTCCAATATTGTTATTTGCTGGATGACACTTTTGATTAATTTCTATTTGACATTTTTCTACACATATCACATGAACTGACACAGAAATCTTTACATTCCTTTCTACTAATATCGTTAAACACATGCTTAATGAGTTAGAAGAGCATCTGCTTTTATTTTTTCAAATAAAACTGTGGGAACTAAACATAAATATGGAATTCTTTTGAGGTTGTCTAATCAATATTACAGATATCTAATTCAGAGAATTTTGAATTTAATGTTCAACTAAACTGAAAAATAGGAACTTTATTGACTGGAAATTGCAAATCTATTAATAATTTATATATTCTTCACAAATATAAAAATCTTCAAGTGAACAACTTTAGCTTATAGAATTTAATAAAATTAATAAACTTTCTAAATGCAAACAAATAACAAAAATTATAAATTTAGTAGTACATATTGGAAAGATAATGTAGCTTTTTAGAATCTAACTTATAATACATAAATATTTTTTACATACCTCGCAGGTGTTTTACCAGCATCAGTTGCTTCTGTGTCCTCTATAGCTAAATCAACTTCTTCATCACTTACATTTGACCAAAATTCTATTCCTTGGAGGGCTACAGCATCATTTTCAGACCTCATAGCTTCTAGGGTAATAGGGAAGAGAGCTTGGGCCATGTAGGGTTCCATGTATTGATAGTAGAGTGACATAATTTTAACTAAACATTGTAATGCTGCCACCTGGAGAAGAAATTAACAAGAAGCATAAAAAAAATTTTTTTGATTCAAAAGACTGGTAAACAAACATTGATAAATAGCTCATATAACATTTCTTCATTAAAATTGAAATAAGGAACATTTAATATCAAAATGTATTTGTTCTATAGCAATTTTATAACAAGTGTTATTGATAAAAAAATTCAACTACAAATGCAGCAGTTATTTAAAATTTCCACCTGAAATTACACAAATTGTGACTAATACTGATCATTTCAACTGAATTAACCAATTTATAAATAAACTGACCCATTTTCAAAGTTGATATTCTTGTAATAGATATCCATTTTTAAATAAATATACCACAATTGTAAAACTTTGTAAGCAGTATTTACCTTCACTTGAGAATCCTGTGATTGTGTGGTTTCACAAACTACTTCCATAATATAATTTCTTTCCGTTATTTTATCAAAATTGGCCTTAGTAAATTCAAGAGAATTGAGCAGTGCATGAGTAGCAGCTAATCTGACCTGATTACTCGGTTCTCTACTTCTCATGCCATGAATAATAGCAGTTAAAATATCATTTGATTGCTTGATTAACACATCTGAGTCTATTTCCTGGCATATATAACCTAAAATTGGAAATAATACAGTTGAAAAACAGTAAAATACAGTTCATCACTTATTGGAGATTTTTGCCCAAAATGCTCAATATTTATATATATATATATATATATATATATATATATATATATATATATATATATATATATAAATATATATATATATATATATATATATATATATATATATATATATATATATAATATAAATATATATATATATATATATATATATATATATATATATAACCTATTTTTAGCAATTTACATAATAGAAATTACTTAACAATTTTAGCTGTTTTTAAGTCGTTTACTGCCACAGCAATTTTCAGATATCTGGGACAACATGACAATTTGATAGATTAAGTAATTGGAAATATAAATTTGAGTTCATAAGGGCAACATTGATTTTTGATTCTTCTCTTAGAAGCCATCTATTGATAATAATACTGATATATGCAGAGTTTAATCGCTACAATTAAAAAACACAAAAATGACAACTTTTCACAGTACAAGGTAAGTCGGAGTTGGCGTCCCAGAAAAGAACACAATCTACAAGTTATCTCGTAGATGGCAGTCAACCTGTTAATAACAGTATTGTTTTATGCAATGATTGGTATGCTCAAAAACTGCTTTCTTTATATATCCCCGTTATTTGATATTTACTAATCCAAATGCGTAATGACATCAATTAGTACGGTTGATCAAGTCTATTGCATATTACTTTTCAAATAGAGAACGTTTTACAAACCAATTGCTTCTAAGGTAGCTTCCTTCTGCATTTCTGTTGAATCTTGATGGACTACATTGTTAACCAATGTAGATACTAGTTCTGGCCATTGTCCTTGAGGTAATTCTGTTACTGCAATATATGCTACACATTGAGCAGCTGATGATGGTCGATTAGTTTCAGTACCCAGAGCTCCAACAACCTTAAATTGAAATTTAGGTATATATTATTGAATAATTCCAATAAAACCACAAAACTCACATTTTTTTTAATATAAGTACGTATATCCTCTGGAAAATTAAGCCACCGAAGCTGGTAATTTGCTTTAATTGTGTGGTCCTTTGAAGTAAGTTGGTTTTTAAGCTGCAGACCTGCAGCCATACGTGCAACAGGACTGTTGCTTCCATGTCTCAATATATCTGATAATGTTTTGATAAACTGCAGAACATTTGTAGCTGCTGCTTGTTCAAGAAATGAAGACGCCTGTCGTAACTCGGATTTATCTATAATTACAGATTGGCTATATGTTATAATGGGACCAATTATGGAAATAAATGTACTTAATGCAGTTTATAAACTTGTAATTTAATGCATCCAGAAATATATTTTAGTACACCATAGTTTTTAAAATTTTGCGATCTAATAAGAATGAAATAAAGGAAGAAGGATCAATAGATCAGGGGGTTTCAAAGGATTGTTCCCAAAAAGGGTAATGACCTTGTCAAATATATAAGGTTATCAACAAGAGCTTTGAATGAATAATAGAAAAAATCATTCCTATCAAGGCTAATTGAAAAGATTTTGAATAATTTATAGTTATATTGTTCCTTCAAAATCGAAAAACGAAAGATGGCAACAAACTAAATTAGTGATTTCATGAACGAACTTACCAGGTGAAACAGTTTTTTCAAGAATGTGGATGAGTTGTAATGTTTCTTGTTCCATTTTTAATATTAAAAGGGTCTATTTACTTTTACTGAATAACTTTCAATTCGTTTTCCACGACGATAACCGGCTTAAAACCACATGTAAAATTACTCACTGGCAGGAAGACCTGTTCCTATTCCTACGCTTCAATGGCAATGGTGCGTAGGATCCATCTACAACGGTTGTTCTACATTTGCATAACGAAACCCATTTATTTATTATTTGAGTCAAACTGAACAAGTTGAACGGTCAAAAGGTGGAAAAATGATATTTTACTAAAAAAATCCATGAAATGTCTTTTTCTGAATTAATAATTTAATTTCAAATATGGATCTATTTCTCAATGCGCATTTAATTCATCATCAAATGAAGGCGCCAAAAGTATATTTCCTGTTTACTCATTTGTTTGATATGTCAAAATTAACAATCAAATTAAGGTTTTCTAGAAGTAAGAGATAATTGCAATTTGGATAATCTTATGTCAATTGAAATCAGTTTTTCTTCTCATTATTTAAACCACGAATTTTATTAGGCAGCAAATAATCATGTGAAGTATTGCAGTTGTGATGCCGATTCAAAATATCATAAAGAAATTATAGTTTAGTCTAGAAATATAGATAAAAAGATTGATAAAAGAAATGTTATACTGCTAATTGCAAGTTGTAAAGTAATCGAACTTTATTTTCATATTTTTTTTTTTTATATAACATGAAGAGGAAGTAATCTCTTTTTCATTTACTTTATGTAAAAATGTATTAGGTAACTAGGTATCTTAAAACAGAGATCAATGCTTAATACAAAATTTTCAGTATAACATTTTGATATACTGCCGCAAGTTATGACAATTTTTATTTACAGTTTTTTATAATTAATGACAAGTTATTTACAATATTTTATTTACAATGATTTGCTGCTGCAAGTTGTTTATTATGATATGAATCTTGGATATAGTTTCCTCTATTCTGATTCTGATTTTATATTTGCAAAACGCTTATTCAAATTAGTCGCTTCCCACTTTTAATCATTGCCAAATGTCATCGAATAAAACCATCCATTATTTCCCATTTTAGATGATTAATAAGCAACTTGGCTTCTCATTCTACAGGCCAAGTTGCCATGCGTCGAATACAGAGTAGATACTACATATAACTGGAGAATCTAGTAGACCTTAAATCAAATAAGTTTTTTTAACCCTCGCCCCTTTAATGAAACATAACTTCCTACGAGTATTATGTATTGGAAACTTTAAATAAAAATCATTATCATTAAACTGCTGATTCATTATTTCACATATATAAAAAGTTTCTGGCTCTCATTGTTACAGAAATGAGGGGAAGAATTTGTGATAGAGTTATGCTGTATTAGTTTTGGAAGTTTATTGCAAAAATTTCAGTCAAAAAAGGAATCAAAATAATATAAATTTTTCATATGTAATTTTCATTGGAAAAACATAATACACGCTAGTAGATTGAAGGCCTAGATCACGAAGTATACAGATATAACTTCGTGGCTTTGATTGTAGACGGGACACAATGCCACCTTTTATATTATAGTGAAAGTTTTTCCTCTGAAAAAATAGGAATATTTAACATGCGCCATCTAGTAGCAATTACTTGAATGCACCAAAAGCTAACTAGATGTTTTCTTTGGATTACTTCTACCTAAAGCGAGACACCTATACACAGGAGGTTGAAACTTTAGAATTGCAGAGAGAAAATTTTCGTCACTTACATCGACATATTAACAGATGGCACTAAAATTTTCAAAATACGAAAACTCAAAAATTGCAATTAGGTGATCAGTAATTAAGTACCTATATGGACAGTTACCTTTATTTTTATCAATAACGAACATTTTCATGAAAAATTGTTTAGAATTTCAAGTTAATTTGAATGTTTATCTGTTTATTCGTTAAGACTTCACGTACAATCTTTGTGTTTCAATCAGTAATTAGATAGAAAAGTATACTTAGACTTAAACACATAAAGATTGATATGACATATAGGCACTTATATACTTTTACTTATAATTATTTCTACGTTCTATTAATTATTTCATTAAAATATGCTATCCTCAAGATTTAGAAACAGAACAGTGAAAAAATACAAAGGATAAAACATTTTGCCTATCCGGTTACCTTAAATTTCAACAAACAGTATTGAAGTCTTTAAAGATAAATTAGGTGTTTATTCAACTATATTGGCGGACAAATTTCGAAAGCTGATGGTCTTATTTTAGGCTACACTAATATATCTAGATATATTATTACACTGCATAGAGTCAGGCTACACTAATATATCTAGATATATTATTACACTGCATAGAGTCAGACAATATTTCTCATACTCTTCATTTTAGCCTTAAAATAGATAGTTGTTTTACATTTTATATATAAATATGAATAAGTATATTTAAAACAATAAAAAAATCGAACTTTTATTTGTTGCCTTTCCGAATATTTCCTCTTTTGTAGCAGTTTCATCTACCGCATAATTACCTACATATTATCTAATGAAATTTCTTTTCGTCAACGTTATGATGTCTCCTCAAATTGAGTACCTTAAAGATCACACTCTTCTGTCCCTCCTACTGTTCACTTCAAACATCATATTCTTATTTATGAGACATTGCAACAATTTTTCATTTTCTTTCCAGACTAATTACACTATGAGAAAATAAATAATAAGTAGTTACTGTAAGCACTTGTCGTTTTTATAATGATCTTTGTATTATTGAAGGAGAGCCAAACAAGGCCTGTTACACAAACATTATCTTCTGGCAATAATTTGAATTAAGTAAAACCACTTTATGAGGTAGATTAGATCATTATTGCCATTATTCACTGGCAACACTCAAGCACTTCTCATACATTCGTTTGTTGTTTTCTTGGAACACATAGGGCTCCTTCACAACAATTAAAATGATAAAGTTAAACAATTTCATAAAATTCAATTTTAGAAAAAAAATTATTACTCAATGCGGAACGTTGAGACCGTTAAATTTAACAAAGTAATTTTTGATAGCAGTGAGCAATTTGTGTTATGTATCCGTAGCAAATAGACTGCCTAAGTTTTGACTTCACAGAAATGGGCGGAGCCATTACTGACTCTAATCAAAAAGCTGACAATATTAACATTCCATAAGATATATTTTATTCATTGTTGCCTCATTTGTGGCGATACAATAAGACTCATCTTTTATATATTTTGCTTTGGAACCTTCGTTTTGAAGGACAAATTTTTGAACCGAAAAAGCAGTATCTTTAAACAAAATACACCCATTGAAGTTTTTATTTTATCACCCAAAACCGAGAAAACAATAAATGAAAATACTCTTATGGGATTTTACATTGATAAATTTATTTATTTTTAGTCAATATACAAAGACGTCACACTTAGGTAGTCCATTGTGCCATAGTAATAACATCAGTCTATCATTGTATAATATTTAGAATCTATCTAAAAGAATAATGTTTCACTAGAACATGTTTCATCCCAAAAAAGTGATTCCAATATCTTCCCAGTTTTAGCAACCATTGAATATGTTCAAGTTCTCCAAATTATTCTTAACCAAAATAAAATGTTAATTTGACTTATTAGTTAGCTATTCGGATATAAAACTTTTAGAAGCGTATTCTCTAGTTCTTTGTGCTGAGAAACTTATTTCTTGTATAATATATATTAGTTGTTCTTTCGAAATATTGAGATATATAACATCGAATGGCATTAATATTTCCAAAAAAGAGATTTTTTATTATTTGATATTCTTATTGCTCGTACAAATATATTGTGTGTTCTGAAGATTAATATATTTTCATACTTTTTGAATGCTGATGGTAACATCTTAATTGCTTTTATCAAGAAAAGACGTCTTAGTATAGCAATAATTAACTAACTTCATATACTTACCTGATATTATTCTTTCTTTTGTTCGATTGAGACTTTTGATTAGTACAATTTCAAAAAACTTTATCGTTAGTCGATTTATTATATTAAAGTACTGAATACGTCGTCTCCATGACCTAGCGGTGGGTATGAAGGTCCCTTACTTGGGAGATCTAAATTCGTATCCTAGATATAATGGTTTAATCCATGTAAAATGGATATAAATGTATTGTGAGAAAATATGAACTGAAAATATGAAAGTGTATTGTGAGAAAAATATTTTCATAGATGACAGGTCCAAAAAAGAATTAAAAAAAGAGTTGAGTAATATATAATATATAAATAAATGTTTTTTTGTATTACAACTATTTTCAACAATCGGTTTTTGAAAAATTTAATTCTTTTTTATAAAGGAAATCTTTTAAAAAAGATTTCATTTATATTATCAACCAATCTCTAATATAATGCGTACTTGAAAGAATGCTTGGGACTCATGCTATGAAAATTATAGTAAGTTTGTTGACTTTCCCAGTATCTTATTCTCATAGGCGGATTTAATTATTTCACTAATAATTACGTCATTACCACAGCAGTTACAGTTCCAGCAATCACCGAGACTGATGCACTCCAGCATAAGTGACAAAGATATAAGTTTCAGCATTAATTGACAACATAATATGCGTGGTAATCGATCCAAATTAGTTTGAGGAATCTGAGCTCGCAGAAGCAAGAATCTAATAATAATGAAGGCAAACTTCCAATGAGCTTCCAATGCTGATGAGACGAGAATGCGACACATTATAGGCATTTCTATTTTTTAGATTTGAAAATTGCGGTCTATTTAGATCCTCCGGACGAGTTAGAATTTTAATAGCATTGTTTTTGTCTCTTATAGACGGCTACAAGTGATCCATCGGCCGTTTATTTCGAGATAGGATTGAATGGATTGAGGAAGTGAGTTATTAACAACTTACCCATTTTTTCATAGAATTTTTCGGGCATTTGTGCCTTAGGAAAAAGAACATCATTTCCTTCGCATATAAGATGTTCTTTATAATTATTTATTGAACTTGATTAAATATTGGCTGACTTCTTGGTGAAAGATAAATTAATATCAACTGAATAAAAACCACTGGGCTTCGTTTAACATAATTATAATTATTTCTGGACAATTGTTTCGGGGCGTTACCTCATTTTCAAGAGATAAACAATAGTAATACTTTCAATTTTCAAATCGAATAATGAAACAGATTTCAAATATATTTCGATACATTGAATCAATAAAAGTTCACTTTATAAATCAAATCAAATGCCTTACCATCAAAGTCTTCTTCCTATTTATATGCACATTCTTTAAAAAAAATAATAAATTTTTTTAAATGATGGCAGAACACTAGGTGGAACATTTTTTTCGATTGAAAAAATTATAAGAATCTTTCCTTATAATTCTATAAAATTCACGGTAGAGATGATGGAAATTGGAAAACTCTCATCCGTCCTAAACAACATTAAATAATAACCCCAACTTTGAAATTCAAAATAAACCAACACATACTGACATTATAATTAAGAAAAACAACCCTAATTCCAATACATACGTGAACGAAAACGGTTTTAGAGTAATCAGGAATGTAATAATAATAATGGAACAATTTCAGTATTTTCTCATATATTAACAAAAATACGCATGACGCGTTTCGAAGTACTACTTATTTATCAAATTCTGAATTAACAACTCAGTTGTTACTGAGTTGTGCATTTGATAAAGAAGTAGTACTTGGAAACGCGTTATGCGTATTCATTAAATTATGAGAAAATTTTAAATATTGTTTCATTATGGATATTAATTTTCTCCAACTATAGGCCTCATCAATCATCAATTAGGAATGCATAACTTGAAATCTGTGGATGGTAAAATGGTACATTAGACAAAATGAAATACGTATCGTCAGCTCACAAAATAGAAACGTCGGTAAAATTTCAAAGCATTGTACCAAAAATAACCATTCCATAGATTTGAATAAACTTAGAATATTCATTCTTTGGACAGAGAACGAAAATTGGAATTAAATGGATCTATTCAAATGATTCTGCAATAAAAAATGGTATTTAGATTCTCAACAAATTTACACATTTTCTATTTGATACGAAATTATGGATATGAAGAAGTTGTACCCATACAATATGACATTCCGATTTAACCTCAAATTTTATAGTTACGAAAACCTATTAATAGCTGAAGTGTTACCTACTTCAGTATTCAAGTAGTAGTTTAAGTTTATATTAGTTGTAATCAATATCAATAATGGGTATAAGTATCGCGAAAAATATGTCGTGTGAAATGAAGTGTTTTTATTGAATTTAACGAAATATGTTTAATTACACCATTAAACAGATGTTTTTCAGAACATACTAAATATTTAAACAGTACTTTCTCTTTCATAGGGGCGATAATAATCTTGTCGGTCTCTTGTTGATGAAATTGTTGTTTAGTTTTTATATTTTTTTACTTAACGTTGGTTCTACATCCAATGTCTCATGTAAATTGGTTAGAAGAGTTTTTTGTTGAACCTCTTTCATAGTTTTTCTTAAGCTCGATTATTAATCTTCTCCTGAATAGTTCATAGTTCACAAAAATTGTGTACCTTCATTACTACAAGAAACCTGCATATCATTCAGTCCAATGACCTGGCAGTCTTCATATAAATAGCTAATTTTTCACTAGTGAATGATCTGGAAAACCGCCTTCTGGGATGACTGCATCGGTTTCTGGGTTATTGTGTGTATTTTGTACAACAATTTTATTGTTTATGAGTAGGTATAGGTACACAAATCACTACCTACACAAATCGTTGCACATGTTTATAGCTCTTCTCCTAAATAATCGTAGGTACAGTATTTGTGAATGTTTCTTGAAAAAAAAAATAGATACTGTTTTGAGTAAATTCGGAAATAATAATGATATTAATATTTATTTAGAAGTACAAGGTGAAAAGTTCACTTTTAAGTAAAATCTCTTGTTCACTTGAAAGATGTATTGAATTTTATCTATATGGTTTCCTAGAGTTCCATATAATTTATCCCACGTCTTTTCACTGAACAGGAATTCCATGTCTGAGGTAGTTTTCAGTAGGCCTCCAAAAAAATCATCTACCCCTTTTAAAACGTCACTTCTTCAATGCAGCATAAACATGAAAATGGCTCAATAAAAACAAAATACCTTTTTTAAGTGGAAAAAAATAAAATCTTGAATGTTCCAGGTTAAATGAAAAAAGATAATAAACGAACTGAAAATTAAGATACTAATAAAGAAATTTTGGAAATAATTACTAACATATTCTTTTATTTCAATAGTTTGTTGTATTATGCTTGTAAATAATTAATCTACATGTATCAATCCCATTTCTGAATTATTATAACAGTTTGAAAAAATTAAGTTAAATATTAGAATTATGTAGTACTTTTCTAATATTCTGTTTTACAACGTAATTATTTCAAAAATATTTTCCTATTTCGACAAATAGTACAGTATTAAATATAAGAGCGTAGCAATAAACAGATCACTGTAAGTCAGCCATCGATTACTAATAAACCAATTATCGAATAATTAGTGTAAATCGGAACTGTCATTGCTATTGAGTAGAAAATAGACTTCTTTTATACCCGTAATAATCAGCTGTTGACAAGCGAGCACGCAAGTTAACCGAGTACACAGAAAACAGGTGGACAATCAATGCGGTCAGTTGTCTTCAATGTTCTATGGAGCTAATTAACTTTACCCCTGTATAAAGTACTACAATTGACATACTGTGGAAGAGTGAACACGCACATAGTAATATTTCATAAGTAATTTGCTTTGGTTGTGAGAGGTCTGTTTTATATTCGATTGCAGTGAAAGAATATTTAAATAATTAAATGCTCACAATTTACACACGGATGATATATTTCAACGAATGAAGGTTTTTGTTGAAAAATATTTGAATTAATTAATAGAGAACATAATAAACGTTTTGAAACCTTTTAGCAAGTTTAGGATTTCATGTATTCCTTCTTTACTTCAAATATTATTCTAAGTTCATTCTCAATCTGAATCATTTATTTATTTTAATATTAAATGAAAAAACTTGGCTTGGTTTCACAAAATTTATAATAAATATTCGAGTATAATAAAAGTTAAACTGAGTTCAACTTTTGGAAATGGGGTAACACCTCAAAACAATTGTCAAATATTAATTATAAATTTTGTGAAACCAAGCAAAGTGTTTTTATTTAATATATTTAACAATATATTAAATAAACCAAGCGATCAGCTAACATTCAATCAACTTCATTTATTTATATCATTTGTATGTATTTATTTATTATGTGATCTATTTTAATTCAGATTTGAAATTTTGTATATAATTATTAAATGTGTCAACAGAAATTCGAATTCATATTATTTCGTATATATTCTACTTACTTCAATTCAAGATCAATTCAAGCCCGAAGACAACCTTTCCACTGCATAAGGTAGGTATTTCTATTTTCCGAGAAATAATTATATGAATGACTAAATATATTCATTTATCAATATTGCAAATTACGCTCAACGAACTGGTCGATTATTTTGTTATGATGGGGTGCTTTAACACAAAGACAACGGTAATCAGTTTTACCGCTGCATCTTCAAGTACCAATTACATTTGCCAACATATCATAATGTCTATCATTATTCCACAGAAAACTTAATCCAACTAATTCGAGTGAAGCGAAACACTGAATAAAATCTTGAGCATAGAGCGAAACCCATTGAGGCCACGGTGTTAATTTATCGTAACATTTTGTTATCTGAACGCGATCAGAACACGATATGATCGTAAAATTATCGTCACGAAATCAATAAAACGGAAAACTGCATGTTGCACATACACTTAAATTTTATTATGAGAAAATATAGTTCAGACCGTGAGTTAGAGAACATTAATTATAGCTAATAACCTTTTTTAAAGGCAAATTAACATCTTGTTCATCGTCATAGTTATTAGAAGGAGGATTCAGTAAAAACATAACTGATTGATTGAGTGGATGTCATGACTTTTAATGAAGTACCTAGCTAAGTGGGAGGTTTAGAACTTTTTTAGCAAAAAAGATTCATATTATTAAGTTAATTTCACATTGTTTCTTCAATATGCAATGACGAAACAACTCGAATGAAAACGAAAGAGATCTTATTCAATATTTTTATGCTTAAAGTTGTAGTAATAAAATATGTACATACATACAATGGTATTTATACATTATACATTTATATTTACACATACATATATATGTGTAAATATAATTTTACTTGTTGATACATATGTATTAGTATGTTTGTTTGATCTGCCTTCTTGTTCAATGAGTACTGATTCGATTTCGACATATTTGGTACTCTTCAGACCAGAGTAGCCGATTTTGAATTGAGAGAAACGAAAAAAACAATAAATCAGAATTACTTACCTGAAATAGGTCATCGTATTACTTTGTACTTCGACTAGTATTAGTACTTCGACTTATAGCTACACTTTCTTTAATTTTTTATATTGTAGATATACCTATTATAAATATTCCTTTTATTTTTTTATTGAAAATGTTTATTTACTTGAATGTCGATGTAGTAATAAAATATTCGATGTAATCTGCTAGTTGAAGACCTTGGGGCTATTTCATTTTCAATATTTTCTTGATTGGTAGGTACTTTAAATATGTTGAAGTTGAATTCTAGATGGTTACTCCTATATAAACTTATTATTACAATATTGACTGCCTGAAATCGAATAGTATCTATACGGAACTATCTATTACGAGAATATACCCGTATAAGTATATTTAAAAACCAAGTGATTAATATTTTCTTCTTTTCCCATGAAAATAATAAGAAAACTAATATAAAATTCACATCCTATTTGATCTTATGGAATTTCTCATTCTTTAAAATGGTTTTTAGCTTCTATAAACATAGGTTTCTATTAAATTTTTATTTTTTCCAATTTTCTTTCATAATTTGATTTTTTTTAATGATCAACCCTTTTAGATACAACATATATATTCTATTGAGAAATTTTTTTCGCGTTTCTGCATTTTTTAAATTGCAGAATTAATTTTAAATTGGATGAACCTAAACCAAGCAAATTTTGCAGTTTTTATTTCAGTTTACTCAACTCAGAAGGCTTTTCATTACCTTAAATTTCTTTGTGAAATCTTGAATGCAATAAAAACGAATTGAGTGGTGAAACTAGGAACGAAAATATAGGTTTTCCGGATGTACACACTTTCATTAGAGAATTGTGACATACGTTTTTTTACGTTTTACTTATACGTTTGTCGAATAAAAGTGTTTAAATCTGCAGAACAGTCCTTTTATTGCATTGAGTAGTTATTCAAATTAGGTACATTTTTATTGTTCATTTTCCTTACTCATATTTTCTCATTAATTCCATAACCCCATGCTCGCTTCCTGGCAGCATTGATTCAGAAGAAATCACCGCAGTGTGAGATATTAAATCTTAAACCTAGAACTATTAACTCCCAGTAGGTGCGCCTATGAAAGTATAAAAAGTGGCAAAGCTAATTATATTGGTAATATACTCACTGGACGGTGCTCACTCGCATTTTTACATTCACCGGAACTGACTTACCGATGCGTGTCACGCACATTACACCATTTCAATCCAATAGAATTGTTAACTTTCCCCCTCAATAGCCAATGAGCAGATCTGGATCCCTACTCGAACGCGCTCCGTGTTCTATGGGGGAATGCGCTCCAAAAGAAATCTGGGTAAATTGAATTAATTCCACCACAAAACAATGAAGTAACAGAAAGTATTGCACGTTCATAGAGTTGCGTAATGAAATGGATGTTCCTTTTCTAAATGTCGGACGTTACTGTGTACCTAACAAGAGGAAAAGAGAGAATTCATATAACTTATGAAGATGTTCTTAGTAATATACACGTTTTCGTTTCTTTGTGCGCTAAAGGTTAATGCCTAATATTGTTGAGCAATAATGTACACAATATATCTATGCACAGATGCAAGTCTTGATAAATAAATAACCTCAGAATTTTGCAGAAATTGTGAATAGTGCAATAATATTTCTGTCCAAATTATGAAGACATCGAAAGGAAAGAATGAATTTGAGCGTTTCTAATACAGAGGTTTCTCCATTTCACTTTTTTCACAATATATCGAAATGTGAATAATAAATCCAGTTTCGCAGTAGGTATTACTTCACTTTAAAATTTTAATTGACGTCAAATCAAATAAAAGTAGTAATTGATTCGAAACGCGAATTATAAGTTCATTTTTGTGAAATTATGAAAATAATGATTAAGATATGAATATAATGAGGAAAAATGTCTCGATATATGTCATATTTACTTTTACCCCAATTAAGACAAAATATTTTATTGATTCGAAAATTATTTTTGAATGTTTTGAATATTAATTTTTCACGAATTGATCGAAATGTTCCGCTGCTATATAACGAGTTTGAATATGTACCTTACATACATCTTCCAGCATTAGAAATGAATTTTAGTTTCGTACAAAATAAAGTTCGAAGAATTTCGACTTTTTTAATTCTTTCTATTTCACTCCCTATTCTTCAAGATAAAAGGAAATGATCGTTCGCTCGTTTAATATGTTATATAAATTGCAAATTTCAGATTCAAATTAAGAAGTTTTAGGTAAATGTTTTAGTTGTAAAGTAAACAAAATAAACTGGCTGGATGTCGGCTATTAAAAGTTATGCATAATACAAAACAAGAATAACCGGGAGAAGCACATTGATAGCAAATTCAGGAAGAAGTATATCCATTTTAATTTATTTTATATGAATAACATTTTGACTAGGTAATTAATTAAGCACATAACCAATTCAAATATTATAGCCTAATTTTTTAATTTATTACCAGAACGTCGTAAATTAATCGAATAACTTGGCCTCTGAAGTGGAAAATATATATTAATGTGGTTGATTTTGTCATTTGATTTTGTATTATTTTGAATAAATTGAGAAAATATTATATCAATGGTTCGATTGACGGAATATCTAACACTAAAAAGAAATTATTTATTTCTTATTTGAGTTGTTTTATTTTTTCTCGGAAATAAAAGAAATAACAAAAGAACCCACAATTAGAACAAGAACAAATTAAAAAAAAACAATGGCAAAAATAAAACATACAAAGAGTCAATAACAAAAACTGGTAAAATTTTGCTGGTAAATATAGCTAAGAATTGCTTATTTTACAAAAAGTTTTTCTCGCTCAGTGACAGCAAAACTTCTTGCTAATTTAACAAACCATATTCTCTGAATAAAAATTTGTTGAAATTGCAAAATTTTGTTTTATTTTCATAACTAAGCTCTGCTGTTTTGTGCGTAGTTTAAACATTACGTATTTAAGAGTACTGTTTAATTCACTATCTTCAGCTGTAATTTCAAGAAACTGAATGCTGCTACTACAACAGACTAGTTAGTTGCAACATTTGATTATGTAAATATCACATATTCTATTTGTAATTATAATAGTTAACAGAACTAGTTTCACATTTTCTACATCAGTTTGATTTACCAACCGATTAAATTTGTAAACAGAAAATATTAAGCCACGAATTTTGCAGAAAAGAATTGTTGCATGTTGTTGGCTGTTCTAACAGCTAAACTGTTGTCTCTGCAATACTTCGCTCAACATACAGTAATTTGATTACTCAACGAACTGATTTGTTGAGTTTACCTAAAAAATCGATTGCTTAACAGCATTTTCGCTATTTTAACAAAAATATACTTAACATATCGAATTTTCAAATTATTTTTTTTCGAGAAAAAGGATCCTTGTTGAATTTATCAGTATAGGTTGAAATTGCCCCTGTTAACATTTTTTTAACGTTATAATGAATCAAAGCCATTTCAAATTGATACCCATCTTCATAATAACATTTTTGGGAATGGCTTAGAAAAATACTGTCATATTATTCTTTAGTGTTTGTTGTACAACGCTCTAAGATATTTTAAGTTACATAAGTGATAAACACAGTCGCAAACTGACGTTAAATAAGATAACTAATCTTTTTCAATAAAATTTCTCTATGTTACTTTGAAATAGACAAGCCAGATAATAATTCGCAAATTATAGCGTCACTTTGGACATACACAGAATAATATAATGTTGAATAAATAACGTAGCGGTATTATATGTTAAAACATGATGCAGCACATGTTGTTTCGTTGACATCTTATGAAACTCATCACTTTCCATATTGAGTGAATGACGGATGGTGTGTTACAGAGGAGAAATTTTGAATCCATAATGCACTTGAGTGCTTTTTGTAAAAAGGTAATTATTTGTAATAATTTGTCCATTCATCATGATTACGAAGGTTAAATTACCAGGACAAAACGCTATCCTTCAAGGAAATGGCTGGTTTGTATCGATTATTACCTCGGATGCAATATTTCAACTTTCTGCACAAATGAAGATAGATCTCCTGTAACCAATGAGTTGACATATTGGAGGTAAACAAAGGTTACACCCGACCATTAAATTAAGCAGATTCGTGGAAGTTTAGCTTTGTAACTATTTCACCTTTAATCAAAGTCAGTGATGACTAGAGAAAATCCTATCGTACAACTTTGCCAATTCATCAGCAATACCATAGGCGGACGTGAAAATTGGTCAAATGGTTAATTTTACGTATGTAACTTTACATAAAAGTTAATCAATTTTGCTGACTGCTTCAAAGACCAACGTGAATGGATCAAATATGGATTCTTAAATGGCAGTTTCGTTTAAGCAAAATACTCCTTCTTTTATTATTTCGTTCGAGTAAACAGTGTATTGGAATAGCTAAGTAATGAAGTTACACTTAAGTTACTTTTGTTTTAACTTCATTCAAAAATCAGAAGTTAAAATAAAACTAAATAGTTTTCTGATTTTCACTATAATTAATTTGAAACATGACAATATTGTTTAGCCAACTGTTGATAATAAACAGTTTATCATCAACATCTGATAAAGCCACTGTGTTGGCGAAACAATATTGTTATGTTCAAATTAATTATAGTGAAAATTAAAAAACTACTTAGTTTCATTTATATTATTATTTAGATTTTCTTCAAGTATCGATTAATGAGAGGTTGAAATGGCACATACATACTTGCTCCTTCATACTTAAATTGTTTTAGCGTACTTAAACTTTCTATTTTGGAACATACAACAGGACAAGCATTTAATTACGTACATGTATCAATTATAATTGAAATTAGTAACCTGAAATGCGAAGATTTTCGATGAAATAGTTTTAAAATTAAAAGAGGTGAATAACAACTTAACCTCTAAAACAATTCCAGGCCTACAAACTTGCAAACTGAAAAATTCCCAACCAACTGTTATCCGAAGTGTTTCCTGTTACTTTAAGTTATTTCTCGTCACAATTATTTTAACAGTGACAAATAATGATAAGTGAGTAAATTTTCTGTCACTATAGATGGTTCTGACACTCAAGATATTCCCGATTACCAACTCGTTCTAAGATAAACAAAAGATCTTCTCTTTTGTCTCCACTTGACGCCACTGATCCCCAATTGAAAATATTCTGAGACGGTAAACTCGATAATGGTCCCCATTAAGAGCTGCGGGGTCAGTCTCGACCGACACGAATGCATGATATGCCGCAATTCGACGCTATTTATTTCTTTCATTATCCGTCTATTAATCTTCCATTGGGATTATAGTTATTAAACTGTTTTATACAAGGTTCTGTCAACGTTGCTCATTTAATGTTACCTTTTGGAATCGTAAAGTACCAATAAATGGTATTAAAAAAATGGTCGAAAAAAAAAGCGAATATCAGTCGCTTTTTAACATTCTGTGAGCCCGGAAATTCAGTTTTCTGTTTGCGAATTATCACCGTTAAATCTTCAAGGATTATTGACAATTAGGTACATAGTTTCTTGGAATACCACAATAATTCAGTGTACGCAGATAATATGGACAAATGCGAAAAACTTCAACATAATCCGACAATAAATACGATATTGACAGCTCCATTTGAATTTATGACATCCGCTATCGAAGGTTTGGCTGGCTGCAAAGATTTCTATTTGCTTGCCAAGTGGTGAACCATTCCTACTTAACAATGTAATTTTCAAATTAGTAAATAATTTATCACGATTCATCATATACAATAAATACCACCGTGACTCTCACATTTACATGGTATAAATATAATATCATCTGTGGTCCAAGTATGGAATGAAAAAATATATTAATGTGATTGAATTCTCGCTTAACTCTTGGTGAAACATAATTGAATATTAAAATAAATTAAACTCTTGGCTTAATGTTTCACGATTTATTTAACAATATGTATAGTCAACATGTTTCGAGCGTTAGCTCATTTTCAAGACTGAATGAGTCTTGAAAATGAGCTAACGCTCGAAACATGTTGACTATACATATTGTTAAATAAATCGTGAAACATTAAGCCAAGAGTTTAATTTATTTAAATAGAAAAAATATATAATTTTCCTGAAGCATGACTTAAATTGCATGATAGCATTTTAATTGGTCTAAGTTTTTGGCGACTTAGTAAGTAGAAGCTGATATGAATGTTGAATTTAGTTCTACAAACCTTACTGATTGACGTTATATTTCATTAGGTTGGTAAATTGTTCACTCAATTGCAATTTTGATCACAGAAACAAAAACATACACAGATATAACTTTTATCTAGAATAAATGATATACCATTGTTTCATTAATTCTGAAATTGGTAGTTAGTGAATATTGAAATGTGGTATGGAGCAAGACAAACAACTTCCTTAATTTATAAACGTGTAACAGAATTTATCATTCATGTAGTTAATGAACGAGAATTTTGAATTGAATTCCAAAAAGTTGTGGTTATATGAGTAATTACTTTTGAGTGATGGAGTCAGTAACTTCACTTATATCTATTCAAACAATAAAATGGGGTTAAAAAATAAATGGTTTTCAAGATTCACACTCGCTCATTTTACAATTGTGAGACATGTTTCATCTTTACGAAAAATTTTTTCGTCTGCCAGCCCGAAGATACCGTCGATGGTACGTATTAAAATTGTAGGTACGTTATAATTGTTGAGTATGAGTGTGCAAATTTAGAAAAATTGTTTCTTTTCGCACTTATTGTGCAATAACTCTTATAACGTTCAGCAATATTGAAGTTCAAATACTGTGTTAAAAGAAGTTCGTTATTAAACTCTACGAAATTATGGTACAAATATTAAATAAATAACAAGGAACAAGTTTCTCTATTGTACAACAAATGTCTATTGACCACGCCTTTCCTCCATTTATTTTTAATCAGATTTTCTTAACGGCGCCTGTTGTCCACACTTTCACAATTAACGAAAATATTCTGACTAGATAACATTAATCAACGGAATGGCGACAATCGTTTTATTTCATTCGGTTCTACGTTCATGTTGTGTGAGGATTCCCGCGGGCCAAAATGCTACAAATATAATTCTACCCGCTATGCTTGTAATAGAAAATGAAACTAATTCATTGGGTAACCTCAAAATAAATCAAATATTATTTCCGATTGATTTATGCCCTATGATACGTAACAACGTACACAACCTCACATGGTGGCCATTTATTTTATTTACCACAGGTGTTCATTAGCAAGGCTCCTGTGAATAACTCGGAGGCTTTCTATGGTCAACGCGTATTCTATTCCTCGTAATTATTATCTTGAAATTGAAATCAACAGAAGAATTACGTCGGATGCTTGGACTATGTTTTACATTGGAAAAAATTGTGCTTATAATTAATACTTGTATAATAACTGACGCGCAATCAATAAGAAACTTCATTTGAAATACTGAAAAAATATGAAATTGAAACTTAATATAAAATATAAATTGAAAATTAATGTGAAGAAAAATAAATACTTTTAAATTAGTGATTGTTGAGGGTAAAAAGTCAGAAGTCAAAACTATCAGTAATGGAACTTCATTAAGAGTTGAATGTATCAAAACACAAAATGGCATTAAAAAGTAGTGTCAATGTATCTACGTTACTATATATTAATGAAGTTATCAACTGTTTGCAAATCAACTGGTGTTAATCTCTCTATATACCTATTATATATATATATATATATATATATATATATATATATATATATATATATATATATATATATATATATCGAGAATAATACGATTTATTTTTTATCATTATTATTATCAATCTTTATTGAGCACTTGCTCTTCACATCCTCATATATATTATCATAAGATTAATTTTGATAATAAAATAAAGATTATTAAATTCGTGCCGCCTGTCGAACAGTCAATGACTGTAGTGTTACATATGCGCCGAAATTAGTTCATGATTTTATGGAAAGAATACAATGAGTGGAAAATAAATCTTGAGTTCAGTACTCTACTAAGATAATAACACGAAAAGGAATGAAAAAGTTTAAAAATTAAGTATATCAATCGCTTGCCAGCAAGACATGATACTGTTTAGAATCTTGAAGATTTTAAACAAATTTACATAGTTAGAACAAGAAAGTACTTTAATTAGAAAATAATTCATTAGGCAATATGTAGGTTAACGCAACTATTGCGAATATCATGGGTTCACCACATACGCATGAGTGTGATGAACTTCATTTTAGCGATTAAGCGGTTTCATTTTATGTATAAATTCGGTAATATTTTCTTGATGAAATCTGTTGTCCATCAGTCGTCAACTCATTCACCTGACAAGAAGTAGGGGTATTTCTTTGTGAGAAAATAGCACTCCAAATATGTATACATGGTCCTTTGAGCTACAGTTGAACCACTACAAGACTAGCAACCAAGAGGACCATCAGCGTCTATCAAGGGGCAGTCACACACGACAGGATCCACAGTCCAGATCCTTGAAACTATAAGACCCGCAACTAAGAGGACCATCAGCGTCTATCAAGGGGCAGTCACACACGACAGGATCCACAGTCCAGATCCTTGAAACTATAAGACCCGCAACTAAGAGGACCATCAGCATCAATCGAGTGACAGTCACACACGAAAGGATCCACAATCAAGGTCCTTCAACCAGAAAATACAAGACTAGCAATCAAGAGGACCATCAGCGTCTATCGAAGGGCAGTCAAACACGAAAGGATCTATAGTTCAGATCCTTCAATATAGACACTAAAAGGCTAGCAACCAAGAGAACCATCAGCGTCTATCGAGGGACAGTCTCACACGAAAGGAGCCACAGTCCAGGCCCTTCAATTTAGAAGATACAAGACTAGCAACCAAGAGGACCATCATATGCGATCGAGAGGCAGTCAAACACGAAATGGTCCACAGTCCAGGTCCTTCAAATCTTGAAGATTTTGAAGATATTTACATAGTTAGAATAAGGAAATACTTTATGATCATTTATTAGGCAATAGGTAGGTTAACACAACTATTGCGAATATCATGGATTCACCATATACGTATGAGTGTGATTAACTTCATTTTAGCGATTAAGCAGTTTTATTTCATGTATAAATTCGGTAATATTTTCTTAATGAAATCAGTTGTCCATCAGTCGTCAACTCATTCACATGACCAGGAGTAAGCAGATTGAGACCTTGTCAGCGAGGAACCTTTTGATACCGATTTCCAGGAATCGGGAGAATTGGGCCTTAAATTTGTTGTCCATGAATCAACCCCCTGACAAGGAGTGGGCAGATTGAGGCCTTGTCAGGGGGAAATTTGCTTGTGAGGTAATAGCACTCCATATATCTATACATGAGTTTACTTGTGAGGAAATAGCACTTCACATTTCTATACAGATACCTACATGAATTATACTATGTAGATACACATTGTGCAGCACGGGATGCTCTCGTTTCAATTATTTTATAGGTCAATACCTATATCGTATTTTCTATTCAACCATCCCTCCAAATTCCAAATTATATATAGTAAAAGGGCGAACAAGGGTCTTTTGTTCTATACACTCAAACACCCATCCATCCATACATCTATACAAACTTTCGCATTTATAAGTAGAATATTGTTAATTTTAAACTCGTAATATCTTTTAAATGCAATGCCGATTTAAGTAATTCAAAAAGTAAGCTTAGGTAGTGAAACAGTCTTGAATAATAAATAATTTATTTGGATAAGGATCAATACAAAGACATAAATACAAGCAAGAACAAAGACATGAACAAAAATATATATGCCCAAGAGGAAATTAACATTTGTCCTTGCGAAATTCTGGCTTGAAAAAGTTTTCTACTCAACGGAAGAGTTTGAAACTAATATTTGAAATTCTTAATTGAATTTGAACTCAGTTCATATTATATTTTAAGTACAGAGCAAATTGATATCTAATAATCTTAATCATCATCATGTGATATATTCAACTATTTATATAAAAGAATTCCTTTGCGTTTTTTGAATTTATAAATTTTTTCTAGTTATTCAAAAAAAATGTTATGTGGTTCCATGCCCCTTTGGGGGTTGTACGTGATTTGTTACTTATTTTGTAACCAATAAATTTCCATTTATATCACCTAGTGAGTATGATAAAATTGATTATTCACTTTCTTTCAAATTACATTTATTTCAATTATGTGAAAAAAAAATTGAAAGTTCTTTTAAGATATCAATATGAGTCGGAACTTTTTTCTGCATTCAATATCACTGTACGTATATAAAATCTTCATTTCAAAGTACGGGAAGTATATTACTACAAAATTTGAATGAAAGAAGTTTTAACACATGGTTCAAGGTACACATGTTAATGATGATTAGCATCTCAAACAGCAGGGAGTCGGGGTTTTTCTTCCAGTTGTCACATATTTCTTAGGATTACACTAATGAAGCGGTTGTAAGAAGAGTAAACGTATGCAAATGAGATAATTCAATGATGTACGAAACGTAGCCTTATATATGTGTATGACTCTTACATTATGTTTATGGTTGGATACCACCATTTTTTGGAATTTGATTGGAGTCAATATCATTGGACACTTTTATTCATTTATTTATTCAACATAGGTACACTATTTTACAGGACAGGTCGTAATTACAACACAGAAAATACAACAGATACTAAAAACAAATTGAAAGTACAAAAGTTTCAGTTCTGTACTTTCAAATTCAAAAGTTCAATTATAAAAGGCGTTTGTGATATGAAATCACAACTGATAAAATGAAATACAATAATAGGAATAAAAAACCTTAAATGCTGACTAAACTTATACATACATATATACACACATACATATACATACACATATTAACACATATAAGTACATAGATACAAATATGTGTGATACATGCATCTGAATCATGTAGGTACGTGAACACACATATATTATTGTTCTAGCATAGGCTATGCAGATCAAAAAAACTTGCTTCAATATCAATAACAGAACAGTTGGGTATATCCACTTTTGCTCCCAATATATTACACTGTTCACATATCTTGTGCAATGCGGAAAATTTTAGAACATAGTTCCTTCTGGAAAGCAGAACGTGAATTCGCTTCTGGAAGAAACTCTTGGAATAATGAAGTTAAGCTTATGCAATAATTCCTGACAGTTCACTTTCTTGTTAATTATTTTATGCAAGAAGATTATTGCATAGCATTTCCTTCGCGCATTGAGAGCGTCCATATTATTTCGACTTGGGTTTCATGTTTTATGCCTATAGGTGGATATATTCCATCTATTCTGAAGCTCTAGAGTTTCAAGAACTTTCTTTGAATAAACTCCAGTTGATCAATGTGAACATAAGTGATAACCAGGATTCCAGACTTTTGATCCGTAGATATTCAAGTTTGAATCTTATGAAAGCACAACACAATGTTTTCAGAGTTGATACTCGTATATTGCCAAATTGTTTACCAATGCGAATTTTTTAGAAGTATAGAACTTTATATTGCAACGATGGATCATTCGATTGACAATAATCTTTTTTTAAATGAGGGGTAATAATAAAAACTTGTCTAAAAATCACTGACTGAACAATTCTTTATTCGACTAGTTTCGCCTTTTACAGCATTATCAAGAATGATAATGCTGTAAAAGGCGAAACTAGTCGAATAAAGAATTGTTCAGTGAGTGATTTTTAGACAAGTTTTTATTATTACCTCTCATTTAAATATGAACTATCACAGAGTAGATTCATCGTCCATTGAATTTAATCTTTTTTTATTCGAAAGATAATCTTGTGGCATTATATTTCAAATATGATTTCTGACATATGACCTCCACGGTTGGCTCGGATGTAGTCCAATCTGGACGTCCAATTTTCGATGACTTTTTCCAACATTTGTGGCAGTATATCGGCAATAACACGGTGAATATTGTCTTCCAAATGGTCAAGCATTTGTGGCTTATCCGCATAGACCAATGACTTTACATAGCCCCACAGAAAGTAATCTAGCGGTGTTAAATCACAAGATCTTGGAGGCCAATTCACAGGTCCAAAACGTGAAATTATGCGGTCACCAAACGTGTCTTTCAATAAATCGATTGTGGCACGAGCTGTGTGACATGTTGCGCCGTGTTGTTAAAACCACAGCTCCTGGACATCATGGTTGTTCAATTCATGGTTAGTAATCATGGCTCTATACCGATAACCATTGACTGTAACGTTCTGGCCATCATCGTTTTTGAGGAATTACGGACCAATGATTCCATCAGCCCATAAAGCGCACCAAACAGTCAGTTTTTCTGGATGTAACGGTGTTTTGACATACACTTGAGGATTATCTTCACTCCAAACGCGGCAGTTTTGTTTGTTGACGTAGCCATTCAACCAGAAGTGCGCTTGGATAAATGGGTCATGAAGTGGACTTAGTGCGCGATACGTATTCCGCACAGAATCATTATTTTCGAAATAAAATTTCACTATTTGCAAGCGTTGTTCAGGCGTGAGTCTATTCATGATGAATTGCCAAACCAAACTGAGAATAAATCACTTCTCAGCAGCTAAATCGGTCGCTATCTTCAACAGTAATGCCAACTTAAAGTTCTATACCTCTAAAAAAACACCCGTTATTCTAGAGACAGCGGTTATCTGTAAGATGTAAGCCGTACACTTACATCTATTCAAATTTATCTCCAGTAATCAACATATACATCCAAATATCTACCCCACCCTACTTGAAAATAGCAATTGTGATGTGAATGTGAGAATTGAATAATTATGTACGAAATATCAATTTTGCCAAATATTTGATGAAAGTTTTTATGGAGCACTGAACATGATCTTCTAGTTATCTATCTACCTCGTACATCAGGGAAGGCTAATGTTTTCTACTCTCTTTGATAGTATCACTGTAATCTCCACGATACAAAATAGTTATTTACTGTTTATAAATGCAGAGAAAAAGGTGACGTTTTGCGACTTCAGTAAATGTGTACTGTACCTTCTTATTACATGTATGTAGTTCGGGCAGCTCTTTCTCATTCTTCAATTTGACGAATATTTCATCAAGTTGAAACAAGAGAGATTTTAATTTGATTATTTTTCATTTCTTGAATATGTCTAAACTCGATATTCTTTCCGCACTTTAAGAATATAATTTTCAGGCTCTTGGTGAAATGGAAATATTATGGGGAGGTGGTTTTAGTTAGCCTATTTCGCCAAAATAAATAAAACACTTGAAAAATACAATTTAGCAACGAAAAATTTTGGAAAAAACTCTTCAGAAAAAAAGCTAAAAAAAAAACTCAGAAAACATGAATTCAGATTTCGTTGCAGAGTGAAATAAAGCATTGAATATAAACTTAAATCCAAACACTTGAACTTACGATTTACTAATTGACTACTTTATTGACTACATAGATGACGTGTTTCGTCGTTACAAACGACTTCTTCAGATGCTTACAGAATAAGTCGTTTGTAACGACGTAACGCGTCATGCTATGTAGTCAATAAAGTGTAAATCATAAGTTCAAGTGTTTGAATTTAAGTTTATATTCAATTATAATTAAACGCCAACACTGTTAAATAAAAAAAATAAATAAATAAAAAAAAAGAAATAAAGCATGTTCTAAGCGGATAATCTAAGAGGATATTCTTGATATACTTGATGCAATACACATTGTTAAATAAAAATATACTGAAAAATGAGAAACCCTATTTTTATTTGATTGAAAGGAGTACAACAAAAATACTGAATGATAAATTGCAATGAATATTCTCCAAAATAATGATCAATTTCGATCAGATGTTTATTCTATTTATCTTTCTGTAACATGAAACATTATCGTAATATTTATATAATACTAATTTTTTTATATGATCTAAAATACATGCCCGATAATTTGCAAATTATATCAGCATGCCCGAAAACATGTAAAAAATGGTCCCAGATTACGCAATTAAGTGATAATACATACCTACCTACATAAAATGGATAACGCATATCAATATGTGGCCGGCAATATTTTCGAAACACTTTCCGTATAAGGTGATCGTATAAGGTCAGGTGATAAAACATACAAAACGATATACTCGTACGCGTCTCGTCTAACCGTCAATTTACGATGATTATTGTCATTATCACCCAAAGAATATTTCTAAAAAACTCAATTGCTTACGATCTTTGTGTTTATCATTTTCACCTTGGGAACATAGCATTTAGTTCATAGTTTCACAAACTTTTTTCTCGTAGACGACTTTCAACAAAATTGTACCGATTTCAGTGGGCTCCTTGTTGATTTTTTTCTTCTTGGTTTCTTTCAATAGCCAAGAGTAGTTGAAACTTCTGAGACATATTGAACGATGAGAAGTTTCTAACCCTGAATTGGATAATGAAATAGAAATAGAAACAGCATTTATTCTAGTGTTGTTTTTATTGAAATACTGTGATTAAGGACAAGAATATTTAATAAAACAATTCAATGGACGATGAATCTGCTCTGTGATAGTTCATATTTAAATGAGAGGTAATAATAAAAACTTGTCTAAAAATCACTGACTGAACAATTCTTTATTCGACTAGTTTCGCCTAATTCATTATCAAGAATTCTTGATAATGCTGTAAAAGGCGAAACTAGTCGAATAAAGAATTGTTCAGTCAGTGATTTTAGACAAGTTTTTATAATTACCTCTCATTCAATAAAACATTAAACACGTACCGCAACTAGACGAAGTTTTTGAAAATGTTATGTTATAACAATGCTACATTTCTTAGTGAATATTGAGCAAGAGAAGATTTTTCGAATTTGTTCAGTATATTTTACAACTAACTGAAAAGCACGATTTCGATTAGGTAAAATAACACAAACAATACACAAACAAATAACAAAAAAGTTTCAACAACAGAGAAAGACAAAAATGTGAAAAAAATTAGGAAACGTTCACACATTCGACAAAATTTAGAAAATACTATAAACGAAAGAACATATATCAACTATTTAAATTCAATCTATAACATTCAAATTGATCTTTCAATTACACTGAAAGAATCAAAACATAACGATCATTAAGCAACATATCTCAAAACTCAGTTTTTCCAGATCTACCATGAATTTCAAACACAAAATTAAAATGAGACATAAACTTCCTGGATCAGTATATCACGAATTAACTATTTACATTAAAATTTTGGAAATATTACTCATTTGAATCCCCTGGGTTACCATGAGTTTTTCACAGGTTATATCATGGTGAAGATGAATTCCTGAACTCCTGAAACGAATGATGAGCCAGATACATTCCTCAGAATATTAAAGAGGCAAAAGAGCCGAGTCGATGTACGAAATAACATTTAGACGTTTGATATCTACAGCATTTCCTCAAATTCAATTATTCAGAAGTTTTGAGAAGTTTCAACAAAATTACAATTCGTAACAAATCGCCAATTGAAATAGCGATTTTGTTCAACAAAAAAAACCTGTTATTGCTGAACAGATCTCGAAAATTATAAACTTATAGAAAATAGATTTTACTTAGAATATATATATATATATATATATATATATATATATATATATATATATATATATATATATATATATATATATATATATATATATATATATATATATATATATATATATATATATATATATATATAAATATGATTTATTGCCTGAAATTGATTTATTGCCTGTTTGAGGTATTTATTTTGAAAGTTTTTAGCATTAACAGGCTTTTTCAATATGAAAAAGTTTATTTCTGTTGACGTTTCGTTGTTATATTACAACTATATTAAAATTATTAATTAATATATAATTATATTAAAACAGATTAGTTTTGACAAAGTTGTAATATAACAACGAAACGTCAACAGAAATAAACTTTTTCATATTAAAAAAAGCCTGTTAATGCTAAAAACTTTCAAATATATATATATATATATATATATATATATATATATATATATATATATATATATATATATATAATTTTTCAAATTAGCTGCTACTAATTTCGGGATATGCCGAGAGTGTCTACTTTTGATATTTATATATGTATATATATATATATATATATATATATATATATATATATATATATATATATATATATAAAAAAAGTAGACACTGTCGGCATATCCCGAAATGAGTAGCAGCCGTTAACACGTGTTTCTAGCTTACTGACTCCATAGCATAGCTAAGTTAAAGTTGTACGAACCTGGAGATGAAAAAACAAGAAAGAACAGACACGCCACTCAAGGAAGTCGACACATTTTAAGCTACCGCGTTTTTACTCTCCGGATTGGGAGATTTGAAAAAACTTCTTCGCCCGTGAGGCGACTATTTATCCTTCAAGGATGCCTCTAGCCGTGAATTGATACAATATATGATTAATATTCAACGGGGTTCCTCAGGGGCGAAGTAGTTTTTTCAAATCTCCCAACCAGAGAGTAAAAACGCGGTAGCCTAAAATGCGTCGACTTCCTTGAGTGGAGTGTCTGTTCTATCTCGTTTTTCTCTCTCCAGATTCGTACAACTTGAACTTGGCTACGCCGTTCTGAGGAGAGCCAATAAGCTCGAAACACGTTTCAACGGCTGCTACTAATTGCGGGATATGCCGACAGTGTCTAAGTACTTTTGATTGAAATTTTCCTCAGCTTTGAACATTAATCATATATTGTATATATATATATATATATATATATATATATATATATATATATATATATATATATATATATATATATATATATATATATATATATATATATATATATATTAACTTTTATTTGCAGATGATACTTCTTTCTTCCTGAAGGCCTTGGATGAGGTAAATCTGAGGATATTGGAGAAATATGTGCTTTCGACATCTAAGCACTGGTTTAGATGTAACTCTCTTGCCATAAATGAATCAAAAACACAAAACTTAAAAATAAAGAGTAACAAAAATAAGACCATCAAATTGCTTGGAGTTACATTGGATGGGGCGCTTTCATGGGAGCCGCACATTGATTCATTGAAAAAAAAACTTGCAGTGGCAATTTACACCATCTCAATTGTGAAAAGAGTTTCCTCTAAAAAAGCGGCAGTGATCTCCTATTTTGCCAACTTCCATTCACTGGCAACATATGGAATTCTTCTGTGGGGCACATCGGCTCATGCCATCGACATCCTGATTCTTCAGAAGAAAGCGGTGAGAACAATAATAGGACTTAAACAGACAGATAGCTGTAGGGATGTGTTTCGGACACTTAACATACTCACCATACCAGCAGTGTATATATTGGAGTGCTCCACATATGTCCACAAGAACTTAGACAGATTTCCAACTAATAGCACATTCCACAATTTTAATACAAGAAGATGAAACAAACTTACCATACCATACCATGAACGGAAATATGCGCAGCAAGGAGTAGACTACTGGGGACCTAAAATCTACAATAGGCTTCCCAATGCCATCAAACAACTGAATGGGAAAAAATTCAAGAAATGTCTCAAAGATATTCTCCTACAGAATACAATATATACCTTTGGGGAATTTCTGAGAGATTGAATGTAACTTTCTTTTGACGAAGCATGTAAACTATTGATGCTGAATAAAAATTTATTTATTATTTATTTATTGATAACTTAGCATGACGCGTTTCTTCGTTACAAAGGACTTCTTCAGATGCAAACAGAATACCGACTGTAAGTATTCTAGTCTAGTATTCTAGTTCTAATCTATTAAGTTTCTAATCTATTCTAGTCAGTATTCTAGTAGCATCTGAAGAAGTCGTTTGTAACGACGAAACGCGTCATGCTATGTTATCAATAAAAGTGTAAATCAAAAGTTCAAGTGTTTCAATTTTAGTTTATATTCGAAGAAATAATCTCTCTTAAGCGATGTTAGTTTCAGAAAGTTATTTTACTTTGAAGCGTTACGAAAATATCCATGATATCCTAATAATCGCCTGTCAGAGTCGCTTTTAACTCAACAAATTGAGGTCGAATATCGAAAAATAACCTTCCTATATCACAGTACCGGTAAAAGAAGAAGGATTGCATAACGTAAACATTTGGTCTCCTTCGAGCCATCTACTTACTTATATATTATTATAATAAATAGGATTATTATGGTTCAAGTCTCTTGCACTTCATTGAAGACAACAAGCAGGCAGCTGATCGTGTGAAATGCAGCTTCACTTCGTTCAAATGGGACAATTCTCAACATGGGACCTGTGATTTCTTCCTTCATTATCTTCCGTCGGCACCATCTTGGATGTCAAAGGTGGCAACCGGATTTTTTCTGCTTCGAGTAATTTATGAATATTGGTCGGTTCGTGTAGGCGGTTTTGTCTCGCGAATATCAGTTAGAGGTGAAGAATCGATATTTCAGGATTGCATAGTATGAAGCCACTTAACATTCCTCCTTTGATGGAGTTCGTGGAAAATGGCACACAATTCGATTTCTCCCAGTGATACGAGTTTTATGGATTCAAGAATTACGTGCGAAGAATAAAAACGATAATAATTTGTTGAAGCAACACATTGCGACCTAGAAATGAAAGGGTATTAGTTGATGTTGAATTATAGTGCACAATAACTTGAACGCTACTAGAAAAATATTGGAAAAATTACTATGTGCACCATCATCAACTGTAGTGACAGTTGATGATGGATATACACTTATATCCAAAGATCCTGTTCTAGTTCTGATCAGTGGATGTAGTTTCCTTTCCGACCAAATATTAACGGAATCTCCGGCAGAACCGAAATAAATTCTCTTGTAATATCTCATGTTTTCAGCTCATTTGATGCATAAAATATTCGAATGTGGAGTATGCATCTTTAATCTAGATCTTGAGAAATATTTTCAATAAGACGAATATGACTTGAAAAGAGTTTTGCAAGATTTCGATTAGGTAAAATAACACAAGAAAATAGTTTCAACAACAGAGAAAGACAAAGAATGTGAAAATTTTTTGGAAACGATCACACATTCGTCAAAATTTAGAAAATAAATGAAAGAACAGATATCAACTGATTCAATTCAATCTACAACGTCCAAATTAATCTTTCAAATAACACTGATCAGTAGATGTAGTTTCTTTTCCGACCAAATATTAACGGATGCTCCGGCATACCCAAAATGAATTTTTTTGTAATATCTCACATTTTTCGGCTTACTTGATGCGTAAAATATTCAATTGTCGAGTATGCATAATAATAGATATTGCGGCATGTTTTCAATAAGATAAATATGACTTAAAATGAGTTTAGCACGATTTCGATTAGGTAAAATAACCCAAGAAAAAAGTTTCAATAAAAGAGAAATACAAAAAATGTCAAAAAATTTGGAAAACGATCACACATTCGTCAAAATTTAGAAAATACTATAAATGAAAGAATAGATATCAACTATTTCAATTCAATCTATAACGTTCAAATGAATCTTTCAAATAACACTGATCAGTAGATGTAGTTTCTTTTCCGACCAAATATTAACGAAAGCTGCGCCATACTCGAAATGAATATTCTTGTTATATCTCATATTTTTCTGCTTATTTGATGCATAAAATATTCAATTGTCGAGTATGTATCTTTAATATAAATCTTGAGAAATGTTTTCAATAAGACGAATATAACTCAAAAAGAGTGTTATATGATTTCGATTAGGTAAAATACAACAAGAAAAAAGTTTCAACAACAGAGAAAGGCAACAAATGTGAAAACATTTTGGAAACGTTCACACATTCGTCAAAATTTAGAAAATACTATAAATGAAAGAGTAGATATCAACTATTTCAATTCAATCTATAACGTTCAATCTAGTCTTTCAAATAACACTGATCAGTGGAGGTAGTTTCCTTTCTGACCAAATATTAACGGAAACTCCGGCATACCCAAAATGAATTTTCTAGTCAAATCTCATATTTTTCAGCCTATTTGATGCATAAAATATTCGATTGTCGAATTTGCATCTGAAATATAGATCTTGAGAAATGTTTTCGATAAATATGACTCAAAAAGGGTTTTGCATTCATGTTGAATACATAACTTTCACAGATAATTTACAGATTTTGAATATGAAGTTCGCTCATGTCATAAGGCTGACTACAACTGATTTTTTGAATTTATGGATGATGAGTTTGAAGCAGAGGACATATCGGAGTCTTCAGATTTTTTGTGGACTTTTGGCACAAATAACTAGCAGATAAGGTGAAATGATTTTCCGGGCTGATTGGCCGTGGTCAACTGGAACTCCTCCTCTTCCAGACGTTTCGTCCCTAACTGCGAGAGACATCTTCAGTGGCGGCGAGTGCTTCGACGTAGTGGCGTACTGGGCGACGACTCTGGAGCAACTGATGACCTGTTGACTAGAGTGCCGATATTTATAGGTCTTCGTGGCTCGGCAATATGTCCGCTTCGCTCTGATTGGTCCACCCCAACGCGTTCGTTGTCTGCTGTTGGACCAATCAGCTTCCGTTTCAGTGCAGGGTGCCAAATGTTCCTTATTCTCATGGTTTCTTCTTTCCGATTGAAATTGTTGCGATGCTTGTGTATCTCGATAGCCTCTCGTTGGAGCCTGGCGTGGTAATTTCGATCCGTGGAGAGAACCTCAGCGTCGTCGTATTTGATATTATGCTCCAAGTTGTTATAGGCATGCTCTGCTACAGCTGACTTCTCAGGCTGAACTCGGCGACAATGACCTTCATGTTCCTTGAGGCGTGTCTTGATGCTACGTTTAGTTGTACCAATATAAACCGAACCACATGAGCAAGGGATTTTGTAAACACCAGCTGAAGATAGTTTATCCCGTGGATCCTTCGCTGACCGCAACAAATTCCGAACTTGATGGGTTGGCTTGAAAATAGCCCTCACTTCGTGGCGCTGAAGTAATCTCCCGATTCGATCCGTTACTCCTCTGATGAAAGGCATTATTGCCACTCCTTGTTTGGGTTCCTCCGTTGGTGGTACTCCGGTTCCCTTTCTGGGCCTCAGTAGCAGAGCATGCCTATAACAACTTGGAGCATAATATCAAATACGACGACATAATTTGGCCAAAATATTGCTCTATCTGCAATGTATAATGCGTCAAACTAATTGAATGGTGTCGTAAAGCTCATTCATGTCATAAGCCAGACTACAACTAATTTTTTGAATTTATTGATGAAGCACAGGACATATTGGAGTTTTTAGATTTTTTTGTGGAGTTTTGGCACTAATAACTATCAGATAATTTGGCCAAAATATTGCTCTATCTGCAATGTACAATGCGTAAAACTAGGTGAATGGTGTCATAAAGTTCATTCATGTCATAAGACTGACTACAACTGATTTTTTGAATTTATTGATGATGAGGCTGAAGCACAGGACATATCGGAGTATTTAGCCATTTTTGTGGAGTTATGACACAAATAACTGGCAGATAATTTGGCCATATTGCTCTATCTGCATTCAATGAAATATTACAAAGAACTTATTCTAAATCAATTTATTTTAGTCAATTTTCGTTGTTCACATAACTCCTGATAATAAATTCTATGGAGTTAAAGTGAATGTCACAATTATTGGCAACTCTATTGAATGTAGACTCCATAAACCAAATGGAGGATTGTATTAGGGAGTTGGTCCTCGGAGTCTCTAGGTGGAATAATTCTGTATTACGAGAATTTTGCCAAGGAACACGAAATTTCGAAGCGGACAAGGGAGGACAATCAATACTATTGTGCAGTAAGTTGTACAGAAATTTGAGTGATAAAGTTTCTCTGCTGCTCTGCAATGAGATAAAACTAAATCCACTCAATAATTTGTAATGATTGACTCCTCTCTGTGGATAAACTTTATCCTCCCTCCAAACTACCTTCTCAAGAATCTTCTCTGAATAGCCTCAAGATGGCGTTGACGGCAAGTGTAAATGGGATGCCTGATCGTGCTGCCATACTCCAACTTTCTACGGATTGAATTATTAATACACTTAAGAAACTATTTTATACATGTACTGGTTATAATGGAACTTAGTCCATCTAATTTAGGATATTAACACATTGAAACTATTGATGCGAACTCTGTGTGCTGTAATAGTCATTATGAAATTTAAAAAAGTAGATTCAAACTGTAAACTAAATTAGTCATTTCATGATCAATTTGGGGCAAAGATATGTTGCTTTTGCCTTGTCCTCAATTCTAACTGATTCATGACAATCACGAACAAGACTTATAAGAGCCAAACTGCCAAAGGTTCAATCAGAACCTTATAATTTGCGTCAGGAAATATGCGTTAATGTAGTATCACAGGATTAAATACTTAATTGCTTTTCTAAATGAGTATACACGTAGGAATTCCCTTGTTTCACTTCGACAATATTACCGACATTAATCAATCCTCGTAACTGCAAATTATTCAAGACGCATTTAAGATAAGTCGATAAGGCAAAGTTATGGTGAGTGACAAGATCGGACATAAGGTTAAGTTGAGATTGAGATTGAAAGATGGCAAAATCTGCACTACTGATAGTAACATGTAGACATGTGCCTTTGCACTGACAAGTCAAGAGAGTATGTGGGGAGTTAGTACAGTCGAAGACCGTTTTAGATGACTATCTGAAGCAATTGCCATGTCAACAGTTCAGACAGATTTGTTGGACTTTAATAGAAGTTATTCGAGTTTAATCTAAACGACTGCAGGAAATTAAACTGTAATTAGCATTAGAATGATGAATTATGCAATTAAAGTTTTCATTCATTTTTATCGACAGTATTTATGTACCTATATGAGAGTATGTGTAAGTATACTCACTCTGAAAGGTTAATCTAAATATTGGTTTTTAAAATTGTAAAATTTTTGACTCCCTGGAAAAAATGTTGTTAGAGTGAATTTTTACTATGCATCGATGTTTGAATCGACTCTATAAAGTTTGGAGTCCTCCAGATTTTGGAGAAGAAGCTACCAATGAAGACAAATATAGTAACAAATCATGAAGGTTTAAGTTGTCATGAAAACTGATAACTATATCCCAAGATCTCTGAATCTAATCTACAAAAAAGTATTTCATTGCAGTATGAGCAACATATATATAAAAATAAATATTGTTATGTGTATTGGAATTATATTTAATGGTGTATGAATTTTATCGATTATTTAGTAATGAATTAATTAATTTTGTGAATTTAAACACCTCAGTTCAGGAAGGAAAAGAGCACACCAATAATACATACACCAGTAATACAAACTGATTTTGTGAAAAAAAAAATTAGAAAAGAAAAAAACATTTCAGAAAAATATCCTCAGTAACTGTCGCTTAGCATTCTTCTTGAAGAGAGTTTCATACAGGCGAAAATTGGACAACATCCGGTGCGTCAAAGATGCCGCATGAATAGATAAAACTACCTTTATATTTAGACGATGTGATGGTATAGTAACTCTTTTGTTTCTTGTATAGGGTGATTTTTTTAGAGGTATAGAACTTTAAATTGCAATAAAACAACGATGGATCATTCGATTGACAAGAATTTTTTTTTCTTCGAAAGATTATCTTGTGGCATTACATATTATATATGATTTCTTGCATATGACCGCCACAGCTGACTCGGATGTAGTCCAATCTGGACGTCCAATTTTCGATGATTTTTTCCAACATTTGTGGACGTATATCGGCAATAAAACGGCGAATATTGTCTTCTAAATGGTCAAGCGTTTGTGGCTTATCCGCATAGAACAATGACTTCACATAGCACCACAGAAATCACATCTTCAACAGTAATGCCAACTTAAAGTTGTATACCTTTAAAAAAAACACCCTTTATGTATTCACATTATTATTCAGGACTATGACATTTGAAAAGTTTATATACGTTTATATACACATTATCATTAAGTTTTACTTGATGTTCGCGATTAGTGACTCCTCAATATCTGATTAACTATGAATAATATTTTGGACCTAGAGGAATTTATACGAAAACCAATTTTGCTGCACCACTCGAAAATACATTTATTCTATTCAATTTATTCGTATTTGTGATAACAGTAGGTTCATTTATTTGAGATTGATTGTCTTTATGTATTATTTTTTATTCATATTATAAATTACTGTTTCATTAAATTAAACTCTTGGCTCAATAATTCACGATTATATTTAACAACATGAATTAGTCGACATGTTTCGAGCGTGAGCTCATATTCAAGACTCTACTTTCAGGATTACTCTTCAAGACTACTAATTTATGTTGTTAAATATAATCGTGAAACATTAAGCCAAGAGTTTAATTTGAATATTTAATTATGTTTCACCAAGAGTTAAGCGAGAATTCAATCTCAGTAATTACTGTCTCATTGCGATTATGCATTGTTCTTTTTATAGTAGTATCATATTTTTTAGCAAGTATTTTTTGTGTGCATAGTGTACTGAAACACGTGATGAAATTTTTGAAGACATTTACTTTCTATACTAGGGTAGTGTAACTGCCTATGTTTGACTGACCCAATTTCAGTCAAACAATTCATAAAATCAGTTCGTTTGTGCTACTCTTATATAGTGTATAAGCGTGTACATCTACTTATATCCTTATATTTCGAATTGTGAAGTTGATTTTAGATGAGATTAAATTTTTGTTAAGGATTACTGGAAGTTAATTCACAATTCAGCAACTTGAACTGAAAATCCTGGCCTACTTATGAATACACTGACTGTTTTGATGGTATTAAATTGGTAATTGATGGTTACTAATTTTAGTTAATCACATGGGGGTAGCCAATCTTTAGCTTACCTTGGCCATTTTCTGGTTGACAAGGTTTATCATACCAACTTTTCTAAAACATATTCATTTTATAATGGACAGATGTAGTGAAAAAATGAAAACCTTTTGCATAATTCTATTAAAACTTACACTTGTTATAAAATTAATTGTTCAGGCCATAAAATTGTCTCTACTATATCTGAATCTGACATGGGGATACATATTTATATATGTCCTCTGAGTGATAATGAATGTCCAAGATGGTTCTCAAAATCATTAGGTTGACCACTTTGCTTTGGTTCTTTTGCTTGGAATGTGTTAGAGGAGTTCCAGACTTAATGAGTTAAGCAATGTTTTTATTTCATACTTTCTAAGGACATCTCTTGCTTTTCGTCTCTTCAAAAGGTTTCACTTTTGCATTGAAAGATGTTTTTTTTTGGTTTTCTTCTATTCTTGTTTCAAGTACACTAGCTGCCATACAAGTTCTCTATTATATAAAATAAGAATAGGATTATAGAAATGTTTTCACGACAAATAACGAATAATTGATGATGTCGAGGAATTTCTGACAATTGATTTCAAACAAATGATTTTTGATTTCTATTTAGTTTCAAGAAGTCATTGGATAGCGCATTTAGTTTTTTATTTGGAAAAGTATAATATAACTCAAAACATTTGGCTAAATTCCAAAAAAATTTTCCAATTACTCCACATATATTTTGGACTACTGGACATATTATTAAGAGTTGATATAATCTATCACCTATCAATAATATGTCAATGGCCTGAAATATATATCAAGCGAATTGAATGAATTTTATGGAATTCAGTTAATTGCTTTGAAATATATTAATTATGATTTTTTAAAGAGTAATTAGTTTTTTTACTGAAACTTTCTTCACACAAAAATTTTACTTATTCTTTTCTGTCATTTAGTTCAACATAGAGCTAAGTGAACCATAGAAAACATGGAGAAGTACATGTTTTTATTAGCTTGACCTATATGAATAACGTCCACAGCATGTAAAACTGTAGCGATTAAAAATTAATTCTTTAGCGATAAATTAACATAATAGCTAATAAAGTTATCTCAAAATATACCTGCAATCGTTGAAAGCAAAGTGTTGCAACTATCTGCATATATCGTATGACAAAAAATATTTCAACCATCCTGTTTCACGGACAAAGAATGAAATATGACATCAATTACAAGAACGAAACTTGAGTATGAAATTGGAAACCTGTTATTACGATGCCATAGGTCACTAACGATAATTGACTGCCTGATAACAAACGCAGGTAAGCATCAATAAATCATAATCTTCGTTACATAGTATCCATATGTTTACACTAACTACCTTGGGGATCGTGAACTCTGAAATCCTGCCCAGTATGGTTACACCGGATTGAAATAACTTCGACATTCAGTAAGTGCTATTAAGACTTACGAGTAGGTACAAGTGCCTATTTACGAGGTTCCCATGCCAAGGAATTTAGTCGGTAGTTTAATATGAACAAATTAATTGCTGAATGATATGTAGCTAGGTGAAAATGTGATTTAATATTAAATTCAATATTGCTACTGCATAAATCAATCCATTGAAAACGAAATACTCGATTTTATTTTGTTTTTCAAAACTTATAATAGTTATATAACTGTCATTGAGATCTGGCTCACTCGAACATCTTCGAGATATTTTAAACTGAATAATAAAACAATATTTAGAATTTTCTCATAATTTAATATAAATATTCATGACGACGTTTCGAAGTACTACTTCTTTATAAAATGCTGGATTAATACTATGTGTAATTTTACAAAGTCAATACTTATAGCTATTTTCACAGAACATATCAGGTATGCTCTATGACTAACTTGGAATGAGGACCATAGAATACACTGATATTTAACAAAAGGATCGTATACCTAGAGATGAACACAGAAAATCAATTTCTTAATTCGGGTATTCCAACTAAATGTAGGAAAGATACAAATATACAGTATTTATATTAAATGATGAGAAAATTCTAAATATTGTTTTATTATGGATATTAATTTTCTCCAAGTATCGGCCTCATCAATTGTCAATTTAAAATTGAATATCTAGAAGAAACTATTTTATGCGTTGTCTTTCTTTAAGGACCAAAGAGCTACCGTTTTCTAATTCTTGAAAACATTCACAATAATTTTCTTCTTCTTATACAATTGGTTTTTCTCATTATCTTCAAAATCCTTTCGTATACATTTATTATAATTTCGATTAGTAATGACTAAAAATTAATTTTTATCAGAAGTAGACATTAAAAACGTAACATAGCTAAGAGTTTCAAGTTTGAAAAATTGGAAGTAGTAAATAGTAAAGAACATATATGAGAAATGTATTATTGTGATGAAACAATGTTTTTGCTACAATCGGATTCATGTTGCCTTTTCACAGGAGGGTGAAACTTTGACATATAATCCATCTTTTATTTTATAAATAATGTTTATGGATAATGCAATATAATTATTATATGTAAGAAATACAATAACTGAAATAGAATAACTGACGTAAGAATATTCTTTTCAAGGATTGAAAGAATTGCTACCACATTTTTAATTATGTTATATTATTCTGTTTTTGAAAAGATATGGCACTGACATGAACGAGGATAACATCAGCAAAGTCTTCATATGCAGTGCACTGTATGTATGTATCTATCAGAGAAACAATGTATCTTTTTATGGAATATAGTTACAGACAAAGATGAAAGTAATCCAGAACATGTCATGATAAATGAACAAACCATTTTAAATGAGAATAAAATATTAAGAACAATTTTTTGAGATGTGCTTTAAGAATTCTGTACAATTTTTATAAATCTGTACTATTTTTTTCTTTTTCGAATTTGAATTCTGTGGAAAACGGGAATTTTTACTGTAGAAACTTCATGCTTATCTGATATGTATTTTAGTTTTATATATTTTATATTGAATTAGCATTTAAAAATAGACCTTGGATTTCATTATAATTTTTGAAATATATCAGTTTTCGGGAATCATCTAATCATTAATTCATTGAAAAAATTTTCGTTTTCTGCATGGTATTATAATTTTTGATCTTTAAACTTTCAAATAGTTGTACACAGTTCAAATTATAATTTATTGATATCTTGTGGATCTTTTGAATATATCGTTTTCCAATAGTTCTGATAAAAGATATAAATTCGAAATTTGAACCTATGTTTCCTGTATATTTGAGAAATTTCGAAATTCAACCACAGAAACAAAAAAAAATTAAAAACCCTTTTTTAACTCACTTCTACTTTCCAAAAATATAGATATTTGTTGTATTTGTCGGTTTAAGATATTTTCAGATATTGATGATAAGGATTGTCATTCAAATCTGAAAATTTACGCATTAAAACTAAAAAAATTCGATTAGAGGTACAAGAATGCTATGGAATACATAATTGCCATAGTTTGACATTGAATTGTAAACTCAATTGCATTTTTCAATTTATGTAGTGTCAAGTTGAATGTTGATTCGAGACAGACATATAATTGAACAAAAATCATATTATTTTAATTTGCATTTCACATAACAAGGAATTTTTGAAATTGGGAATACAACCTTTCATATTTTTGGATAGGTAGTTCATTAAAGTTTTACCTGGGGCTATCCTTATCATATCACAATAGTCCTTCATCCCATTTACTGGTATATAAAACTACCAAAAATCACCTGTACAATTCCAAATTTTCCTCTGCAGATGCTATTACAAAACTTCAATAACCCAAGATCAATTCATAAGATACAACAGATTCGTGATAAAGTTCTACTTTGTGTGAATGAGTTTTCATGCCAGCCTCCAATGAAAGACCCTCTAAAGTAGCATCAGCTACTTGTAAAGTTACTGCTAAGGTGTAACCATTAGGAATTAGATATTTAGTTATTTCACCAACAGTAACCATGGACTCCACACGAATAGTTAAATTTTTTTAAGTATGGAATATATGTGAATCTGGAAATCGATTCCTCTGGAGCGATAAGGCAGAGGACCTTTCCTATACATCTACAAACAAAGTTGTCAGTTATTCGAATAAATGCCTACAAAGCCTCTGCGACCCCCTACTCTCACTGATGTTGTCACGAGGAAGGGATCTAGAATGCTTAAGATGGCCTATACGTCATTTCTTCGATAGAGGGAGCTCACATGATTTGTTCACGAGTTAATGTTCTCCTCATTCTGAAGATAGGTCCTGGGAGCTTTTGAAAGTCATCGATTCTTGATTATTTGAATTAATTCACTGAGGATTCCAACAAAGGATTAAACATTTGTATGGTGTTTTCATTCAATCAGTTCCATGATTTTTCGATCTTAACGCACTTAATATTCACTCTCGAAAGTGATAGACTACGTTCTCGTTGACACATTTCTGGAGACAGTACCCTGAGATATTCATTCTCAAGGAGCTGTTATTCTCAACATTAATATATTCATTTATTAATAATATTTATTCAGCGAAAGCAATTACAAAATTTTAATATGTTCAAACGTTCATATTTTCCTTAAACATTCATTATTATCATTTATTATTGTCTGAAACAAACTGAGCTGATTTATGCTTAGAAACCTCAAGACCACTTTCAGTCTTTAGAGAACTAGGCACTCTATTATATGCTTTCAATTCTGCATAAAATATACTGTTTTCATATTTAGAAACCCTACAAACTCGCATGTGAAAAACTGTCAGCGTTTCTAGTAATATAAGTGTGCTTACCACTGATATATGTTACATTTTTCATTCTACTGTTGTCTACATGTTTTCATGTAGAGTAATAAAGCATATAATACTCGTCTTCGTTAATTAACTGACGCTACTTCTCAGTAATTCAACGTGCTTTCGTTTGGAGCATGTCTTTAACATTTCAAAATTTTTCGCTTAGCTAAATTCTGCAATTTTTGTAGCTGTAATTTTTTTTTACTCAAACTAAATAACTGAGTGAAACTGTATCCGAAGAATGACATTATTAGTGAATTGAACAACAATACGTAACTTCACATATGTAGTGAGAATCTTTTTCAATTCGTTTTGAAAAATTCAGTTGTTTGGAGATTTCAGGTGCTATGAAGTCAACGTGGTCATTGAAATTCAATTTTTCATCTAACCATGCCCAAATATTCAGCAAATTTTGCTCTTTCCAATTTCTGGTTCTGTATTTTCATACAGGTCTTCGTCTTATGTACTTTCAGAGTTCTACTTGTACCGAAAACTATAACTAGGACTTTTGACATCGCCAGAAAACAAATATTTTGAAATATTTTAGTTATGATTCACTACCATAAGAGATATGAAATAATCACACTAAAGATTGGATTAATATTTTCTCAACTAAGGGAATAATAATAGTCCTACAATAATGATTGATATTGAATTCTCGCTTAAGTCTTGACGAAACATAATTAAATATTATACTAAATTAAATTCTTGGCTTAATGTTTCACGATTATATTTAACAATATGAATTTGTCAACATGTTTCGAGCGTGACCTCATTGTCAAGACTGAGTCTCATGAAACATAATTAAATCTCTGAGTCATGAAACATAATTAAATATTAAATCAAATTAAACTCTTGTTAAGTTTCACGATTATACTTAACAATATGAATTTGTCAACATGTTTCGAGCGTGAGCTCAGTTTCAAGACTGTTTTTTCAAGATAGAGTCTTGAAAATGATCTCACGCTCGAAACATGTTATCAAATTCATATTGCTAAATATAATCGTGAATTATTAAGCCAAGAGTTTAATTTAATTTAATGTCCTACATTAATCTGAACAAATAATGGGTTTTCAATAGTTTTTTCGCCTGATAATTCATTTTCGATGGCAATTCGAATGTTTGCAATCAAATTTCGAATGAATTTCTATTCACAAATATTCAACCCCATGTCAATATTATAATATATCTAGTAACCTTGCCTTAAATAAGATGATTAGATGAACAAAAAGTGAGACAACAATTAATTAAAATTGGTATCCGATAAACAAAAAGATTAATTCACTTTCATCGATGGAATAATCATTGTTACTATCAGTTGAAATGAGTAGGACTACTGAATCGGAGATTATATTGTTGCTCTACTGAAATATAATTAGAGCACAGAGTCACCGCTTCTTAGTCGGCAGCGTCTATCAATCACGCCAATTATTTGTTCCCGATTCCGTGGATTTACACCGTGAATCAATTTTTCAATTTTCTAATCAATTCACTTAATCGCTCTGTCATTTATCCTCAGCAATCCTTGAAAGATCTGTATAATCATGTGAAAATAGCTTCGTGAAAGAAATAATTAATCTCCCTTGTTCATTGAGTACATTTTTTGAGTGTCTAAGTTAAGAAAATCGCCCAAGGCTTCTCGTGTTTGTGGGATTAGGCTTTGATTTCATCGGTAACTGTCAAGTGGATATCATGTGACGTTGTTCGTGAAGGTAAATATTTTAACAGGTACGGATAATATTTAAATGAGGGGATTGCTTTGAATTATTCAGTTGTATGAAAACAAAGATAGGTTTACCCTCATGTGATTCGACGTGTTCTAGCTTAGAGCATATAAGGATATACAGGTTCTTTTGTCAACTTTACGTTCAGATTGTGAGGGACATGGTTATTTTTCTCGATTCAAAACAGAAATAGGCAATTGAATTATTCTGAAATTATTTTCTTATTCTCCTAGTTTGTATATTTCAGATATAAGTAGAGGGTGATTTTTTAAGCGTAGTTTTTTTTTAAATCGAATAAAACACTCAATTGCGTCATATATTCAAAATTTTTATTGAAATTGATAACTTAGCTTTTGCATTTACATTTTTAAGATAACTTAATGTAAATGTTGTCTGCGGCTCAGTACAAATGGTCCATTCGAAAGGTCCAATTTTGCGTCACTTTTTCGAGCATTTCGGCCTGTATCCCACGAATTACGCGTGTTATGTTATCCTGTAAGGCTTCAATCGTGTTCATCTTGTCCACATACACTAACGACTTTACATAACCCCACAAGAAATAATCCAAAGGCGTCAAATCGCATGATCTTGGCGGTCAATATTTTTGCTGCATTATATTTCCAATGTTTCCAGTTGTTCATAAATTCTATCGGATTCCCATTTAGTTCAATTATGTAGTTGTCCAACACATGGATATGATGTAAGTGAAACTGGAATTTTTGATATTAATGTTTCATTGCTTTCTCATAATGAACGTATATTTTGATACCAGCATTTGCGTGTAGCTTGAGGACTGCTTTCTTTCATAACGATCAAAATGAAATAGTGAGAATAGTAAAAGGTGATAACACTGAAAACTCTTGATTTCAAAAACATCAATTCTCATAAAGCACCGCAACCTGGTATCTCAGGTAGATTCGATTTTTGCAATGTTAAGCATATACAGGTTGTGTAATCTTCAAATTTTTAATTTCTGATTTATGAAATCTGCGTGAAATTTTTTCATATATTGTCTTAATAAAATTCCATTCGTTCAAGTGAAATATTAGAGATATACAGAATGTTCCATTACTAGCTGAACACATTTCAATTATAGAGCATGTACCTAGCACAAAATATGGATTAACTACAGACAGATTAATTTCGAACACTAACATTATATAATTTGTTATGTATGAAGTTTCATTTGCCCTAAAAATGCAATTCAGTAAATCAGAACACTGACATAATTGATACACATTAATCAAAATGAATAAGGAATATTATGTTTGAACCGAAATACCTCGAAAATTAATATTGAAATAGTGAATAATATTTTCATAGAAAGTATTGTATCATTGTAAATTGATGCTGATTGAGGTTTGTCGGTTTTTAAAAACAGAGTTTGTTGGTTTTTTGTGTTTTGGAGAAAATTATGAAATTCGAAAACCGGTTTTTCAGTAGAAAATATCAGTTTTCAATGTATGTATAACACTTACAAAAAATTTGAAAATGAAAAATGTAGCCAAATGTACCAGATTGATGAAAACACTATTGCAAGGGGTTTGGTTCTTGGAATCATATCGCTCCGGTATGATATTTCCGAACAGACAGAATCCGAAATCATATTTCATTAAACAAAAAAATTAATAGAATATTTAAATTTGCATTGAAATTGCCCGGAATAGAAAATACTCTGTCCTTTACTTAATTAAAACTAAAATTGATTTTGATAAGTATGTATGCTTAAACTTTATTTACTCTTGTAAAGATTATGGCTTTGATTATAATTTACGTTATATAATACATAGTTATATTTTTTCTAATTGTTTTTAATAAGTATCCATCTGTATCTAATAACATTGTTTTCTAAAAGAATAATATGGTTATTATAAAAATATGAAGATATATTGTTTTCATTTATTCGAACCCTTTGCTGAATAACTAGATTCACTATTATAAAAATATTTACATCATTATATGTGAAAATTATGCATAAACAAGGAATAATTCTTTTTGGAGTTATTTAATCTTAGTTAACTATTATTTCTTTGTTCTACTAAATTGCATAACAAAATTTTACTATCAATAAAATTGAACAGTAAATAATTTCAGTCAAAAACTGCTTTTAATTACTCTAAATCTTTTGACGAAATTTTGTTTCGAATTACGAAATAATGGAGCAAAAAAATTTTTATAAAAATTCGAAACCGGTTGAATCCGGTTTTCTGGAAAAATTACTATTCAAAAATCGGTTTTCTGAAATATCGGTTTTTGTATAAACTCTAGTGCTGATATTTAAATTATGCTAGTGGTATTGAATTTGGTAAGGATGAGCCAATCACTTACTCTTGTCGTGCACCCCTGTAGAAATGAAAAATGTTTTTATAAAATTAATCAGCAGTTTTAGTTTAAAACGCTGAAATGACTTTTGAGTTGTGAAATTAATCACCCTGCTACTAAAAAATGAGTTTCATGTTATCCAGGTGGTAAGGATTTAATTTTTATATTTTAAGCTTAGGATAAGTTTATTTTCAATAATTTTTGATTTTTTCTCAGCTACTGTGAAAACTTCTTGAAAGATAATATGTCTCTGAAAGTTTGTTTTATATAGTTTTATCATTTGTAATAAATATCTCATATTTGATAACGAAGTAATCAGTTGAACAACATAAACCTTTGTTTTCCAAATGATCAAGGTGTACAGCAAGATAAGGGTGCAAAATTAAGCGGGACAACCTTACGCAAACGTCTTGACAGCACGCAATTTATAGAAAGTTCCGGCTACCAACTACGTTATTATATTTATCTTGCAAGGTGCCGCAGCACTCCAAAGATCGTGACACCGGCATTATCTATTTCCAATGAATACATTACAATAAGGCACGCCTCTAAACTGTTTTCGGTGGAAACTCATATACGGAATTACGTACCGGAGTTACCAAAGAAGACAGGTTTCGTAATATTTCCATCTAGACTACGGTCGATTTCACGTCGCAATTTCCACGGATAGATTGTTTGTCGCGTTTGGCCTAATGGTGAGCGATCACATTTTGCAACAAACTGAATGGAATTAGTTTACAATTATTTTTTATATACCTAGTTCGGATATTGCGTATTTTTTGAACGATATTATTCAAGAGTAATTTGGTTCACTAAATATATACTATAAATACTCGATTTAATGAATGTTATATGCCTTGATAGAAAATGTCACCGATAGAAATTTGTTCAACCAAACTTGCGTATCTTAAGGAGCTATAATAATAATAAAAATTATGATGAAAATCATGTGGTGCTAAAATAACAATGAAAATGATAATGATGACTCCACATACAGAAATTCACATAGATATGAAAAAGTCACCCTATAGCCCTTTAGGAATGGAGTCAAACAGGAATGCGTTATGTCACTCGAAGTTGAGATTGTTACATCGAATTGTTAAATCACTCGAAAAGAGATATACATTGGAAGCTTGGGGGTAGCAAACATGGATCAAAATATTGCACAATAGAGCAATGGAGCGAAAAAATTCGGATTGCAAATAAGAATAAATAAGACCTGTTTACTATTTATCAACAATGCACGACAGTTTTATGTTTATCACGAACCATTAGAAAAAGTCAAGGAAGTTATTAACCTGGAGAGTATTACAGATCAGGGAGGAGGCACCAACAGAGAAGGAGCAAGAATCCAGAAAATCAGTAATGCATTTGGTAGGCTTAATAACAACTGGTGTTTCAGAGTTAATTCACTTTACAAAAAAATACGTCTGATCAACACTAATGTCAAATCGGTTCTACTGTTTGATCTCAGAATTAGGAAAGCAAAATAAAGTTGTGTAAACTAATGTCGTAAACAGTATTCATAAAATGAAGTGAAATTTTGTAGACTATAACAGTTGAGAACGCAATTGATGATTTGACAACAGTTGCATTCTTATTGACATAGAGATCAGTGTCCTAGTGAATGCTGATTTGGATTGAGGCACCTCTAGAACAAAGAAAACGAGAGAAACATGACCACTAATTCCAGACCCATGGAGCTATGCAAATAGATCTTTTAATACCATACGTAGGTTTTATATCTTCTAAAGTTTAGAATCTAAACTGAAACAACTGCTGAGATCTCGTCAATATCGAAAAGGTAATGGACAATTAAAAACAGAAATCCTCAAGCAATTGGAAATTATCAGATGCTCATTAGCAAAACGGTATAGTGACGCTGTAACTGGTGCTGCTGGGTTCGATTCCCACCGTGTAAGTACTTCCCACTGGATGATTCAGAAAGAATACCTAGAGTTCATTGGAATGCTCTGAAAAACTTTTCTCTCAAAATGAACATAAGGAATAATTTCGAAATCATTACAATAATTGAATAATTCATCTTCTAAGTTCTTCAAACACTAGTGTTAAGAATTTGGGTAAAGGGCAAAAATCCCCTTCAAAACGGTCGAGAACTACTTTCCTAGAAAGTAGAAATGGTGTAAATGGGCAAAAAAGTGAAACTAATATACTGCGCGTAGGGATGGCGATTCTTTCCGAAAAATCGATTTTTGAATCGATTCGAATCGTGACCTGATGAACCGATCCACAAAAAAATCGAGATCTGAAAGATCGATTTTTTGAAAATTGATTTTTTTTCAAATTTGCTTTTACAATATAAGTATAAATCAATTTTATTAAAAACAAGACAAATATTATTATTAACGATCTTTTAATCAGTAAATCAGAGAATCCGATAATAACAGTTACTTTTATTACGATATCAAAATATTATATCAGGTAGAAAACAAGACATTATTTTCAAAATGTATTAGTTATAAAGCAAATAGATAATTTAGATTATAGTTCCCAATGCTTAATATCTAAACTTCTTAAAAACAACACTCTCAAGTATACTGGCATCCAAGCGGTTCCGCTGATCAATTGCGATGTTTCCGGCGCGGCTTTGAGAAAAAAACGCTCACAAGGAACCGATGATCCTACAATACTCATAAACATCATGGCTATTGAGTGAACGTGGTGATAAATAGAGTTTTTTTGTTCTTCCTAGTAAAGTATAGGATTATACTTTAGGTGCACAACTGCCTGCGATGAATAATGTTTGAATTCTTCATTTATGCCTTGACTTTCCTGTGAAAGTCCATTATACATAGAAAGCTGCTTTTTCACAAGCAATTTATGAAAATCCCAAATTCCTTCATTCATATTATTATCAGTCCCTTCTATTGCGTCGACTTCAAGTTGTTGCCGAGTAATATCTGAAATTGTAGTGTTGATTCTATTTATCGCTCGTGAACAGGATACATGGTAAGTAAAATAATTTTTTTAAAATCTAGAATCTAAAGTGGTTGCAGCAGTTAACAAATGAACTTGCTCGACATTCCGAAATCTTTTCTTTAAGCCGTCTATAATTAAAGTTCTAGTTTTAGCAAAAATATCAGTTAAATTTTTCATTTTGTTATATGTTTCAGTCAGCCAAGATACAATTTGTACGATTTTACTGGTTGTAATATAATCTTCTCCCGAAATTTCTTTAGTAATTACTTCTAATGGTCTTAATATATTTATAAGATCTTCTAACTGTTGTGCAGTTAGCATTGTTGGCGTTTAAAATACTTGAATAACATTGGCGCAATTATTTCGAATAACTCAACAAATCGTTTTAATTGATAAAAAACAGAATTCCATCTGGTACACACAGACTGAATAAATTCAAAATGCTTTGTTTGGTGACCCTGAGCTTTCTTTAGAGAGTAAGAAGCATTTGTATTATGCTTAAAATATGGTGTTGTATCTTTGACAGATGTTAGTAAATTTTTGGCTTCTTTCAGTCCATCCTTTTTTTGGTAATTAATTGGCAGCATTCTTGTAATACGGACACCTTGAACTGATTGTATGGTTTATACCAAAACAAAAAAAATCGATTGTCGATTTAAAAGGGTTATGTATCGATCCAGTACTACATATCGATTTGAAAAAATCGATTTTTTTGGCTGGAAAAATCGATATTTCGATTAATCGATCTCAGATCGCCATACCTAATTGTGCGGAGTGATAAAAAACAGATGTGGACCAGACACCACAGTTAACTTTGTGTAAAATCTTTCTAGAAAGAAGAGCCGAATTCCAACCACCAAAGCATCAACATCTAAGTAAACTAAGTAAGGTAACTCAAAATACGTGCAGCTTACTATCATTTGATTATGTTCAAACCAAATAAGTGGCGTCTCATATTAATTTAAGAGAGTGTATCATGTTAACAATAGCCAAACGTGAAACACTACCTTATACGTTGTTATTAAGGCATTACAAACTTTATAACAAATTTAACAGTAACAATTATAACAATTTTATTACAATTTAATTTATTGATTCAAATTTTTCGGAGGCAACTAGTGATTTTGAAGATCAAAAATGCAACAAATTTATACGTTGTGTGGTATTATTCAGGTCATCAACATTACCCTCTCAAATTGAAAGTGGGCACCTCTAATCTATAAAATGTAGAGCAACATCAATTTCGTTCAACGCCAAGAATTATTTCTAATAAATATGCCACAAATAACATCCAGTAGAAGCTTTTGAGTTATCAGTTCCAATTTAGTGATGCTTTCCGTGAACGAGAAAATTAATGATGCTGCTACTGAGTGAATGTCCTAACAACGGAATGAGATCTAGACTTTTACTAATTCTGATTAGAAGGGATATCATGAATATGCTCTGCAAATGTTAGTCATTAATCTTCTTAACTCTTCAGAATACGTTGCATATTCCTCTGAAACGCGTAGTTTGTCATTCGGAGATTATACTGGATTTAATTCTTTCTGACATGACACTGAAACCTCAGTGGAAATTATGTAGTTCATTTGTTTAATATGAAATGGACGACAATTGGCGATTTTTGATTTCTATTTGAGGATAATTAATATACGAAAGTAGGAACTGTTTAAATGAAATGATTCGAAAAAGTAACGAGACACATTGAAAATGGGTTATTTTGATGACGAATGGGAATTTTGTATGTACAGGACCGTAATAATATGAAATAATCTGTTCGAAAAAACAAGACTAACTCTGGAAATTTAATTTACCACGGTAATATGGAAAACGTATTTTAGAATCAGTACTACGGAAAAATACCTTGGATCTACTTTTCAGTTCTCACGAACACGTAGATACCTAATAAATGCCTTACTCTTCATTTTGTATATGTAGTGACACACACACACACACACATTTATACATATATATATATATATATATATATATATATATATATATATATATATATATATATATATATATATATATATATATATATATATATATATATATATAAATGAACACTAGAACATTCATTTGAAAAATTGAAATGAACCAAGAGAATGTTATATAAGCTAGAATGATGTAAACAAAAAAAAATGTTATTTATTTGATAAAGTTCCGTCCGATTTTCCGTCAAGTGTTAAAAGAAAAAATGTTAAAATCGATGCCATTCATTTGTAATTTTCAGATGGCCTTTCGTTCTGCAAGGAACTCGTCAGTCGCACCAAATCCATCTTGAGTGTCTTGCAACGAGACAATTCCAAGTTTTTGTGAACATTTGAGCGGAAGATCGTAGATAATTATTTAGATGATGAATTTGAAATTTCATAGAAAACAATGGAGCCATGTCGAAATTTCATATTTCTATACCCGTAGGTATCTACTAAATTGCAATGATATCATAACGATGTTTTCAAATGTCAATAGAAAATTGGGGTCTGAATACCTATATTTGTTATTGATTCGTAGATAATTATTTAGATGATGAATTTGGATGATTTCATAGCAACAATGAAGCCGATGTGAGGAATTCATTTTTCTGTGAGTAATTAATTATTATTGTGAAAATTGGACTACTTATGAGAAAATTTCTTATGAGAAAAACTTATTATTGTTCTAGATTCCGCAAATGTCATTTTCAACATTAAAACTTAACTAATTAAAAAACCCTAGAACTTTAGGTCTTGAAACTCAAGCATAAAGTACAAATACAATGAACATACATTAATAATACAAAAATATAGATAAATATTTATACCAAGATGAAACTAATGATTGAAGTCTAATAAGTGTAGACTTCGTAAACTTAAAATTAGTTATTAATTATCCATAAGACTAAAAACTTCGTATAATACAAAATGTTAAAAATTAACAATAAAAGGATGTGGTGAGCATAAAATGACTTTGCCTTGAAGTGCTTACTCGCTGACAGAATATTGGGTACAATTGAGATATATAATAGTACCAGCTGACAAATATAATTTTTATGGCCAACATTGCTTTGCCATATAAATTATTTCTAGGGAATTTCTACTGTAAAAAAAAAATTACTATATCATTGTTAGTGTGTAGGAAAAATGTGGTGAAAGCGTCATAGAGCGCTGTGAACGATTAGGGAATACAAAGTTAACAAAACACTAGATATTTATTTATTATAATTTATTGTTTAAAATTATATATATATATATATATATATATATATATATATATATATATATATATATATATATATATATATATATATATATATATATATATATATTTATTTATAATGCTGTATTGGTTAAATCGCTTCGAAAATTAGTCATTATTTGTTGTAAAAAGTAAATGACAAAAAAATGTTATTGTGGGATATCCATAAGGATAGACATATACTATAGCGGAGTTTTCTGTAGACCTTTCCATTGTATACAATACTTAGTACATTATTTGATTCTTGTAGGAACTATAAAATTAAATATTAACACACTTGACTTAAGTTTCACTGAATATATTAAAAACTCTACATATGTTTCGGGTGGTTAACCCATTATCCAGAGTATACAGTATTACTGAATTTCAAAATACTCTTGATAATGGGTTAACCAAAATATATGTAAAGTTTTTAATATATTCAGTGAAACTTGAATCAAATGTGTTAATATTTAATTTTATAGTTTTTAACATAATGTTTTACCAAGAGATAAGCGAAACCTCTGTGTCATTTATTAAATCTTGTAGGGTTCAGCCTGCGTTTGCAATGTAAGTGGAAAAAATGTAATTATTTACGACATCACATTAGAATCTTCAAAAATAACAGTATTTCTCCACTATTTAATGGATGTTATTATACATTTAAACCTTCCTATATCACTCTCTCTATTAAAAAAATTAGTTTTAAAGATTTAAGCATACATAGGGATATGGGGAAAGGGAAATTGACTTTGTTTTATACTATGTAGTGATATGGAATATTTCCTCTGAAATATGCAGATTAACACCTACTTTCGGTATAACCGGAAGTGTCATTGAACTTCTCTAATGAATAAACTGCTCTAATTTCCAAAATTTTTTTACGCACAGATGTCTGCATACAGATCGATTCAATTCCCGAAGGTACAGCCTGTATATTCCAATTTTTACGAAAAGTAAGAAAGAAATTTGAATTGAATGATTCATATATTCCGTTAGAACATTCTTCATTTGCGTTCTGATGGCCAGCTTATAATAAAGTTGATTGATGATTACTAAATTTAATCTCGCTAACCCTTGAAAATGGCGTACACTCGGAAATATTTGTTCATCAGTTACTTAAATTGAATATAAACTTAAATTCAAACACTTGAACTTTATTCTTTACACTTTTATTGACTACATATCATGACGCGTTTCGTCGTTACGAACGACTTCTTCAGATGCTTACAGAATAACGATTTTTACAGAATAACGATTACAGAATAATGATTTTTCACTCGTTTGTAACGACGAAACGCGTCATGATATGTAGTCAATAAAGTGTAAATCATAAGTTCAAGTGTTTGAATTTAAGTTTATATTCAATTATAATGGATTTACATCAAGTAAACGCCAACACTATTAAATAGTTACTTAAATCCTGTAAAATTGAATCCAGTGTTTTTTATTAGATTTACAACATATCATATTCGATCTGATAATCGTTATATAGATTCAATACTCGTTTTTAACTGCAGTGAAAATTTCATAAGTGTAAACTGTTCTGATCCTAACATTTCATTATCAAATTATTTCATTTACAGTAACTAAGAAAACAGCATATAACTTTGAATTCTAAAAAATAATGAATTAGTTGACTAGCGAAGATAATCCATGCTTTCCTTAGATACATTATTAACCGTCGTAGATTTCCTGGTTCACAAGCAAGACTAGTTAGTTACTTTATCACAGTACACATAAATCAAGAGCATGGCGAATTCTTATCGCTTCTGTTCAAGCTGACAGTTTTTTCAATTACCGAAGTAAGATACTAATTTAAACGCCGATGGAACTGCACAAACACCATCCAATGCACCAGATGCTCTGCTCTCGAATGAGTCTAATGGATAATGATGATGGCTCTGCTTCCTTTTCCTTTCTCATCTCTAGACATAGAAAGATATTTTATGATCCTTGTGAATGTAGGAATTCAGAGATTACTACACCTGTTTCACATATTTCAAGGGATATAAGTTCCTGGGAGAATGTATTTTTCCATAATTAGAGTCGTCTCATTTATAATAAATCTTTTCAGCGTTAAGTAAAGAGTTCTTGCGAAGTTTTTTTTTGTTTTCTTTGAATACAGTTATTAGTAGATGGTGTGAATATGTTTGATTCAGTAAAACTTGGGCTGATTTGAAGTCCAATGTTTGGTTTAACTCATATTTTCTCCGTAATTATTCATATATTTCATTTAAATTATGAAGACATTTTATGGGCATCATTAGGAGAACCTTTTTTGACGAAAATATTTTCAATTTTCTTTTAAATAAATTGTATGGTTTATGCATTACAAAACTGATAGGAAATTGATATATTTTCACGAAGAAATCATGAAAAATATTATAAAAATTATCATTACGAAATACATTTGATTCTTTGATTAAAATAATTAATGAAATTCTGAATTAATATAAACTCCTTCATATGGTCAATTCAAAAAAATGTTTCTCCACAAAAGTATTGAGATTTTTCATTGAAATATAAAAGTATTTCAAGTAAAACTCTCCAAGAGCTCTCTACGCAATTCCCATGTAGAATGAAACAATTGTATGGAGTTTCCAATCAACGAGTTCGATGATTTTCGGAACGCACTTAATATTTACTCTCGGAAGTGATAGGTTATGACTTCGTTCACAAAATTCATGTAAACATCTCCCTGAGAGTTTTATTTGAAATCTTTTAAATTGAACTATTTGAAATAATAATAATAAATCATTATTTTTAAAACGATTATTCCTCATTAAGAGAACGATTGAACTCGAATTCGCAATTTTTAGGATTCTTGCTTTTGAAAAACTCTTCAACCTCTCTGAATGCTCTTTCTACCATTCATCAGTCCATTTTATTCCAGGTTGGCGATTATTTTTGCTCAAACTTGACATATGCGGTTTTATAGCGACACTCTTTTATAAATTCCATATTCTTTTGAAGCTCTTAGCCACTCTATGCCGCATTTACTCTTTGTTATTATTTCGAGCAGTTTCTTCGATATTCTGGACGATTCGTCCTGTACACATGTTTTCATGATGAAGTCGTTCCTAGGTCTTTTCATTCAAATACCGTTTTCATTAATTTGCTCATCAATCTGAGAATTTTTCGTTCTTGTTTTTCTATTTCTCTAATGTTTAATCACCATGACTGACTATTGCATATATATTATAACATATATAATAATAATAATCTCATCTTTTGTTTCCAAATACAAAACATCAACAAAATACAGTCAATTCATCACATTGAAATGGAAATTGTGTAACTCGTTGGATCGTTCCATCTCAAAAAACTGATTAACAGTATATAATTAATTCTAATAATCATAATGAATAATGTATTATTCATTCAATGTATATGGTGCTTGCTCTATAAGATAATTGAACACAGTTGGCATGAATTTTTCAAATTGAACATTACTTTTAGGCAGACTGTTATGAGGATGAAAATACACCTTCAAACTATAATGTTGGACATCTCAGCAAGTATATCACTACGAAGCAATTCGTGGTCAAATAATGATATCTTCCATTATGATGACCACCCATTTCTTTGTCGGTTTTTGATGCGATTATTGAGTTAATATTCGTAGAGATTATTTGGGATTATCTGGAGCTCATTACCGATTCAACACGCATTCTTCCTATGGATCTCTTTCAATTTCTTTCATCAAGTGAAAGGAGCCTAGAGTAAGTATCTTGCGGATAGTTGCAGACTGAAAATTCTCTAAGAGATTAAGTTCTTAATTAGTCACAATGACTAATTCATTTATTATTAACTACTTATTAGCTACGGAAACATATCTATGAAATATGATAGCCCAAGTTAACTAAATCAGATTGTAAGTGTTTTTCCTCTTTTCGAAAGAGAAAGACTCATAATGATTTGAAATCGCAAAATGCTTTCATTAATGTTGATACTTTCGAATATTTCTTCTCACATCTTATGAAAGTTTTATAATTCTGGCATCAAGTATGTTTTTGCATATTTAACAATGCAAATTTTTTTAAATTTCGATTTTGGGTTGAATTACGGACATCTCTATATAGATCTCTCTGGTAAATGTTGTAATTTTTCTAATGAGCATCTAAATATTGCTAAATGTTTCAACTTTTACCTTAAATTCAACTTTCACTTCAAATTCAACTTTAACTTCAACTTCAACTTCAACGTCAACTGCAGGTTCAACTTCAACTTCAAATTCAACTTCGACTTCAACTTCAACTTCAACTTCAACTTCAACTTCAACAACTTCAACAAACTTCAACTTCCACTTCAACTTCAACTTCAACTTCAATTTTAACTTTCACTACTTCAACTTGAACTTCAATTTCAACTTCAACTTGAACTTGAACTCCAACTTCATCTTCAAGTTTAACTTGAACTTCCACCTTAAATTAAATTTCCACTTTTACTTTAACTTCAACTTTAACATTAATTTTTTTTTCAACTTTAATTTCAACCTCAACTTCAATTTCAACCTCAACTTCAACTTCAATTTTAACCTCAACTTCAACTTCAACTTCAGCTCCAACTTTAACTTCAACTTCAATTTCTCTATTTTTCAATATCTATTTCGAATTGAAGTAGTTATTTAGATATGGCCTTTAAACATGTCCCACCTGAGAAGTATGAGTGTGGAATTTTTCATTTTGTAACTGGCCTTTGCTAAAATTTCCAACGTGAACGATCCTGATAATTCCAAATCAATTAAATCACCCTACCTACAACGTTGTCAGGTCGGTGTCAGAACGGATATAAATATGTTGAGCATATTTATCATATACATTATCATGTATTTAATGTTACAATTTCAGTGTAATTATTCTTGGAATCATTGGATTCAGTATATTCCTGAAGATATAGTATGAATGATGTAGTATGAAGGATATGAACAATAGTAGTAACATATTAATACTAGCAGTGTTCAACTTATGGCTGCATGTGTTTTATATCTCGATTCATTTCTATATGTTGAAGTAAGAACATAGCATTGGTTAGTGTTTAACTTGACGTTCTCAAACAACTCTATTATATTTTGATATTAAAGAATAGCCCTTTTTGTTAACTGTGCCTTTCTATTGTATCTATAACTATTGTCAGTTGTAATTATATACCTCTATTATAGGTATATACCTCGATTATTACCTCTTCTATATTCCTCAGTAAAGACACAAAACCAAGAACAAACCGTCGGGGTTTCTGATAGATATCTATTGCTACTAACTCATGAGATTTTAGTATCCTAAGATGAATAAGTGGAAAAAAAGGAATACATTTTGTCATTATTAAAAATTGTTGTTGCGCCAATTGATATTAGTCAGTCAGAGATATATGCACAATCTCTCACTATTTATTCTTATTATTAATTTTTGCTTTGGTTAGTGAACTAGCATACATTTTTCAAATGACTCTTCCCACAACATATATTCTTATTCAGCCGATATGAGAAAAAATATACCCACCAATGGTCAGCATTTCGCGTGCTGCGTATCTACACTGGCCAGCAGGAGGAATAGTGAACGTTGCACAACTGTAACCGAGATTCCCGCTTCCTATTACATACAATACCATTTCGAGATTAATACAAAAAGCAATGGTACTGCACCTGCCATTAACATAGAAACTCGAATTCCACCGTGGCTTCGTAGATTGTTATCAACAGTGAAGATAAGCAAGAAGATACATGTAGTACGAAATTGGTCATCCAATTATAGAGAGCCAAAGTGCGTGACATGACAAGAAGTACCATACGAACGATTGCGGTACCAAATCCTATACAGATACCACTAATTGTACCTATTATCGTTTTCTATAAATACCGAGTGAGTCGATTGGCGGCTTGCACAAAACGAGAATTGATACGAGTGATTTCCCGTTCCCCGAGAACGTGTTAGGATTTTCATGGGAATTCTTATGGGATTCCTATTTGTTATTTCCGCTTTTTACAGGTCGTCGCGGAACTGTCGAGAGTCGATTTGAAATATTTATGGATATGTCTAGGCATAAGTTCTTATGACTATTTACACCATACTTTTAGTCATTGAATGACGGAACTTGGACATGTTATTAGTATTGACATTGATTTCATATATTACTCATGATATGTTTAACACAAGAAAAACTGTTTTATATTTTAAACACTTTTTATTAGAACTTAAAACTGACGTTCAATTTCTCTCAACAAAAAAAGGTAAACTTTATACACCTTTCTGATTAATTTGAGATGATAAACTTCGTTCTCCTTTCTCAGTGAAGATGAATTTCCTTCAACAATCAATAACTTGCACAATCACATGGCTATTAATGAAAATTATCTACGAAATAATATATCAATAAAATATATCATGCTAGAACTCATCTAATGAAGTTCTAGCATGATTCTAGATGAAATTCTCACTGATTATAATAATTTCTAATGATACCTCGTTTAACACTTGGTGGAACATTCTTCAAAAATATGACCTCTAAGATCAACAAATGGTTTAATTGCATTGAAGAGATTTGCAATGTTTTGAATAACGAATCAAATTATCGAAACACAGGTTCCTTATACTTATGTACTTGTCAAATGTTCAGTAAATAATCCATAAACATAATTTTTGAAAACAGTGCAAGTGTTCAACTTATAGATAATATTTTACTATTGTTTGATATGTTTCATCATCGATATTGAACTCTGGATTGTTAAATTATCAATAACGGTTCTTCAGTTGGTTCACTATTTTTTGATCTATCCAAATTCTTATATCTCCTCTGTATTTCGAGGATTTTATTACATTGTAAATGAATAGTTCTGGAATAGTTCAATCAGAAATCATCTCAAAGAATGGCTCTTGTTAAGTTATATGTACCTACTTTGCAATAATTTGCCTTGATTCTATTTATGCAAAAAACTTCTATCCTCAGCTATTTTAAAAGATTTATTTACAGTTTTTATAGCAAAAATTCGGATGTCTTCGAAACCTTCATAATGCGATGAAAAAGTTTCTGTATTCCAAATATATTTTAATGCTACGATTTCAGCGACAGGACGTATGAAATTATTTCCCATTCACAAGCTAAGAGACATATTATTGCATCTGTAATTTTTTTTTTTATTCATCCCTATTTTAAACGTTATTTAACCTAATCTGATCACTTTACCTTCCTATTGTTCCCATACTTCAGTTATTTTAGTTTTCAGTCTCATAGCTATATATATATATATATATATATATATATATATATATATATATATATATATATATATATATATATATATATTGCTATTGCAGGGGTAGATCTTTGCAAACTGTTCAGTTCATTATCATCGCTTATATATTTCACTATTTTGAAAATTGAAGATCTCATCATCTAGTGCTTTTTTGTATTCTTTCCTTGGTGAACTATTCTATAATAATATTCTCCTTTTGTGTTTTAGTTGAACTGTTGGAACATTAAGATACATATCAATTCTTTTCATTTATATTGAGTATTCTTTCAGAAAGTATAGTTTTAGGCCTTTTAGATTTTTAGACTTTTATATGTATATTTTACCTTTTAGACTTTTTATGCCTGAATTGTAATTTTATTAGATGTTTCCGTGTTAGAATTTTTATTGGTGTAAACTCAATAGGTTTAGTAAGTACCAAACGTTATGTAGCAGAGATTATCAAAAATTAGTAACTATAGTAGGTACTGTTCTTTCATGTTGGTCTATATAATAATGTTTTGAGTCTATTACTCTTATCATATTTGTGACAATTACTGATATCTGTTTTATAAAAGTAAGATGCTTAAGTTAAAAGAATTATAATAAATGGAGTTCGAACAGAATGTGTTATAAATTAGCAGTAGTTGAAACTGCTTCATCAGAACCTTCAAACGATGTGTACTATGCAACTTTCAATTGTGCAACTATGTTTTTGGGAAAATGCGTCGAAAAAACACAGAATATTAGGTTCCCTGGTGAGACACCAATTGTTCTGGAATTTTTTAAACACTCAAAAATATCTAATCTAGGCAAAAATTTAAACAATTGATTTTCCCGTGAAATATTTCTAGGTTATTACAAAATAGTTTTAGTCAGAAAAACAGCGGTGGAGATTTGTCTACTAATTGAGGCAGTAATGGATCCGCCAATGAAGAAATAATTGAACTTACAATGTTCACAACAGAAAAAGTCTTCCATTAACAAGATCGATGACTACAAAATAATTTTTAGTAATATCTTTGAGAAATATTCGCAACATACGTATCTAATTAAATCTTAAAGAGCATATATTATCGTGGATATTGAGAATATACGAGTATAGTATGAATTTATTTCTTCATTCATTGCGATCATTTCTTGTAGAGCCCAGATGGTGTACGTGAAAGCATGCAATTATGATTTCTGATTGCAGTAAAAAGTGAGTCATAAAAATTCCACGCTTTGCGACTACAATTTCATGAGATTCTTCAAATGAAGAAAGATGATAACTTATGTAATTGAATGATACATTTTTATTTTCGGAATTATTAAATAAAATACTGCGGTAAATTGAAAACTTTTGAAATTAAATGTATGTGGAATTCGTTTTTCGCTTCGAAAATTTTTATATTTCCTTCAAGTGGACAATTCATTATAGAATACTTCGAACAGTTCTTGAAACGCTTGACAATGATTACAGAGTCCGAAACACATGCCGAATAGGTATATGAAACATTTTAAGTGAATCCTTGTTTTGTTCAATTACAATTTCAGATAAATCTTTCCAATAACTGTTGAGTGGAAAGTGAAATAATTGCTATAAAATAAGCTCTTTAATACATGTTGAATTCTGATATCCTCAATATTATCAGGTGACTCGAATAAAAGATTGAACATTTGAAGGATATAATTTTCTAAATACATAATTTAACGGCCCATCGATTACAAATACATAATAATAATTGATGAGGCCGATACTTGATGTAAATCGATAAGCATAATAAAACAATTGTTAAACAAAGATTTACACATATATTAAAAAGAATACTGCATGACGTACGTTTCTTTGAGATTCACCTTTTTCAATTGCTAATAATCTAGCATTTGAAAAAGGTGAATCTCATCGAAACGTACGTCATGCAGTATTATTTTTAATATATGTGTAAATCTTTGTTTAAAAATTGTTTTATTATAAATACATAATAATCGACCCACTCGATTAATGATATAATTTTCATTGATAAAAAAAGCTTTTATACAAAAACATATTGATAAAATAAGAAATGAATTATCACATTAAGATCAGTTACAAAAATAGAAATGAATGAAATTTGTAAAAGAAAACATTAGTTTTGAAGGGAAATAATCTGATTCGAATACCTACAAAGACTCATCGGTTTTTGAGATACTATATTACATTTTGTATTGAAAAGTTCGTAAAAGATATTTGAATTTTTGCTCTGTCAAAGCCTACTACGAATTGTCAGGCAGTGCCGACTGACAATATTTTATTTCAAATTTTGTATCAAAATTATGAAAAAAAGTTGTTGATAGCATTTTGTAGGCTCAATTACCAATTTTTTTTTTTTGAAGAAATGCGCTTTTCCAATGTTTTAAATATTCCGGTCTAAATACAAAATTATTGAGTTCAATTGATTGAATAGTTTGAAAAAATTGTTTTTACTATTGCGTTATAGAAAGTAAGAACTTGACAACAGGATATTTGAATGAAACAACATATTGAGGTCTAATGTATTATAAAACGAAAAACACGAAAAATGAGAGTTTTATAATGATAATTACTTTTCAATTCATTGATAACGGATCAAATTTAGGAAAACGTATGAAACAATCATTTTCCTAATACAAAATAATCTGTTTTCAACAAAATGTTTCACCAAGCGATAAGCGAAACTTCCGTATCATTTACAAAATAATCAATCAGCTGTAGCTAGATGCGGTCACTTTAAACTAGTTCTCCTATTAGTAGGGGAGGCCAGCATGCTAAATTTGCAGTTACCTGAGCGTCATGGAGACCTATTGAATGTTCCAAAAAGAAAGAAGTTTTTTCAAGTTTTCTGTTTTAGTGGGAGGGGAAGGGGTTGTAGACCGTGTAAAAATTTTCAGAAATATAAAAAAAATAGTTGTATGAAAGTACTCGAGAGCGTCAGTCATTTACAGTGTAAACGCGCTTTATATTTCTGATAAGCATTACATATTAATCTGACGATTTTTTCAAGGAGGCTGCCCGCAACAAGCGGTTGAAAAAACAAAAACAAAAAAGTTATTCGAGCGTGCCAGACATTTAAAGTGTATGTAAAGTAATCTCTAAAAAGTGTCGTATTAAAATGTCTGACGATTTGGATATGGCACAAAATGATAATCAATTTTTATATCTGTATAAAAAGCTTTATCTTGAGATACTCCAGTGCGTCAGTATTTTATGCAGGAGGTTCAAGTTGATATCAAAGTCCTCCTGAATAATAATCTGACAATTATATGGAGGGATATCGCTATTCTGAGCAAGTAATAATAGCGTCTACCAAAATCGACGTTATTGTGATAAGCTAAGATGCCATCATGGCGGCGAACGTTAGTATGAGGATTGTGCGAGTGAGAGATAGAGAAAGAGCGAGAAGGAAAGTGAGACGCGGAGAGGGGAATACACAGCTCTCAGCCGCTGTACGCTTCACCTTTTTTACACGATTCTACCGACATCGCCCCATGGACACCTTCAAATTGAAAGTTCTTTATAATTCTATCAATGTGTCCTTCAATTTCAAAAAAATTGAAAACGCACTCGAGTATTTCGAGGAGAAGTTTTTTTTGGAATATCAGGATTCGTTCATTTCTTAATGTCACGCTCATATTGTCAGATTATTGAGATATACACTCTTTTGAATGTAATTAATCTACTTTTTCCTAATCTGACGCGCTCGAGTTTTTCTGAGAATCGATTTTTATCACTAATCTGACGGGTTCTCCTCAACACACCCCGCCATATGAAGGGTTCATACTTGGTAGAGGTACAATTAAGGGTGCAAGGAGTCTCCTATATAATTATCTGATACGCTCGAGTCACTTCGAAAAATTCCCGCTTGGGCTCCCCTACTATATTAGAATACATTTTTAAGTCTGATTTCATAAGGTACTGAAATTTTTAAACAAATTCACCATGAGAATTTCGTCATAAAAATTTGTACTTGGCCCTGAAACATTTCTCTGAACAACTTTTTCTCATATGTTTTTTCGATACCTATAACGCGAACCAAAATATTAAGAAATTAACCCTATTTGTCGGTTCGTAGTGGGCTGAGTTTGAAGTTCCGAATTCGACTAGGCATCTCACGAAATATGTTCTATCACCGTTTGAGAATATTTACTTTAAATGACGATGATGTTTTGATGTAGACAGATTAAAATATGGGGGTGTCTTCATGTTATTAAGTAACCAAAAATATTCAAATTTGCTGATTTCAACTGGCAAATAAATAATAATGTCATTAAATATTTAATGCTCCAGTTAGGTGGTCAGATATATTCAGAAGGTGGCATTAATAAAGTTATGATTAATTATCATGAGAATATATAGGCTATACAACAATGGACTTCCACGAGTGCTTACAGAGAAGAAGTTTTTATTAATGGTCTTAATTGTACGACTTCTTGTTGCACTCCTACGTCGAACTTCGAGGTTACAAAATATTTTAGAGATCTAACGAATTAGTACATAACTAGGCAATAAATCGTTACCGAACAAGACAATGCTGTCATTTTCGAAAAATATATGTGTTCTGTTAGTGATGTCTTAATATAGTTATCGTTATAAATTGATGCAATTTGCATGGGAATCGTATCCATTTATATTGTGAGCGATTTTTTTCAGCCCTGGTAATTATGTTTGAATTAGTGTTGTTATTCTTTTTTATTAACACAGTTTTAATCTACAAATCATTTCTATATCTTAGAAAAAATATTTCTGTATTTGTAAGTGACAGAAACTTACTTCCTTCGATCTCATAAATAAGCTTAAAGACATTACCAACATATTATTCTGATAGAATACATTTTATAGCGCTCTAATAATTAATAATGAAATGGAAATCATACATCGAAGCAGGTCGATAGTTATTTTGCGAGATATTTTATTACGTCATTGCTATTACGAAATGATTAATGAACTTCATATTCACTCGACTTTTTTCTCATATTCTTTTTTGAGGAAGCCAATCAAATTTATATTCAATACCATCTTACTTTTGATTTCTCAAAAGCTTCATTGTTGAATGCAAGGGTTTATCTTTGAATTTTTTGAGATATTTGGAGAAATTTCGCTCAGGAATGGTTGAAAGCCTGTCAATTGTAGCAAAAGTTTTGAATGAAGTTATTTTATGAAACAAAAATGGAATAAAATAGTTCGTTGCATTTGTTAATTTTAGTTTCAATTTTGGTAATGAAAGGAATAAGAACTAATTGAATAATAACAATATTATCTATTTATTTACGAGTACTGGATCATTTTATATTGAGAATTATAAGGTGGCCTCTGAAAAATTCATGAAGATGAATTCACAGAGTAGTTTTCATTTTTTCATGATATTGAAAGTCAATAAACGAAGTGTTCATTTATTTGTCAAAAAAATGTTCAATATTTCTTCATCAATATTAATAATTATAATAACTTTATTAAGCAATGAGCTATAATAAATAAATAAAATCAAAGAAACAATAATAACATTCACATAATACATAATAGGTCAAGAAAAATTTTCTAATGTATTATGTGTCAGAGATTTTCTGAAGACTCTATATTTCGCACAGTACTTTATAGACATTGGCAAATCATTAAATACAATCAATCGTCTCTTTATTGAAGATTTATACATATAATATCTATTACACCTTTTCACTCAAAAATTGTTACGATGCCTAGTTTCATGATTATGAGATTTGTAAAAAAAAATGGAGAATTTCCCTTGAATTAATAAGTAAAATAATTGCTCTTATCTTGAATATATATTTTAATGTCCGGAACATAATTCTCAGTTTAACACTCACTAACTGCAAGATTTCCGACATAATTTTGATTGGTGTTCGTTTACATTTCAGAATCACTCTCATTCCTCGGTTTTGGATTTTTTTTATTTTTAATTTGATTTGTGAACAATTATTCTACAATTTATTTTAAGATTTAACAAGAGTGAGGTACAAAATTCAACGGGAGAAGAGCTAGTAATTTAAACAATAACAATGTTTCATTCCAATCTGATATACTTCTTACTCCAGCTATAAAATGAACTTTCTTTGACATTTTGTTCAATTTAGTGTAGTTTGTTCATTAATTTTCATTATAATGTCATTCAAACCACATTTCGTTATTTATATTCACTACCGAGCACCATATATTCAGATTTCTTAACATAAATTTCCAAAGTGTTGTCAGATAACCAATGATGAATACATTATTGTTTTACGATAGCAGAAATCATTAATATCTGGAATTTCGGAACACATCCCTGCGTTGAAATACAGAGAATCGAAGAATGTCGATACCAGCCATCAATATTACCAAAGAACGTGCAACCACGTTCATCGATGACTTTAACAAATGTTCTCGTACATCCCCAACTTTTCTTCTTTTCCAAATGCATGCCATTACTCTCCATCAACGTCATCGCAGCCAGCCGTCTCACGTGAATTACAGCGACCGTATATTAAGCCGCGTTTACGCAACCGAGCGGCGTCTGCGGCGTCACGATCCTTTCGCGCGAATAAAATCCGGACCCGGAGTCGACCGTGAGCAGGGCATTCCGTGCGCTTTCATAATTCTCGAGCTCAATTGGCTGTCTTGCGAAGACTCGGGGACAATTCGATTTATGGAGGTGACCTGGCATCGCTGAGCTGCAATATCGCTTCCTCGTTGTTATGGGAGTTAAATGGGGTACGGGAAATTTAGTTCTCTATGGTTATGATGATATTTAAAACGACAGGTTTAAACTCCAGGAACTATATATGCTAACTGGTAACAATTCATTCAAGTATATTGCAGTAAATCTTGTTGCACGTGTTAATTATAATGTTTTTGGGTGTAGTTGATTGAGGGGAGAGATACGTGTTGAAACTTTATGTCAACTTATCAATAAACTGAACACATTTTTAAATTTACCAGAAATATTTCGTATATTGTCCACTAAACATCAGTTTTTTTCATTTATTATATTTTTTGTTTTTAGATTTCCACTATAATTTCTGTATACAATACCAGCATCAGGTGAATGAAAACTGAGTTTTGTGAATACTGAAAAATGAACGGTTTTCATCTACCTGATGATGGTATTGTATACCGAAATAATATTATAGTGTACAATATATGAAATACTTCTGAAATTTTTGAAAATGTGCTTAATGTACGATTAAGTTTTTGTGTTTGGTTATTTTGTCTCATGACAAAAACCCAATCGCAAATAAATCATGAAAGAATATACTGATTTATGATGGTTGGGTATTACTGGTTCTCAAATGCGAAACTTATGTCTTTCCATACGGTTTTTGATATTTTGTGATTACAGTTATTGAGATTTGCACAGTAAATTGTTGTGCTACGTATAATTAATACATTGTGTTACTGATAGAATAATTGACGAAATAGCTGATGATTGACGGCATGTCGTTAATTATTATTAACAAATGTTTGAAGCGAACATCGTTAATTCTACTTTATTAACTCACGTACTCTATTAAACTTTCACTAATTGTTTTTACGGAGCTAGGCAATTCATTAGATGCATCGAAGACTTCATAAAATATATTATTATTAGATTCAGAATGTTTACAAACTTGCATGCAGAAACGGTCCGCATTAGTTGTATTATAAGTAATTACATCACTGATACATGTTACATTTTTTATTACTCTACATGGAGACATTTATTTTTAACTTCAAATGTATATATATATATATATATATATATATATATATATATATATATATATATATATATATATATATATATATATATATATATATATATATATATATATATAGCTCAAATTATTCTATGTATAACTGACATATATGCAGTAAACAATTTAAAATGTTCTTGATTGTAGTGTATCTATTACCTACATTCAAAAATTGTTCTTATTCATAGCTCTTTTCTGCAATCTTTTTAACTGCTGAGTTTTTTCGTTGCTCAATCTGAGTGACAGAGTAGACCAATATTCAAAGTACTCATCAAGTCAATTATTCTTATAAAAACTTCAAAAAACAATAACTTCACATATGTCATAATACGTTGTGTCACTGATAGAATAATTGATGAAATAGTTGATGAATTGACGAGATGGATGGTGAAAACGGGGCCAACAATTTAATATCAGTGTGGGGGAGATATCTGTTGCATTTAGTCAATAAATTAATAGAATCGTAGCAGTGCATGTATCGAGAATGAGTGCTCTATATTCTGAAGCTGCAAGAATCAAAATCTCTAAGCGTTAGAAACAAACAGAAGGAAGGAAATGCATAAAACAAAATCTAAGGTTTGTTTTCTGACGATTGAAAACATTGAGAAAGTGTAAAAATTCTCAGTTTCAAAAGTTGATTTGTCTTCTCATCTTTTTATGCCCGAATTTTTGCAATGCTGCAACTATAAAAGCAACCCAATCATTCAAATTAGAGCTTTTGCATTTAAGATTTCAAACTATTCAGCGTTTTTTTTCTATATAAGATTTCACAGATCCACCTCTTGTTGATTATTGCCTATATAAATTATTTCGCTATAGACATCACTTAGAACTCGAGAATGCTCAACTTAGGTCAGTTATTTTGCGAATGGCTTCATCCTATGATTCTTCGGTGGTTTCTTTGGAGGTATCTTTCTTCACAGGCCTCTCAATACTTTTTTGAATGCATGTGGAATGTTGTTCAGCTGGAGAGAATCTGCTGACCAACTTTTTGGCCACTTGTAACGCATCGGTTATTCTCAATCCATAATATTTTTCAATTGAACTACTGGTGATATATATTGATCTTCTGTTCAAGATGATTTGGATTTCGTTTCGTGAAAGTCATTTAGATCATAACTACACACATTTAGTTACTTTTGGAGTCAACAAATTTTCGTTGGAAACTGTAGATGTATTCTTCCTCTTTTTCGTTTTAATGATCCTTTATTTTATAGACTAAGTATCTCCTGGCTGTTTTTGCTACGTTTTTGTTTCACTAATGATGTTTTGGTGACTTCAATGTTAAATTAGCTATCGATGATATACTATTAGGCATAAATAATTACTCAAAAGTTATGGGATGCAAACAGTTTCCCTGGGTGCTAGAAAGTGCGAAGAAAATGAAATATTGATACCTAGTAAAATTTCGGATTACAGATAATGAATAAGTCTATAACATAGGAGATATTGTAATCAATGAACTTGAAGTTAACTTCAATGAAAATCTTCTCGAGATATTCGATTAAATTTATTTTATGCAGTGAAAATTTTAAGGTGGAAGAAAAGTTAGTTGCTCTATTATGATGTTTATATAATTTGAATACTCTGTTGATATATGTGTGGATTATATAAATGTATTCTATATTAATATCGTCCATTAGCTAATAATCCCCATAAATCTTTCAGTGATTTTAGGCACGAAATATTAAGCAATAAAAACAACAACATAATTAAAATCATATTATGTAGTTTATAAAAAATTCCATCAATATATTAGATCAATATTCGCTGGAAATTTCAGTCTTCCATGTTGTTTAATTAACCAGGATCTTTCGAAGACACGGTAACCTCCCATATAATACGTGATTATAATATTTAAATGTGAGACATATCTAACACTTCCAGCAGTATTTCACGGCTTTATACTTAGACTACTTTCGAATTTTTCATCAATCACATACTCAGATTTTATCACTTAACGACACCCGTCAATTAAAAAGAAATGTTATACCGACCGCTATCATAATCTCCATTAAAATTTCAATAAAAATGCTAATGTTTCTATTACCGACATTACGCACTTGAAAAGGACAACGTGAATAATGGAGATCGTGCCGGAGATTTCTACGCCACAGCAAGAGAGGAACTGTTAAATATTTCGACAGAAGCTGTAATCATTCCAACCCAATATTATTAAAACAACTTGTCCGTCTAGAAGAGTTTAGATTTTCGGTAATCAGTTAGATCTTCGTTTGGACAGCTGGAAAACCACATGAGCTTCTAATTACGATTCAGCTCCTCATCTCTACGTAGGGGACCCAGAGCAGAACGGCATATCTAAGATGTAAAATTTATTTTCTCATGAAGCTGGAGCCAATCAGCAGTGAATACGATAGAATATGTTTATTCGGTTATTAATTCCTGATAAAAAGAAACAAATTGAACAAACAAGTGGAAAGTTTTAAACGAAAGTAAGAAAAAAATGTAGTTTGTTCCGTTGTGCCCCGTGGGATAGTGCACATTCTTCTGAATACTGTTTTTTAGATTCATTCATTAAGATCAATATTCATTAAGAGCATTATCGATGTCAGCTCAACTCATAAGTGTCTTCTTTTCACCAATTGACCACTTGCTCCAATTTTTTAAGAAACTGACGGTTCTGCTGAATTTCGCATTTGTTCTTCGTTCCATTTCTGTCTATGCGTCTTCCATTTATAATTACGCATCGTCTAATAAAAAAGTCGAATAGTCTGAAAGATTAGCTGCTAAAGTAATCTGGGAAAGAATAATATTAAAAATAATATAATAATAATAATATATATATATTTCTGTAAACGGAGAAGCCATTGAATATAAACTTAAATTCAAACACTTGAACTTATGATTTACACTTTATTAAAGTGTAAATCAGAAAGTGTAACTTTGAATAAAGTGTAAATCATAAGTTCAAGTGTTTGAATTTGAGTTTATATTCAATTATAATGGATTTACATCAAATAAACGCCAACACTATTCAATAGGAGAAGCCATTGTTCACGATGAACATATCAAATACTTGGGTACAACTTTGGATTCGATTTCAAACTTTCACGCACACGCAAATTATATAACGAGAAAATTTTCGAAATAAGTAGGATTCTTAAAACGAATCGGCAAATCTTTGTCTATGAGTACAAAGTTGTCACTCTATAAAGCCATTGCACTTCCTCATTTACAATTCTGTTGTTCCTTATTGTTTAATTGTCCTCAATATCAAATAAGTCGATAAGAAAAAATACAAAATAGGGCTATGATTGAAATTTATATTTAAATGTAGTAGATATACACCTGCCAAATACATGCTTAATGTGTTGAATATGTTATCTGTTAGCCAAAGTTTTGTGTTTAATGTACAAGTGTTCATTTTTAAACTGAAAAGAAACATGTTACCAACCTACATTAGTGATAAAGTTCGATAAATTATAATACGAGATTCAAAACAGACTTTATCCTTGGAAAATGTAACATTACACAAAAGCTAAAATCTATTTTGTATAAAGGTTTAATTGAATTTAATAGACGTCCTGCACATATAAAAAACTGTGAAAGTTTAAAAGTATTTAAAAGACTTTTGAGAACGTTCATCTCAACCAAATGCAATACAGTTTAAAGTCACTCTAATTCAATTGGGCTTTGTTTCTGCTAGTACTCTAATTGATGTTTATCATGCAATATAAGTTAGGTGCTAAGTATAACGTGTTTGTTTTTCTACTATATTATGTTATTTACATATATTGATATTTTACTTAATTCACAGTAAATTCTTTCATTTTATGAATTTTTATTTTTGCCAAGTACAGGGATACAAATACAACAGTAACTCCATAAAAGCTATGCATAATTAACACTTTCTCTGGTCACGACTGCAATTGCGTGTTGAACAGTTGATCTTGGTGCCATTGTTCGAAAACTGCGTTGGTACAAAGAAATCTATTTCGATATGGCTAATTGGAATTTAGAAATGAATTATATTATTATGTTCCATTTCTCGTAGTTGTAGACGTGATGTTAAGAAGAACAATAGTTGTAGCTCACTGGATAGGTTCTTTTATTTACAAGTTGTCGAAGCATGAAATTTTTAGCTATTGTTTCAGCATATAGAAAACTGAATTAATCATTGGGTATTGAAATGATAGAAGTCGCCTTGAGCTAAGTGCTAAGATTGCTGTATTGAATAGGTACTTATATACATACGGTAAACACGTTCATGTTTACTTGCTATTTTGTCGGACTTACATTGCCTATAAATTCGAGTTAAAATTCTGAAACAAAACTATGATCATATCAAAAATGTATTCAACTTAAAAAAGCTGAAAAAGATTAATAATTTAGTGTTCTGAGGTTGAAACAAAAATTTTAAATGAAATTAAAAATAAATCTGTGGCGACTAGTCACATCCTGCCACCGGATGCATCAACCGATAGACTAGTCATAGCAAGGAAGAAGAAGAAAAGACAACTGCGCATGCTCGGTACGCAACCTCTGGAGAAGACAACAAGATCTAGTCGACTTCGGCGGTAGTCGCCAAGCAGTCAACATGACTGTCATCTACAAACATTATTAGTGTTCTTCAATGTATTTAGTTGTAAAAAAAAATAGTTATGTTAAATAAAGTTGTTCATACTGAACAGAGTTTGGAATCCTAACAAATTCCAACAAATCTAATGAAATACTATGAAATGAAATTGCAGATCAAATATAATCAAAATTAACGAAGATCAGACAGAGAGATCGAAGTCTGAATAGGTACTCACGACGTTTCCGTTAGTAAGTGCAGAAAAACAGTTTTTATTCATTACTGCTAGTACCTATCAAGTAATGGCGATGCTTGGATATTTCTGAATAGCACATGGAAAATGAATGAATATTAGAAAACACTAGTCAATAGTGCGGTAAACAGACGTAGGGGTAATATGGAAATTGAATATTTCATGATTTTTTCAGAATAAGAAAAATTTCAATAATTTAATGTTGTATTGAATATCATTTATAAATATCAAATTATTATGCTCACTACATTATTGCCTATGCAAATAACTAGGTTGAAATATTTACCTGAACACATGTAAATACAATTTGCAAATAAACATCCGATATGGTCTAGTGGCTAGGATACCTGGCTTTCACCCAGGAGGCTCGGGTTCGATTCCCGGTATCGGAATACTTTTTAAGGCGAACGATATAGTGACATTGTAACGCTTTCGGTTTACTGGTGCTGATGGATTCGATTTCCACTTTTTTCTAAAAGCCGATCGAAATCGGTGTTAACTTGTAGATATAAACATCGGAACTCCTTATGTTGGCTACGCTGTTTCAATATATAATTGTGATATTCATTCTGATACACGGTAAACGTTCAATACAAATTATAGCTTTTTTAAAACATTTAAATGAATAATTTTTACCAATTGACAATTGGAAAAATATGTAATAATATTGTATACACACAACACTTTGTGACATTTGCGTGACCACCCTCTATCGAAGGAAAGACGTATAAACTCTCCCTAGCGTTCCTACTCATGACAACATTAGTAAGAGTACGTAGAGGTTTCGTGGACATTTCATTCGAACACCACAGAAATATGTCTGCAATTTGTAAGAAATTTCTCCTCATTCGGATATAGGACCTTTGGTCCTCTATCCGAATCATTCATACTAGTAAATACTGAGACTATTAATCAAAATACAGAAATATTTCAAATAAAACTCTCAGGGAGCTGTATACACAAATGTTGTCTACGAGAACAAACTCATCACTTTCAAGAGTGACTATTAAGTGCCTTTCGAAAAATTCATCGAACTTGTTCAATGATAATAGGATACAATTGTTTCATTATTATTATGAATCATCAGTCCGTATTGAATCTATCAATCAACAATCGGTGAGCTTCGAAACGCCTATTGATCCTATACCAGAATGAGGGGAATAGGTCTCAGTGAAAATTCACCTGAGCTTCCTCTATCGGAAAAAAGACGTATAAACTCTTCCCAGCCTTCTAGATTTCTACTCATGACAACAGTAATGAGAGTGTAAGGCTTTGTAGACATTCACTTTCGAAAGTGATGGGTTCGTTTTCGTTGATAACATTTGTGTAAACAGGTCCCTGAGAGTTTTATTTGAAACACTTCGATATTTAGATTGAGAGTCCCAGTATTTACTAGAATGAATGACTTGTGAATCTTGAAACTAGCTATACTTTTGCCCGGTGTGGTGCGATCTGGAGCTATTAGGCATGGGACTATTTTTACACATTGCTGACGGTTTTCTGTAGTGTTCGAATGAAATGTCTACAAAGCCTTATACTCGCACAACTGCTATCAAAAGTAGGAATCTAGAAGGGTAGGGAGAGTTTATACGTCTCTTCTCCGATAGAGAAAGCTCAGGTGAATTTTCACAGAGAAGTATTCCCCAAATTCTGGTATAGGATCTATGGGCGCTTTGAAAGACATCGATTCTTGATTGATAGATTAAATATGGACTGATGATTCATAATAATGATGAAACAATTGTATCCTATTTTAATTCAACAAGATCGATGAATTTTTCGAGACGCATTTAATATTCATTCTCGAAAGTGATAGGTTCGTTCTCGTTGACAGCATTTGTGTACACAGCTCCCTGACATGAGAATAAGGAATGAGAAATTTTTTCTCACAAAAAATTTTTCATTCCTTGTTCACTTTTTCGGTTGAAGACTCCTTAAAGGATAAATAGTAGCCACATTGGCGATACGTTGACAAAATCTCCAAACGCGGGGAGGTCACGTGGAAGCCTAGAAGTGGAGACTTCGTTTGCAGGTGTGTTCTTTTAATGTTGATTCCATCTCCAGTTTCGTACACCTTGAACTTGGCTACGCCGTTCTGAGGAGAGCCATTAAGCTCGAAACGCGTGTCAACGGCTGCTTTCAATTGAGTTGTTGGCTATACTGAGAATTGTGTTTTTGTCATTTGTAATTTTCACCGCAAGAAAAAATTTTTTTTTTCAAAATTTTTTTTTATATTATATATATATATATATATATATATATATATATATATATATATATATATATATATATATATATATATATATATATATATATATATATATATATATATATATATATATATATATATATATATATATATATATATATATATATATATATATATATATATATATATATATATATATATATATATATATATATATATATATATATATATATATATATATATATATATTTTCATATATATATATATATATAAAAATTTATATGAAATATCTAATATAATGATATTATATTAGATATTTCATATATATATATATATATATATATATATATAAAATATATATATATATATATATATATTTATGATATTTTCAGCAAGAGATGAGAAGTTTAAATACCTATTCAAGAAATAAAATATTTCATCTTTTTCTGGAATGTTTGAAAAATTTAAGAGTACATGAAATATCTAATATATTGTATTCGATATTATATTAGATATCGATGGTAATAATGAAAAATGATCTTCAATATTTCATAAGTTTCTTATTTGTAGGTTAAACAGTTGAACGCTCATCCGTTTAAATGTTTGCGTGAAATAATAAAGAAGAGTATATTGACTATAGAAGAGAAAAACGGTAATCATTATTGGCTTTGGTATTCATTATGTAGAAATCTCGAGAAAAACCTCAATTTTTGAAAGCCAAGATCAAATTTGGCTGGTTCATGTTTTCAGGTGTAAATTAAAATGGTTCAAATAACGTTGATTTTTAAATAGACGTCTTTTCATCATTGTAGGTAATAATCAATTGCAAATTTCACGTTTCTAAATATAGTTTTTCATAATTGTCAAGCCAAGAAAACAAGGAAACCACAGATTTATTCATAACTTCATTCACGAAAATAGTCACGTGTGGTTAACATAAGATTGCTTTGGACGATGATGAATGGTGCAGTTTTACTCCGAATGGTGAACGTGATGTCGCACCGCAGCTTCCTCTGTTTCAGACATTATATTTATCTTCCTGGATAGTAATGCACTTCCTACAATGAGTGGGCGATTCTGGGAAACTTATTTGTCAAACTTCATTCATAGCAATTTATTTATTTCGAATATGATTGCTTACATTATTAATTATGCTAGATATTTATAGACACGAATGCTATGATATTTCTTCTGCAGATCGCTTTAGAATTCAATTAAAATCGACTTATTGTGGAAATTTCTAGATTTTCTGAAAATTTAAGAGTATATTTTTTGCTTCTCATAACAGAGTTGAAAATTTCTTTACCATTGTCAAGACAAAAAAATCTTTTCATTTCGAATGCAATTTGAGTTTATATATAAATACTTATTATCTATAAATATCTTTAATATATAAAACTATATATATATATATATATATATATATATATATATATATATATATATATATATATATATATATATTAATGAGATTGAATTCTCGCTTAACTCTTGGTGAAACATAATTGAATATTAAAATAAATTAAACTCTTGGCTTAATGTTAATTAAAGGTCGATTTTGTACAATGTTAATAAAACTGGATTCTCAGAACATTGTATTAGCTCTAATCACTTCATAGATTATGATAAAACTAAATGCCTACACTCAGGTAATAAAGGTAAACGTTTAGACCTTCTGGAAGCAATTGAAATTAGCAGTTCTTGGAAGAGAAAAGAAGAAATTGTAAATGAACAATTAGATTTTCAACTATCCTCCCTACTCAAATCCATTTTGTAGATATAAATTTGTTTTACATCTCTTATAGTAGTTTAGTCTTGAAAATGAGCTAACGCTCGAAACATGTTGACTATACATATTGTTAAATAAATCGTGAAACATTAAGCCAAGAGTTTAATTTATTTTAATATATATATATATATATATATATACAAGAATAAATTGTATACGTATGTCGTCTACAAAATTCCTTGTCAAAATTGTGGTTCTGTAAATATAGGTGAACCATCACAAAGCATTCATTCAAGGATCATTCCTGAGGCCATCTAAGTGATTGTCGAAATACTAACAATACGAATTCTCCTGCATTAACTCAATACATACAAGACACTGATTCCAATATGAATCACAATACATCAAAAATTACAACTAACGCCTTTTCCGAGAAATGGTTTATATAAAAAAGACAGAAAACACTATTAATAAAAAATCTGATTCAGATAATCTAAGCAACATACACACATATAAATCTGATTGGTTCTTTTGGCGGATATTTTGATATTCTTTTCACTGAAAAATCCACTCCAAATACACCAATTAAATTATGCCATTCAAGAAAAGCTCGGAGCGCTTGAAAAACACATTTCGAAACAATCCACTTGAAAAAAAAATTGAGAAATACTTACTATAAGTAGTTACTATCGTTGCTTCCTTCAACTACTAAACATGTGAAATGCAATAATATTCCAACACAATGCATTTGGGAATACACTTTCCTATTTTTTTGAAATTCAAGAAACAAATGTTCTTTAGAACTGAATTCATGAAGACAATTTTCAAAAGTGACTTGTTATATAAACTGTCCGTATTGTAAAATTTTAGCCCTGAAGAAGAAAATAAACATTTTCGAAAGCTTGGAAAATACTGACTGCACCAAACCGTAATTTTGTCGAAATTCGAAATAAATAAATTTCATAACTACCTACTCATTAATCACCATCTGATACTGTCTTCTGGTAAAAAGAAGTATCAAAGAAATTTCAATTTGAATAGAAACATAAATAGGAAATACATTTTTCCATTTTTCGCGTCTGCTATATTCTAGCCATATCAGTTTGAATGTAAATTGAAAAAAAAACACTCTGAGGAACTATATCTTAGGTATATATATATATATATATATATATATATATATATATATATATATATATATATATATATATATATATATATATATATATATATATATATATATGTAAAATTGTTGGGTTATCGGCAATTTGGGCTATTAAATTAATCCAAGACTAATCGTCAGTAATTCTATATTTCGAACTAAGGTTCAGTTCTTCTTCAGGAATGATCTGACATAAGTGGTTAAACTGACAAAAAACAATACAGAAGTCATTCAATAATCGATTACAAATGCAGGAAAGTTATTTTAAGAATAAGTATGTAGATAATAATGTAAACATGAAAAATATAATAAAGTGACGTTTTTTATGTTTTTCATGTTTACATTATTATCTACATACTTATTCTTAAAATAACTTTCCTGCATTTGTAATCGATTATTGAATGACTTCTGTATTGTTTTTTGTCAGTTTAACCACTTATGTCAGATCATTCCTGAAGAAGAACTGAACCTTAGTTCGGAATATAGAATTACTGACCATTAGTCTTGGATTAATTTAATAGCCCAAATTGCCGATAACCCAAAAATTTTACACTTATATTCGTTACCACGGCAACACTCCTCAGTTGATATATATATATATATATATATATATATATATATATATATATATATATATATATATATATATATATATATATATATATATATATATATATATATATATATATATATATATATATATATATATATATATATTTAATATAATTTCAAAGTCAAGTTTTTAAACTTGAGTAAGTGGTAATATTATCAAATATAAACTTAAATTCAAACAATCGAACTAATGATTTACACTTTATCCACTACATAGCATGAAGCGTTTCGTCGTTACAAACGACTTCTTCAGATGCTTACAGAATAATGATCAAAAAGATTATTCACGACGAAACGCGTCATGCTATGTAGTGAAGTGTAAATCATAAGTTTAAGTGTTTGAATTTAAGTTTATATTCAATTATAATGGATTTACATCAGTAAACGCCAACATCATTAAATATGGTAATATTATCTGTTGCTCATTAATTGATTGGAGATTGATTTTTAAGGTTTGACGGATATTGAAGTTGTCGGCAATTAAAAATTAATAATGAAATTCCATTAATCTTAATTTTCATATGATGACCGTAGTTATTAAAAAAAATTGGATAAAAAAATACCGCCGCGCGGAAATAAACTTTTGGCGTTCAGCCTGGTAACTGCAAAAGATTGATATTAAAAGATCTTATGCAAATGTTGAGGTCGATTAAAATGTCTTAAAAAAATTTCAATTGCATTAGACCGAGCGTTCTTCTGGTGCCGATCTATCATTTTTTTCCGTTCTCATAAAAACGTCGGTTTCGATTACATATTACTGATCAGGCTTTATGCTTCGGTAGAAAGTAAATGAAACTTGTTGTAAGGAGCACTCATCTATCAAATTGTCAGTTTTCAGATCAATATCATGCGGTTATTTGTTGTTCATTTCACTGGACAAGATGTCGATTTGAGACAAACCGAATGAGTCTAGTTTTTATTTATACATTCGAGATGTTATTTGTAGATGTTGAACAGATTTAAATGAACATGGTTTAGATTACGATGAATATTGGGTGAAAGTGAGCTTTATTTGAATAGAATTTGATTGGAAATGCATGAAAATGTTTTTTAAATGAAAAATGTGAATATTCCTGAGTCTATTCTGAACTACTCTCACATATATTATATATTATAATAAGGTAATCCCTATGTTCAAGTACCTTTCTTATGTCGACTTAGTGTTGTTTTTTCTCAAAATCAAAATTTTGTAAGAATCCTACCGAGGACATTAATTTCTTTCTTCATTTGCTGAAGCGTTCTAAGACAAATTGGTTATGTCGAATGTGATCTCAATGGAAAAAATTCACAAATTCTTTTTTTTTAATTCAGTGGACCTACAGTTTAACGCCGGTACCGAACGGCCATTGGGCTTGTAATCAGTCTACATTACCCAGCAAACATCATTTAATAAACTATTTAAATCATAGACAAATACAATCATCCATGCCTTCAGCGGGGCTCGAACCCGAGTTCTACCGCACCATTGTCGGATATTCTACCGACTAAGCAACGGAGACCGGTATTTTACAAATTCTAGAGTGAATTGTTAGTGAATGAATCCATGAAAAGCAATTGAATGTTTTGTGTTAATCGAAAAATGAAGACCAGATAGGTAATAATCTGTAGTAACAATGCAAAGAAAGGAATAATCTCTCATCTTAATGAATTCAGCCTGTGAAAATTAGAAAGATAATTAAGGTGATTTTCCTCGTATAAAGATAGAATTCTCATCAGAAAATTGAAGGAAATATTCCAAAAACCATATTATGGAAATATTTCTGAAATTCAAAGTGAAAAACGCAACAAGATTACTTACTATTTAACAATAATAATAATATTCATTTAATGGACGCTATACAAAAAAACTACATATTTTGGACTGTCAATTTTGAATTACATACCTATTTGATTATTTAAAATATACTTTAAATAATGAGATACCTTCAATATTTCAATACTAGTACTAGTTTTCAGTATACTCGCTAAAATTATTGGAAGCTTTAAATCCGTCATAGTATATGCTATTTATAGATTTAGAGATCTCACAAATTTGGATATGAAAACTATCAGTACTTATAATATTATAACCATGCAAATCACTGACATATGTTACATTTTTATTAATTAAATGGATGCAACTGATTTTTTATTTTCAATATGAATTTGGCTTAGTTTTTGATTGAAAACCTTTATTATGTCATCAATTCATGAAATGGGTGTTTCTATTCGAATACTACTGAAACAACAAAAACCAATATAATCTCAAATTGAAAATGTTCGAAGATGAATGAATTTCTTGAAATATAATTCAAAAAATGTGTAATGTGTGCTCTGAAAATGAATCTTCTGGTGATGTATTTTAAAGAACAACCGTAAGTGGATGTTCTCCATCCTTGAGAGGAATATTCCCATTACCTTTTATTACGAACTTCTTAGAAATCGAAAAGAGGTCGATAGAAGGAGTATCTCTACCTTGACTATTCTTTCACGTAATATTACCTGTGCTGTCAAAATATCCGCCATTCACAAATAGATGCAAAGGATAAATCAAAACGGAAATAATTCGAATAATTTATTAATATTGAATTCGTGCTCCATTATAAGTCTTTCTATACATAAATTGCACAACTGAAAGGCGAGTCTGATTGAATTCAATAAACTCCTACTAACAATAGCCGTAGAAAACCGCATGGCTCAGGATAAAATCTTTAGAAAATTCGTTACACTTTTAGACGTTGATGAGTCTTTCACTTTTTTACATTCGTTGATGCGATTGCATCGAGATGCGTAAGGATATATTTGTAGAACGAACACTTGTTAAAATTGAATTTCATCATATTTTATTGAAACGGTAACGAACAATGGAGGTTAGATAATTCGATATGGGTACGAATTGAGAATGACTTGATGAACGGCTTTTCTACAATGAGTTTAAATTATTTTGTCCATATCAGGATTTTTGTTTCAGATTTAACTGTACAGAATATACCAGGAAATATATACAACTAACTGCTTCCTAAGTATTACTAAGTATTTTCCTGAAAATTTCTAGATGGAAGTTTTTTCAGTTCTTCCATGTTGAAATATTAGTTGTTTTAACATGGAGACCGACCTTGTTTTTCAAAATGGAACTGTTTTTTATTGTTTACTATCTAACCCCAACGTTGTTTCGCCATAAAAATAATTATATATATTATTATTTCGATTGTTTCCCATGAGGAGAGCGACTGAACTTAAATTCGCAATCATTAGGAATTTTGGTTCTTCTTTTTTGCTTCCCAAAAACGCTTCATCCTCTCTGAATGCTCCTTCTTCTGTTCATCTGTCCACTTTACTCTAGGTTGACGATTTAATTTTTGCTCAAACTTTACATGTGCGATTTTATAGCGACATTCAGTGCGATCTTCGAGATTTTTTATATTGATCTGTTGTAGATCCTTTTGGACCTCTTTTAGCTACTCTGTTCCGCATTTACTATTCATAATTATATCGAGTAGTTTCTTCGGTATTCTGGACTGTTTCATTCTGTAGACATGGGCATAGAACTTTGCTCGTCGTTTCCTGATTTCTTCCGTTATCGTATTTGTCTTTTGATACAGTTCATTTTGAGGTCTTTTCATCCAAATACCGTTTCTATTGATTGGCCGGTAAATCTTTCTGAGAATTTTTCGTTCTTGTTTTTCTATTTCTCTAATTCTTGAATCGCCGCCAATAACCATTGTTTCAGCTGCGTAGATTGCTTCTGGAAGAATCGTTGTGTTATAATGCCTCAAGTTGGCGCCTCTCGAAATGGACTTTTTGTTATAGTGAGTCCATGTTAGTTTGTAGGCCCTTTGGAGCTTGGTTATTCTCTGTTCATTAGCGATTAGGTTTGAACCTGAGGACTGTATAACTTTCCCGAGGTATTTAAAATGGCCTACTTGCAGAATTTCACCATGTTTTGTCATAAGAGTAGATTTATTTTTTGGTATTCTTTCCATGTATTTGGTTTTATCATAAGAAATTTGTAACCCGGTTTTCTGCGCAATTTCATGTAGTTTTTCCACGGCGCGAATGGCTTCAGTTCTGTTGTCTGTGATGATAGCAATATCGTCTGCAAAGACGAGACATTTGACATTCATTCTATTTTATTTTTTGATACCCACTTGAATGCCCTTCACGTGAAGTTCCCATTCCCTAATGATCTTTTCTAAAACAATATTGAAAAGAATTGGCGAAAGTCCGTCCCCCTGTCGCACACCGGTTTTGATTTCAAAGGGATTTTCGCCTATAAATTTTATCTTGGAAGTTGTACCTATAAGTGTCTGTTCTATAATTGTTCGGGTCTTTCGATCGATTCCAAATTCTTTCATGATTTCGAAAAGGGTTTCGCGGTCTACCGAATCATATGCTTTCTTGAAGTCAATGAATGTGATCACTGTATTTCTACATTTCCTCATCTGTAATATCGTCTTCAAAGTCCAGATCTGTTCAGCACATGATCCGCTTTTTCTGAATCCAGCTTGGTATTCCCCAATTAGTGGATGCGCTTGGTGTTCTACTCTGTTTAGGAGTGCTTTAGAAAGTATTTTGTACGCAACCGGGAGTAAGGAAATTTCCCTGTAATTATTGATATCCATTTTGTCCCCCTTTTTGTGCAATGGATGTATCAACGCGCATTTCCAATCTTCTGGTATCTGTTACGTTCTCCAGATTTCTGATATTAAATGATGAAGTTTTTGGGTCAAAGTAGTATCGTTCAGTTTCCAGAATTCCGCAATAATCCCATCTTCTCCTGCTGCTTTGTTGTTTTTGAGTTGCTTGATAATTGCCGTAATCTCTTCCATATCAGGGGCTTGCGAGTCTGGATGCGTAAACCCCGAAAAGTCGAACTGAAGTTTTTCTTGGGGTAGATTGCAGTTGAGAAGGTTGCTGAAATATTCGGCTAACATTTTGCAGTTATTTTTTGTGTTAGTTTTCAACGCGCCATCGGATTTTTTGAAGCAAAGAGTAGGCGCTTGGTATCCTCGCAAGTTTTCTCTGAAATTATATATATATATATATATATATATATATATATATATATATATATATATATATATATATATATATATATCACTATATAGTATAAAACAAAGTCGCTCTCTCGGTAAATCTGTAATGTCTTCGAAGATATTCATTTATATCATATGCTGTAAAGGGCCATATAGATCTATATTAAATCAATAATGTATTTAAAGTATGCTGTAAAGGGCCATATAGATCTATATTAAATCAATAATGTATTTAAAGTTTTTAATTGGATAAGGATTGATGCAGACTTAGTTAAAATCGCTTCGAAAATTAGCAGTTATTTATCGAAAAAGGTAAATGACAAAAAATGTTATTCTGGGATATCCATAATAGATAGACATATACCATAGGGGAGTTATCTGTAGACCTTTTCAATGTGTACAATACTTAGTACATTATTTTGATAAATCTGGTAGGGTTCAGCCTGCGTTTGCAGTGCAAGCGGAAAAAATGTAATTATTTACGACATCACATTAGAAACCTCAAAAATGAAAGTATTTCTTCACTAACAAATGGACGTTATTATACATATAAACCTTCCTCTTCAATCACTCTATCTATTAGAAAAAACTGCATCAAAATCTGTTGTTTAGTTTTAAAGATTTAAGCATACATAGGGATATAGGGACAGAGAAAGCGACTTTGTTTTATACTATGTAGTGATTAATAGTCTATGAAGAATTTCAATTCTCCATTTGAAAAGTATATGTCTGTTGGTTCATGTTCTCAATTATTCGATTTCTGTTAACGTTTTGTTTGATGCAGAGTTTTGTCTGAAACAAAGGGTGAACTCAGAAATTGCAAAAATTTCCTGAATTAAACTTGAAGTTTGCTAATCTTTAGAAACTTGTGAGAAAATTGAACAGAGAGCTGAAAAATTGTTATTGAGTTTGACCTTCTAGAAAATTGCTTCTCATTTTTCTCAATAACCGAAAATATTCATGTTCATGTTTACAACTCTATATCTGAATTTAAATGCTTAATTTACAGCAGAATTTTCGCCTGCGTGAAAACTCCGCACACTTGTTTCGAGAAGTTTCCGAAGATTTACGACTAGTCACTTTTGCACGGAAGAATTGTGAAAATGAATTTGAAATGAAATCGAAAATCCTAATGAGGTCAGGTAACTCAATTTTTGCAAGGTTTTTACAATTTCAAAAGTGAGCCTTTTCAAAGCGAATAACATTTTTCAGTAGCATTGAGAATTAGGAAAATGATTCAGTTCCTATATCTTTGGATATGGTGATAAAGTTTAGACCTAGAAGTACGTAGACGAAGCTAGGTGTGAATTAACTGAGAACGAATATAATTGTTTCTTATTACCGTATTTAATAACGTAGCTGCAACTGTAGTTTCGTGGTATGCTTACATTTTCAACATAATCAAAATAATTATGATGAAATTGGGGTTGTTTGTAAGCTATTTATGATGGTTGATATATATGGTCGGTTAAGGTAGTCGAACAGCAAAGAGTTCCTGTTTTTAATGTGAAATAATAAGTATGAGAGTTGAAGAACTACTTTGTTGGGGCACTGTTGATTCTGTGGTTATTTTGTTGTTTTTCAAATACCTGTATGTGAATTTGTTGGTTGCTTGACAATGCAGTATTAATACTAAACTGCAGCCGCAACGTTGTAAATAAATAGAGTAAAAATTGAAGAAGTATTTCTCTCGTTTATGTCATATATTAGAACAAAGTATTGCACGCATCTATTCGATATTTAAATATGAACTACTAATATTTTCATTGTTAAGGATTTGCGTTTTCATGCATCTATCTATTCAAATAATATTTTACCCATATTTGCGGCATCCCTTATCAAATGCTTGCTGAGAACTAAGGCCTAAATTCAACGCAGAGTGACCATATCACCAATCTCCTTTCTGTGACAATGAAATTCTGAAAGGAACATGTTCAACCATCGTTTGATCTAGAATTACTGGATTAAGTTTTATCAGGAGTATCATGAGAGGGGTTCAACCTTCTGAGATACACCTCCAAAAGTTGATGTCACTGAAGTTGGAGGAGTTTCCATGAAAAGCTAGTCCCTGCTACTTTTATAGGGAAATATTTCTTCAAGCTAGTAGCTGATATTAGGAACCTTGAAAAGAAACGGACAAAGTCTGATTTCTATTTGCTCTCATTATAATCAAAAATGTAAGTAAAAATATGTTTATCGTTTGCCATATATGTAAAAAGCTTATGTGGCAGAATCCAACGGCAGAAAATCACATTCACGTGAAGATTAAACATTGACAAATGAACCCATTGTCAAATTGAATTATCAACCTAGCTGTATAAAATGGCAACAATACGAAAAAAAACTTTGTGGGTTCCTAAACACGTTTCGATTCAATTTCTATATATTTTCTTGTAAAAAACAAAAGCACCTTCAACACTAGGTTAATATTGTATTATTACCATATACAAGGAGTTATGAAAATTTTTCCGAAGACAACAATAAGATAATTTGGTACTAGAGATGAACGAAGATAATAACAATTATCTTTCTTACATAATTCAAGTATTTGTTACATAGTACCTACCTTCATTTCATTCATTCATTCAATAATTCATTGAAGAAAAAGAACCGAGTAAATCGAATTATCTATCCATGAAAATTACCGTATACTCAATAATTATAAGGTATCCTTATACAAATTATTACAATGAACATAAAATTGAAAGAAAGAAATCTGAAGATGAATAATATAGTCAACTGAAAATTGCCGTAGTCTTTCATTTTCGCCGAAGAGGCTCCTCAGTTCTTTGGCCCGATTCAAGTGCCCGTAAAATTAAGTATGAGCCATAAATAAATACAATGTAATATATAATAAAAGAATGGACATTTTAAAGACATACTGATACTCCTCTTAATTTATAACCGCGATTTATGAGAATACAATTACAGGGGGTATTTTCTTTTCACCAATATTTCTCGCACGACGCCCAAATTTCTCTGAGATGGAATTACCCATTCGCGATTTATAGAGCAGGAAAACAGCCTTTCTCAATGCATCCGCAATTGATTTTGGTTATGGTTTATGTTATGTGGTACATTCAGGGTTAACAGGTTTACTCTATAGATTTCACGAGATATTGTTTTTAATTTGAGGAATTTGCATATACAATTTCGACTGACGTGAAATCTTGAAAAAATAAAGATAAAAATTGTGCATATGAATAATGATTTTGATGATTATTTTCATAACGCAACGATTCTTCATTATGTGCATTTTCTCGTAAGAATGATAACTTTATAACGTATATTCATACTTATCATGTAAGAGATGTTCACCTTACATACACACACATATGAATACAACTGTTGACACGTCTTTCGAGCTTGTTGGATCTCTTCAGAACTCCGTAGCCAACTTCAAGGTATATGAACATGAAAATAGAAAATAAAACAACAACAAAAGGGCACTCCTGCCAAAGAAGTCATCACTGTTAGTCTTCCACATGAACTCTCTGGGTTGGGACATTTAGTCACTATTTCTTTTTGTGGCGACTATTAGAAACTCCGTAAAGGATAAATAGTCGCCGCAAAGTTGAAGCAATACTTGTTGTGACCGTACTACTAAAGCAACTAATTGACATTTGAAAACATAATGTGATGACATTTGTCAAATAGACGTTACAATTTAGTATATACCTAAGAGTACACACACTGTGAAGGTTCGATGTTTAATGTGTCCATGATTTGAGAGAAGTTTCCTATTGATTCATATAGATGGAATTGTCAATTATTCATTACTAGACAGTTCTTCGCTAGGAGCCACCAGAAGCAGGTGATTGGAGATTGAAATCGTTGCCTACCATCGATGGACGTTGTGCAAATGACGAATTCTTTGTGGAACAAAACAGCTGTCTTATCCTTCATCAGGTGTGGTGTCGATTTCAATATTTCTCTAAGATTTATTCCTTGAGGGATCTCTTGAAGGCACCGCATCCTACCTACACGTTCACAAAGCTATCTCTACTATAACATTCTTTTGATCGATTAAAACTTTTCGAATGATTGTTCTATTATTCATTTTCTCAAATATTTCATTCAGAGCCATTAGTACAAAAACTATGTGTCTGAGCACACACACACACACATATATATATATATATATATATATATATATATATATATATATATATATATATATATATATATATATATATATATATATATATATATATATATATATATATATATATATATATATAATATATATATATATATATATATATATATATATATATATATATATATATATATATATATATATATATATATATATATATATATATATATATATATATATACTTATATATTTTGAAATTGATTTATTGCCTGTTTGAGATAGTTTATTTTGAATGTTTTTAGCAATAACAGGATTCTTTTAATATGAAAAACTTTATTCACTTTGACGTTTCGTTGTATATCAATATTAAAATTTATATCAATTCTAATTTAGAAAAAAGCGAAGGTTGAAATTTTAAGGATTACTTTGGGAATCGTTAGTTTTTGATTATTTTATATGAATAGGGACACTGTTTTTTGAAAACTACATAAGAATTTCTTTTGACACATATGGCCGATTTTAGTTTATTGAGCTTATGAGGAAAATTAATTGAATCAATACTGAAGAAGGAGAAACGCTCCGAAACGTTTATTCTGTATATTCTTGTATTTTCATTTCACACCTACACAGCCAACCAAAAGTGGATATCTATAAAAGAGTAGGTACTGAGTATTAACCTGTATAGATACATATATATATATATATATATATATATATATATATATATATATATATATATATATATATATATATATATATATATATATATATATATATATATATATATATATATATATATATATATATATATATTTATTGCCTGTTTGAGGTATTTATTTTGAAAGTTTTTAGCATTAACAGGCTTTTTAAAATGAAAAAGTTTATTTTTGTTGACGTTTCGTTGTTATATTACAACGAAAATATATATATATATATATATATATATATATATATATATATATATATATATATATATATATATATATATATATATATATATATATATATATATATATATATATATATATATATATATATATATATATATATATATATATATATATATATATATATATATATATATATATATATATATATATATATATATTTTTTATTTCGAAAGTTTTTAGCAATAACAGCCTTTTTTTGATATGAAAAACTTTATTTTTGTTGACGTTTCGTTGTTATATTACAACTTTGTCAAAACTAATGAATAATTGAATTTATTAATATAACAACGAAACTTCAACAAAAATAAAGTTTTTCATATCAAAAAAAGCCTGTTATTGCTAAAAACTTTCGAAATAAAATATCTTAAACAGGCAATAAATCAATTTCAAGAAATATATATATATATATATATATATATATATATATATAAAACTGTAATTCAGAGAAAAACTCATACAGTTTATAATATTCCGTGTAACAATTGCAATAAAAGCTATATCGGTCAAACAGCACAAAATCTCGAAGAAAGAATCAAAGCACATAAATACGCGAAAACTCAAATCACAGCCTTAAATAAACATAAAATAACAGAAAAACATGATTTTGATTACAAAAATACGAAAATTTTGGCAACTGAAAGAGACAAAAAATGTAGAGAAATTTTAGAAATGTTACACATTCGTAAAAATTTGGAAAACACAGTCAATGAAAGAACGGACATTAAACATCTAAATTCTATCTACAACAACTTAGTAAACCTCACAAATAACACTCGCAAAATAAACACACAACAATCACAAAACATCACATCTCACAACTCATTCTTTCCAGATCTACCTACAATTTCACACACATAAACGAACAATATACACATTCTGGATAAGTATATAAAAAACTATATGTAATTGTATATATGTAAGAATCACCTGGCTTACCATGAGTTTTTCAGAGGTTTCCTCATGGTGAAGAAGACTAAAACTTCCGAAGCGAATGCTGAGCCAAAAATATTCTTCTGATAATGAAAATCAATAAGTGAATATACAAAAAAACTAATTTGATTTTTCTAAAAATTAAGTTTGACATTTGATATCCATAGTAACTCATAAATTTAATTATTCATTAGTTTTGACAAAGTTGTAATATAACAACGAAACGTCAACAAAAATAATCTTTTTCATATTAAAAAAGCCTGTTAATGCTAAAAACTTTCAAAATAATGTATATATATATATATATATATATATATATATATATATATATATATATTCCGAATCAATCATAAAAAAAATCAAAGTGAAGACCCTTCGCATTTTCAATACCTTTTTTATGTGACATTTAATTGATCCCATAGCTTGCAAAATACCAATTTTGTATAGTAAACTTTGTTGTATTTCAGGAGATTATTCTGGAATAAATTCTATGATTTCAATTGGATTGTAATTTTTTTCAGATGTTGAGTTGAAAGTTGGATTGAACATTTTTATTTTAATAATAAATAATTTATTTGAAATAACATTAATTAACATTCAAAATGAACGAATCTTCATTATCAGAAAATTGGATACAAAGTGTGTTTCAAAATTAACGAAAGAAAAAAACTGAAACATTTTTGTGTAGTAATACATTTATGGTACTAGGGAGTCCATTGTTTTCCGGAAATTGGTTATGCTCTTCAGTGAATAGAAGTGCACATTCGTCATTTTAAATTAGGAAAAGAAATATTCAAGAATTTTCCAATAAATTTGAAGAGGAACAAAATGACCGAAAATTAAAATATTGCGTTAATTATGGGACTCTATATTTCAGTACTATATTTATTTCTCGGCCACAGAGCATCACTTTCACTTGAATACTGAAACTGCACGAGCAGTATATACGAGTATCTAATTCTGTGGAAAATATGTGGTAAATTCAATCGTATGCCTCATTCCTTGTTTTATAATATATATATATATATATATATATATATATATATATATATATATATATATATATATATATATATATATATATATATATATATATGAATATATATGGGAATTAATTTATAAATATATATTTATAGTTGTGAATATATATGTATAATACTGTAGATAGGGACTTTTTTATTTCTGCGAATATTTTCTGACGTTTCAATGACACGTAGCGTGAAAACCTTGCTGCAGGATTCGAAACCTTCAAATCGACAATATTTCCGTCATCTGCCATCCGTCTTTTTATCGCACTTCTTTATAATCCTAAAGCAATATAGCATAAAGAGTGATATATATATTCATGAATATTTATCACCTTCTCCGGTTCAAATTACCGAATCATTAACAGATTTAGTCGTACTATTCGTGAATCATTATATTAATATTGAGATTGTTCAGGTGGGTCTCCTTCAAATACGAAGGATTATTTTTACGACGAATGAATAATAAATTTCGAGGTACTTTTGCCGAAAGTTAGGTATGAATAAGATAGAGTTGAGTTATTATTATTATTATTATTATGAGGGTTTTGGAAATCTCTTAAATGTTCAATCCGTGTTGTTGTTTGAGGATACGTTATATATTAATTATTAACGAGGACGATCTTGCAGTTTGATTAGTGATGATATTCATGACGAAACGTTCTAAATGAATTTTTTTCAAAATATTCAGTAAATTTCACATTCACTTGTCGCCTCCATATTTTATTGCCTTATGAGTGAAGGAATCTGACTTGAGTAAAAAAAAGGTTACTGATAGTAGCTGATATATTACCTTACAAATTTTCCATTATGATCCAAATAATACTCTAAGATTGGGGGCCTATTCCTAAATCTTCTGAAACTGAATATTTCTGAAGAAATATCTTCTGCTCGAAGCAAGAATTTAATTAATTTTAATTATAACTTGAAAAGTATCAAAATGAGTGTCGTTTGGAATCCAGGATACGTATCTTCTACAAGAAATAATGAAACTTGAGAATGAAGTTGTGCTTTGATGATGTATATCCGGAATGTGGCAAAACTCATAAGTTTCTAACTACTAGATTTAACTTCCTATCCCTTGCAACACTGAAATTTCTTGGAAATTATTGTTGATTGTTCTTTTTTCCCTTCCCTTATGAATTTTCGTTTTCAGGGACAGCCTAGTCGAGAAACGAAAGATTTTCATCCACCTCTAGCTCGTACTGATGTTGTGGCCTTTTCACCACTTCATAAAATTTGTAGGAACTTTGGGTCTTCTGATGTTTTCATTGACATATTTGCATGCAAACCTGCTGATATCAAGAAATCAAAAGGCAGACGATATTTTATAGTTCCTTCCAAAAATATTTTCATAATAATTGTGATGAACTACGAAAACGCAATGAGACAGTAATTCCTAATTTATATCGATATCGTGCTTAACTGTTGACCAACTAATATCATATGAGGAAAACTTCAAAAATTATTCGTTTGCGTTTTTCTCCTTTAATATATTCACTTATTGATTCAGTTGAACATTATGCGTGATTAAACTAGAAGACCAGCCAACTATTCAAAGTTTTGCCATTATAAATGAATGGGTTTCACCAATGCAGAACAAGGATTTGGTTAACCTGAGTGCCTTCTGTGAAGGAGTTGTGGTGAGTTCAAATCACAGGTTAGGTGCAGATAACAATAATAATAATAATAATAATAATAATAATAATAATAATAATAATAATAATAATAATAATAATAATAATAATAATAATAATAATAATAATAATAATAATAATAATAATAATAATAATAATAATAATAATAATAATAATAATAATAATAATAATAATAATAATAATAATAATAAATAATAATAATAATAATAATAATAATAATAATAATAATAATAATAATAATAATAATAATAATAATAATAATAATAATAATAATAATAATAATAATAATAATAATAATAATAATAATAATAATAATGATAATGATATACCTTTATTAGCAAAATCTATTCAATACAATTAGATTCGTTACAACCTCTATCTACAATTTAAGCTATATTATCGAATATATAATGAAACTAATAGTTTCCTAAAATTTTTTACTACAGTATTTCAAAATTACTACAGTATTTCAACTCTGGAGTTAATCCGTTAAATAACTTAAAACCTTGGCTAGACGTGGACTTTTCATTGAAGTTGTATGGAACCGATTTAAATAAAAATCGTTTCTATGGCGAGTTTTATGATTATGCACATCACAATTAAATTGTAAGTTTTCGTTTATAAACAAGGGCAGTATATCGTTTTCAATTTTATGAATAAAATAGGTTTTTATGAATAATACGTTAATTCACATTCATTAGTCTACAAACATCAAGCATTTTTTGAGAGGGGTTTGTCTATTGCACTTAAGAACAATTCTCAGGTCCCTGTTTTGGATTTTTGTAAGCACTCAACTGAATTTTTTTGTAAGTTAAACAACAGTGAGGAGCAATATCCGATATGAGTCAATGCAATAGTGGTAAAAACAAAAAAATAAAAGTCTAGTATTCATATTTAATTTGTTACTAACTCTACCCAAATAAACAACTTTTTTGACATTGTGTTGGCGATATATTCACCATGGGGTTTGAAGTTCAGACATTCGTCTATCATTATACCCGAATATTTCATTTCATGATCACGTCCCAAAGAGTTATTTCAAGTTTATGTTCTAAGTTTTAAATATCAGTGTTACTCAATTTATATTTTATTGCTACTAACATGTATTTTGATTTGTTAATATACACTTTCAGATTATTGTCACAGATATTCGTCAAAGATATTTGTGTTTATCTTCACTTTAATGATTCAAAATTACGTTGAATATGACGACTAATGTACATAGATTGTCAGACAAATACTTGTTCGAAACCGGCTGATGAGCTGTATCGATTCGATGATTTACAACAAATCGAATACAAACTTTGTTCATCATATGTTTGGGTTAGAATTTCTGGTTGGTTGGAAATGTTAGTACACATTTAGGGTTCAGAGGGTTAAAAATATGATTCATTTTATAAGCATTGAATTCAGATACAAGTTGAATAAGCATTTGGAAGTGCCGTTAGGTAGGTCCCTGTCTATTAACAAATTGAAAAAACTATTTGCATAATATTGGCATAATAACGTGTGTTTTGTTTTAGAGGTATAGAGCTTTGAGTTGGCATTACTGTTGAAGATGGCGACCGATTTAACAGCTGAGAAGTGATTTATTCTCAGTTTGGTTTGGCAATTCACCATGAATAGACTCCCGCCTGAACAACGCATGCAAATAGTGCAATTTTATTTCGAAAATAATGGTTCTGTGCGGAATACTTATCGAGCACTACGTCCAGTACACTTCTCGTCCAGTCCAAGCGCACTTCTGGTTGAATGGCTACGTCAACAAACAAAACTGCCGCATTTGGAGTGGAGATAATCCTCCAGTGTATGTCAAAACACCGTTACATCCAGAAAAACTGAATGTTTGGTGCGTTTCTTGGGCTGGTGGAATCATTGGTCTGTACTTCTTCAAAAGCGATGATGGCCAGAACGTTACAGTCAATGGTGACCGGTATAGAGCCATGATTACTAATTTTTTCATTCCTGAATTGAACAACCATGAATGATGTGTTAAATTTGTGTTATGTTTCATAGTGAGTATTTATCACCAATTGTCAGTCCCATTCGTCATTTATTTGTTATTACTATTAATCTTACGGATCTATCTACCGAAATGTAACACGAACGAATCATTCATTGAGCTCGGTAAGTAGTATACAGGCCGTCCGCTAATCAATGATACATAACTTGCATATTCGTTGGCAAAAATATTGTATTCAACAGCACTTGATCTATATTATTCCCATGGAATTTTTTTTTGAATTACTAATCAGCAGAAAAATAAATTGAAATTAAAACACTTGGCTTAAGTTTCACTGAATATTGAAGAAAATATTGACTGAGTTCTTTTATTGGTGATCGATCTGTAGTTGTTAGGGTGCAGTAGAGTCTGTCTAGAAAAAACTGTTCGACTCTTGGAGTGCCTCAGGGCTCAATCCTTGGACCACTTCTCTTTTTATTGTTTATTAATGACCTACCTTGAAGCCGAATGAATTATAATTTTTGATAATGACACCCCGTTGGCTATATCAGCCCCCTCTCATGAGAAGCTATCGAGTAGAAGTAAAGTTCTATTAACAGACTACATCGAGTGGTGCAGAAGAAATTCCTTATTATTGAATCTTGATAAGACCGAGGCACAAATAGTCTACATCGGGATGTGTTGAGCTTTGTTCATGATGATGTTATTTTAACATCTAAGCCACACGCAAGGTTCCTTGGTGTATATGTTGAAAGTCGTCTCAGGTGAAGCGATCACGTCGATCAACTCTGCAGAAGGCTCGAAAGTGCATACTATATAGAATTAAAAAAAATTTACCAGTAGACACTTAACTTACTGTTTACTATGGACTATTCTATGCCCACGTGGACTATAATATTATATTGTGGGGTAATTCTGTGGATGCAGGCAGAGTTTTCTTATTGCAAAAACGAAAATTGAGATTGATGTTTAACTTGGACCCTAGGGAGTCCTGCAAGAAATCGTTTGTGGATAAAAATATGTTGACAGATCCTAGTTTATACATATTTCGATGCCTACTATATAAAGGGTGTTTTTTTTAGAGGTATAGAACTTTAAGTTTGCATTACTGTTGAAGATGGCGAGCGATTTAACAGCTGAGAAATGATTTATTCTCAGTGTGGTTTGGCAATTCATCATGAATAGACTCACGCCTGAACAACGCTTGCAAATAGTGCAATTTTGTTTCGAAAATAATGGTTCTGTGCGGAATACGTATCGCGCAATACGTCCATTTTATCGTCGACAAAATCGTCCATCAGAGCAGTTAATTCGATTAACCATGGAACGTTTTCGCACCACGTTTACTCTCATTGATAACTCGCATACCTAGGGACGCCGTACGGTGCGTACAGAAGAAGCTATTGCTATTGTAGAGTGTAGCATTGAGGAGGACCTGAATGAGTCCATCCGCCATCGAGCACAGGAATTGGATCTGTGTCCATCCACTTTATGGAAGATTTTGCGGAAGGATCTTGGTTTGCGTGCTTACAAAATCCAACTCGTGCAAGAATAGAAGCCAAACGATTATCAAGCAAGGCGTAGCTTCGTCGAATGGGCCCAAAACGAGATTGCCGTTTTTCCCGATTTCCATAAGCGAATTTCGTTTAGCGATGAAGCGCACTTCTGGTGGAATGGCTACGTCAACAAACAAAACTGTCGGATTTAGAGTGAAGATAATCCTCAAGTGTATGTCAAAATACCGTTACATTCAGAAAAACTGACTGTTTGGTGCGCTTTATGGGCTGGTGGAATCATTGGTCCGTACTTATTCAAAAACGATGATGGCCAGAGCGTTATAGTCAATGGTAATCGGTATAGAGCCATGATTACTAACTTTTTCTTTCCTAAATTGAACAACCATGATGTCTAGGAGCTGTGGTTTCAACAAGACGGCGCATCATGTCACACAGCTCGTGCCACAATCGATTTATTGAAAGACACGTTTGGTGACCGCCTAATTTCACGTTTTGGACCTGTGAATTGGCCTCCAAGATCTTGTGATTTAACACCGCTAGACTACTTTCTGTGGGACTATGTAATCTCTTATCTATGTCAGTTCATATCTGACTAGTAAAGCTGGATGAATTCATTTAACAGAATTCATTTAACAGACTTTGCAACTCATTTTTTTTGTTTTGTTTTTTCCTCATTTTTTCATTATATAAGGTTATTAATTTGACAAAGGTTGTAATATTCATTTCGTTCAATTATTGTTAAATAATGTTTACTTTATATTTTATTTTTGTTCGATATTCTATTATAACTGTTATTTTAATTATGATTATTTTTATTTTTTCTCTTTTTTTTTTGTTTCAAGAGGTTGAGTAAGAATAGCTATGCTAAACTTTGCCTCTCACAGTTGTAACACAATTTTTGTATAAGAGTGAATAGAGTCGTTATTATTATTATTATTATATTTGAAGTCGGTATTTTATGTAGTAGTTTTTATGATTTTCAATTACGATATTCTGTATTCTTCTATTTTTATTGTGACTTGTCCTATACATTATTTATTGCCAGAAAGGATCACATAAAGATTATTATTACAATTATTATGTAACTCTTCATATGTTTCGGTGGTAAACCCATTTTTAAGAATATACAATATTACTAAACTTCAAAATCTACAACTTCAACTTATATATCCTAGACCACAGAGTTTAACACCTTAATTAATTAATGTTTCCCTAATTAATACACCTCAATTAATTAATGTTAACATTAATGTTGTACAGAGATAATCGAAACCTCCTTGTCATTTATCAACAGAACTTCTCAACTACACAAAATGTGTGATATAAGATATTCATTCAACTATTTCAAATTTGTTGCCAGTTTTGGTGCCACTGCAGATGACGTACTTTAGAGTGTGAACAATCTTTCCAATGTGATATTATTTTTTATTCAAATATATAAGCACATATATTTTTTATTGTATTCACGAGGAAGAATACGAAAATAACTAAGAAATGGTTACTATGTTCACCATTCAAAAGTATACGTATACTTTCCTTACGTAATTTTTTTCTGAATATGAGATGATACAAGCAGACTCGAAAACGTTAGGACTTTGGAAAATATTTCACATCGTAACATCTGCTCGAATTCCCTCTTCGAATGGCAAAATTAACTGGGAAAAAACTGAAATCTTTCATCTTTTATCTTAAGAAAGAATGAGAAAAAACGAAATATAAGTGTAACTTGGACACTCTGTGTCTCGATCAACTTCTGACTAATTCTGAACTGAGTGCTGTTGAATTTTTGCCACATGTATTTTAAGTTTTTATTGGTTCCATCAATAGGCGAATATCTTGTATAGCTCGAGTTGTTTTTAGGAGAAAATTCGATTATGCCTAGTTCGAGTAGATCGGAGGGTGCAGAGTTGGAAAAGCGTAATTGCAACAAAATATATAATAAGTTCCAATGAAATATTCATTATTAGCTCGAAACGATTAGGTTTCATATTTATCGGGCCACATAAAAAAGTTCTTTGCACATAATTGCAATTCTAGTAAATTGTATGTAATTATAAAACGAACGCGGGTGGCCTTGCCGACCTTGTGTGCAAGTTAATTTTTTTTGGAAATGTAGCCAATGCCGCTCGCTGATTACAATCTTGGCTGCACCAGAAGACTCAATCCAGTAACTATATATAGTCCGAGTTGTTCACTCGTTTAGATTATTTGTAGACCACAATGTAATGTTAGTAGTAAATATTTATTGCTTCCAGAAATATTGTAACATGATTTATAAAAGTTCGGCCAATAGGCATATAACTACCTTATACCCTAAACTTCTAATACATTTCATACCTAACGCTAATTTTTATACACTTATTCCCTATTTCACACTCAATAATTTCTTTTTCTTGCTATCCAATTAGTTGACAAATTAAGACAGAATTTTGAAGTATCTAAAAACTCTTACTACTCGATATCGGATTTGTCACATGCGTATAAATTTTTTACAGAATAGAAGGCACTCTGACATAGAAATCTTTCGAGTACAGAAGTTAATCTTTTTCTTTGTAGACTGCTAATTCTCAACGGTAGTGAATTATATACTTTTGTGATTGATAATTCGGCATTCTTTTGTAGATAGCCGAAGTTATATCTGACTGAGATTGAATTCTCGCTTAACTCTTGATGAAACATAATTAAATATTAAATTAAATTAAACTCTTGGCTCAATGTTTTACGATTATATTCAACAATATGAATTTGTCAACATATTTCGAACATGATTTAATTTTCAAGACTGAAAAATTCATTGTTAAATATAATCGTGAAACAACAATCCAAGAGTTCAATTTAATTTAATATTTAATTATGTTTCATCAAGAGTTAAGGGAGATATATGAAGATTTCCTGCAAGCACAACTTTATGGAATCAAAATCAGCCGTACAAGCAGCATATAAATTCTGTTTAGAAAAGGAGATGAAAAAATGGTACCGACAACGATACAACTTATGACTACATCTTAAAATCATCCATAGTGAACGATCATATAGATTACACGCAGTAGAATTTGACACCCTAGATAATAACATTGGGGAGGACGTGAAAAATATATGTCATTTACAATATGAGAGGCAAGAAAATTAATGCACGTAAGTCTTTTCCATTATCCACTAAAAGTGACACAGAAAATATATCTTTTCGCTTTCATAATAGAGTACAAAATTTTACAGATACTATTTTTGAAGAAGACGAGTTAAAGTTATTAAATAAAGGCCTTAAATATTGCCCTACATCCAGCTGTAATAATAATGATAAGATGCTTTTAGCGGTCAACGCCGAACTGACTTTGAATTCAACATCTTTGAACAATTCAAACTCAGAAAAAACTATATGTGCCAATATCATATAAAAACCTCAAATTGCAAAACAATTTAATGAATTTAATACCATAAAAAAACTTAAATCCAAAATTTCAGAGAAAGATCTAATAATATCTAAAGCGGACAAAGAAAACACTGTAACTATTGTGAATAAACTATGTAGAAAAATCGGAAAATTTGTTTGATTCCCCAAATTTTGAAATACTCAAAACTGATCCCACAAATAAATTTCAAAGTCTTCAAAATGAGCTCACGCTCGAAACATGTTGACAAATCATATTGTTAAATTTAATCAAGAGTGTAATTCAAATTAATAGAAGTTATATCTATCGGAGATGAGGTTCATTTTGTTTATAGTTGGATATTCCTGAATAAGTGTAGAATATTCATTCAAGTTCTTATTACTAATTAGGGAATTATGGAAAAAAAACATATGAGTAAGAAAATTGAAATTTAATTGGTCACAAATTTGAAACAAATTCAGAAAACTAAACCAATGGAAGTTTTGTATTTAAACATTCATAAAAACTATTTTCACATGAAGTTATTTTCATAGGCTAGTGATCGGAATGAAGATCTTTCACTAGAAAAAATATATAAAATATATTTACATTTTCATATGAAATTCACTTCAAAATTATATAAATACAACGATAACGACCAATCAAACAGAAAACATAATTTCTTGAAGACAAAATAAACATGTTTACATATATGTACCGTCACATCTAGATAAAAATTTGTGGGAATTCAAATAAATGTCCAGTAAAATTTGAATGTAGGAACTGTAAAAAATCTGTATCTGATGAAAAATTATTTATGTAATTAGTTTAAGTTATTTGAGGTTGAATTTCTTACATAGCTCATAGTACCTTCTATATTTTGTAAATGAAAATTTTGTTGAGTTCAGGTCTTTCAGTAGAGAGATCTGGGTTCGAGTCCCGTATAAGACATGGATGTTTGTGCAAGTAAAACGGACCCAATGAAGAAATTATTCGTAAAGTGTATAGATAACAAGCCCAAAAATATTTCCTATTTTTATAAAAATAAGTCGAATTGAGCACTGTATGTAAATGCGCGCCATAATCTTGTATATCTATAAGTAAAAATTCTATCATTGTTTCAATGTCGTAGTTTAGTTGTTTAAAATGATTTATGGATTCCATTGTTACTAGGTGATAGATTATCATGATGAAAAAATATTTGTTTTCACTAATTCTTTGTATGAAATAATAATATTTTAATTGATCTTTGAAATAACAGCACGTTTGCTTCAGAACTGATTGCAACAAATACGGTAATGAATATGGCTGTATTCATTTTATGCAACATCAAAATTAGAGCACCTATCCTCATAAAAAGTTGATTACATTCTAACATATTCTGGTGTTTTGCTATTCATCAGTGTCAGTGTTTTCTAGGACGAACAACAAAAATTTGACATTTGACAAATGCTTCCAAGATATTTTATGTCAGATCTGTATTATTTTTTTCGCCTAGCACATTAAGATCAGAATATAAAAATTGGATATAACGGTATAAAACATAAAAACCAGTATAATCAATCTTATGATGACGATCTTCATATTTGAAGTATTTTCTTTTTATACCAGGGCACAAATATATTCTGATTGATGTTGATCAACTGATGAAAAAGTTAATGTAATTCCGATTTTTATGTATATGAATATGTTTTTTTATTCTTGCCAGTATATGCTACTGGTTATTACACTGTCATGAAGAATTATATAACTGATTTGAGCACATAAAATGCAAATATCTATTTTATTGATGTGGTAAAAAGTGTAATCGCAAGATCTCTGTTCGATAATTAGAAATTGTTGGAATCTGTTGACCACATTTTCAAAGAGGCTGAATGTTGGAGTACTTCAATGTTGGAATGTTATTGCTTTTCACTTAGATCTGTAAATTTCTAATTTTTCATGAACTGCTTCGATAGTCATGTTATTTTGTTCCCTATCAACTATTTCACTATATCAACTATTTCAACTATATCAACTATATTTGAATTATTGTACCCCCGAAGTTTGAGAACTTTTGCTGTTTTTAACAGAGAACAATAGATGACAAATTACGTAATATTGCTTTAGGTTATTCAATCCTTTAATTACGTCCGAAATTCAATATAGGACGTTATTATGATATTTGAAACACTTGTCTAAGCTGTATAAAATTGTTCAATAGACTCGTTGTTTGTTTCAGGCTATCAACTCATTATAAAGAGTTTGATTCAACACTGATTGTCGTTTTTATAATGTCAATTGACATTATATCAAAGCCGCTATTCGTGAAATTTTGGTTATAAAATTCATGGACTGATTCTTGGCGATGTATGCGACTACATACATATACGATTAGATGAATACATGGTGGGAAGTTGCTATCTACTTCTCGTTAAACTTGAGTAATTATATCCACTATCAATTATCGAGGAAGTTATCAGTATGAAGACAGCTACGTATTTCAAGTTACATTGTGAAATATAGCAAGAAATGAATGCTATACTGATTGCTAATGAAATTCGTCTAATATTTCTTCAGTACAGCATCTTTTACTTGATGGTGAATAGATCTATGGACTTATAGAATATTTTTTTCAGAGAAAAAGAATCTTATTCGATTAAAATTAATGAGTAGCCAGAGGATATGAGCAAATTAAAGTTAACTTTATTGCCTGTTAAGTATTGGACGAATAACCACTGACAAGATACATAATATCAGATTGGGAAAATGGAAGAAATCACGACTATAAAACAATAAAATTGTAAATATTATATTAACTCGCAATTTGAATAACTAATATAGTGGTTAATTAGAGTGAAAAATTATTGTAAATTACTATTTTAAAATATTTTGTGAGTCTGTATGCTTTTACAAGCATAATGCAAAAGCACTCCATGAAATGGAATTCAAATTGCCGTGATACATTATCACTTATTTGGAGGCGCAAATTGGAACATAATTTTTTTCTATGTCAGGGATACATTTTGTTTCCACTGTTTAAATTTAATATTTCCAGATCAAGTATCCGTATAAAATACTACATGGATTTTCGATACTACGAAAGAGATTTTTTCATTCGAACACAACACGATTAAATTTCGTCTGAAGCCATAAATGAACCTAATTTCAATACAATAAGAAGTTTGAAAGGAAAGTTATCTAAATTTATAGAGCATTAATGAGTTGACAAGATATTTGTTGAGTATCAAATTTCTAAATTTCGTGTATGGAATTAAATTGATGAACGCTGAATTCATTGTTTAAATAACGAAATTTGAGGAAACACTTTCGATACACTTCCTATAAATATAGCTTGCTGTTCATTATAGCTGTAACTTGTTGATAAGATCTTTCTGTTTACAAATGGTTCATTCCAATAGCATAGAACTCATCCTGTTATCAAGATTCAAACAGAAAATTAATAATATTTAACACAAATATTGAGCATTTTCTGTGTAAATTAGAAATTGTTTTCAATGTGATGGTAGAATATAACCCAATGAAATATAGCGTGCATTAGGACACACAAAATAAAAAAAGTATTAACGACAGATGTAAGTTGCGGTGTGAAATCTAGTTCCACACAAACTTTTGTAACGATGTGTGATCTCTCAAAGGTCTTCGACTGTGTCTCTCATGGTATTCTATTGGAAAAACTCAATTTTTACGGCGTCAGAGGTACTCCTTTGAAGCTAATTGAATTTTATCTAACTGATAGGCACCATGATGTCTGGTATGAAAATTGTCTGCCTGAATTTGAGCTGGTAAGGCATGGAGTCCCGCAAGGACCAGTTCTGGGGCAAGTGTTATTCATTATATATGTAAATGACTTACCCAACTTTATGGCTCCACTGAAAAATGGTATTATTTGCGGATGATACCACTTTTGTTCACTCTGAGAGCAATCGTTCAGGCTTGGAGATGAAAACCATGTACGTAAATACCATATCTCAATTGTGGTATTTTCATCTAATTACTATGATAGTACTGCGAAAAAAAGTACTGCAGGTTAAGCGGCTTGGTGTCACACTAGATTGCAAACTTACTTGCAACGACCATATTGAACAACTGAAACCAAAACTTTCTGGTACTCTTATATTTGCTTAGACAATTGAGAACTATAAGGAGCATTAAGAATTACATACTTCTCTATTCCATTCCATTACATTCATTTTTCTGTTTGGCGTTGTTCTGTGGGGAAATTGTGCCTTGGTAGTTTACAGGTTGCAAAAAAAGACAATTCCAATAATGGCAGGCGTTGGTTACTTGGATTCAGGCAGATCATTATTTATAAAATATGAAATAATGCCCTTGCCTACATTGTGGATATATAACGTTTTTTTTGAAATACATAGGGATGTAGATACGTTGATCAAAGAGTCTGATCTACATAATTACAATACAAGAAGTGCAAATAATATCCGAACAACTAAATATCGTCTAAGTGAAGCAAAAAAACTCGATTGCTATAATTTATACAATATCTTACCTTAACATTTCAAAAAGCTTTCTTTCAATAAATTCAAAATAAATCAAGAAGATTTATTTTGAATTAAATTAAATAGATCAAGAAATATCTTCTGAGATTTTGCTTCTATTCTGTCAGCGAATACTCGAAGCACTTCAAGGCAAAGTCTTTGATATGAACAAGCTCACCATATCTTTTTATGTGTTAATTTTTATGTGTTATTTTTTGTGCATTATATGCATTTTTTTCTATGGTGAGGTAATTACTTAAGTTAACTTCGTATATACTTATTAGACTTCAATAATCAGTTTTACCTGAGATTAAGTGTATCTTTATCTACCATTGTATATGATTCTCTGATTTATGTTAATTTAATTTTGGAGGAGTGGAAGAATGATTCGTCAAATTCTTACCAATTGTAAGAAAGACATCTCTTTTCTCTACAATAAAGATTACTACTACAGTTTATCGAATGGCGCGACATTTAGCATCAGCTACTGTTACTCCTAACCCTTACAAATTGAAGCAGCCAATACAAAATTATATATGAAATTCAAATAATAAGAAAAATGTAATTATGCTACGAATTTCCAACCTAACCGTACCTCACCTAATCTGACCTCATCTAATCTAACCTAAATAAGTTACTATTCCTTGGATTTTATATATCGATTCATGAAATGATTGAATAGCGTTGGCGTGAACTTGATGTAAATCCATTATAATTGAAAAATGTTAAATTCAAAAACTTGAACTTTTGATTCACACTTTTATTGACAACATAGCACGACGCGTTTCGTCGTTACAAACGACTTCTTCAAGTTATACTAGAATACTGACCGATCAGTCAGTTTGCGAAGTCGAAACGTGCCATGCTATGTTGTCAATAAAAGTTTAAATCGAAAGTTCAAGTGAATATTGGCTTATATTCGATTCATGAAATGGGAAATAACTCCTTTTCATATTACATTAAAAAACCTGCATAAACTCATACTAAACTAACACAGTGAAACTGCTATTGCGCAGTTAAATTAGCTATATATCTTCTACGTAAAAAATACTTAATTATAGAATTTACACCAAAATAATGTTTATGTAGTTGTTCAAAAGTGAAACGGCTTATGGAGGAGACCCTAAGTATACCAAGATCCAGCTAATGCCATAACTCTGGACACTCTACTTTATTATTGATTATTTTATGCAAGAAATCGATTGTGAAACAACTCTTTTGCTCTAAGGGGGAATCAACATTTTGCCAAGTTATTATTAGATAATAATAATAGTAGGTTCTTTATTCTCAAGAGGTATAACACCCTATTACTGAAAATATTAACAATGTTGAATACATAACAATAATTAGAAAAAAGATTTAACTAAATATTAAAAAAAAAGATTTAACAAAGTGTTCCATCTAACATAAAAAAATAGTAACTTATAACTACATTATAGCAGTCAATGAAATATTACAAATAACTCAATCTAAATCAAGTCATTTCAGTCAATTTTCGTTGTACACATAACTCCTGATAATAAATCTATTGAGTCAAAGTGAATGTCACAATTATTGGCAACTCTATTGAATGTAGACTCCATGAACCGAATGGGGAATTGTATTAGGGAGTTGGTCCTCGGAGTCTCTAGGTGGAATAATTATGTATTACGAGAATTTTGGCCAGGAAAACGAAATTTCAAAGCGGACAAGAGAGGAGGACAATCAATACTATTGTGCAGTAATTTGTACGAAAATTTTAGTGATAAAGTTTCTCTCCTGCTCTGCAATGAGATTAAACTAAATCGACTCAATAATTCGTTATGATTGACTCCTCTCTGTGGATAAACTTTATCCTCCCTCCAAAGTAAGAATTTCGAGAAACTCCTCTGAATAGCCTCAAGATGGCGTTGATGGCATGTGTAAATGGGATGCCAGATCGTGCTGCCATACTCCCACTTGCTACGGATTAGGGTATTAAATAGTCCTATGAATGTTGATGAATTATTAAAATATTTGCCATTACGTATAACGAATCCATATATTTTCACAGCAGATGAAATGAGTTGGGTGATGTATGGGACAAAGAATTGATTCTGGTCGAAGACTACACCGAGATCTCTCGCCTTATCTGAACGAGAGAGAACCTATCCTCCGATGCTATAATCACAATCAATTCGGTCTCTTTTCCTTGTGAAAGAAACAACATTACACTTTGACACATTCAAACTGAATTGATTGTCCTCACACCAACTAGCAACATGGTCCAGCGCGAGCTGAAGTTGAACACAGTTGTCCTGTGATCTAACTTCATGATATAGTTTCAATTCGTCTGCGAACATCAAATGTGGAGAATGAATATTATCCAGCAGATCATTTATGAACAGAATAAATAACAGTGGTCCAAGATTACACCCTTGAGGTATTCCAGAGTTAGTTATGAACTCAGATGACTGTATACCCTCCAGCTGTACGAATTGACGTCGGTCAACCAGGTAAGAATGAAACAGGTTGGTGAGGCTATCAGAGAATCCAAATTTGTTGCGTTATTTCTGTACCAGGAGCGCATGAGCAACTTTATCGAATGCTTTCTGAAAATCTGTGTAGATCTCATCAACTTGACCGGTAGAGTCTAGTACTTCAGAAACGTACTGTGAAAACAGCATTAGATTGCTTCAACAAGATCTCATTGACATGAATCCATGTTGCTAAATATTGATGCTATTTCTGACGGCTGGATATATAGCATTATAGACCACAATTTCAAAAAGTTTGGAAAAGTTTGATAAGATGGATATTGGCCTGTAGTTGTTTACAACAGAAGGATCACCTCTTTTCAAGACAGGTACTATCTTGGCCGATTTCCATATTTTAGGAAAAGTGGCTTTGCTTATTATGAGATTGAAAATATGTGTTAATGGATTCGAATATGCATAAATACAATCTTTCACAATTAAACTTGGAATTTTATCAGGACCAGACGTAAGTTTATTAGAGAGTTTCTTGGCGGCAATAATGATTTGATTCCGAGTTATTGAAATGATATTTATCGCGTCATCAAAATCTGAATAGTTCACCTTACATGAATTGTTGTTCAAAGATGTATCATATACCGAACTGAAATATTCAGCAAGGGCGTTTGCTGTGGATGTTGGCTTATCTCACCAGGAATTCTAGGCATACCTTTTTTTTCGTTAATGTAAGACCAGAAAGAAGAGGGATCTTGCACAATATTATTTTCTGCCGTTTGAATGAAATTTTTATACGCCAAGTCAATATCACACTTGATGGTTTTTCTCAGATTTTTGTACCTTGCCAGATAATGGGGTAGATATAAGCAGATCCCATTCCTGACAATGATATTCTTTAAATAATATATTTAATTATTTGTGAAACATATACAGAAAAAATCCCTTTTTTAATAACAATATACGGTTACGTAAATGGAATAAATGCTGTGTAATAAGTGAAATGTCTCATTAATTAAGAGACGCAACAGGGTATGAAGTCACAAATATATAAACGTAATTTACTTCACGATACGAATGCTATTGTGGTCTTTCAAACCAGATAGCAAATCATAACAGTCACTTTATAGCAAGTTTCTTAGCGATCCAGTGCATTACTATGGTAAATATACTTTTCTAAGACCAATTGTATTTGATAATATGAAACCTGTTGCGCTGAACGTTTTACTAACCACAAAAACGTAGGTGTGGGTGGTTAGTTGTGAAATATCCTAACACTTTTCATGTCCGCGAAAGCATCCACGAAACTATTCACAGAATAAACATGAGCCGATTGCAATACCGCAAATTGTAAATAACCCGAATGGGAGGCGCTCTGCAATAATTTCGCATCATTTTGCACAGCTTGATATGGTACAGGTGCGGTCTCTAACAATAGACGTTGCATTCGTATTTCTCAACATAAGAGGGCAAAGAGAGCTCGCGAGCTAGATGTAAGCGTGCAACAGGTCTTCCGTCTATTTTCGATGAATGCAAGTCGGCTTCGGTTCATTTAACAATTTCAGAATAACTATTCAATCTGTAGGTGAGAACAAGAATATCATCGAGTGCGGAATTTCCTTGATGGATAAAACATACAATTGAAAGAAGTTTAATTCATTCATTAATGAAAATGATTGAGATATAAATTGTCACCAGTTTTAAATACTCTGGTGCCACACAGTTTGGGATACATATCTGTTCTATAGCCCCAGATTACTTCTATGAATATCATTTTATATATTTATAGAAATAATAGTAGTGTATTTTCTATAAAATCTAAATTGACATTATTAATTTCAAACTGAGTAGTACTATATATAAAAATATAGAAAATAATACAATAACAAAAATATACATATATCAAACTTAGCCGATATGGCTAATATATATATATATATATATATATATATATATATATATATATATATATATATATATATATATATATATATATATATATATATATATATATATATATATATATATATATATATATATATATATATTATATATATATATATATATATATATATATATATATATATATATATATATATATATACATATATATATATATATATATATATATATATATATATATATATATATATATATATATATGTATATTTTATTTCGAATGTTTTTAGCAATAACATGCTTCTTTTAATATGAAAAACTCTATTTTTGTTGACGTTTCGTTGTATATCACAACTTTGTCAAAACTAAAAAAGTTTTATACTATAATTATATTATAATTATTATTACGATTGTTCCCCATGAGGAGAGCGACTGAACTTGAATTCGATTTGAGTTTTGCTCAAACTTCACATGTGCGATTTTATAGCGACATTCAGTGCGATCTTCGAGATTTTTTATATTGATCTGTTGTAGATCCTTTTGGACCTCTTTTAGCCACTCTGTTCTGCATTTACTATTCCTAATTATATCGGGTAGTTTCTTCGGTATTCTGGACTGTTTCATTCTGTAAACATGTGCATAGAACTTTGCTCGTCGTTTTTTGATTTCTTCCGTTATCGTATTTGTCTTTTGATACAGTTCATCCTGAGGTGTTTTCGTCCAAATGCCGTTTCTATTGATTGGTCCGTAAATCTTTCTGAGAATTTTTCGTTCTTGTTTTCCTATTTCTCTAATTCTTGAATGGCCGCCAATAACCATTGTTTCAGCTGCGTAGATTGCTTCTGGAAGAATCGTTGTGTTATAATGCCTCAATATTGGCGCCTCTCGAAATGCACTTTTTGTTATAGTGAGCCCATGTTAGTTTGAATGCCTTTTGGAGCTTGGTAATTCTCTGTTCATTAGCGATTCGGTTTAAACCTGGGGACTGTATAACTTCCCCGAGGTATTTAAAATGTCCAACTTGCAGAATATAATTTTATAAATATAAATTCATATATATATATATATATATATATATATATATATATATTTATATATATATATATATATATATATATATATATATATATATATATATATATATATATATAAATCTTCATTATATACTTTACTATATTTTAGTATATACCATATCTTTTACTATATACTTTACCATATTTTATAAGTCTTTACCACAGGTCAAATGTAAGTGTTCCAATGCAGTTCTGTTGAATTGTTTTTTTATATTTGAATTTTAGGATCCTGATGAAGGACCGCATAGGGTCCGAAATATAGATGACAGATTGAAGATTGTGTGTTCCTAATTTCGCCTTTACTGCCGAGTACCCAAAGAAGAAAATTCAAATAGTAGACGATAAGGCAACTTTTCTTGTAATAAATATATATATTATATATATAGTTATATATATATATATATATATATATATATATATATATATATATATATATATATATATATATATATATATATATATATATATATATATATATATATATATATATATATATATATATATACTATTACATTCATTATAATTCGCAAACATTAATATGAAAAATGAATATCGGAGATCTAAATCTTGACAATATACATTAAATTGTGAACTGATTCTACACAAACGAGTAGCACTTCTCATATTTGAATGAAGTGAAAACTAGCTGATGCAAAGGTAAACAAGGAATATATATTATTAAAAATTTTATCATCAGACGAAGATTGAACCCAAGAGAGTTATCTTCGATACAATATGAAAGAAGATATTGAACTGTATTTACGTGGATTTGAACTGACTTTGTATACACACCTTACTTCCCTTATTCAGAAGAGGAGTGTACTTTTTGAGAAGGAATGTTCAATTGAAGTGAGTATATGTACTTCATAATAGACACCACTGAAGAAAAGCTCTTCTTTTTCTACTATATATGAAAACAAATATATAGTCATGATACTACTTAAATGAAGGCACTCCTAGTGTAGAAAGGGTGTGAATCCTGAAAATATTCTATAGAAAAAATATATATTTAACCTATCCCACAATACCTATAACCCACCTATAACCTGTATCCCACAATACTTGTGAGGAAGCCTCTATGGAAAAACTGTCACTGTACCAACGGATTCCTTCTATAGAATCACTTTTGATACGTAGGAGATTTCACATATCAACTTGCAGACTCCTTAAACAAATATAGGTTTTTACCATATCTCCATTCATTGACTATGAAACTGTCCCACATTCTCTCCAAAATAGATCATTGAAAACTGTCCAAATATGATAATCTTACTGGCAGAAGTGTTTTCACAAGATTGAAAATAAGGTGCCTCCATCTTCAGTGTCTCACTGTGCTTATGGTATTTCGTACTTGGATTGTGAGGGAGTGTATATAGGTCAAACTTCCCAAACCAGAAAAAGAAGAATAACTTTCCATAAAAGTTACGTCAGAGTTCACCCTGACAGGTGTCTTTTGGCACTTCATTCATCAAAAAGAAACATCGCTTGAATTTTGAAAATTTCAACATTCTTGATATAGCTGACAATGATACCAAACGGAGATTTTGTAAATGTGCCATATAAATGGAAATGGCAATAACATAAATAAAAAAGCAGACTTTAATAGACTCATTTGCACATACAGTTATTTGATTTTGGAAAAATTTTAAAGCCCTTCTACAAATAACTTCAGAGTTCTTGATGGCAGTTTTGTGGTGTCTTATTCGTGGTGACATTTGGTTCTTGAGTGTTAATATTTTTATTCTACGTCTTCTTCGGTGACGTTGGTCTGTGTTCAGACAGTTCGGTTCTTAATTATTTTACGTTTGTTAGGTTACCTCAATTTTTACATTTTTATATTTTGTTGTTAGAATTTGATTTTGTGCATTATTTATGTTTATCCAACTGCATACACTGCTTCTTACAGTTTGGTCAGAACATTCAGTCTAGTTAGTCGTAAGATATACATTTTTCATGACATTTTATTTTACACCTGTCTTTTCTATAGTGCTGATGTTTACAAATGTATTGAGGTTTACAAATTGCTTCATGTAGTGTTTTATACCGATACTTGATCTCGCGATAAAAATTAAAATGTGGGAACAAGATATTTTTCTGAAATAAGAGAAAGTTATATCCTAACTTGTGTCTCCAGATAAATGTGATCACTGCAATTTGCATTCCACCTCATGCAATACTTCTGTAATATTCGTATAAAAACATACATACCCATAAAATATTTCAAACTGGTGATATATAATTTTTTACTATAATTATGACACAATATTAGTTATTTGAATTGTGAGTCAATACAATATTTACAATTCTATTATTTTAAAGACGTGATTTCTTTCTTTTTCTCAATCTGAGATTTTGTATCTTGTCATTGGTTATTCATGCAATATTTAACTGGCAATGAAATTCGTAATTCGCCATATCCTCTGGCTACTCATAAATTTTTTTTTTTTTTATTCAGTGGACCTACAGTTTAACGCCGGTTCCGAACGGCCATTGGGTTTGTAATCGATGTACATTACCCAGCATATATCATTATTTCAACTTCTCAAATCATAGACACACACAAACGCCCATGCCTTTAGCGGGGCTCGAACCCGAATTCTACCGCACCAAAGTCGGGAGTTCTACCGACTAAGCTACGGAGACAGGCACTCATCAATTTTAATCGAATAAATTTATTTTCTTGTGAAAAAAATATTCTATAAGTCCATAGATCTATTTACCATCAAGTAAAAGATGCTGTTCTGAAGGAATATTAGATGAATTTCATTAGAAGTAAGTAAAGCATTCATTACTTGCTTATATTCTACAATTTAACTTGAAATATGAAGCTGTCTTCGTATTGATAACTTCCTCGATAATTGATAGTGGATATAATTGCACAAGTTTAATCAGAAATAGATTGCAATTTCCCGCCACGTATCCATCTACTCGTATATGTTTAATATTTGTTTATATTGAAAAATGTTATGCACATTCGACAAAACCGAATCGAATTCCACATATGTGGATATATCATTATAACGATTCTTCCCCATGAGGAGAGCGATTGAACTTGAATTCGCTATTCTTAGCACTTTTGTTCATATTTTTTGCCTCCCAAAAACGCTTCATCCTCTCTAAAGGCTCTTTCTTCCGTTCATTAGTCCTTTTTATTTCAAAAATGAGTCAAGTTCGTTAGTTACTCAAGTTTCAGAACGGTAACTTTTCAGTTTATGTTGATGCTAACTGATTACTAATGATTAACTTTTTTTTCAAGTGAAATTACTCACGTTGGTTGAAACTAAGCATAAAAAAACACAAACAATTTTGTATTGTTACGCTTGCTATTTACCAACGTAAATCTTCTATCATACTCACTCGGATATTTTCTTTCCGAATACATTATAACATTTCTTTATAAAATCCGTGAATTCAAATCAATTGAGATTTGTTCTCGAGTGATTTGATGTGAAAGCAAATCTCCATAATATCTAGCTTATATATATATATATATATATATATATATATATATATATATATATATATATATATATATATATATATATATATATATACAGAATATTTGAATTTATTGGGATAAACAATCTTACTTCCTTTTTTTTATTCAGTATATTAAGTTTTGTTACGTTCCTTAGGTTAAAAGTCCATTTCAGTCACAAAACTCGACATGTCTATTTCACAAACATGTCGACTTTTGAGAACGAATTTGACTTAATAAGGTCTCAATGAATTAGACTCAGTAAGGCTACTATGAATTTGACTTAATATGACTACTACTTAATAAGACATCTTGCTGATATATATCACTAAGAACGATTAAAACTAATATTCATTAATTGTGTACATAAAATCACGAAATCCAAACAGCATAAAAACATTCATATTTTACTGGATTCGAATTCAAATTTTCAATGGAAAAAACTTATTCTATAAGTACTGTTCAACTAAAAAATTCTTCTGGAAACACTATTTACAATTTTCCACGAGTGAAAGTATTGCAAGAGCATGTAAAGCAACTCCATTATCTGATTCGCCCTCGTACGTGATCGTAAATATACAAGCAATGTAACATATCTTAGAAACAACTAACGAACGACGTTGCCCAACTGTTATAATTAAGCCAATAACATCTCCATGCCGAAAGGCAAACTACACATGATTACGGAAATTATGTGTTAATTTCAAATTCCATTCACACCAGCACCATACGTCTAGGAACAATCATTGAGCAACCATACAGGTAGTTCTTGAAAAACTCAAATATCCATATTTAGAAAATTTAATCAGAATATCCTTTCCACACGTCGAAAGAGCAGAATCGAGCTCTCAAACTTGGTTAAGACTGGCTCGATGGGCAATTTATTGCCGACAATAATTCGATAACTTCATAAATAAGCAATTATAGCCACTAGTTAACATAATCGGTTTTTTTGATGATACAATGAGTCGCGGACTTCTTGTCCGCGTTAATGACGGTCGAGAGGAAATCGTAAATTAGCGAGAAAGGTAATAACGTGGTGTTTTTCTAACCCCCAAGAAGGAGCACTTGGAGTATTATTTATTGGAATCGATTGAGATTAGGTACTGATGAGAATATGTCGTTTTCTATGTAATCAACTTTTTTCTATCAATTCATAAATTTCTGGCGAAGTGAAGAGAAAATTTAACTTCATATCATTTCATTATCATTTGAAATTTTATTAAGTGTATTATCAATTTGAATGAGTTATAACCTTATAACATTTTCCAGGCTTTCGAAATTGTTTATTAACACCTTAACGTTTCAAATTGTGAAATATTGACAGTTTATTCAACAAGGCACTATTGGAAAATATTCTTAGAATAACTGTGAAATTATTCCAAAGGTACATTTGTTATTGAAGTCTTTAAACTAATAATTTCAAATTACATCTTGTACAACTTGTACAGTAGTTGGAGGATCTAACAACGCCGATTAAAGATACTGATTCAACCTTTTCGAGGGGATTATTTCCTGAAAAGTTTTTTAAACGACCATCGAGTTTCAAAATTTGAGGAAGAGACATGAATGAATTCAAATTCTACACTGAGAGTTGGTTTTATGGAAAATGAGATGTCCGAATACAAATCATCATAACAATAGAAGAACCAATCAAATTTCTTTATTTGTTGGTTAGATAATCGGTGTCAGATTTTCTCTCCTTCGAATTTTCTGTTTTTTCGATATGAACCATTTCTACGTTTCTGCGGTTTTCGTAGTTATTTCCGTGATCTAAAATTTCTGTTGCATTGTAAATGATGTTTTGATCCTAGGATTGACCGTATCGGCTGAATGCATAATAATTCGCCTTCTTGGTTTTGAGAAATTTTTTTTGAATGAAATTTATATTATTTTTTATATATTATTTTGAATGTTTTTAGCAATAAGATGCTTCTTTTGAAGTTAGGAAAAACTTCATTCTTGTTAACATTTCGTTGTATATCACAACTTTGTCAAAACTAATGAATAATTGAATTTATGAGTTAGGTACTATAAAAATATAAATATAAATCAATTTTAAGAATATATATATATATATATATATATATATATATATATATATATATATATATATATATATATATATATATATATATATATATATATATATATATATATATATATATATATATATATATATATATATATATATATATATATATATATATAATGTTTTTAGCAATACCAGGCTTCTTTCAATATGAAAAACTTTATTTTTGTTGACGTTGCGTTGTATATCACAACTTTGTCAAAACTAATGAATTATCCATTAGTTTCGACAAAGTTTTGATATACAACGAAACGCCAACAAAAATAAAGTTTTTCATATTAAAAGAAGCCTGTTAACTCTCAACATCAATTTGATTTCAATGAAACAAAAATTCCTGAGAACGAACCAGAAAACGTGAAATTTCATAAATTATCGAAATACAGAAGAAAGGTGGAAATACGGTTAATACAAAAGCAGATACAAATTTGATGGGAAAATTCTACGCAAATATTTTGATATAATAAAAGAAATATTTACTAATAATTTAAATTCAACTGCTGCATACCGACAGTTCGATGCAGTTGGGCAAAGAATAAATCATGTGTTAAAAATCACGTGATAAATATACATGTCTAATTCATCGCACCTTGGGTACCAGTTTGGAGATTCAAACGTATGTCTCTTCGTCTGAAGAAATTATTCGTATTTTCGTGAATGTATGTAATTTTGAAAGAATTTGCCACTATTGGTACAAGGAAAGGTTATTAATTTTTGTCTGGTGATTTCATTGACCATTTTAAATTATGTGTTGATTAAAATTTTAGTTGTGGATAAAAACAGATATTTTCTGAAGAAGGCAACATTTATTGCCGAATATATATATATATATATATATATATATATATATATATATATATATACTTTATATAATATCAAAGTAAACTATAACTTCCTTTCGATAATTTTTCAACAAATTATTCAAAAGAACATTATAGCAGAGCTGGCTATGTGAAACACGAAAACATGAACAATGTTCAATATATATATATATATATATATATATATATATATATATATATATATATATATATATATACCTGAGATTTACGTTGCTTGTTTATTTGTAACAGCCGTTTACATATGTTTCAAGCTAATTGGCTCTCATCAGAACGGCGTAGTTCAAGTTATTAGATGTTCACACTTGAAAGTTGATTAAGTCTGATGAGAGCCAATTAGTTTGAAACATATGTAAACGGCTGTTACAAATAAACAAGCAACATAAATCTCAGGCAAATACCGAAAACTATCAACTCCTTTTTCAGCCTGACAAACCTTGTTCTTAATATATATATATATATATATATATATATATATATATATATATATATATATATATATATATATATATATATATATATATATAAATGAAAATTGTTTGTGCTTATGGCACTGAATGAAATATTTAAGAAAAAGAACACCAGAACATTCATTTGAAAAACTGAAATTAATCAATTCACATATCTAGCTCTACTATAACATTCTCTTGATTAATTTCAATTTTTCAAATGAATGTTCTTGTGTTCATTTTCTTATATATATATATATATATATATATATATATATATATATATATATATATATATATATATATATATATATATATATATATATATATATATTTACCTTGTGAACAACATTTGAAATTCCAATTCTAACGAAAATTTTGTGGGAATAAACCATTGTACGGTTATGGTATTTTTTGAGCAGCTTGTGAAATCAGTTCAGTTGTTAGATTCTCTATATAAAATAAAACAGTGAAAGTTTTTTGGGGCATTGTTAAGGATAAACAATTGATTCATTCCTCTTATACTGTTACAATCATTCAATAATTTGAAAGGCTGTAACCTTTGAATTGTAGTATGAAAATCTTTTTGGTTTCGAATGGATGGCAGAAGAGGTAGTTTATTTAACGTCCTCAATTAGTGTTCTTTTGGTACCAGTCTAGCAGTATACTCATTTCCTTGTTCCGAACTGCAGTACTAGTTAAACACTGAAAAATAAATCATTAGTCGTGAAATATTCAGTTATTATAAGTACAATTTTTGATAAATTTTTATTCCTTCATTATATAGAGAGATTAATCTTAGAATCAATCAAACTATTCATCATAGTTCGACAGTTTGATACGATCTTAAGTATTCACGGCTTCCATTAAAGAAAGTGAATCACAAGAGGATGTGTGTACCAACTTTCCCATAGCATGCCGCTAATAGTTGTAAACAATACATGTAGTATATGTTACGGATCTCATGTCCTTGATCAAATTACACATAGTGTTGTATCCATCAATCAAATGAGCCATGAATTGGCTAACGTTAGATTGTATCATGGATAAACTATAGCCACCTACTGAGGAGATATCGATACACCTACTTGGGGTTGACTGATTCAGCTCAGAGATCGTGATGATGTTACTATTGTACCTACTACTTCGACTCACTTTCGAATTGTTGTTTATATGTTTTGGAGTTGACAAACTGAATCGTAGTTTTAATGAATGATGCAGAATTTTATTGAAAATTAAAATGTATTGTATTGAAGTCTAATGAAAACACTGTGCTAAATTCTATAGAATTCGTTGATACACCCGACATGTGCTTCGAGTTACTAATTTATTTTCAAGAATTCAATACAACTAATATGAAAAAGTAACGATTATTTGAAGCAACTGCGTCTAATATCACAATGAAATCTGCAATGGTTGAAATGAGTCTTCAAAATAGAGGATAATCATGCTTGGCGTTAGGAACTTGATACGTTATATCGCCGTATTCAATATATGAGAAAACCTAAAATTAATACTTAATACATTTTATTCTATCCGTATGCTTTTACAAACTATGAAATTGTTGCATTTCAAAATTTGTAGTATAGGAAAGAATTTCTTAAATTATGCAAGTGTTAGTTTTACGATATGATTTTAAAATGTTGCATTAAGTTTTGATAATTGATAACATTATCAAAAGATGGATGATATATTTTGGTCCACAATGTCAATGACTCTTGACTAGGAGTCCTTTGGCATTTATCTTGAAAATCATATATAATTCGATTTTTAGAGTTTCTCCAAAATTAGTTAGGCTGCTAAGTATTTGCAGGTGAGTTTTAATAGAGTAAGAAGCTTATATTATCCAAACATTGATTACTCTCCTCTGTATTTATCGTAGTTTCAATATTTTATTCATGTTTTAAACGAATAAATAATTATGTTTCTATTTGCGTCATATTAGGTATTCTGGTCGTGTTATCTATGAGTAGATACTGTTTTGGATTCAGCCTTGTATTATTCGAAAATGGTAGTTATTTCTTGATATCATCACCTATTTTTATGCTCCGTACAAATTTGAGAAAATTTGAGTTTCTCTTCAAATCCAACTCCCAAAACAAAATTAAATGTATATATTGAGGAGGGAAACCAAACAGAAGGATGAATTTAAAATTGTTCTTTTTGTTGAAAATGACATAATCATGATCAGACATACGACTTAACCTATTCAAAAGTATAATTCGAAAGGGAGATGGGAGAGAAGAAGAATTGTAATCTACGAGTATGATGATGGAAGTCGGAGAACACAGTATTTATAAAGAATGAAAAATGTATTACAACGAATAATTACAGAAAGCATTTTGGAGGATTCTTTTATTAGCTTCATTCCAAGCTGTTAAAAATACAATGAAAATCAATTCCTCATTATTTTTCTTAGGGATGAAATGCATGGATGATTCCACTTCATTGCCTATATATAAAATAGAATTGAGGCTTTTTAATCGAAATTGCGAAATAGTTTATTGGATGAGTTGGGGTACATGATACCTCCAAGTAAGATGCAGAAAATTATGGACTATAAATGTTTCAATGTTTCTTATCGAAGTAATATCAGTATCTGCGTCTCTTTCGCCTACCAAATGGGCTACTTTCAGTTTGGAAATTCGGTAGTTAAATGAATAATAATGTTTCAGTGCACGAGCTCAAAACTTCTCGAAATCTGCCTAACCTCCATGTCTAACGTGTTGAAAAAGGAAGAGTGGAGACATCAAACGAACTTTAAGATGTTATGTATAAAACTGGAGAAATTTTTAGGATTTACGAGTATAATTCATAGTATTACTAATTCAATAATGATGCTTTAGTTTGAAGAAAACACTACATAAAACATTCGGAAAATGAAACATCACTGGTTTTCAATGTTCTTATTTATTATATAACCCCAGAATTTTGTTGGGAACTGCAGCGCTTCCAATTGCCTAGTTTCAACTGACTGCTCAATACGCGTATACGCGCATTTATATATATATATATATATATATATATATATATATATATATATATATATATATATATATATATTATAATATATCATCATCATCTTCAGCCTATATCCGTCCACTGCAGAACGAAGGCCTCCCCCAGTCTTTGCCGAGGTTCCTTATCGGCAGTCTCTCTCTTCCAGGCAACGCCCAGCCAATCCACAAGCTCCTTATTCCATTGATCGTGAGGATTGTGAGGGCGCTTTCTTGTTTTTACCCTGTCTCTGAGCTCCCAATCAACAACCACAGCTGAACAACGCACATTTCTTGTTCGGGCTAGATGGCCTGCCCCTTTTCACTTTGAACTTTTTAGACACTCCACGATATCCCTCACCTTTGTTTGACCTCTTATCCAGCTGCAGCGCATTCTATCTCGTATGGTTAGGCCCATCATGTATCTTTCTATACTCCGCTGGGTTGTTCGAAGCTTCTGGATGTGAGCAGATTTCAGTAGGCATTGGTTAAATACTTTCTTCTTTGAGTATAGTGGCATATCTGATTTGAAGATGTGTTTCAGTCGGCCAACTGTACCTCAAGCTGTTCTGGTTCTCTGCCTGATCTCCAGTGTAATATGCTCGTCTCCCGTGACAATCTGTCCCAGATATGTGTAAAACGCTGCTATTTCTAATGGGGATCCGTCCACTTCCATTTGATCTCTGGTGCAGAAAGGGTTCAGTATCATATTTGTTCTTGCGGTTTTTATTTCCAGATCTATTTCCTTGTTTGCGATGTTCAGTTCAGTGATGCGCTCTTGAAAATCGGTATCACTATATCGTCAGCGAACCTCAAGTGGCTAAGGCAGCGGCCATTTATCTTGATTTTTTCTCGTTCCAGTCCAGCTTCGGAAACATACACTCAAAATCAGCTGAGAACAGCTTTGGGGAAAACGGATCTCCCTGTCTAACACCTCTCATTATTGGCAATTTTTCCGAGTATTCGTCTATTTCGAAAATGAAGTATCTTAAACAGGCAATAAATAAATTTCAAGAAAACTTATATATATATATATATATATATATATATATATATATATATATATATATATATATATATATATATATATATATATATATATATATATATATATATATATATATATATATATATATATATATATATATATATATATAGAAAATAAAATAAATGTCAAATGTCTCGCCTTTGCAGACGATATTGCTATCATCACAGACAACAGAACTGAAGCCATTCTCGCCGTAGAAAAACTACATGAAATTGCGCAGAAAACCGGGTTACAAATTTCTTATGATAAAACCAAATACATGGAAAGAAAACCAAAAAATAAATCTTCTCTTATGACAAAACATGGTGAAATTCTGCAAGTAGGCCATTTCAAATACCTCGGGGAAGTTATATAGTCCTCAGGTTTGAACCGAATCGCTAATGAACAGAGAATTACCAAGCTCCAAAGGGCCTACAAACTAACATGGGCTCACTATAACAAAAAGTGCATTTCGAGAGGCGCCAAACTGAGGCATTATAACACAACGATTCTTCCAGATGCAATCTACACAGCTGAAACAATGGTTATTGGCGGCCATTCAAAAATTAGAGAAATAGAAAAACAAGATCGAAAAATTCTCAGAAAGATTTATCGGCCAACCAATAGAAACGGCATTTGGATGAAAAGACCTCAGAATAACTGTATCAAAAGACAAATACGATAACGGAAAAAATCAGAAAACGACGAGCAAAGTTCTATGCACATGTTTACAGAATGAAACAGTCCAGAATACCGAAGAAACTACTCGATATAATTATGAATAGTAAATGCGGAACAGAGTGGCTAAACGAGGTCCAGAAAGATCTACAACAGATCAATATAAAAAATCTCGAAGATCACACTGAATGTCGCTATAAAATCGCACATGTGAAGTTGAGCAAAAATCAAATCGACAACCTGGAGTAAAGTGGACAGATGAACGGAAGAAAGAGCATTCAGAGAGGATGAAGCGTTTTTGGGAGGCAAAAAAGATGAAGCAAAATTCCTAATGATTGCGAATTCTAGTTTAGTCGCTCTCTCATGGGGAAAATCGTAATATTAATGATAATAATAATATATATATATATATATATATATATATATATATATATATATATATATATATATATATATATATATATATAAATATAAGTTTTAATTCTTTTGAAATTGATTAATTGATATTTATATTAAGATAGTTGATTTTCGATGTTTTTAGCAATAACAGTTATAATTATTCATTCATTTTGACAATCTACAACGAAACGTCAACGAAAATAACGTTTTAAACATTAAAATAAGCCTGTCATCGCTAAAAACTCTGAAAAAACGTTTTTGTGCTTATGGCACTGAATGAAATATTTGAGAAAAAGAACAACAGAAAATTCATTCGAAAAATTTGAATTAATCAATAGAATGTTATAGTAGAACTAGATATGCGAATGTGTACGATGTTATGTCTCCACTATCCTTCAAAGGATAAATGTTATTGAAATCTAGAAATATTTCTCTAATGTGCTATATAAGAGGAAAAACATCCAACTTGATTATCAAAATGTTTGAATCCATTGTATTTTATAAATTTTAATTATTCATTGGTTTTGACACAACTCTGATCAAACGTCAACAAAAGTGAAGTTTTTCATGAAATAAAGTATGTCATTGCTGAAAAAAATCGAAGAAAACATATATACATAAAAGCTTTAAAGTAAAATATCTGAATTGTGTTTGTAATATCAGAACGAGTATTTGTTTCCTAGTATGCATGGTTATTTTACACAACTGTGAAATGATTATCTAGGAAACAGCTAAATGAATTAATCATTTGTAATGAATATTGTCTTGTAAACAATCCTGAGTAAATGAAATAAGACATTCGTCGAAATTCCTCTGTTTTTATGTTTAAATCGATGTGAAATGAATGTGCGCGAATTACATCTCAATGCATTTCAAAGTGTAATGTTGTTTTCGCTATTCAAGATCAAGATTGCTGGTCTACGAGTATAGCGGCTTCGTTCGACGTATCTGCAATAAAATTCGCTCTAAAGAACTTCACTTACATGGATTGATCGCTAAAATTTTCAATAATTCTGCAGTTTCAATGTTAATTTATGTAAGTTCCTTCGCAATAAACTGTACAATTCGCATTTTTACGTGTACTGTCTAGAAAATTTCTTTTAATTACATGGTAATTTGCTTTCACTTATTCAATACCTCATCGTATGACATCATAGCATTTGAATAATTGAATTAGAAACACTAGGTAGGAAAACGATATTTTATCTATATCAGATAAATAAGTTTGTTGTGATTATTTTTGTTAATACAATGTATTCGAGGATATTTTATATGAATGGTGTTATATACGTCATTATATGCTTATAACGGTTTATTTAATGCTGGTTTGTTTCATTTAGTCATTCTTTCGTTAGGGATATGAAACGCAAAATTATCATCATTCAACAATACACGATTTGAATGATGAAGTCAAGTTCATAGAGATAATTTAATTTTCATTTGAAATTGGTGGAAAAAAGAAGAAAAAAATACTTACTTAGAGAAAAATTATTGATGAATTAGTCCAAAAAAACCTTAGCCGGTCTACGTAGCTTAGTGGGAGAACACCCGACTATGAAGCAGAAGAACCAGTGTTCGAACCCCGGTGAAGGTATAGGTGTTTGTGTTTGTCTATGAATTAAGTTGTTTGAATAATAAGGAAATATGCTGGGTAATGTACATTGATTATAAGCCCAACTGTATTGAAAAAAAATCTTATGCCATATCCAATTCATTCATTTGTTTTTCATGACTCATGTTGGATGAAATAACTCCTTATCTAAGTTATTTCAATGATATTTAAATTTTTGGAAGAATAAGCACCGATGACATGTTTTCAGTAATCAGTTTTGATAATATTTCATTCCACTTATGTAAATCAAAAATAAATAGAAAAATACAATATTAATTCAACTCACAACTCTCAGAGATCTAGCAACGATAAACTGTAATTGCTAGGACTGAAATCAATTGAGGTTATATTTTGACGTGATATTATAAAAGTAAGTATTAGAATATCACTATATTAAAGTGATATTATAAAAGTTAAGAAAATTGGGTCCGATATGAAATGAGTTTTTTGTGATTAATTTTCTTAATACAATGTCAAATATTTGAGGATATTTTTTTACAAATTGTAATATATATTTATGTAATTTTCATATATTGTGTAACAATATATTTATTAGAGTTCATTCTGTCCTTGTTATTCATTCATGTATTTTTTCATTCATAAGGTTAATCAAACTCAAGATCTTATTCATTCAACAATAAACATTATTGGCATAATAAATTGAAGTTCCTGGAAATAATTTATTTTTCCTTTGAAATTGGTCAAGAAATAGAATAAAAGAACTAAGAAATGAAAATAATCGAAGAAAAAGCAATTTGTTAAATTACTTCAATGAAATCAGTAGCCATACGCAGTTCAACTCACATAAAATATTTTTCGTGGTTATTCATATCTATAAGCGGTTATGAAATTTCACTTCTTCGGTATTGACATATCAGAGAGGTCTTTGTCGTACTGATAAAGGCATATTAAAGAATTAAATGATAAAACTATTACTGTACATTTTTTTTAGTCGTATATTTCGCAGTACTTACAACGGAATTTGGTTCTATTATGTTCAAACGGTTTACTCCACATTAAATTAAAACCTTCTGGGACATTTTTCAGAGTCCATCAGGCGAGTTATCTATTAGAAAGTTATAGGAATCTTTAAAACTTTTGGAAGAATCAATATCAAGGAAACGTTTTCAGAAATCAATTTTGAAAATCTCTAGGGAAAAATAGACCAAACTCAATTCGGAACCATATTTTTATATAACCATAGAAGTAGACCTTAACATGTGATCTTTTGAAAAAAAAATTGATAAAAATTGGGTACGGTCGATGCTGGTTCAGACTGGACTTTGAGCTTTCATTCACTCTGATCTCTCGTGCAGCAAGTCTTGAGTCTTCCAATCCTCCATTGGTTATTAACTAGTGGTCCGCAGAGAAGCCATAACATGATAGAAAGAGTCTCCTCATAAAAGGTATTGAAAAATGATTGTTTGCTAGGGCATCTCAACTAATGAAAATCATCAGCAACTTGATGAATTGATGAAAAATTCTTGCCTGGAATGTTCACATAGTGTGTTTTATTTATGGAGAAAACCCTAATATTAGCTTATATTAGACTATAAGTGTTAGTGATCCGTAGTATAACAAAGATTTTGTCAAGTCTCCTCATCGCTAAGACGTTAAGAACCACTTCACTAAGCGCGGTCCTACGAGGATAGAGAGGTAAAATGAGTGTTAGTTTTCAACATGCATTAAAACAGAATGTTTCGTATATAAAGTGTTCAGTTTCGATCACGATCGGTTGTGAAATGTACCACGATGATTATTACATTATGTATCATCATCTTTTGAATTGATGATGCTGCTACTTGTTTGAAATTCATCGTGATATTGTCAAAAAGTAGCTGTGATTATAATCATAATTTCAATTGAATATATTTTGTGAATTTAAATGGGACATCCCAAGCAACATGATCATTGAGTGGTATTTGAAATTGAATCACGTCTCACCAAAAACACTTTATTTTCATGTTCTTGAACGCGTAAAAATTTTTATAACATTAATTATATATCTAGAATTTCAGTTTATGTTTTACTCGTATGATCCATAAGAGTAAAATTGAGGATTGAAGTCTATGCCTTTCGTTTGTTGGACGTACGTAACTGAGGAGAGCTTAGTAGCTAGAAACAATATTGTCTTATGTTTCCAATGAATGAAGGCACCAATTTCAATAATCTCTAACATTTATTCCTTGAAGGATAATCGAGACATCATATTGTTCATGTTTCAGATAGTCATAACTCTGCTATAATTCTCTTTTGAATAATTCGTCAAAAACTATCGAAAGAAAGTTATTCAATATTTACAAGAGCGATGACATGAGCACAAAACTACAGAATCTTTTTTTTGTAGTCGGTTTTTTCATGTTTCGCGTAGCCACTTCACGAACTTGGATGAATGATCAGCGACTGTTTCTACAACCGCTATCTAGATGACATCAGTTCATCAAATTAGCTGAAATTTTCGAAAACTAGAGTTATGAAATGTAGTATCTTAATTGAAGACGACGTGTGAACCTTTCACTGTTAGATATATTCATGTGATTTCTGTTGGTTGCGTAGATTTGAGATTTATAGTAATCTATGCATTATATAGGTATACGATATAGACATACGATCTGTCTCGTGATCCATGAAAATATATTCGAGGATATTTCGTTTGTTGGGTGTACGTAACTGATGAGCGCATGGTAGATCGAAACAGTATTGTTTTACTTTTCCAATAAATGTGGGCACCGATTTCGATATTCTATAACATTGTTTTTCTTGAAGGATAATTGAGACATCACATTGTTTATGTATCACATAGCCAGATCTTCTATGAAAGCTAAGTTTTTCAAAAAAGCTCTGCTATAAATACTATTTTGAATATTTCTTCAAAAATTATCGAAAGAAAGTTATAGTATACTTCTAATATTATATATGTATGTATATGTGTTCATATAGAGAGAGAGATAGAGAAAAAGAGATATTCAGATATCAACAATATATTATGAAGTGTTTGCTAGACTTATATACTTTATTTAATATTTACTATAAATAATATTTAGTATAAATATATTTCAATCGTATTATTACTGAATAATTCATACAATGAAGCCCATATGTTTTTTCCTAAATATTTGATGTATCCATCCTTTACCTATAATTTTTTTCCTCTGTTTCGTATGTTTTTTATAACAGGTAATCTCATGCTCAATTTTGTAGGTGATCATCTAAGTTTTACATTTATCTAGTGATTTGTTTGAAGCAAATATGAATAATTGTTTTTGGGACACGTTTGATGTTCAACTTTTGCATATCACATGGTAAATATGCCCCTTTATTATCGCTGTTGATGTTCGCCAGTCAGAATCAACATGATCGAATTTATGGTGCCATTTGTATGATAATTGATTACATAATTTACCCATTGTTTTTTAGCATGAACATCTATTAGTGGTAACGGCCGAATCTGTTGAATTCCTTCAAACATAACCTTGTAGCTTACCGACGTCCGAAACATTAATATTAATTTTCGTCGATTTCAAATAATTCAGAAAACGTAGCAGTAAATTACCGCATAGAATCGAAATCGTTTCTCTCGCTTTGTCACGTTCGTCGAAAAATTGCGTTACCCTTTTAAAAAATGCAACTATAAGTCGAAAAAAACAGGGTCATACGAAGCTCTCACGACGAATGATCTCATTTCCTATCAACGGCAAATATAACATCGATAACCAATTTCAGATAATACCTTAATAACGATTATTTGGAGGCCTTGAGTTTCCTCATTAACCGTAAGGGTGTCTTCATGAAAAATCGTTTGGTCATCTATAAAAGTCAGAACGATCGATAAATAACTATCGAATAGGCCGTAATCACGAGTCCGCGGGCCAATCGTGTCTATTTAAAAAACGATTCTATTTCATTTGAGTTTGGTCTTTTGACAAACTGTCTGCCACCTTCATTGTCACGACGTATCCTTGAAAAGTAGGACTCTGTTGGTTTACGATTTTTTCCCAATGAATCACACAGTATTGCAGTTAACGGTCTTCGCGCATTGCGAAATATACATGATGTTGCGTTGAGTGCAGGTAAATTAGAGACGATTATCACATTTTCAGGATATCGATCGGTGATGCAAGATACACTGACCTTAGGATTAGAATGTTTCGTTTTTTTGTCGGAACATTGTTATCCTCCATTGTTCAAATTATTCTCGCGAATAAATTCGATATTCGAAACGTCGATTTGAAAATTATTACCACTTGTAGAATAACAACGTGGCCTCGATCGGACGTGTTTTCTTAGAAAACGTAAGTGCCTGATGATCGTTTTACTATCTCGATACTAGAGTTTGCGACATTCGATTAATAAACAGTAAAATTTCATCACATAAAGCATAGACGAACGAAACTATCCAGCATAATTACACTTTCTCATATGATACAGCCATAAAATTCCAAGTTTAGAATTGATGAAACATATTAATTGTATTTACTGATTAAAGTTACCCATACAAGGTAGTCGCTGCATCAGAACGTTTGCACAATAATTAGAATAAAAACCACAAAAATAGCACATAAACTAGAATGGAAGTTTTCGAGAAACCACAGGTAAAATAAATTTCGAGTCATGTCAAATGACTATTTTCATATTGATGATGACGGTACTTAGGGGAAAATTAATATCCATAATGAAAAAATATTTAGATTTTTCTCATAATTTAATGAATACGCATACTTTCGAAGGACTACTTCTTTATCAAATGCTGAATTAACAATGAACAATGTTTGTTAATTTAACATTTGATAAAGAAGTAGTACTTCAAAACGCGTCATGCGTAATTATTGAATTATGAGAAAAAAAATCTGAATATTGTTTCATTATGACTATTTTCATAATTTTCAATATATAATAGGTACATTCGAAACAAATATTTGGAAGAAAAGATTTTGCATTGCAAAAAAATTCGAAATACATTCAACATGAAATTTGAGATGAATAAAATTATTTCCAAAAGTTTTCTATTGTCTCTTTGTATCCAACTCTTGATAAAAGGTATTGTTCCCGAAATCTAATTACCTTGAGACGGTTAACGAATTTTTGTGGAATTCAGCCAACTGTTTTGAATTATTTACTATTTTGCACTGAAGAATAACAATTTTACAGGAATATGTATAAAAATTATACTTATTTATATATAACTGAGTATTATATATATATATATATATATATATATATATATATATATATATATATATATATATATATATATATATATATATATATATATATATATATATATATATATATATATATATATATATATATATATATATATATATATATATATATATATATATATATATATATATATATATATATATATATATATCTCAGGGTGAATTCTAATTATTTAATTTGAGACGATATCTTCGAGATTGATAAATGTGACTACTCAAAAAAACAAATCAAATAAAAGACAAACAGAAAAATCCCTCCCTGATTCAATACAATTAAATTAACAAATTCCTCGAAAGATAACTGCGAGTTTAGCATTGCCTTGCATTTTTAATGAATGACATGGAGGTTTTGCTTATCTCTAGGTGAAGCATTAAGTTAAAAGCAATAAATTGAAATTAACAACCTTGGCCCATGTTTAAATATATTGAGAAAGTGTACTTACGTATCTGGTGGTTTACCTATTATCAAGAGCATAAAATGTTACTCAATATTGTTACTCACAATTTTTACAATGGTTCTCAACATAGAAACATTGTATACTCTTGATAATGGGTAAACCACCCGAAACATTTGTGGAGTTTTTTAATATATTCAGTGAAACTTAAGCCAAGTGTGTTCATTTTAATTTATTGTTTTTAAATTAACTAATGATGAAAATATTGAATCAATACTGGAAAAATTCAAAAATGGTCAATTCAAATCAATTCGAGAAACTCCTTAAATCCTTCGAGATATCATTTCTAGATTTAGTTTTCTTCTTAATAGAGGACCCATTCTGTTGAGAAAAACTGGATGCATTCATCAACCCATATTGAAATCGAATTATCTTGTTCTCCAGTTTTTGTTTATGAGTCCCCTTTTCAATCCCACGACCTAAAAAATTCTTCCCAAATTAATTTTACAATACAACTTTCATATTTTACGGTTATGATTTTTATTAATTATGATTGTCTCAACAATTGTTCTAATGAAATAATTTTTTCTCATTTCGAAAACGTGTTTTATTACGAAAATTATTTTCTGTAATACGATTTTGGAATTATATTCGAAAATAATTTAATACATAAATTATTTAATACGTATATGTATTAAATAATTTTTAAAATAATATTTCAACCATTTCCTAAATAAATTCGGAATTGTATAGATTTACTAGGGGTTATATACAATTCCTATATTTCATACATTTCCGGTAACATATATAAATCAGGAATAGCCAGATGATAAGCTCCATCCTGTGCCTTATAACCGTTAATTATTTTGTGAAGTTTGTTTTTTAAAGAGCATTTCAACTTGGTAGAAACCATTTTAGTTTATTCATCTCTCAATTCTAAATCTAACTGAAATTTGAAGGTATAGAATTATATCAACCTGATTTTTTTTTCAAATCTGCAGCATTAAAAGTTATTACAATTTGATTTCAATTTTCATCGCATTTCTTCCAACACATACTGCAGTCAAGTTGACATAAAAACAAAAAATGCTAACAAGCTGCATTCTATATTGTCAAAAATACGTGACATAGATAACAGAAATGAAATCTAATGTTTCGAAGTTGAGGCTTTGATTTGTTCTTGATGTAGCTTCTTCTGATGTATTATGTTTCTTTATCTGTAGATAACTTTTCTTTTATTATTTATATGACGACTGTGCGTATTACTTAATTATTCTTAATATGGACTATAGTACAAGTAACCACTTGTACTATATACATGAAAAATCTTAAACAATAATATTCAGATGAAAATGATTTCTATGATAAATTTCATGGGAAAAATATGAAATTCAGTTTGTAAATTTTTATAACCTCGAATAAAAGTGATATTCGTAGTAATTCGTATTTGATTCCTTTCCTGTTTGCATTGAATATGGACTTGAAGGTACATATCTAGAGTAATTTTTCTCGTTTGAAATTTTCAAAACTTTATAATTATTAATGTTTGCACAAGAATGAATATAGGTTATTCTAGAAAACATTTCATCAATTGTTGTACATAATGATTACAGACAATCAGGAATTACAGTTTATGATTTACAGGATATTGTGAGGAAGTATGGAAACCTCTTATAAAGAATTCATCAAAAAATATATGGAATTTAGAGTGAAATTTATTAATTTATTAATATATTTGTATTTTAAATTTGAGGTCTGGTTTTAGTTTTCGATAATCAATAATGTTACGACAGTAGATTTTGAAATTAATTGTGTGTTTCTACATTTATTGATAAGCTCTGAAATTTCTTATATTCTAACACCGCATGCAAAAAGTAGTTTCTGGAAAATAACCCATCTGCCTTGAATAAATGAATAAATAAATGTGAATTTGTTAGAAAGGAACAGAGATTGATCGGTTTAGTAATATGAAGACTCACATAACCCTGCACAATTTCTCCAAAAATTCGATGTATTCCCCAGTAGGTAGCTCGTTCGGTCTCATAAACAAAAATTATAATAAATTTGAATGTGGATCTCATTATCGGCGGAATGATTTTATTCGTAACAAATATATTAAAACGATAGTTAGAAATGACATGTGATAAAACTCTCTACCTAATCAACAAGGCCGAACGCGAGTGGTTTATTAGCTTTTCAAAAAAAAATGCTGCATATTTAATGAAAACGTCTTTTTTGATGACCATACGAGTATGTTAACTAATCGACGTCCGCTGATTTAATTATTTTAGTTTTCCGGAATCGATGTTTCGAGATGGAAGACTGATTATGTTTTTACTCAATCTGTAGGACTTTTCTTCGAATATATTTGATAGAAAACACTTGGCTTAGTTTCACAGTATTAAGAAGATCAGCGAATCCTCAGCCAACTTTTCCTTGGAAGCTTCATCAGTTTTCGGAATTCATAATTTAATAAATGATTTTACGGAGGTTTCGCTTATCTCTTGGTGAAACATTATGTTAAAACTATAAAATTGAAAATTAACACACTTAAGTTTACTGAATATATTAAAAACTATGATATTTGGCGTTTACTTGATGTTAATCACTTTTGAATATAAACTTAACGACGAAACGCATGACGCCTTTCGTCGTTACAAACGACTTCTTCAGATGCTTACAGAATAATCATTATTCTGTAAGCATCTGAAGAAGTCGTTTGTAACGACGAAACGCGTCATGCTATGTAGTCAACAAAGTGTAAATCTTTAATAATGTTGGCGTTTACTTGATGTAAATCCATTATAATTGAATATAACTTAAATGCAAACACTTGAACTTATGATTTACACTTTATTGACTACATAGCATGACGCGTTTCGTCGTTACAAACGACTTCTTCAGATGATTACAGAATAATTCATTCTTACAGAATAATTCATTCAATACAGAATCATTATTCTGTAAGCATTTGAAGAAGTCGTTTTGTAACGACGAAACGCGTCATGCTATGTAGTCAATAAAGTGTAAATCATAAGTTCAAGTGTTTGAATTTAAGTTATATTCAAAGTGTAAATCATAAATTCAAGTGTTTGAATTTAAGTTTATATTCCATTATCAAGAGTATACAATATTACTCAATACTTAATACTCAGTACTCAATAGTAATATTGTATACACTTGATAGGTTAACCACCCGAAACATCTGTAGAGTTTTTAAATATTCAGTGAAACTTATGTCGAGTGTGTTAATTTTTGATTTTAAAATTCATATTTTAGTTGAATCAACCAGAAGTGTAATTTTTGTACTAAGTATCTTTGTGTTCATGATCCAAGCCATTGCAAGCACTTTTCGGAATGTGCTTGCTAATGAAAAATTATATATTATATATTTTTCATTTCGTATCATATATTATATATTATTCAGAATATATGGTACGCTAAATTTCATACTTACATACCTAATAAAGAGATGTTTTCCCATTGCCACCTTAAATATTGAAGGTGGTAATTGCTTTGCTCACTTATCTTACCATTCGCTCAACAAATCTTCAACCTTATCTCCACAAATATTGTTGACACGGTTTTGTCCGATTCGAATTAATTTGTGAGCAACTTATGAAGAACACATTTGTGATCATTCTCCTCGTTCTATCTTTATTTGAGTATAGTGAACAATCATTGCGTTTGAACTATATCTAGAGAAGTGGGAGATTTTTGCTTTTTCGTCTGAGGCGTAAATAAATTTTACCAAAAAACATCTTACTATTTATTATTTAATAGTAAATTCAATGGACGATGAATCTACTCTGTGATAGTTCATATTAAATGAGTGTTAAAAATCACTGACTGAACAATTCTTTATTCGACTAGTTTCGCATTTTACAGCATCATCATTCTTGATAATGCTGTAAAAGGCGAAACTAGTCGAATTGTTCAGTCAGTGATTTTTAGAAAAGTTTTTATTATTACCTCTCATTTATTTAATAGTGTTGGCGTTCACTTGATGTAAATCCATTAAAATTGAATAAAAACTCAAATTCAAACACTTGTTTTCAAACACAAACGACTTCTTCAGATGCTAACAGAATAATTATTCTGAGAAGTCATTTGTAACGACGAAACGCGTCATGTTATGTACTCACTAAAGTGTAAATCATAAGTTCAAGTGTTTGAATTAAATAATAAAACAATATTTAAAATTTTCTCATAATTCAATATCAAATACGCATGACGACGTTTCGAAGTACTACTTCTTTATCAAATGCTGGATTAATACTATGTGTAATTTTACAAAGTCAATACTTATAGCTATTTTCACAGAACATACCAGGTATGTTCTATGACTAACTTGGAATGAGAACCGTAGAATACACTGATATTTAACAAAAGGATCGTATACCTGGAGATGAACACAGAAAATCAATTTCTTAAGTCACGTATTCCAACTAAATGTAGGAAAGATACAAATATACAACTAAGATTTCTAAGAACAAATAAAGGAAATTTAAAATTTTTGAACATAAAACATTGAATTGAATGAAATTCACCTAAAACTTAGGTAATCAATATGATCTGCTAACAGGAATATTCTTATTGAACATGTTAAGTAGAGGGCTAGTGTTAACCTCAAACTGGCTATTGAGTAAAAGTCCTGAATTTTTGAGTTTATTAATATGTAATGATTCTGGAAAATTAAGCTTGAAACCTTTATTCTCTTTATTTAATATTTCAAACTCTGAACTAAATATATGACTCTCTTCTAATAAATGGTTAGCATAATGGGAATCTGTTTTCTGTTTCTCAAAACTACGTTTATGTTCCGATAATCTAATTTGGAAATTTCTGAAAGTTCTTCCTATATAATTTTTTTTTCACAACTGCCACATTTGATTTTGTTGTAGTACTTCGAAACGTCGTCATGCGTATTTTATATTGAATTATGAGAAAATTTTAAATATTGTTCTATTATGGATATCGGCCTCATCAATTATCAGTTTGAATTCAAGTTTATATCCAATTACTATTTATCTATATTTTGATCAGGAAGGTAATGAAATAATGAATATAGAACTGAAAATTCATTTCGAAATGTAATTCTATATTTATATTACATTATAAATAAAAATTATGGTAAACACATATGCAAAGTAAAGATATTCAGACTGTACACAAAAATGAAGTAGATATTCTTGAGTTGAATGACAGTGTGTGTCAACCAGATGACAATTTACGAATTGAAAGATTTGCTATAATCCCAAGATCTAATATCGAGTGGATCGCACTGTCTTTCAATACAAGAATGACAACAATGTCTTCTTATATTTTATTCTTTGTTTCGATTCACCGAAAGAAATTTCTTGAAATATTCAAATTGGGATGGTTCTTTTATATTTACTCAGATAAAAGTTTTATGCATGCCAAGTTATACCTTTTTATTGTCAATTGCATTCACAATATAAATATCGATAAACGGTTCCAAATGCTTCTCCATTCTTTCGGAATTTCTAAGTAACGATAAAGTGGCAACTTATTCCTCCTGCATTGACCGCCATCGTCGTTACTCGATTTCGATTTAATTGTAATCAGTCGGTTATCTAAGCGCCGTTTGCATATAATTAATGATGAGGAATTTATGTTGGCTACTTCAAGGCGTATGCGAATACAATAGGAGTTATGTAAAGGTTCAATAAACACATACACGATTATTTCGTTCTTCAAATATACGCAATTACGTTTATTACCATGCTTTGAAAGTGCAGATTCATTTTATAGGGATATATCTGAACGTGTTTAAACAATTTATATCATAATTAGTGCTTTTTGATTTCTAAACATCCAGTAATTGTAGGTGCAGTTCGAATTTAAAAGTTATTCTCTTAAGCATAACTGCTGATTTTACTGAAGAATGAAATGTTTGTTTATAACTATTATTATTAGGAAAAATGAACCGCGATTGGAATTTTTTTCGATTATCTTCAGCAGTATGTGGTATTGAACATAGGTAAAATAAAAATCTCGATAAAATTAAAATAAAAATCGGAGAAGCTTTATTCTCTCTAATAAATCATCAAGTAGTAACGACGAAGTCGAATCAACTATTTTTTCTGTGGTGTTATTGGAAAGTCATCATATCGGTTTTCAATGAGTATAAAAATGAATTGAAAAGTCGATAAGAAATCATGACGAATTTATTATAATAGTTGGCCACAGTCAAATTTTGAAATGGGGTATTCATTAAAACTGCAGAGTAAAACTGATTTTATGACCGAAAGCAATGTTGAAGAAATGACTACATCACTCATTAAATGACCTATTATATCCAAGATGTTATGGATGATATTCGACATTTATCCATGGACATTATTATATCTTGGAATTATAGTAGGTCATTTAATGAGTGAAATGTACTATCTTGAATTATTATATATTGTGAGATTATATGAGTATATTGTTATATAAACCTACTCAGAATAGGTGTTTTTCGTCTGTTCAATATGTCTTCATACAACTACTGATTTTTTAAGAGTTAAGGTTTTCAGGTTGGTGGCACTGGTTGGTAATGGCATCCAAACGTCATCTGTCAAAGTGAAAAGTTTTCAGTATACTCTGTCATTTCATCATGGAAAGACTTACAATTGAGCAACGATTGCAAATTGTTGAAATTCACTATCAAAATTTGTGCCCTGTGAAAAATTGGGAATCGTTTGTTACGACCATATCATGGTCGTCAAAATCGACCTGGTGAATCAACAATTCTTGCTGTTATCACCAAAATTCTCACCAAGTTTACTTTGTTGGACATTAAACCATTGTCTCGCATGCGTACAGTGCGTACTGTAGAGAATATTGCAGCCGTAGCCTACAGTATTAATGAGTATCGTGAAACGTCAATTCGTCGCCGCTCTCAGCATTTGGGCAGGTGTCAAATTGGACTTTCAAATGGACCAATTGGTACGGAGCTGCGGACAACACTCACATGAAGTTATCTTCAAAATGTAAGTGGCCCTTTGCCACTTATTATCAATTTCAATGGAAATTTTTAATATATGATGCAAATTGAGTGCTTCATTCGATTTAAAAAAAACTACGATTAAAAAATCAATATATATGAATATATCTTCAAATAGCAACAAAGCTTATCCAACATAAAACCTTCACTTTGTATTTGAGAATTGGAGTGCCAAAAGTAAGATAGGTGATATGAAAAAATCAATAGACTACAAACACCCAATCAAGTTATTAAGAGGCTGGTAGGTTCAGAGGCAGAATGAATTCAAACACAACTCCGAAAAAACAAGCAAAATTGTATTTTGTAACGTTTGATGTATTTTAATTTGTTCATGATTTATTACTCAAGTAATTTCTATTTTGATTGAATTCCCATCACAAGATTGAATTGAACTATTGAACTTATAACCATAGCTAACGTATGTCATTTAGGATAATAAACTTCATAACGTTTATTGATGCAGATGCGTAAAATTATACTGGCTACTTTGTTGCTCAAAAGCTTTTCGTTATTAGCATACTACTGGGAATATAAAATAGATATTATTACGAGAAATTCTTCACTGACTCATATTTCATAATCTCATATTTGCGAGATTGGCCACGTCGAGTAGTAATTTCTCTACAGTCTGAGTTGTGCAAATTCCAATGATCGCCGTAATATAGATAAATTGAATCTTCGACGATAGTTTTACGAGTATATTTTCATTCGAAATCGTTTTTTCAGTAATATAACGAAATTGAAAAATCAAATTTGTCAAATGATTGACATACATACTTCCCATGAAGTTGATCGAATACTCGCAGATCCTTTGGTGAAACTTGAAAAACTCTTGGGTTAGTTTCATATTGCTGCTTGACTATTGTTCAGGGCCACAATCTTTGAAATCCCCAATTCTTGAAAAAAGAAGTGAGTTTTAACAGTTCAACTTTCCAAAATAGGGTAACAATTGTCAAGCAAAATATAATTCTCATACATTGAAAAAGACCAAAGTATCACGGCAAAAAATCAAGGCTCAAGATACGACACACAAAGTTAACACATCAGTACAAGGAGACAGAACATATGTAAAAGCTCCTTATTCGCGCTTTCTTTATTAGCTTTTTCACTATTCGAGGATTAAATAAATGCGACCCAATTCATATACTCACGGCAATAGATGCCTCTATTCGCGGATATAATCACTATTTTTTGTGACTGGTTCCGTTATTGTTTTGTTTCGGTAGTTGAAACTTATTTTAAAAAAAGACTTTAGACTTTGAAGCAGATCTAGTTTCGGATAACGCACCAGGTCAACCTCGCGAACTTGAAATTATTCATCCAAATATTGAAGTAACATTTTTTCCTCCCAACATGACAGCTTGCTTCAACCTATGGAGCAAGAGATAATCTAGGCCTTTCAAGTTCTATTACATTAGACTAACCTTCAAAATCATATTGGATGATATAGAATGTGATCCTGATATGAAAGTTATGGAATGCTGGAAAGATTTTGATATAGCAAAATGCATATTAAACATAAATGAATCATTGGAGGAACTGAATCCATACACATTGAATTCATGATGGAAAAACTGTGGCCTACTCTGACTGCAGAAAATGACGAAGATTCTGAGCACATTCAAAAATTGACAGCAAATATACCTGAAATTGCCAATGGAATAGGTCGAGATGGGTTTGAACAGATGGAATAGAGTGACATTCAGATGTTCCTTAAATCGCAAGTTGAAGATTTGAAGGAAGAGCACGGAAAACGTGACATTTAATTTGAAAATTCTTAATGAAGATTTAAGGATAGCTAATGAGTATTGTTATTTTATTCATGAAAATTGATTGGTCTATGGAACGAAGTCTTATTTTATAGGCAAATTGCTAAAGTCATTGCTGAATATCAGTCTGAATTGAAGCAACCTTCAAAAACTGCCAAGCAAGAAAAAATTTCAAAATTCATTAAACCATTGCTTGAGCCTGCACGCTAGAATTAATCAATATGATCAAAAACTTCATCTAAATTAATTTTTTCATAACCTTTTTCCATTTTGTCACCCAGGAACGTATCCCCAATAATCTCATATAAATTACCATCCTATATTCACGGTTTCTGTATTCGCGTCATATTTTCGGAACGTATATTCCGCGAATAAAGAGCTTTTACTGTAAACCAATACGTTATTGGCCAAAAGACTCACTTTCGACATATCGCACTTGAATCTAAACAATGTATGAATCAGAGAATTGGACACAAGTTAATCGACACATTGAAACAGCTACTTAGCTCATCTTTTGATTGCCAGCATGTTGCAAGCTAACTAAAATCCAATGGGATGCTGAATTATTGGAGTATCTCATCTAGATATACATTCTTTGTATAGTGTGAATTGACTTACGTAGTTACGTACTTCAGTTATTCTAAACTGTTTCTGAGTTAGCGGCTGATATCTTGCAGTTGATACGCTTATTCGATGAACGAAAAAATAATTAAAATTAAATAATTCTCTGAAACTGAGCCAAATGTTGTAACGTTTTAAAAGAATTCACACTGGTGGAAGAGATAATTGTTGAGACCGCATCCCATGAAATAATCGTTGTTCGAAATGCATCGATGTAAGTACGCAATATATTCTGGGTATAAATTCGTTCATTCCGATAATGGATTCTCGTATCGAGTGTTGCTACTGATCGGTTTTCTGGTTGTTGAATATATCTTATCTTCATGAATTGTGAGTGCGCTTGAAGCTTTAAGTGTTTCGAATTTGTGATTGTTTCATCGATTACACAGGCCAACACACATTTTGGTGCTTGCGATTTTTTAACTGTTCCTGAGTAATTTTTGGATGCAGAATGTAAAAAAGTTCTCAGATTTTGTCTATCAGATCTAATTCTTGAGATTTCTTAAAAAATTGTGTATATAATTCACGTTATAACTGTTGTAATATATAATATTACTATTGACAGTTAAAAAAAACAAAGACACATGGATTTAAGTATTTATTGCAAAAACTTAAATTACATAATTACATTAGTCACTAATCACATAAAAATTTTCTCTTAATATTAGTACCTCGACAAAGTAGATTTTTTTCTTTTAATCTGGATGCAAGTAATTCAGCGGATTCCTTTGAGAGATTCAGGTCTCTTATAAGATCTTTTAGTTCTTCTTGATTGAAACACTGCGGAGTTGCTAAATCTGCTTCAAAATCGCTGTCGTTTTCTGATTGAATTATTTTAACTTCGTCAGACGTTGATGTTTCTGTATCATCTTCTGTCAGTTCAGGTAGACTGCTGAATGATGGAACGGGTATTTCTTCCGAATGCACTACAGGCCTTCTTGCAGAATCTAGATCAGGATATGTCCATTTTTGTCTATTGTTTCTATTTATGCCTTTAATATTAACGAGACAAAAATAGCAGTCGTCATGATGGTTCCGCGGTTCTCTCCAAACCATTGGTACACCAAACTTTAGGCACTTCCTCTTTCCAGTTGTCCACTGTCGCAAATGTTCAACACATGTTTTACATATGAAATGTGGGGCCCAAGGTTTATCTTGATCTCCTAAATGAACGCCAAAATAGGCAAGATAAGCTCTTTTCACAAAGTCAGAAATCGTTTTTCTGCTCTCTTTCAAAGTGTATTCACCACACACATAACAAAAAACATCGGGATGATTTACACAGGTACGTCTGCTTGTGCATGCCATTGTTTCAGTTTAGTGTCTTGATACTACAAAACGACCAAAATGTACACAAAATGATAGCACAACTTTACTTGGGAAAATCAAGTACAGCCAAGCAGGTATAGAAGGATCGGGTCATAGGCAATTACAGGTATAATTGTAATTAAGAGCATTGTATTGAGTAGTTCCTAGTATAGGAACATTGGGTCAGGGACAATTCCAGGTATCCATTTGGCTAATTACATTGTAACTACTGTAAGATACTTGTAACGTGTATCTCAAAAACTAGAGCTGATAAAAAAAATCTGGTGGCATTTTTGGAATCGGCACATTAAAAACATCTAAAATCAGATGCTAGATTTTTTTTTCATTTTGTTGGCCTGTGTTATTTTTCTCTTCAACAGAATTTATGAACCTTAGATAACATTTTCAAATCTGCATGAAATCTCAAAATGATCTTCTATATAAGAACAGTCCCTTTCAACTTCTGAATCCTTGTTTAATTACTTATTTGTTGCTTATTATATTATTTTTTCTATTAATTCAATTTCAATGAGCAAGTCAAGTCTCTCAATTTTTCATTTTCTCGATTTGTAGCGTAGATACGAATTCGTGTTTTTTTTTACAAAAACTAGTTTCCTTATCATTCGATTTTTTTGATTCGAAGAGTTGCATTTGATTAGCTGTTGTGAAAAAAATGGAAGAAAGTCTACGCAACAGATCATAAATAATTTCATGAACTGATTTTTATGGAATATATTTTAGCTATATACCCTGGATTTGAAATTAGTTTTTCGATTTGAGGCTACGCTATATCCCCTGGAGTTGAAATATAATTTTCATTTGAGGCTAAACTATATCCCCTGAAGTTTGTACGAGAGTTTTCATTTGAGGCTACAGTATATCTCCTGGATTTTCAAAGTAGGGCTTCAGCATATCTCTTGGAGTTGAAATAGAGATTCAATTTGAGGTTACACCCAATTTCGAGTGACTTTGAAGATTTGGATTCCATCTTATAGGCATTCTAAACAAGCAGAGAACATCTGGATTAAAGATAAGAAAGATTTTCCATCCAAATTTGTTCGTGATCTTGAATCGAAAGATTTTGAACAGACATTTTGAATATAGATATCTAGTTTTACTGTCTATACTGTGCGTGAATCAGATGAATTTATTCTCCCAAACTTTGAAGCTAGCCAGTGAGATCACCAACATTTCGTAGGGGAGTACGTTAAGATGTTTTCACTTAATAGACATATTTTTTGATGAGAATCATTTCCTCCCGAATAATAAAAAAGCTGAAAGTTGCAAAGTAATGTTAACGATAAAGCAAATATTACAATTTTGCTATCAGTTATCTCTGGAAAGAAATTTTCAGAATATAAAAATACATATATTCTTAATTTATATTGATGTACATATTGAATATATATAATAATTATTATAGGAAGGTTCATGAGGTGGCACAGTATATCTCTTCAGGTTCACTTAGTTTTTGCATTATTTGGTATTTTCGTAACCTTTTTGGGCTTTTCTTGTGGAGCTCAAACACTGAAAAACACTCGATACGTGACTACTTTCTATGGTACGAACTTTCCTTCATATATGGAGAAAATAAAACGGTACACAAATTTACCTACCTAAATACATCAATAATAGGAAAATTAGTATCTTATTATCGAAATTATTAATTAATCTTAGTATCGAAAAAATTGTCACAAATTGAACAAGATATATAGCTTTTTATAACTATACATGCGAAAAATACAGTTGAAATATCAATAAATTCAATTGACGATAAATCAACTCTGTGATAGTTCATATTTAAATGAGAGGTAATAATAAATACTTGTCTAAAAATCACTGACTGAACAATTCTTCATTCTACTAGTTTCGCCTTTTACGGCATTATCAAGAAATAATGCCGCAAAATATTTGGGAAATTGAAAAAGTTCTTGATAATGCCGTAAGAGGCGAAACTAGTCGAATAAATAATTGTTCAGTCAGTGATTTTTAGACAAGTTTTATTATTATCTCTCATTTAGTTAAAATATCAGGTCAGTCAAGAGAACGTGATGTTAATAACCTATCTTTCTTATGTATATTTGAACTACTAGTAAGTGACGCCCGAACTACTTTGATTCGGAGTTTTCACAGTTGTTACAAAATCTATGGTTTATAACGTCTGTATCGATACTAAATAAAAAACAAAAGAAACTAAATTAAACAAAAATTTTTAATACTTTTGTTCAGCTGTACAATTACGATCATTCCTTGGAATGTCCTCGTGTTAACCTGTAGCTATATTAGCTCCTTCGAATTTCATAATGTAGTCCACTTTCAATAATATAAAGCACTTCATCCTGCTCTGAGTAAAGCTTCATTTTTGTTTGCGCTAATACTGTTTCTCAGATGTCTACCTGCCTGGCCATGTAGCGACTATGTAACAAATGTAATTTCGAAGTGTTTTTAAAACAGCTCTTTCTTTTGGGGACACTCACTTTCTCTCCCTGATTGAGAGTCCCCAAATTAAATTGCTGAAGAGAGAAATAATAGTCTTTTTGTTTTTTCAAAAAATTCATTGCTGATAAAAAATTAAGCCTTCTTACACATTCAATAAGTTATGGGTACATTTTCGATTCTTCGTAAGAATGATGTCAACTCAAGCTTATATAGGATACTATTCAAGAAAATTTTCTCGAATATATACATGGCAGCTGAATGGTATTCTGGAATTTGTGCACAAAATGCAAAATAAATAAATCTGCGCAATCGGAACTCGAAATATACGAACTATTCAAGAACTATCACCTATTGAGCAACTCTAGGTGTCAATGTGTGAATAGTTTTAAAAATTGTTCACGTTGCATTTAAGTGTATTTAAATTTATCGCTTATAATGAATACATACTTCACGCTTGTTTTGTTCCGGAATATTCATGGTAGGTGTCCATTATGTCTTTATGTGTGCACAAGACATAATAATATGCATGTATGTGAGAGTTATGAGGATGAAAACGTAATTTCGACATGCTTGTAGAGATTTAGCAATTGAAAAGAATTGTTTATGTTGAGGAATGGAGAAATTTTAGTATATATAATAACATAATGATAATAATATGATGAATGGAATCAGTACTGCTAGCCACAGTAAGCTCTGTCAGAAAGTTACTGGAAAATAACGGAAATCAACGCCGCGAAGTCTAACGCCATGAAGTTCGCCGTGGGGACCACCGCCACGAGCATGATGAATCGAAATTGGCTTTAATAGAGCTTAATCCCTCTGATGTATGATATCTGGGATGACTGAAACCTTCCATGTGAGGGAGTGTAAGAGCCGTAAGGCATGAAATCGGATATAATATTCCATATATCGACCCTTGTTGATATTTATAGTTTGAATATTCGGTCTCTTCGGGTAAGGAATTGTTTGAGGTTACAAGGAAACCATATGATAACACTTTTTCTTTATAATTGACGGGGAGTGTTGTTCAGCAAAGTAATCGAATATTCTACACGGTTTTCGATAAATTGTTTTACAGACTTGTCATATTTTAAAAGCAATACCGAACTACAAATTGAAATCATTCTATAATCATTGAGTATTAACGCCCTTGAATAGAAATTTTATTGAAATCAATACCTTTCAGAATTGAAGTTCATACGAAGAGATAAGGAATGATTTCAGCTTTGCTACCATTATCAAATAAAAAAACAGGGTAAGTTTTCGAGTCCAAAGTTAAATATGATATTAGGAGAAAAAACTATGGTCATCAGAAGCTTCCACGTTTTCAATTGTTTCGACTCTATATGTGAGACATGTCATCAGTGATCTAACAACTTGGAAAATAATGCAATGAAAAACTGTTGCACATCATAAAATTATTGTGATCACTATCCCGATTCATGAATGAAATTTCGAAGTAACGAATGAAATTGGTAAACTGTTTACATTAGAACAAACGATCGAAATTATCATGGCCCAATTTTCATGAATAATCTAACAAATGATAATAGTAATAATAATAATAATGATAATAATAATAATGATAATAATAATAATAATAATAATGATAATAATAATAATAATAATATTAATAATAAAAAATTTAAGTAAAAGAAACTTACGTTGAAAACCTACACATTTTTCTATATAACAGCCGTTTACATATGTTTCAAGGTTATTGCCTATCGTCAGAACGGCGAAGTTCAAGTTAAAGTTCGTGTCAAGTTCGTGTTTTATATATTAATGTTTTTTTTTATATATCTCTTCAAGTACTTTCATCTTTCATTTCTTTTTCAACGTAAGTTTCTTTTACTTAATTTTAGTTTGCCTGCATTAAATATAATTCTTTTGGGTGTATAAAACGTGTACGAAACTGTGTTTCGTGTTTTATATATTAATTTTTTTTTTATATATCTCTTCAAGTACTTTCATCTTTAACTTGAACTACGCCGTTCTGAAGATAGGCAATAACCTTGAAACATATGTGAACGGCTGTTATATAGAAAAATGTGTAGGTTTTCAACGTAAGTTTCTTTTACTTAATTTTAGTTTGCCTGCATTAAATATAATTCTTAGAATAATTCTTTTATCGTTAATAAAAAATTTATTCAGAAACATTCCTCACATTGTAAAATTACATTCACTCAATTGATACAATAATTACAACTAAGAAGAATACTCTCAAAAGTACTGAATTGAGTTTTGAGTCTGATCTTCCATTCTAACCTCGAACAAAAATATTGGTTCAAACAAAAATATTGTTTAAATTTATATTTACAATAAGATACAACTTTATTTGAAGAGAAAAGAAAAAAATACCTCAGAAATATAAAACATTTGAGACAATCTCACATGGTGAAGGACGTTTGTGGTAAAAAAATTTTCTTAATTCAAGAGATTACAAAAAATGTGTTACTCAATTTTTTACATAAAACATCAATGTATGATGACCATCTCGAATTTATGTATACATATATTCCAAGAAACTTTGTTGATTGGGATGATGATATAGTGTTGTCCCCATATTTGACAAGGTACTAATTGCATTGCCCTTTAGACAAAGAGCGCAACGCATACACCAAAATACATGGCCAATAAAAAATCATTCAAAATCATTGGATTTCTTTATTTATATTTTAATTAAAAATAGTGTGATACTAATGGAAAATTGAATTCAATAAAATCCAAAACCTGCTCATTTATTGCCTCTAAGGTGAAACAAAGTTTTTCGGGTCTGAGAGTTTAGGTATATAAACAATTATTATTACTATTAATGAGTGAAACAATAGATTTCTAATCGTATAATCGAATACGCTGGACTAAATTCAAAAAACAACTTGAATACATTCGATATATTATTCGGGCTACCAACCCATTGACGAGTGCTTAATACAACCAATTGACTAGAAGACCCTGATGAGTTGTACGCCGTAGAATAAGGCGGGTGTTAAACAAACAATTTTTGTACATCTCCCTAAACTCTTGATAACAGGTTGGTAGACCGAAGCATATGTCGAATGTCAGTCAAATCTGATCAATTTTAAAATTTCTGTTATTTATGAATAATACCGGTAGAGTTTCAATGTTCGAAAATCTTGAGTAACATGCCAGCGGCAGTCCTGAATATTGAAAGGCCTTTCAGTATTGCGATACATCTAAACGAGCTTTAAGCATCCTACTTAGCGAAATTGGCAAATTTAATGCCTGAGTATGACTTACGAGTAGATGCAAATTTTAAATTGGTTTTCCTCCGGCAGCTTCCTTCCATAAATTGGTTGATTTATAATGAATTTTTTAGGCAATTGTGATGCACAAACCCAAAAATCAATGGTGGCCAATGGAAAATTTAAGATTTCTTACGCCAGAATTGATAAGATATAATTATAACGACACCTTATTATAGTTGAGAACGACTTCATTTTTATTTATTGAGATTTCATGCTTCGGCGATGAAGGAATTTTTTAAATTAGTTTTCAATAAAATGGAGCGCGTATGTAAGTTTTCAGAATTTATGACCCAGGATGTAATCTGCATAATTATCCTAAATGATGATATCTGGACGATATATTCGTTTTATTATTTATGTGAGAAGATTGTCCATAACAAATCACTACGTCAGATTTTTCTTTGCTGAAGGGCTTGGAGAAAGTCATTTTATTGATCCAGATATCGGAGAATCGGTGAATTTTACAGTTTCATTCCATACTTCGTGTCGAAAGGAGAGAGCTACTGATGGATATAAAAGGGAAGATCGCCATTTTTGGGTGGAAACTATACTATATTATTCAAGCAGGACATCTGGTCTGAACTAAAATTCGTAAAATATTCATTGGACTTGTTCATTGGTTTCACTGCCTATAAGTAGCGTAAGTATTTTAATTCCACTTTTGGATATGTTTAACAATTAGCTGACCTTAGAAATTTTGTAAGAAAATTATTTTCTCTACAATCAGGGATCTTTCATATTGTCCCATCATTCGCAAAAAATTCTAAACTATTTTTGAGAGATGAAGGACATATTTTCTGACAATATTCAATTAGGGACACTTTCAGAACCGCGTTGAGAAATGAAAGTTTAATTCTATATTTTCTCCCAAAATCAACTTTTCGTTCAGGAGTAATCACTGAATAAATTCTTCTTGCCTTTTATTCCTAAGAATTGGAAATAAATCATCATTCATTATTTTTGAATTTTGTTAAGGAAAACAATAGAAAATTGATGAAAGATGTTTCTATAAATCTCGAACGCCGTTTGAGTAGGAGAAATAAAAATTGATATGAATCATTTTTATTATACCAAAATTATTGCTCAAGTGCAAAAAAGAAAGTAAAATGAGTTAGTTTGAATAGAGATTTACATAAACATCTCTTAGAGCCTATTGCTTATGGTCGTCTTCTGTCTAAAATATGCTCACAACAATCACAAGAACTATGGCGCATATAGGAATATAATAATAAGTTCCTTATTCTCAACAGGTATAACACCCAATTACAGAAAATAATAACAATGTTGCATTCATAACTAAATAATTAAAATGAAAAAGATATAACAACGAGCACAATCTAATATAAAAACATAGTAACTTATAACTACATTATAGCATTCAATGAAATATTGCGAAGAACTCAATCTAAATCAATTCATTTTAGTCAATTTTCCATGCTCACATAACTCCTGATGATGAATTCTATGGAGCCAAAGTGAATGTCACGATTATTGACAACTATATTGAATGTAGGCTCCATAAACCAAATGGGGGATTGTATTATTGAGTTGGTCTTCGGAGTCTCTAGGTGGAATAATTCTGTATTACAGGAAAAATTTCCTAGGAACACGAAATTTCAAAGCGGACAAGAGGGGAGGACAATCAATACTATTGTGCAGTAATTTGTACAAAAATTTGAGTGATAAAGATTCTCTCCTGCTCTGCAATGAGATTAAACTAAATCGACTCAATAATTCGTTATGATTGACTCCTCTCTGTGGATAAACTTTATCCTCCCTCCAAACCAAGAATATCAAGAACCTTCTCTGAATAGCCTCAAGATGGCGTTGATGGCAAGTGTAAATAGGTTGCTAGATCATGCTGTCATACTCCAACTTGCTACGGATTAGGGTATTACATAGTCCTATGAATGCTCAGGAATTATTAAAATATTTGCTATAACGTATAACGAATCCGTATATTTTCGCAGTAGATGAAATAGGTTGGGTGATGTGTGGGAGACAGGAAAGCTTCTGGTCGAATACTACACCAAGATCTGTCACCTTATCAGAATATAATGATGGAAAGCAATACAGCTCGCATGACATTTACTAGAATTGAAACCCATTTTATTAAAGAAAAATATTAATCATCCGAGACAACAAGTTTCGGATACAAATCATGAATTTTCTCAACACCGGTTGAGCGTCTGGGTTCCTACATTAAATTCCTCCAGTACTAATTCTTCTGGAAATGAAATGAATTAGTTTCAAGAGAGACGTAAAATTTCTCCCTATGAGTATTTCTCAGAACTGCAAGGGTTTGAGATGACTTTCTAGAAAAAATGATGAATTCATAAACTTCAGTAGAAAATCTGAAATTTCAGAAAGACAAAAATAATCTAAAGAGACTAGCGGAGTATATCTGTAATTTAAAATATCAGATGAAGGAATTGAATAAATCTATACTTAACAGAAAGTGCAAATTGAGTTTAACATAAGACTGGAAAGTTTATTGGGCTTATATGCAATGCATCAATAGAGAATGATCATACTCTTTCGAATATATTTCAATGAAATATGCGGGAAATTTATCAAAAAATTTCCGTAATTCCGAATTAGACGTTCTATTTCAATAGATTTGAAGCAGATTTCAATAGATTTGCATTGATTATCATCGTCAACGTAAATTCAAATATAAATTCATTATAAAATATAAATTTTTTGAGACTTTGTCGGTTTATAAGATGTACTAACAATAATTATTTGGATTAATAGCCTATCTCGCTCTTTATTATTATCGTATTTAGCACTACGAACTGCTGTCTTAAAAAAGTAATTTGTCACTTATTCTAAAAGTTCTGCTAATATTCGAACTTGTCGTCTTTATCGTTCATTGATATTCAGTGGAAAAATTTGCGCGTCGCCAAACATCTTCCGACACATTAATGAATACCAAAAGTCGACAAATCCTTGATGAATCATTCAATAAAATCGCTCAGTCATTCAGAAACAGTTCTCGCAATATGATATCACTCGAAGAATGTTCAGATTTGCCGTTTGTCAAGGCAATGAAGCGTCAGGAACTTCTCTGACAATCTAACAGGGTATGTAAGTCTTGTTTTGTTACAATTCACAGATCGAAACAAGTAAAACGTGATGAATGGGGCCTCGGCTGCCTTGTCAAATACGTTTACTAATTGCCTTCAAGTGCTTTTATGCAATGCTTCTTTCGTCTTCTTTCTCATCAGATCGAACTGTGTATATGTATGTGTGCCAGCGTGTATGCGAGTCTGAAATCTCCTACGGAAATTACGTTACTTAATGAATTGATAAAACTGGATAATTGCTTTCATTCCGGTTGTTTCACATACGCAAATAGATTATTCTCATATTATAACGCCACTAGAACAAATATGATAGGAATAACGAAATTAATGAGAAATCTAATGTTGGTTCAATTTTCGAGATACTATTAAACACAAAAAATGGAACAAAGATGACAAAATGAATATAGAATGTCATAGTACAAAAAGAAGAATTCTGTATTCCGAAAATCTTTCTACATGACTTTATATATATATATATATATATATATATATATATATATATATATATATATATATATATATATATATATATATATATATATATATATGTATTATTCAGCATTTCTTGTATTGTAACCGTGCACATCAATGACACATGTGTCTTTTTTATATTACTTCATATGGAAATAATTTGTTTTTAATTCTGAATATAAATATATATAAGCAAGCAGAATTCCCTGTTTAACTGACATTAGTTCTAAACAATTTAGCATGCTTTGGAGTATATCTATAATATTTCAAAATTGTTCGCATAGTTCTATTCTGTAGCTTTTGTAATATATATATATATATATATATATATATATATATATATATATATATATATATATATATATATATATATATATATATATATATATATATATATATATATATATATATATATATATATATATATATATATATATATATATATATATATTATGAAATAAGGTGATTACCTGATTTATTATTTATTCGGATTTAGTATGATTGGTTGTTTCAGGTTAAATATATACAAAATTGTGTTCTAACTTATATTTATACGTTTCGAGAGCGTTTACTCTCTTCTTCAGCAGTTGTATATCTTAGTGTAACGTTTATAGTTATATATAAAATGGTCAAGCACATATAATGTTTTTCTCGTCAATCTATTTGTTTTAAGGATTTATACTTTTCTCGAAATTTCCACTCTTCCAGGTGTCTGTCAGTGAAGTGTTGACACTTCACTGACAGACACCTGGAAGAGTGGAAATTTCGAGAAAAGTATAAATCCTTAAAACAAATAGATTGACGAGAAAAAATTATATGTTCTTGACCATTTTATATATAACTACAAACGTTACACTAAGATATACAACTGCTGAAGAAGAGAGTAAACGCTCTCGAAACGTATAAATATAAGTTAGAACACAATTTTGTATATATTTAACCTGAAACAACCAATCATACTAAATCCGAATATATATATATATATATATATATATATATATATATATATATATATATATATATATTCTGTAGGTATACGAATGGAAGAAGAATAGCGCCAGTGGCGTGCCTTCATGTGTACCTTCTTTACATTCTCCTATCCTGATAACTTAGCTCTTCAGAGTATTTTAAGCAAAACTATTTGAGCTCAGTTTTGCTGAGCTTTTCTCTATTTTTCATTTCTCAAACACCAGGAGTCATGAACAGTGACTACTTCATCACGTCAATGTCGAGGCCATCCGACTTCTCAATAATACGACACTAGTGAGAAGACTGAAGAGGACCAAACCTTTTGAGTTAGTTTAAGTGATAGTGCAAAAGCAGAGTGGAGTGTACACGTTAACTTAGTGTTGAATTATTGTCTAGAATCTAAGAATCGCTATTGAGCGATATGTTGGTTTTGTTATTCTGTCTTAGTAAATTGAGTTGGAAGGAAATTTCTTTTGATTAGACATAATCAGATCGAAATTTTAATTTAAAAGGAAAACAGAAACATAAGGAAAAATTTCTCAAACAAATGTCAACTTATAAAAATAATGGTATTTAAAACAACTAACATAAGTTTGATGTGGCTTACGTTCTTTATTAGAATACTGTTGCTAACAACCACAATGACATTAAGAGATTCAATGAAACTTCTCTTTTCGGCTAATTCAGGCTCACAGTGGAAGGACTTTTCTTAGGATTGCAGGTTGTTCTTACTTTGAGCCAGAAAAATTGATCATATTATGCGAACGTTTGAATGAATTTGGGGACAATAGACACTTATTGCGGTAGATTTACTTCAACTTAGGATTGAGTATGTTTTGTGTGACAACCTTTTGTAAAACGCATCATAGAGTGAATTACTTAAAAAGTGACATTTCAAGAGATTTTAATTCAAGTTGAAATAATTTTATTGTAAAAATCTGTGAGAAATATGGTAAAATATTGGCAGTTATTATCATTCAATGAGTCTTCATTATAAACTAAATTCTTAGAAACAATTATATAAACTAAATTCTTACAAACAATTATTGCAATTGTTCATTTTTAGTTGAAGGCCTAAATACTCCCACTACAACAGCATGATCTCTTTCATATGGCTCCAATGTAAACTGCACTCGTGGTTTTAATTTGTCTGCTTGCAGTTTTTTGACTTCAGAAGCAAATACTGCTTCAGGTTGTGCTGTCAATGCAGGTAGCCTTGATAGATATAACAAAATGACCACCATTTTTCAGGAAATGATGTGTAGTCAAGGAGACAATTCTAGCTTGATTTGGTTGTGCAACAACATCAAATATTGTGTCCACCATTCCAACTAACATCCTGTATTTATGTGGATGCCTTGCATCTTCTATTATTGGTATTACATTAGTTCTCTTTTTGTTACATTCATAAGGTCTCTTCCTGGTCTGTGTGAGAACTCTACTCTGCATATACTAATCCTTCTGGACCCACAACATCTGCAACATGGGATACCGTTGTACCAGATGCGGCACCTAAGTACAACACTTTGCAGCCAGGTGGCATATGTATCTGATCTACACCACCAAGTATGGCATTAGAAAATGAATGATTGGATATAAAATAATGAAAATTGAATTGAATATATTCAAGTACCTTTTTTGCAGAAGCTGAGAAAATTCTGATCAATCCATTTATTTCAGATATATTGCCTGACATTTCCAAAAATAGAATGTTAATAATAAATCGTAAAATCTTCTTCCGATCAAAACGATAAAAGTATTATTCACATTTTTTATAAGTTTCCCATTTGTAATCATTACTAATAGACATCTATTCATATTATTTATAATCATTGCAAAGTTATCGTTTTTGCCTGAGTCTCCGATAGACAATAAAAAAAATTGTCGTGATTTGTTATCCTGGTAATATCTTTAGCACTGGGAATAATTTAATGTTTAGCGTGAGAAAATGTAATTACTTATGAAATTAGTGAATTAAATAGCAATATAAATGATATTTTACATAACTTTTATTTATGTGATAGATAAAATCGTTCTGTGATACACTAGCCAACAATTTAAAAGAACAATAAGAAATTGTGTTGATATCATCTGAAAGGATCGATTTGTTTCCAACCGAAAGAACAGTTAACAATATATTATGGTTAACTTACGTGAAAAGTATTTTGATTTGGAATAGTCTTCTGAATAGAAATTCTGTCTGTTCTTGTGATAATAAATTTCAATTGGAAATATTTTTGGAAGATATGTTATTTTAATTTAAACAGTAAAGATTTATTCTTAGAGAATCAATTTGAATATTTTCTATCTTCTCATGAACAAACACAAAAAATCTGATACGACCAATGATAAAAATAGTGCCGATGAAACTCTTAGTTCTCTTAGAGCAGGAAGTTTTTCTGGTGTATTATAAGCAGAACGCGAAAGAAATACATTTTATTTTGCTGTCGGTTTATTTGACTGAAATTTTATTTATGATACCTTATGTTGTTGCTTGGAGAGGTCGAGGGAAATCGCAATCGCATTAATTCTTAGCGGGGAGTGATTAATAATTCTTTTTTTCCGTTCTGTAACGTTAAATGGAATCCATTAAGGATATTATGCATATCGATATAGTTGCACGCCGATAACGGCAATTCAAGTTTGAGGAAATTTATTAATGTGCATGTGGAAATTCTCACTTTTGTATTCGGTATCCTTCCTCTGGATAAACTTCTTGCTAATTGTGTAACATTGAGAATTCAACACATGTTCAACTCGTTCATAAATTAAGAAATTTAATTGAAAAGACTCACGCCATGTTTATTGTTATTCCCTTGTGGCGAAATATCACCACTATAATCAATAAGTATTAATTAATTAATAATCGAGTATATTGAATGAGAAACGCTTGCTTTAATGAAAAGTTGTTTGAAAAACCAAGCCAAACCAAGTTTTTTTGTGAAACCAAGCCAAGTGTTATTTATTCAATATTTAATGATAGATGAAAATAATACTATAATAATAATAATAAAGTAGATGATTTTTCGAATATTTAGTCATATTTTCTGTAAAAACAAAGATAGGAACATATATTCTTACAACTATTTCCGAATGACGAAAATATCTTGAATATATTTTGTTGGCTTGTTTATTAATAACAGTCAATGTAAGATTTCCATATAAGGTTATTATCTGTTCATCACTTAAGTTTTGTTACACCAATCCTAGCTTCATTAGGACTGAAGAAAATTATGGAGGTAGTAAATTCACCTTTTATTGCGTAACCATATTTTAAACTGTCAGAACTAAAATTGATGTCCGTAGCGCAGTTTTAGTGCATTAAACTGAAACGTGCCACAACTGATACGTTCAATATAGTTTCTGGCAAGCACAAAAACAAAATATTTGAGTTATTATTTTTTGTTCAATAAAAATTAACAATGGATACTTAATTCATGATCTGAATATGAATTTGTAGAACTGAATAATAGGTATGCGAGGAATGGTATAGAGCTATCGATAAAGGAGAGGTAGTGATTGTAGTATTATTGGACTTCAAAGAGCGTTCGAAACTTTATGTAGATCATTGCTGTTGAAAAAACTAAATAAAATTGGTTTTGAAGGTTTAGTGAACAAATGGTTCAATTCTTATTTACAATCGCGATCTCAAAAAGTTAAATTCAATGGTGTTATTTCGGACAGCATTGGAGTTGATTTTGGCGTACCTCAGGGTACGGTCTTAGGTCCACTACTTTTCTTCTTATATATCAATGATATTGTTTTGCATGTGAAAAAATGCTCTATACGATTGTTCGCAGATGATACTATGATTTTTATTAGTGGTAAAAATATCCAGACCATGACAGAATGGATCAATAGAGACTTGGCAGCAATAAATGAATGGCTAAGCGATAACAGTTTATCGCTGAATGTTAAAAAGTCTAAATTTATAGTTTTTGGTACAAGTAGAATTCTTAAGGTAGTTAGTAATGAAAATATAAGTATTAAAATTGAAAACCAGAACATTGAGAGGGTAAAACTTGTTAAATACTTAGGCGTTATGTTAGATGAGAAATTGAGTTTCAATGATCATGTCGACTTGATATCGTCTAAAATCTCCAAGAAAATCAATTTTCTCAAAAAAATTGGGAAAAATCTGACCACATATATGAAGTTATTGCTCTTTAAGTCCATAATTATGCCACACTTTAAATATTGTTCCACTCTGTTATTGGGATTGAGTAAAGAAAAAACTCAACAGTTACAAAAGTTACAAAATAGAGCTATGCGAACAATTTTGAAATGTAATAGATATACCCCAAACCAAAGCATGCTAAATTGTTTAGAATTGATGTCAGTCAAACAAAGAATACTTTTTGCTACATATATATTTATATTTAAAGTTAAAAACAAATTGTTCCCATATAAAGTAATGAAAAATGTAACATGTGTCAGTGATGTGCACAGTCATAATACAAGAAATGCTGACAATTTCTACATGCAAGTTTCTAAGCATTCTAAACATAGGAATAGTATATTTTATGAAGGATTTAACGCATTTAATAAATTGCCTAGCTCCATGAAAACAATTAGAGACCTTAAGGTATTCAAGCGTAAATTAGCTTGTTATTAAATTAGTAAAAGTTCGTTTTAAACATAAAATTGTAAATAATATAGTTTGAACCTGAATGTATGTATGATTTTGTAATAGCTAATGCTAAAATAAATATTATTATTATTATTATTATTATTATTATTATTATTATTATTATTATTATTATTATTATTATTATTATTATTATTATTATTATTATTATTATTATTATTATTATTATTATTATTATTATTATTATTATTATTATTATTATTATTATTATTATTATTATTATTATTATTATTATTATTATAATAGTTCAACCAACAACACTCTTAGTTGAAAATCTCAGTAGGCTAACCATTTTAGCAAATTTTACATTTCGTAAAATTGACCAATTACAACTAGAATAACTATTACTGAAATATTGCTGTATTAACTCGCATTATGAAAAAATCTATCATTAGATACCAAGTCGCGAGTGATCTTGGTTTCTGCATCATATTGTTTCTTGAAGATGAAACATGTCAATCTGAAACTCATATTGAAAGGGTTTTCGACATGAAAGAATAAAAGAATATATTCCTTTTTCCATTCATTTAAACATACTTTTGTTAATTTTACTCTATACTCATATATTTTGAATGAAAGATATATGAAGAAAAATTCTCTCATTAATGTTTGCTCTTGTTTCTTCTACGTCGTATTTTCATACTTGAACATTATCTTTGAAGGGAAATTAGATCGCAACAGCAGTTTAGTGTTTCTCGGCAGTGAAAGCAACTGAAAACGCATGAAATAGATGATAATCGGCGGTTTAATCTCATGAAACTTTGGTGTTACAGTGCCATCTGATTTGATATGGTCAGAACATATATTGAAGACGTGAAAGCGCACAAACTTAGTGATGTGCCTGCTCAAACTATTTTTGAAGAACCCTTAGTTTTCAACCTTGATTGATCTGTATGAAACATATATTCGACTCATCCTCGAGTAGTGGGTGTAGTATTCAAAACATTTTGGAGAATGTACAGTATCTTGATACCAGAACGTGTTTTGGTGATACACGCCTGAGCTACCCAGAAATACTAAAACTGACCGGTTTATAGAGTAATGCCGATCTAATTTTTCGAAAGTTGAAATTAAATTATGATAACCTCTGAGATATGTTTCTCCTCAATCGCGATTGTTCTCCCGTAGGTCATGATCCAAATTTGAATAAAGGAACTACTCGGTACACGCAAAAACTAAAGTTCATTACCAATTTTACTAATATCATTATTAATACTAGTATTGTGTGTATGAAACTCTCTGGACGGACAAACAGTTCTGGCATTGTCGGTGGATACATTCAAAAACAAAATTGAAAAGGAATTGTTCTCTTAGATTTCAGATTATTGGATTACATTCTCTTAGATTTGACTTTAGATTGAACACTGCAATTGTACACCAAAATATGTATATACAACGGCTCATTTTGTAATTAGGTAATTCAAGGTTATATCATCAGCCTTCATCGTCATGTAATAAGAATGATAGTAACAATAATTTTGTTGACTTGGAAACCCAGGCAGCGACTTTTCTCCGAGGCGTTTACCATTTCTAGTCTCCATAGAGGGTGTCACCAGTTACCCTCGGTGGCCCAGGTAACTCGCACCTGTAAGGGCGTCACTCCCCAGGCAGTCTTTCCACTGCCCCATGCGGGTAAATCGAGTATAATTTCGTATTTTTTTTGAAATACCTGGCAAAAAAGCAAACCCAAAGAATCGATCATCGTTTAATGAAGGAAGAAATCCCCACTGAATTCACGAAGCGAGTGAGAGACGTGCTGAAGACAAAATTTGTCAATAAAGATCTCCTTAAGGCAATCAACACTTATGTTGGTTCAGTTCTTGTTTATTAATTCGAAATAGTACAGTGGTGCAGATCTTATGTTGACAACCTGCAGCGAAAGAACAGACATTTCTTACGAAGTTCAAAACCACCACGTGACCAAGATATGAGGGCGGTAGAGGATTGGCAAACATCGGTAGCTTGTTGAACCAGCGAATACAGAATTAACTTGACCAAATTGATGATTCCGCTACTATGAAACTGAGTGATGGCCAGGTTCTCATCAATCTAACAACGAAAATTTACAGAGTTTGAGAGAAATAAGACCACGAAGGAAAATGTCGACAAGGAAGCTTCGAACCACTGGTTTGTCTCAGGCAGAATTTTTCCCGAAACTGAGGGCACACTCAAAGCTATGAAACACCAGGTTTTTCCAACCGGTAATTACCTGAAGCACATCATTCAAGACGCAAGAGGGAGGGACGACAGGTGCCGATACATCAAAGAAATATTAGACACAATTTATAAGAGGGGGATGTCAAATATGCGCTCCACTGAATAATAAGAGATAGATACGACGCCGCAGCAAAGATTAGGCATCAAGAACTGGTATCAAAATCACATCTTCTACAGAAGGAGAAGGTTCTTACTACAAATACATTCTGCAGGCAATTTTGGAGAATGACCGGTTTTGGCTCTACTGGGACCGCATTATCTTGAATGATCGAACAGTTTCCCACAATAGGCCTGACCTGGTCCAGGTTGACAAAAGAGCGCGGAAACTACATTTATCGCGGTGACCATTCCAAATGCGGACAAACTAATAGAGAAGAATGCCGAAAAATCTCCTGAAAACTCAGAAAACCAAAACTCGGCTCACATATTCATAAGGAAATAGAAAAATCGATGCTGCTTGATACAGCAAAGTCTATCAGGAAGTTTCTAGGACATAACGGAAACTTAGAAAGGGCCCACACCTGATATAAAAATCTGGGCTAGGTGAAAAGTCCTGTGTGGAGGAGTGTGAAAGCCGTAAGACTTGGAATCAGAATGATTTCGTTAGTTAGTAATAATTACTTATTTCAAGAAGATTCTTCATAATTTTAGGGTAGGTACTCACATTGAGGAAATATCGCCATCTCTGGTTTACAGTATCACAGTTTTGAAATGTATTTATAATTTGTTTTCAAAAGAGGAGAAAAATGCTATCAATCAAGGTGAAATTTCATATTTTGATGGAATTTCGATCAATATTAAAATGTTACGTTCGTTATTCATCAGTAAGAATAAATATCTACATTTCAAATAAATACGGATTTATTAATACAGACCGCCTTGATCTATAGGTTACCTACTAGTTTCATTTAGGTATTTCTTGCAATAAATATTTTTCATGTTTCTCCTTGTTCTTTATTCAATATGATTTTGTTGAGTTTTACGACAGTTCTTTTCAGAGAGGGCACGATAATATTACTTCATCTTGAAAAAAGTAATCATATATTTTTTGTAGTAGACTTATTCATTCTTTTCTACGAAATATCGGAATTCTCTTGAATAGTGTTACGTTCACTTGATGTAAATCCATTATAATTGAATATAAGCTAAAATTCAAACACTTGAACTTTCGATTTACACTGTAATTGACAAAAAGCGTCTTAATTACGCGTTTGGTCGTTACAAACGACTTCTTCAGATGCTAATAGAATACTAACTCATCCAGACACATTTCAGTCATTATTCTACGTATTAGAATCTGAAGAAGTCGTTTGTAATGACGAAACGCGCCATGCGATGTTGTCAATAAAAGTGTAAAACAAAAATCGGTATTTTAGTTGAATTTTGGAAACTGGGACTGAATTATCTTTTTTACTAAGTTTTCGTTTTTGATACAATTGCAGAGTGATAGAAAAGAAGTGCTATGGAATAATTGGGGAGCTTCTTCCTCTTTCTATGTGTAATATTGCCCCATGTGAAATTTCTTCTAATTTTTAATGCCCTGCACATTTTGCTACCTCAAAATCCTAATCGAGTTGGCATTTATTAGCATTCTATATTTGTAATACGAAAACACCATTCCTTCGATTGAACTCTTATTCTATTGAGCGATATCTGAATAATGCTATTGATGTTGTACTGTAACATTGTGAACGAAATGATGATGGTACTAACGGTACGACATTGAAGACAAAATAGTTCTTGAATATCCCGAACGTAGCATTCTCAATTTTCTGCTTAACGGTTTAATCCCCGAGGAACTTTTAAAAGGATATTTTATGATAATCACCACAAAATGAAACCTGACAGCTTTTACTAAATATATATGGCCATGTAAATATAACAGACTATCAACTATTCAAAATGTATTTCCTATTTAATTTCCAATCTAAAAGATGTACGTTTACATGTTAAATTTATAATTGAATTTCAACTCGCTCAACATGTCTTGGCTGTTTCACCTCAAGTGCCATAAACTAATGCCGCCTCAATCAGATTGGATCAGTTGACGTGTGAAATCATAAAACCTTCAGAGATAATGTAGGTATACATGTGCATGAACGATATCAATTAAATTGGAATATATTAATCTATTTCTTTGATGCGAGATGACCTAGATGGAAAAAAAGAGGCGTAACCTACCTACCACACACATTCCGTTACACAAGTTACGAAATGTAAACAAATTGGAGCACCTCCTCGACAAAATAGAAAATGGTAGATCTCAAGTGTGTAACGTAACAAATCGTAATAATATGACGCCGAATAGACGTGTATCTTCGGAATTGTTAAGCTTATGTTTTTATTCATTTGGCGTACAAGTTAAAAAGCCGACAACTAATAGCTGTAATAAAACCCGAGATGAAAATTAATTTTAATTTTCTGTTACGACTCTTACGCTCTCAAATATGCGAAAGAAAGAATCAATTGAAATGCTCAACATGTTCGTATAATCTGGAAGGTATAATTGATATAATGAATTCGGATTCATTGATATGGTGATTGATGGTATAATAATCACAGAAATATTGCCGGCAAATTTCTGAAAAAACTGCTAATTATCACAAAATTATATGGAACGGACAGGTTTCCGACATACGTTAATTTTCAACACTTGCAATGAAGTGGAACGAATTGTTAAAAATTCAGCAGAACTCACTTAGAATTATCCATGAAGATGAGTTTTTGTATATGCTTACATCTGAATAATTTCAACAGCGATTGAGATAGTTAAGGTTGGGTTAGATGAATAAATGTGTGAATTTGAAAATTCAACAACTAGTTTGAATGTATTACATATAATACTTCATAAATTTTCGAGTCTTCTCGACAATTTAATTACTATTTTTTAAAGTGAATGTTGAATATTTCGTGTTAATAATCACCCATTCTAATTCGTTTATGTGAAGTGACTTGATGACCTGAACTTTGTTTAATGATTGTAGAATGACCGAAAATATCTCCCATCTGATCATAAAAGAAACTTGATATTTTCTGCTGCAGTGGTAAGAGAACAATTTATCGGTTTATTTTAACAATTTATCAACTCTTTTTCAGAGTAATTTCTCATTCAGATTGAAATTCAATTCGATGGTTTGAGGCTAATTGATTAGTTACACTGAGTTGGCGAAAAGTTAATGGTGCAGTCTTGGAAAATCTATTGATTATATATATCGATTTATTAATTTGAAGAGATTCTAACAAATTAAGCTTCATTCCCTTGTTTGCGGTATACAAAATTTCAAAATCGGAGTTGAATATATGATTTTCATTAATCAAATGATTTGCATGATGTGAATCTGTCTTCTGATTATCAAAGATACGGTTATGTTCAGAAATTCTTATTTGAAATCTTCTAAACGTTTTACCAATATAAAACTTATCACAACTACCACAACTACCACTACTACTGCTACTACTACACTACTACAATTACAACTACTGCATTAGTCTGCACGTAGATTTGATTATATATATATATATATATATATATATATATATATATATATATATATATATATATATATATATATATATATATATATATGTATATATATAGACATATTCATTGCTATCTTGAACCATTTTATTTATATTTTCAGAAAGAAATTATTGAGTTTTCTGGTTCTCAAAAATATTTATTAAACATCTTCATCACAAAGCGTTTCGGTCCATTTCTTGGGCCTTTTTCAAATGAAGTTATATATATATATATATATATATATATATATATATATATATATATATATATATATATATATATATATATATATATATATATATTTCAGATATTAAAATGGGATAGCAGTCAGGTGGTGAAAATAAGAAGACCTTTTTTTAACTCGAGCTTTCAAAACTATATTGTTCTTCTTCATCTAAAATAGTGGAATATGGACGATTTATATAACAAGGCACTAAAAATGACAGGTCAGTCAAGTCATAAAATAAACAAAATCATTGTTTTCTGGAAATCAGACATAACCTGCACGGTGTGTTCACCGTGCTAGTCAATTGATAACCATGCGTGGTCTGGTATTTCGTTTTAGCAGTTAACCTTTTTGTTGTTTGATTGTAATATTACGTTGTAGCACTCCTGATGAAAGAACAATATATTTTTGAAAGCTAGAGTTAAGGAAAAAAAGTCTTCTCATTTGACAACAATCTTGTGGAGGGTGAGTTTTTGCCTTTGACAAAAAAAAGCTATTTTCACTCCAATTTCCATTCAGTGGAGCCCAGAGTCATCAAACGGTTGTTTCAACCTCCCAGATTCTCCTCAGAGTTTAGATTGGAGTAATGCTGTTCCAAATTTATTCTCCGGAGCTGAGTGAAAACAGAACCCGCATTAAACAATATTAATAAGCTTCATTTTGAAGTGTATATTGAAAGGTTGTATACAGGATCTTGTTTGGACTTAGCTATCATAATTTTATATTAAATTTCATTCATTTATAAACCTATTTATTCCTTTTTGTATTAGTGATTTTTTAATCACTAATACAAAATAGGAATTAATTTAAAATTAATAAAAATAAATTTAAAATAAACACAAATTAACAAAATGTGTTTGAAGTTCTCAGAGAAAATGTTGTAAGTGAGACTTCAATAAGTTTAGAAACTTAACTTCATCTATTGTTCAATAAGTGTATATCTATGTAACATGACCAAGAATGTGAATGGTTCAAATTATTTAAGCATACGTAGTTTGATCAATACTTTTTGAAATTTCAATTGCTAATATTAGTTTACTAAAATTTGATAATTAAGTAACTTCCTTTCGGAAGTAAAAAAGTCTTACACATACAAATAAGTGCTTAAACTTGCCTTGTTTTAAATGTGGGATTCTTCAAATTTTAATATCACTATTGCTTTAATATAGGATTATTGTTGTACCAAGCAAATAATTTGAAACATTAGGTCAATTTATTGGAGAATTATCGAAATAAAAATCGTTTGTCATTATATAATACTTATTTTACAATTCATTTTAATTTAGTAGGTTTTTCAAATTTGGAAAAATATTTTCGTGTAGAATCAAGTTGAAACTGTTGATTTTATGAAAATCGAAATCAATAAACTTCGATATCTTGAAAATAATTTTGTTCGTTAGAGTGAAACATTACTCATATTTATAATTTCCTTTTTGTAAATGAATATTTTGGCTATATTATATTTTCATTCCTGTAAAAACATAGCATTATTGTATGATAAAGATCAAAAATTACCTGCACACCAGCTTAGTTAACTGTTTAGCAAAACTTCTTTATGCCCATCGTATGACGCTGCATTATAGTGCTCATAATTCTTTATAATTACAGATTGTAGGTACGAGAGCAATATACTTGAATAAATATCGAAATGGTAGTAAATATGATAAACGAGTCATTGTTCCTGAAAGAGCAATATGTTTTAACGGCAGGTCTTCTTCATTAATCGTATACCAACAAGAACGCCTTGAAATCAATTCAACATCATGAAAAGCTGAAAATTATTAGACATGATATAGGTAGCCACATACTTCAACAGCGAAACATTTTTGTCTGATTCGCAAGAAATGTGAAAAAACTGATTTGCCACAATATTGAACCAAAAGAAATCGATGAATATCCATTTTATTCAATATTATTATATAGGATTCAGTTCTTTCATACATTTTATGTTATATATTCTATAGAATAAAAGTACCGTTCGAAAAAGTAGAATATTCGTAACGAAACATACATTTCAAATCAAAACGTTTCATTTGATATAATAATAATAATATATATTTGTGAAATAATTGCTACATATAAAACACAAACATAATAATGTAAATTATTGCCCACTTTGGCGATGCCAATCTGTGAGGCTACAAGATTTGATATGAACCAATACAAAATCTTCTTAATCGTAATTAAATTATACTGTATAAAACCGGCTTCCGTATTAATTTTCTTTATAAAAAAATTCCTCACGATATAAAATAGAATAAAGAACATTACACATCAAGGATCTCAGCACACAGCAACTCAAACCCAAACAAAATCCAAGGGGATCCTAAAAGACTTCCGACATATTCGCTCTTGGTTGGTTTAGTAGATAATTCCTCATCTTCCTTTTAAAATCCAATAATGATGAGATTTCTCCCATTTCAGTTGGAAGAGAATTATACATTCTGTTTGAGAGATGCAAGAATTTTCTCTGCGTCTTCGTGCTTAGAGAAGGGCAAGTTTTGATCTTCTTCTTTGCTTTGGATCTTGTGTTTCGATGATGATCGATCATCTCTAAGTCTTATCTGTTCTTGAAAGTCTCCAACACACCGATTAAACTCATTAGGAATACACAAGAAAGTCACATTTAGTAACCGAGTAATTAGAGGTGATAACTGGCATTAGACAATACTAATTATCAACCGCTTATGCCGATGACACTATCCTCATAGCTCATAGGTGGTCTGCGGAAAATGCAGACCACCTCAGAGATCATTATTTGATAATTTGCTAATGAGAAATGATCAACCGGGTTCTTAAGGATGCATACAGGAGTAGGCAATAACTATATACTCATTTAATTTCTAACAGGCCACTAAAATGAAAAAAATACTCATTTGCTGCGATTCGTTAGTTTTATTTTAAGTTACATAAAACATGGCGCAAAGAAATAATACGCCGTGATATTGTACCACTTGTCTCTTTTAATTTTGTTTTTATTGTTCTTAATGTGTCTCGATAAATTGTTGTTCGTTTTAAATGAAATATTAAAATTATGTTAGATAGAAATCGTAAATATAACTGTTTAAAATACTTTGGAAACGTCAGTCAAAAAGTCAAAACCTTTTTAAGTAAACATAATTTTAATATTTCATTTAAAACGAACAACAATTTATCGAGACACATTAAGAACAATAAAAACAAAATTAAAAGAGAAGACAAATCAGGTGTTTACCAATTGAATTGTGGAACATGTCCCGGTATATATATAGGTAAAACTAGTAGAAATTTCGGTACTATAATACAGGAACATAAATATAGCTTCGCCCATAATAAAAGTTATTCGAATTATGCTAACCATTTATTAACAGAAAACGATACTTTTGATACGAATTTCAAAATTCTACACAATATAGAGAGAAGTAGTCAATTAGATTATTGGGAAGTAGTGGAAATAAATCGGCTTAAAAATTCTGGAATTTTAATATAAACTAAGAACAAAACACTGACCACTTGTTACTAGGTGTGGACGAATGCGGTATACAGTCGCCATTTATTTTTAGTTTATTGAAGACCTCGCTATTATGGAGTGGATGGGAGGATCTACCATCAATTTGCTAAACAGTATTGGAAATAGTAGAGAAATGTTATGGAATAAGAATACCCATTTTCTCAAATATTTAATTCAGATGAAGAAGCATGAAACTTGGAAAGAAAAAAAAAAAGAGAAATTTTTTGAGAGTTTAGGACGATATAAATACAAAAAAATATAAATTTTCTGTCAGCAATTGAAAGTCAAAATGGAAACGAGACACGGTAGCCTTTGCTGCCACAACCTCCATTGCACATAAGAGAAAGACACCATTCTATTATAAAGACAGCTAAACGGCAACATGTTCCATTTATAAGTAACGCATATTTTCACACTTCGTTCTTTGTCACGGGCTATCTTCTATCAGTTACAAATAATTATTTCGCGACTGTGCTACGTGACAAAGTTTTGTTCTATGTCTTTGTCTAAGCAAATGGAACTATGACTTTATCATATAGATATTCACGCATTCACGCAGAAATAACACGACACATTACTTTGATGAAAAACTGACAAGAACAATGAATAGAAAATTGCTCATCTAACATCAGATGTTCACGAACTTTCTTTAATATATTTTAGCCATATAAAAAATTCTGACACTTTTAGTTGCTCTTCGTATAAGCCTATATAAATACCTTCATAATTTTTGATATTCTTGAATGAAATGTAGATTCACAAATTGAGTTAGCAAATTATACAGAATTTCAGTAGAAATCTGGTTAATTGGAATGATGGTGTGAAACCAACTACAAGAATTGTGAAGTCATTCCAAAAGTGATTTTGAAAACATCACTTCGTTTGGTTTGATATGTGCAATTTCAATGATAATTTCGACACACTTCCTATAGATGTGAGAAACACATCAAGCTTGAGAGTAGTTTTATGCTCTTCGAAATTTTGTAACTGCCCACATATAAGAATGGTTATTGCAAGAGGAATGAAGAAATCTGATCTGCCCAAAAATTAATTATAGGCAATCAAAAGCAGCTCCAAACATAAGGAAACATTAATTTTTTGATATGGAAATTTTATTAGATCGATATTTCAAGAAAATTGCAGTAATTAACGAATACCGTAATATGAAGCGTACGACAAAACGAAATGAAGTTATTATAGTCCTTACGCACGGTTTCGAACTGAAGGTGCGCGGATTCCTACAACTGGAGAATACTAATGCGTACAATTATCCAACTTCGATTTTATCTATCGAAGATTAAGTTCAGAAATATGATGCAAAAATTAATATTCATATTTAGTGGGTATTAATTATGACGCGGGTTTTCTTCATTAAGACTCCGGTAATTATTCGAGTTAATTTATTTTTCGTCCGATAAATTTTGGTTTGATATATAATTAAAAGTTACAGTTTTACTTTCGTTCTCTTATTTGGGTTTATGAAATCAACATTTCATAGTGATTTATTCGTTATGAAATGATGATTATTACGTGTACTAATGATTTTTGATTTTCTCTCACTCACCGTGTTTGCCATATGGTAATACCCGTTCACAAATGAACTCATTTTTGTATATCCTTGTCATAATATTCAAAATCTCCAAATGAAAATACCTTAGCTTCGTGACTTCCACCTAGTTTCGTTCAATATAATTGTTTTTTGAAATGCATTGTTCGGATAAGAATTATACAGAAAGAGAAATATGAAACTCTTAATCGAAATATCGAAATATTTCAAATAAAACTCTCTGGGAGCTGTCTATACAAATGTTGTCAACGAGAACGAACCCATTTTTCGAAAGTGAATATTAAGTGCGTTTCGAAAAATTCATAGATCTTTTTGAATGATAATAGTTTACAATTGTTCCATCGTTATTATGAATCATGAGTTCATATTTAATCTATCAATCAAGAATCGATGACTTTCAAAACGCCCACAGGTCCTATACCAGAATGAGGGAAATAGTTCTTAGTGAAAATTCACGTGAGTTCCCTCGATCGGACACTCTAGATATGATGGGTTCGTTCTCGTTGACCACATTTGTGTATATAACTTTTTCAGAGTTTATTTGAAATATTTCGATTAAGAGTCTCAGTATTTACTTTAAATTTGTCGCCATTTATGCGACATGATCAACATAGTTTTTTTGCCGAAATTGGATGATATTGAAGTGGTCAACATGAGGTTTCAAGACGGTGCCACATGCCATACAACCCGTCAAACACTTCAATTACTGCATAGGACTTTTTCCGTGATCAGAATTGGTTCCGCAGACCGTCTGATTTAACACCAATAGATTTTGTTAATTTAAAATCACAGGTCAACAAGCGTACATTAATGGAGCAGATTCAACATTGCATCAACGAAATTCAGCTACATTTATCATGGCAATTTGGTCATGGAATGGTCATGGAAAATTTCGATGAACGGGTTCGTATGTGTATGCAAAGCCGTGTAGGCCACTTTCCCAGTGTGTTTTCCATAAATAACCTTATTCTATGTCATTCGTAATTCAATAAAAAAAAATACAATCAAAAGACTAGAAACTTTGTTTCAATTCAATTCATATCTTCCGTTAGTTTTGGAACACCTATGTTTACTCCAATTAACAATGGTTAAGCTTACATGAGGTAGGTAACCGAAATATTGTGTCTTGTTTTTGTGGATTTCTGAAGTGCCTTAATCACAATTTTTGAAGTTTCGTATAAGAATTTGTATTGAAATTTATAGACAATGGAATTTCAACATATTGCAGATGTTCACAAATTTTATCTTCATTTCCACACATAGATCGATTAGGTTAAGTGGAGGTTCAATTCTGTTGACATCGGGGCAAAAACGCGAAGAAACGTACAGCAGTTATTGTATCAGAGTAAGAGCTTATCAAATGGCGGATCGCGGCCCGTACCCGAAACGTCATAAACCTATTGCATGCGGACCTTCTGTTAACAATACAACATATTTAACATCATATAACTTGAGTAGGTACATAATTTGATAATGGTGGCTTGTCTTTGCAGTTGTCGATTTGATGTTCGTCAAGATTTGTCAGTTTTTCGAAACATTTTTCCAAACTTCTAACGGACATTCCAAGGCAAAAAATATCATTTTTCTGATGAATATTGTGAAAACTCTTGGTACTTACTCCTTTCTATTCATAATATTCGTTTATTATTTAATTGAAAATATTCCGGTACCCATTCGTTTTAATTGTCCATTAATATCGTTTGTACAATTATTATTTTTGAATACCTTCCGACCTCGGCGGTAATGTGTTTTCGAAAAACAGACCCTTAATAATAATTATGAGTTCTTTATTCTTAACAGGAATAATACCCAATTGAAGAAAATAGAACATAATGTTGAATACTAACTAAATAATTAAGATGAAAGAGACATAACAAAGAGCTCAATCTAATCTAGAAAAATTAAAATTGTAACTAATTACTAAATAATAGCATTTAATGCAATATTACAAACAACTCAATAAATCAATTCATTTTAGTCAATTCCCTTTGTTCACTATAACTCCTAACAATAACTTCTATGGAGTCAAAGTGAATGCCACAATTATTGGATACTCTATTGAATGTTGACTCTATAAACCAAATGGGGGTTTGTATTAGTGAGTTGGTCCTCGGAGTCTCTAGGCGGAATTTTCCTAGGAACACCCAATTTCAGGGCGGACAAGAGAGGAGGACAATCAATACTATTGTGTAGTAATTTGTTCAAAAATGTGAGTGATAAAGTTTCTCTCCTGCTCTGCAATGAGATCAATAAATCGACTCAATAATTCGTTATGATTGACTCCTCTCTGTGGATAAACTTTATCCTCCCTCCAAACTGAGAATTTCAAGAACCTTCTCTGAATAGCGTCAAGATGTCGTTGATGGCAAGTGTAAATAGTATGCCAGATCATGCTGCCATACTCCAAATTTCTACGGATTAGGGTATTAAATAGTCCTATGAATGTTGAAGAATTATTAAAATATTTGCTATTGCGTATAACGAATCCATATATATATATATATATATATATATATATATATATATATATATATATATATATATATATATATATATATATATATATATATATATATATATATATATATATATATATATATATATATATATATATATATATATATAGGGGGACAGACTTTCGCCAATTCTTTTCAATTTTGTTTTAGAAAAGATCATTAGGGAATGGGAATTTCACGTGAAGGGCATACAAGTGGGTATCAAAAAAGAGAAAAAATAAATGTCAAATGTCTCGCCTTTGCAGACGATATTGCTATCATCACAGACAACAGAACTGAAGCCATTCGCGCCGTGGAAAAACTACATGAAATTGCGCAGAAAACCGGGTTACAAATTTCTTATGATAAAACCAAATACATGAAAAGAAAACCAAAAAATAAATCTTCTCTCATGACAAAACATTGTGAAATTCTGCAGGTAGGCCATTTTAAATACCTCGGAGAAGTTATACAGTCCTCAGGTTTAAACCGAATCGCTAATGAACAGAGAATAACCAAGCTCCAAAGGGCCTACAAACTAACATGGGCTCACTATAACAAAAAGTGCATTTCGAGAGGCGCCAAATTGAGGCATTATAACACAACGATTCTTACAGAAGCAATCTATGCAGCTGAACAAAAACAACAAAACTGGCGGCCATTCAAGAATTATAGAAATAGAAAAACAAGAACGAAAAATTCTCAGAAAGATTTACGGACCAATCAATAGAAACGGTATTTGGATGGAAAGACCTCAAAATGAACTGTATCAAAAGACAAATACGATAACGGAAGAAATCAGTAAACGACGAGAAAAGTTCTATGCACATGTCTACAGAATGAAACAGTCCAGAATACCGAAGAAACTACTCAATATAATAATGAATAGTAAACGCGGAACAGAGTGGCTAAAAGAGGTCCAAAAGGATCTACAACAGATCAATATAAAAAATCTCGAAGATCGCACTGAATGTCGCTATAAAATCGCACATCTAAAGTTTGAGCGAAAATCAAATCGTCAACCTGGAGTAAAGTGAACAGATGAACGGAAGAAAGAGCATTCAGAGGGGATGAAGCGTTTTTGGGAGGCAAAAAAGATGAAGCAAAATAATAATTCAAGTATATATGGGGAACAATCGATATATAATAATATATATGTATGACTTAATGAAAGTAATTGGTGACCAGTGATATAATTTAAATTTATTACAACTACTGTAAACAAGAAATATATATTATTATTAATATATTTTTATAAAGGGTAAATATATTTTTCAATAAAGAGAATATATTATTCTCGAAGTGAAATCAATCATAATCGAATCCTTGAATTCAAAATGGGTAATATTCTCTAGCCTTTTTTTATCAAACGAAAAATTGTTAAAAATTTGTATACGCCTAAGATAGTGTTTGACTTTTTCTGCAAAAATGGAAATATGTTAACCTCAACTAGTTGCCGAATTATAGCACAGTTAGTATCTGCTGTAAATATAACTTTTAAGGACAATGCCCTATGATAGAGAATTCTTTTTAAGCGATTCCCAGATCGGATAAACCACCTTCCTTTGTGGTCTCCCTCGAGACCACTATCGGGAAGATAAGAAACTCTTTGGATTACGATAATGAGTGGTTGGCTTCGTTTTCCAGGAATGCGAGAAACAAACGATCACTTTCCCGACGTTGTGGCATCGCCTGGTCGTGATCGTCTTTGATTAATGCCCATTCGGTTATCTATCCTATACGATTGTTTATGCGTCAAAGCTGCGGTGTTGCGCGACTTTGCGTTAAAGTGCACGTGATTGATAGGTATTCACCCATTACCGGGACTAATTTGAAGATGTCATAGGTGCGCCGCCGTCTGATGTCGATAATCTACGGTCGCATGTCAGTTTCGAATTTTTCTCGAAAATTGCATAATTTCGTGTCGAACGTGACTCGGGCGAATATCCGAGGGCTCGAACGTGTGATGTTCTGATTGTCTGAGAGCAGGCTTGTACTCAGAATATACGAATTCAGATGATAATGTTGTAGGATGAACTGATAGAAATGATGGTAACCCCCAAATTAGTAAAAAAAATAATGGAAAGTGGAAACAGGCTAATTAGTCTATATAGCGTTGTGCATCTTTCGCATTTTTCTATCTTATGGCCATTTTAATTGATGAGGCAGACATTTCATAAATTTTCTATAACATGCTGCCTTAGTGCTTCTGTTCATTTCATTCTTTCAGTATTTTTTTACCCTTTTTTCATTTCGCAACCTATGCTTCTGCATCTCTTGTTTGTCATGGTCTGGAAGTTAGTTCCCCTAAATTTTCATAAAGAATTATATTAATTATTCCTTAATACTCACATATCTAATGAATATACCCATTTTCATTCATGCAACGTTAACATAATTCTTCAATCTATGAGCATAATATTTCCTTCAGAAATTGTTCACTACAAGTTAAATTATATTTGCTTCTTATTCGTCACGCAGAGTTATCTTTTGCACTATTATTAAGTTTATAATTTTGTACGTTACACTATTTTCAATTTGTAATGTAACCTTTTTCATTTCGAAGTGTTGTGAGATCGTCACACAGATTGAATTAATCGATAATCGATTCCTTCTTGTTCATAAATGTTAACCATCAAATGGAGAATAACTCTCCACCAATATGATGTAAGTTAATCCAGGCAGGTGTGTCTTGGCAATCCACTTTTTAAAAAAGGTAACATTGCTTTGATTTTGAAAATTTTAAAATTTTTGATGGAGCTATCAATTATCAGAAAATATTTTTAGAAATATGTCATATAAATAATATCAATAAGAAAATTGATATAGTGAAACTCAGTTGCATTTACAGTTATTTACAGTTCAAAAACTCGTTGATACTTCGTGAGAACCTAGATAGGTTTGTGATTTTTTAAAATTCAGATAAGAAAAGTTTTAGATTTAGTTTCTGAATGTTTGAACTCAATGAACTCTTCTGTTTAAACTAATTAGTTTCGACGAAGTTACAATTCGTGACCAATTGAAATGAAGATTTTTCAATTAAGAAGCCCTGGTAATTTAAATATAATTGTTGTGGGCTAAGAGGCCACGTAGATTTTATCTGAAATATTTACTGTGTTTAATGTAACATATATATCCATATATAAATATATATATATATATATAATATTCTATATATATATATATATATATATATATATAAATAATATGTTCATATATATATATATATATATATATATATATATATATATATATATATATATATATATATATATAGAAAAAATGAACCTAGAACATTCATTCGATAAAATTCAAATTAACCAAAATTTAGGCAAATTTCATTAGTAGTAACAACACATCGAATATTGAATATACACAGATGGAATTACTCATTATTTGAGAAATACAATTGGGAACACACATATCCAAACATTAAGAACCGTATTTTCACAATTCAAAGATGAAATTCGGAAATAACTAAAATCAAATACGACAAACTGAATATCATGCAGATATTTCAATGATTAAGCAGTAGAATACATAACGCTGATTAAAAAGAGAACAACGAAGAGTGCTTTACTGTTCTATGCAAAACGAAATGAAATATTGAAGATTAGGAATTTCAGTAAAGCTACAATTTTTGTCGAAACAATGCTCACAATGAAGGACTCATATTGGATCAACCCCCTGCCAACTCCTTGTCAGGGGTTGATTAGTTGCCTAGTGATGGACAACCAATTTAAGGCCAATTCTCCCGATTCCTGGAAATCGGTATGAAAGGGTTTCGGTGCTGACAAGGCCTCAATCTGCCTACTCTTTGTCAGGTGAATGAGTTGACTACTGATGTAGAACTGATTTTATTAAGAAAATATTGACGTATTCATACATAAAATAAAACTGCTTACTCTTACTCTGCTAAAATGAAGTTCATCACGCTCATGCGAGTATGGCGAACCCATGATATTCGCGATAGTTGCGTTAACCTAGATACTTATTGCCTAATACATTATTATAAAATATTTCCCTATTCTAACTATATAAATCTGTTCAGAATCTTCAAGATTCTGAACATGCTGGGAGGCTCCGAGGATCTAACAAAAAGGGTTTCATCTCAAAGGTTGTCTGAACTCTCCTCTATTTCAACGAATGTACGAAATTCTCCCATCTGACTCGGTTCTATTATCAATTGTAAATAAAAAATATGTTCGAAATCTCAAAGATTTTGAACATGCTGGGATCTCCGACGATCTAACATCAAGGGCTCCATATCGACGGCTGTATTAAATTCTCCCATTTGATTAGGTGTACAATCTGGTTCTCTTGGTCGATGAATTTCAGCTTGGAATTGTTTCAATGTTGAAGAACCTGGAATGTAGATAATTTTTTGTGTGACTGCCCCTCGATGGACGCTGATGGTCCTCTAAGTTGCCAGACCCGTAGTTTAGTTGAAGGACCTGGACTGTGGATCTTTACGTGTTTGACTGTCCCTTGATAGACGCTAATGGTCCTATTGGTTGCTAGTCTTGTAGTTTATATATTGAAGGACCTGGACTGTGGATCCTTATTGTTGGATTTTATTAAGAAAATATTGACGTATTTATACATAAAATAAAACTGGTTATTCGCTAAAATGAAGCTCATCACACTCATGCGAGTATGGTGAACGCATGATATTCGCAATAGTTGCGCAAACCTAGATACTTATTGCCTAATACATTATTATAAAATATTTCCCTATTCTAACTTTATAAATCTGTTCAAAATCTTCAAGATTCTGAACTTTGGTACATAAATATGTTAACAATCTGCTTTTATATTATTAACTCAACCAAATAAGAATGTGTATCATTATGAAGATTCCTCAGACGAGTATTGTTCTCGAAATAACTGTGCTCACTGGTTGACAGTTTGATGCGTAATACGCAATTTTTGTTGAAAAATAATAATGACTGAGTTTGTCACTCAACATATCATCAACAGTAATTGGCTTACAAAAGTGCTGTATATCTTATATTGTATATTTTAGGCTTGTCAACACTTATTGATAGATTGTGTTTCGAAATTCATGTGAAAGAATTCAAAATTAACCACTGATCGTTTAATATATAATTTGACAAAATGTATCATTTTTAATGAATTTGTTGATAATATGTGGAATATAAATTAAAATAAATAGCTATCTTAATATATAATTTGACAAAATGTATCATTTTTAATGAATTTGTTGATAATATGTGGAATATAAATTAAAATAAATAGCGATCTCTACATATCAATTAATTCTATATCCTATGCCGATATATCTTTCACCTAGAAATATCTTTATGATACTATGGAAAGGTATGTTGTCCAATTACAAATTCCACTCAGCTTTGGCACATTCCTCAGAAGATAAGAGGATAAGAGATGCCAGTTATGCCGCCTAGGTAAACACTTCATTCACGGTTAGAGAATCCTCAAAATCGCGCAATATCGACGAACACTGATCCTTTCAACTTCACGATGTTATCTCGGTTGGATTTCCGGTAAGATTTGAATGCGTTCACGTATTTAACTTGTATAAATTACGGTATGTTTATCTCTCCCCATTTCGGTAGATCGAGATTATTTTCGTTTTTTTCTCTTCGTGTTCCGTCGTCGACGAGATATTGCGGTGGCACGGCCGAAATGCGGTAAATCAAATAGAGTGTTCGTATTAAGAACGCACAGGTGTACGTATGTACCTACCTACCAGTTCTGCGTATTACGCTTAGGCCTTAGGGTACACGCACACTATCAAATTCTATTGGCGATAGTTCCACAGGCCTCTTCACTACCTATGGTCTATGACTATTCACACAATGGAAATATTCGACAGTTTGAACTGACACTTCCGAAAAATCTTATTTACCTGTCACTCAAACTTCAGGGTCATGAATAATAATAATAATAATAATTTATTTTGATAATAATGATAATAACATTGATAATAATGAATAATAATAATAATTATAATAATAATAATAATAATGATAATGATGATAACAATAATAATAATAATAATAATAATAATAATAATAAAAATAATAATAATAATAATAATAATAATAATAATAATATATAAACTAATAATAATAATAATAATAATAATAATAATAATAATAATAATAATAATAATAATAATAATAATAATAATAATAATAATAATAACAATAATAATAATAATAATAATAATAATAATAATAATAATAATAATAATAATAATAATAATAATGATAATGATAATAACAATAATAATTAAATAATAAAAATTCTCATGCAATTTATCAAATTCGTGCGAGATTTAGCATCAGCTACTCTTACACCTAACCCCTTAGAAATTGAAGCAGCTAATACAAAATTATACATGGAATTTCAATCATAAAAAGGAACAAATGTAAGCGGCATTAAAACAAGATTATACCTATTGAGTATGTGATAAAAAAATTTACAAAAAAGAAATATCCAAAAAAAAAACTCAAAAATTCAAGTGGTACTAGCAATAAACGAAAAATGAAAGGAATAATGTATTACATCAGGGCAATTATATATCACCTGATCTGTTCTTCCAATAACAACGATTTCAAACCTTTTCTGAACATTCTGCACATTCCTGAGTTCATTAATGCAGATTATTGTAAAAATGAATGACCCTGAAATGGTCATTCATTACTACTCCAAGATTTTTACTATTATTCACGTACTCGTTATTCATTTTTACCTGATACTAACGGAACTCCTCAATTTTTGATTATCTATGTGTAATATGTTGGATTCACTGGAATTTATACAAAGGTCGTTTTTTCTGCACCATTCGAAATTAGATCTTAAGTAGTCGTTCATCCGTGAGATTGTAGCGACGAGAGCACTGGTTTCCCAAGGAGTATGAAGTTATAAGCCATCGGCATAAAAATGATAGCTGCAGCTTCGAATAACGGATGGAAGATCAATATTGTATATTGCGAAAATGATGGATCTTAGTATACTACAGTTTCGTCAACTCTTGGTTGAACAGTGATTGACCTAACATCGGAAAGATGTTAGTCTTGATTGATGATAACAATGATTGAGGAATCCGGAAACAATCACCGAAATAGAGGCGGCGCCGGAATCAAAAACGGAAGGAAGCGGTACGAGGTTTCCTATGTTAATTGAATCGTAAGGTTAGAAAATTTAAACAGAATCTTCCTGAATTTTAACTCCCTACATCTAATACACTGTGAATTGGATGTATTCGATATTCCCTGATTTATGAGTTAAGCATTCTTTCCTTCCACAAATCTCCGATTAGGTCGTAATTGAAGATTTTTTTACAAAATTTCGGTTCAATATATTTCATTTAATTTCAAAGCATTCTGAAGTTTTTCTTCCATAAGCGCACTGTGCTAGTCAGAACAACAGTTTAACCAACAGCACAAGAAAGACAAAAGCGTTAGAGTTCCTTTATATCGTTCGGCTTCTAGTTCTCTAAATCTAATTGGTTACGTAATTATTTTGAAGAAAGAACAATGATAGTGAAAAGAGGCGATAGTTATTCTCAGATGCATGATATTGCTCTTGGGGTGCCGCAAGGCTCCGTACTCGGACCTCTTCTATTCATATTGTTTATAAACGATCTGTCTGCGAAGTTGTCCCGGTTTTTTGTGACACTATTTGCTGATGATTCATCTGTAGTTGTTTCTGGCAGCACTCGTGAAGAATTTCTGGAGGCATGTGAATGCATTGTGAGGGAGTTTGTAAATTGGTGTCGAATGAACAATCTGATGGTAAATGTTAACAAAAGTATATGTGTTCATTTTTGACTGAAGGGCAATGAAATTAGTACCATGAATGTTTAATATGGGCACAACACTATATCATCATACCAATCAACAAAGTTTCTTGGAATATATGTAGACAGAAATTTGATTGATGACAGAAATGGAAATCACACATTGAGGTCTTATGTCAAAAATTGAGTAACTTATTTTTTGCAATCTCTAGAATTGAGAACATCGTACCTAGAAACTGTGTTATGAATGTGTATTATAGTCTTGTATATAGTCATCTAAATTATAATATTCTTCTGTTGGGCTGCTCTATAGAAATAAATAGGGTGTTTATTACACAGAAGCGAATACTTCGATTATTTTTCAATATTCTTCAACGAACATCTTGTTAACCTTCATCTTCATTAAATTACATACTCACCTTAACGTGTTTATATATTTATAGATGTTTGTTATATGTTAAAGAAAATGAAGATAGGTATATTAAAATGAATAATAATCATGAGTATTCAATCAGAAACTGGGATGTGCTACTTATTCCCATGCATAAAACAGCTAAATTTGAGCATTCTCTCTATTATCAGAGTATTAAAATTTTCAACCATTTACCATCGAATTTGAAAGTACTGAAAGCTCATTTGTTCAAGAGGAGAGTTAACTCTGCTCTTAACAAAGGCATACCTACTCTAGTGGGGCAGCGTACTTCGATGAGTCGAATGTAGGCAATAATGTATGAATCAATTTTTTGTATCATATGTTTTTATATTTTTTCCACACAGATGTTCTTCACCATGTGAAATTGTCTGAAATGTTAAATATTTCTGAGGTAAATTTTTCTTTTCTTTTCAAATAAAGTTGTATATTATTGTAAATATAAATTTAACCAATATTTTTGTTCGAACCAATATTTTTGCTCGAGGGAGGAATGGAAGATCAGACTCAAAACTGAATTCAGTCCTCTTGAGAGCATTCTTCTCAGTTGTAATTATTTTATCAATTGAAATGAATGTAATTTTACAATGTAAGGAGTGTTTCTCAATAAATTTATTTTATTATTATGATTAACAGATCCAACACCCAACAGATCCAATTGTATCAGGCTACTGAGGTGCCTAACCAAAATTATCTTATCATGGGTTAGTGGTTAGAGACTGTAGTGTGCGCCTACCCTTACACAGCGTTCTAACGTCGACCGAACACGAATATGCCGCATCGAGAATCAACCGACGTGTCAGAGGATCATTAGGTTTCGGTTTTTTGTATTCGATTAAATGGTTACGGGCGCGGTAGCTATATATACGAGCTTATGATTTGGAGGATAGAAATTCATTTCATCTTGTTGTCGCATGTAACATCGTTCAACTGTATATTTTAGAGGCATATTGTCGGAGTCCATTATGCAAATTATACGATAGTAACGAAATGTCTAACATAATATGATCTTGAATTAGTAGACGAACCAGAAGTTGAGCTAAGTACATATCTACTGAATGGTAGATTGAATCTGGAAATATAATAGGAATTTGAAAGATAAGATGTTGAAAAATGAAACAGAAAAAAAACTATAACAATAATCACGTTTATTTAGCACCGGCAAGAACCAACATTGACGTTGAATATTTATCATCGATCATTCATTATTGTCTAAAATGAACACAACTAATCAATGAAACTAATCAATTGCTTGAATCCTTGAGGTCAGTCAAAGTCTTTATACAATTTTTATTTATGCATTGAATCCTGCAGAAAATATACTGTTCCTAGATTTAGAAACCTTACACACATGTGAAAACTGTCAGTATTTCTATTGGTATTCATGTACATTTGAAACTTTTTTGTGATCATTTATTTTCAATTTTGAATATAAATATAAGCGAAGCATCAATTTTCTCCTGTTTAACTGACATACTTTATATGCAACATAATAATCAACATTCTTTCGATTGGATTATATTAATTCTTTATTTAAACTGTTGGCATAGCCCTATTCGGCAATTTTTGTAGCTGTTGAGTATTTTGTCATATGCTGAACACATATCCTTCTCTCGTAGAACCTGATGCCTAGAAACAGCTATCAATTCATATCATCACAAGTTACAGAGCTTATTTTCTAGATGATTAATAATGATAATTAATAGATGATAATTATTACGGAATATTATTCTTATTGTTTAAAAGGAAGATGTCAGGGGCCCATACAGCTCCAATATTCGGACCTACAATTCAACTTTAATTCCGAACTGTGCCAAGAACACATGGGAATCGAACCCTCTAGCACCAGTACGACGAGACAGTTAAAATGCAACCCCATCGTTCGATTAATAAATCTACTTATAGTTATATAATTTTCCAATATGAAATTATATATATATATATATATATATATATATATATATATATATATATATATATATATATATATATATATATAAACCTATATATATATATATATATATATATATATATATATATATATATAAACCTTCATATATATATATAAAAAAATATATATAAAACTAAATATATATATATATATATATATATATATATATATATATATATATAAGGAAATTGCGTTTTTGTTATAATAGCAATGAATATTTGAAAAAATGAATTCTAGAAATTTTTCATTCCAAAAATTCAAATTAATCAAACAAATGTTATAGTAGACCTAGTTTGTGAACGTGTACGATGTGGAGCCTCCATTACCATTAAAGAGATAAGTGTTAAAAAATATTCAAATCGATACCACAGCGGATCAAAGTGGGAGACAGATGTTTCGTTCTGCAAGGATCTCGTCAGTCGCACCACGTCCATCGAAGTGAGACAACTATTTCAATTCCCAAAGCATCTTCTTATTAGTTCAAGTGGAATACTGTCATGTTATGAGTACTTCACAATTCCATTTATAGGAATCGATAGAAAACATCATCGATATTTTTCTAACATTTATCCCTTGAAGGATAATAATAATAATACATTTATTTCCAACAGATATACATCCAATTACAGAGAAAAAAATACAAAAAAACTACAGTTCACAAAAAATTACGAATTTTACACAAATAATAATGAATAAGAAAAAAGAACGAAAAAAAAAACAAAAATAGAGAGTATAAGCGAATATATACAACGAAAATATTAATTTAAAATAAATTGAAATAGTATTGAACAATAACCAGATAACAAAAAATAAAATAAAATATTCTCTATCACAAAGTTACGTATGGTCAGCAAAAGTTGACCATATAGTAACGAAATATGTTTGATGAATAAAAATAAAATTAAAATCGATTGCAATAGCACTATCTAGTAAACAAATGAAACAACTAAAATTAAAATAATATTTATAACTAAATCATATGTAGACAACAGAAGTTCAGGAAAATATCACGACATCCCATTGCGCTGTTCTGAGTGGCATGCCAAGATAACCGATAGCCGATCAAAATAGATATCACATCGACAGCAACACCCATCATAAATATTACATATACAGTTGATAGGAGAACGTGACATAACATTTGATCTGCTGTAAGTGACATAAAATGTATTATTCCGTCTCAGACCAGGCCTTGGTACACGAATATTTATTTTGTTGAGAAGAACTGGTGAGTCAATCGAATTGTGCAAAATTTTGAAGGGAAACCTTAGGCCGAACCGTTCACGCCTCAACTTCAATAATTCAATTTCCAATCTATCGGTTAGGATGGAATGGTCGAAGCCTCTAGAAGGATATTGCCCATAACATCTGAAGTACATTTACTTCAAACATTTCCTCTGAACTGCCTACAAGTTTTCAATAGAATTAATGTACATAGGAGACCAAATTATAGACGCATATTCCAGTTTACTGCGAATAAAGGAGTAGTATAGCGTTTTCATTGTGCCAAGATTAACAAAGCTGCCCCAATTTTGACCAAATAACTCAGCATCCTTGAAGCAGAAGCAGTAATACAAGTTATATGTTCAGAGAAGGACAGCTTATAGTCGAAAAGCACCCCAGATACTTAAACTTTACACATTTATCTAGAATTTGAATTTCCAATGTATAACTATGATGAATTGGAAACAATTTTCGAGAAAATGATAAAATTTCACATTTACTGATATTCAGTTTTAGCCCATTGCTGTTACACCACAAATTAACAGCGTCAAGGGAAGACTGTAATCTGACACAATAATGACGATCGTTGATAGCAGTAAATATTTTCAAATCATCTGCAAAAAGCAGATGCATGCAGTTAAGCTGTGAAGAAAGAAATAAGATGGATAATGGATCCTTCAGATCGTGGACGTTCACAAACAAGCTCTATTATAACAATCTTTTGATTAATTCGAATTTTTCGAATGAATGTTTCAGTATTCATTTTCTTATATGTACATACAATTATATTAAACTCTCATAATACAGCAATATTCTGTACTATACTTTTTTTGATGAAGTAAACTATTGAACTCAACTTTCTCATAAAGAAAGAGAAATTCGTTTTTACTCTGTGGTTTAACGTTGCAATCGTGCAAAATAGCGAAATCAAGTTGTTCTCGTATAATTTTTGACATTCTTACTAATGGGATCCGTGACAATGCCATTATTTCTCTGGATCCTCCTTCTTCAATCAGGAGTTATTTACTGCTACTGTGCTCATAATTCAAATGGAACAGTGAAACTACGTATTTCCTACCGTAAATATGAATTCAGGCTTAAACTTCTAGAAAAACGACTTGAAATTCTGCCAGCCAAACACTAGGGTTGTCTGATATTATTAAGTGTCTACGAATTAATTACTTTCTAGAAATACCTACAGCAAGGAAATAATGGGACAATCTCATCTTCGTAGAAACAAAAGGTAGATGCTATTATCAACACTTGATTTATATATAACGAGTGCATTATAGTTCTAAAATTATACAGTGCAACATATTTTGTGAATATAGAATTTTACTCGACTTTAGTCAGTCTTGAATAGAAAGCAAAGTCTGTAACAGATTTTAAATTTTGCATTTGTTTACATATCGTCTTTGAAAGTAAGCAATGAAAGGCTACCGAATTCCTGATTATTTCTTCAATTTGAATTAAAAAACTAACTTTATTTGAGGTATTGTATTTCGTTCAGGTTTATCACTTTACATGGAAAAATTACTCTTTTCGGTTAGCGTTATAGTTCACGATAGAATTTTCCAATTTCTGGAACTACCAGTATATAGCAGCAATATATACTGGGTGTTGGGTAAACATGTGGCAAAAATTCATTGTGTTAGTTCTCAACCTATTCTGATAATGTTTTTGCTCGAAGAAATTTTGCAACAGTTAGACTATTTCATTATCAAAGGTAATTGTAAGTATATTTATTCATTTAAGCATTCAATAATCCCGTCATTGACTGGCGAACCTTTTCAAACACACGCAGGTCGTTTCAAGTTTTTTAGTCAATTTCCACTGTTGTGATGTGAACTACTTCAAAGATCCCCAAAAGTGATAATTCAACCGATGTAAGTCTGGGGATCTAGCAGGCTATGCGAGTGGCCCAACCAAATTGACTGACCCTGCGATCTCAGTTGAAAAACTCACAAGCAACCAGACTGACTTGTGGTCATACAGGTAGGTACCAGAGATCTCTGGAGTAGTTAGTTTATGTTTGGTACTTGAAAAATGAATGTAGTGTATTTGAGTCTAGTATATTATGAGAATATTTCAAAATTTCGGATGTTTTGGAGCAGGGGAGCATTGTTTTAGTCGTCAAGTCGTCTCAAAAAAAGAACATAGTTTATTTGAAAGGATGTGTAGTCAATGACAAAAAGATTATAATATATAATATACGATAATAATATAATATTTATGAAATAAAGTGTGAATATCTATGAACCAAAAAACAAAATATTCCTAGAATAGGCCAAGGAATAAGGATCCAAATATTATTTTCAAACTGCAAAACAATATATTTACAAATTAACTCATTATCTCGAAGAGTAAGATATCTTAGACTATTCTTATTGATTATAAACTTAAATTCAAACACTTGATTTACACAAACTTATGATTTACACTTTATTGACTACCTACATAGCATGACGCGTTTGGTCGTTAAAAACGACTTCTTCAGGTGCTTACATAATAATTATTATGCTATGTAGTCAATAAAGTGTAAATCATAAGTTCAAGTGTTTGAATTTAAGTTCATATTCAACCATAATGGATTTTCATCAAGTAAACCCCAACACTATTAAATATGACTATTCTTATGTTCGATTTTTTACTTTCTTATCTTGTAATTATTAAAATTTTATCTTATAGTAACAGAAGAATTAGAGAAAAGAGATGGAACAAAGTAAAAAAGCTTCAACATTTTATTTCTATTTGAATTAAATGAGAGGTAATAATAATAATCTATTTGAATTGCCTGATGTTGATTCAGATTCAGGGTAAAAATAATAGGAGTGTGCATCTATAAATCAATTGTTCGATTATTTTTTACTGAAATATCAATTCTACAAATATCAATTACGACATCTGAAGAAGCAATCGAAATGATGAAATGTAGGTACGTCAAAATTGTTGAACAGAAATCTATATATCTGTAAGAAGTGTTTTCGTCACCATTTGAGTTTCTGAAAATTATTAACATTCAGTGCTTTCTAGATAGGTAGTTGCAACTTGAAATCTGGTTTCAAATTCTTTATCAAATGATCGAAAATTATAATATAAAACAACAACGTTGCCTTCAATCAAATCGGTATGAATATCATATAGTAGTCGCCTACTAAAATGACATTGATTTGAAATGAAATTTCAACAGGAAAAATTGCAAAATTCACCTAGTTTTTCGATGAATCATCTATTGTTTCAATTCAAAATTATCTATCTGCAAATCTGATCAATCTATTATCTGAGAATATGACTTATTAATTTTTGCTAGCACTTTTTCTGCATCACTTTTCTGAATTACTACATTGTTGTTGTGCCAAATGCGATTGTCTGAAAGTTGACGCCTTTGTTTATAATAAAAGTAGTTTGAGAAGAATAAATCATACGAAATCGGTCGTACCTAGTACTCAGAGTGGGCGCTTTTTGAAATATTCTTGCAGAAGGTTACAAAACAAACAGGCACGCGAAAAAAATCAATTTGCTGGTTCGGCAGATATCCGCAGGAGTTAATTGTCCGTTTGGAACCAAAACAACAGAACCGAAGTGTAGAAATTTCGACGGGATTACACGGTTCTGTTAATGCAAGAATAATAAAGGTTTACCGGTTCTAATGCACAATACTGGGCGGTCACATTAGATCATTTTCAATTCAACGTCTAGCGGCTGATGGGTTGGCCTACACTCAATTGACGCCGATTACATTTCTACAGATCTTAGATGGCCCAAATAGAAATTGATGAAACTGATCGCTACGCAATATTAGTTCAGAATTTCATTGAAGCTCAGATAATGAAAACATCAGGGCTACATTAAGAAAATGATACTTCTATTCAAATTTTATAGCATTTAGTAACAAAATTAGGTAGTTGTAAAGGGTGTTTTTTTAGAGGTATAGAACTTTAAATTGCAATAAAACAACGATGGATCATTCGATTGACAAGATAATCTTGTGGCATTACATTTTGAATATGACTTCTGGCATATGATCGCCACGGCTGGATCGGATGTAGTCCAATCTGGACGTCCAATTTTCGATGACTTTTTCCAACATTTGTGTCGTATATCGCAATAACACGGCGAATATTGTCTTCCAAATGGTCAAGCGTTTGTGGCTTATCCGCATAGACCAATGACTTTACATAGCTCCACAGAAAGTAGTCTAGCGGTGTTAAATCACAAGATCTTGGAGGCCAATTCACAGGTCCAAAACGTGAAATTGGCGGTCACCAAACGTGTCTTTCAATAAATCGATTGTGGCACGAGCTGTGTGACATGTTGCGCCGTCTTGTTGAAACCACAGCTCCTGGACATCATAGTTGTTCAATTCAGGAATGAAGAAGTTAGTAATCATGGCTCTATACCGATCACCATTGACTGTAACGTTCTGGCCATCATCGTTTTTGAAGAAGTACGGACCAATGATTCCACCAGCCCATAAAGCGCACCAAACAGTCAGTTTTTCTGGATGTAAAGGTGTTTTGACATACACTTGAGGATTATTCTCACTCCAAATGCGGCAGTTTTGTTTGTTGACGTAGCCATTCAACCAGAAGTGCGCTTCATCGCTAAACAAAATTCACTTATGAAAATCGGGAACAACGGCAATCTCGTTTTTCGACGAATCTACGCCTTGCTTGATGATTGTTTGGCTTCAATTCTTGCACGAGTTGGATTTTGTGAGCACGCAAACCAAGATCCTTTCGCAAAATCTTCCATAAAGTGGATGAACACAGATCCAATTCCTGTGCTCGATGGCGAATGGACTCATTCGGGACTTCCTCAATGCTACGCTCTTCAGTAGCAATAGCTTCTTCTGTACGCACCGTATGGCGTCTCTGAGGATGCGAGTTATCAATAAGAGTAAACGTGGTGCGAAAACGTTCCATGGTTAATCGAATTAACTGTTCTGATGGACGATTTTGTCGACGATAAAATGGATGTTCTGCGCGATACGTATTCCGCACAGAACTATTATTTTCGAAATAAAATTGTTTGCAAGCGTTGTTCAGGCGTGAGTCTATTCATGATGAATTGCCAAACCAAACTGAGAATAAATCACTTCTCAGCTGTTGAATCGGTCGCCATCTTCAACAGTAATGCCAACTTAAAGTTCTATACCTCTAAAAAACACCTGTTATAATATGCTCATATGGCCATAATTATTTCTGGATATATAACAAATAGTTGGCATAATTAGTGTTATATTTTTTTCAACTTTGACCTCAATGGAAGAGAATACTTAATTAATTAATTAATACTTTCTTAATAAACTGTGTAATGAAGTATATAAAATGAAATATTTTTAGAAAATTGAAAATTGTTTCATATGAAATCGCTCCTTTTATACTTATGTAATACTTTCAATTACGTCAAATTGGAAAAAATTGGTAATTGTGTACAGACACAAACTGTTATTATATGTCTTACTCTGGATTTGAAAGCAATGAACACGACTGCAAGTCTTATATTAATGAGTCTTCCGATATTATGATTCAAAAATGTAGTGTTTTATGTGATATACACCTCAGAATACATGTCGAATGATTTTGGGATATATCCTACAATCAGTGTTCAATGAATTCACAAATGTTCTTGGAACTTTGAAAACAATTTATTCAGGCATTAGAATAACATTTGGAATAGTTCAAGTTAAGATAATTTTTAGTAAAAAATTCAAGTAATGATTTAATGTTCTACTTCTAGTTATAATGCAGGCCAATAGTCTAATTTCCATGTTTATTGAAATGGAATTTTCTTCTAGTTTGAATTGTAAATCATTAATTTTTCACTTATTTTCGTTAACATTTTAGTTTTGATAAAGGACTCAGAGGGTACACGACGATGAGCTTAGTTGATATGTATATGGGAACCTACTGTCTGTATTTCTTTGAATGGTCTTTCTTTGAATATTTATGTTACGACTTTTTTGAGGGTCACTTTTCAGTTGATGATCACAGTTGTATATGAATTCTTCATCAGAATTGAACTAAAATTTCGTTTTCTTGAAATGAAACATTGGATTCATCCTGTTTTTTCTTGCATTTTCAGATTCCACAATGAATTTCAATTTCACTTTTCTCGAAACAGCAAAATTCTGAATGGTTTCAATGTTGAGTTGAAGTTGAGTTGAGTTGAAAAAAGTAGTTTCAAGAGGAGCAAGACAGTCATAAACTGCCAGATTTTTTCTGTACAAACCTTGACCCTCACTTAATCAGAAACAAAAAAATTATAAAGTCTACTCAAAAATGACCGCCGAATTCTTGAGAATCATTGATCTGGGAAATCTAGATCATTGTGGATTCTGAACCTTCATTAAGGAACATAAAATTACATTTGAAGAAACAGAGTAATTTTTCATTCTCGGTGAATTGAAAATCAGTAATTCACTTGTAGAAGTATGTATTGACTCAGCTCACTATGGTATACCTATAGCTATATACCTATAATCAAGTACACGAACAGTTTGTAAAAGAAGTTAATACATTCTTTGACAGAGCTCGCACACCTCCTGCCTTTTTGTTTCGTCATATATATAAACAGTTTTTTGACCTTACTAATGTCTAGACGAAACGCGTTGGGAATATATTCATCTATATTTCCACAATATAGATAAAACAGGACAAGAAATAATTGTCTGCATTGTAGTTAATTGTTATCATGAATTTCCATCAAATGGATGCCATATCCATAGAAAATTTGACTTATATAACCTCTAACAAATTGCGAATTTCCATGAGTGCTTACATTTATAAAAGGTAAAAAAATTTCAGGTTGGAGATATGTGGAGGAATTTTTGCAGAATTCGTATTCGAATGGAAACTTGAACACATTTGAAATTGCTGTCGAATTGAAATGTTTCTTCATTTTGAATCTGCACACAAAATCGACCTGTTCTTTATTTTTTTTTAGTTGTAGGGTAGGAGTTTGTCGTGCATAGCACCGAGATTTTTGAAGTTAGCGATGACAAAAATATATTAAATGAAAAACCTTATATCTGTCTATTAGTGGGCAATATAATTTGGGATCACTGAATGGTACGTTCTGTTTATAATAACATTTGAAAAAAACAGTCATTTGTTTCAACCGATCACGCCATGGGGACGGAAACAATGCCTGGGGTCAATTGAAACACAAGCAAATGGAACGAAATATAATCAATTATCTTGTTTTATTTTATACATTTCATAATATTTAAGGAATCGTAACCGCACAGATGAATTTCACAAATATTTTTTGAAAATCTTCTAGTCTTATGTTAATTATTCGAGGTCACAATTGTGGCAAGCACATCTAGGGCAATCTTCATCCGCCCTCATTTTGCGTATTGTACATTGTATCTATCTTTTTCCCGGTCGGCTTTCTGAATATGCTGACGTACAAACACAGTAGCACTCCTCTTCTTCTGACGACGATTCTTGTTGGGGTTTTCTTCTGAAAATATTTTTGTTTATATTTGTTTTATTGTTTTCTCGATCTAATATTTTTTAAACCTGGGTAGCTTTGGTTCGTTTCAATCTGTTTTCATATTCCCTGTTTATCTCTTATTTTTCAGGTATGCCTGTGTAAATTGTAGATTTCCTAGTTTTTCGGCCCCTGGTTGTTAATTTTTTTTAAATTAATTTTCATAACCTTGTTTGTATGTTGATAAGTCGACCTTTCTTTTTTGGCGTACTCTTGGTATTTAAGAAACAAGAAAATAAATGAACTGTTTCAACCGTATCCACAAATAATGTTTCAACTGTCCCCAAACCACGTCTTGATATAAATCGGATCACAGTAAGAATGAAAATGAATTTGAATAAAAACTAATCATACAGAGATATTCTGCAAACTTCTATAAAAACGGAAAAAAGTTTCAATATTATGAATTAAAACAAAATCTTAATAATTGCAAATATGTAAGTAGAGAAATACTTACTTTTCCATCAGAAAACACAATGGGGCCTCTTGTAGACAAGCACACTGAACGAAGATCGACGCAATACTCAAATTCGTGTTTTGACTCGTTGCCCGTTTTGTAATTCCCTTACACCCCTCAGCATATCTCGCACTGTTCACGAGATATTTGGTTTGTTTCAACCACCCACCGTTTCAACCGTACCCCGTTTACCCTATAGAACCCAAAACTGATGAAATTTACGAATTTTTTATGGAGTTCTTGTGAACTAGATTAATTTTGAATCAACGTGAATGGCCGTAAAAATATGGAACTTTCAAGTTCAATTCATAGTAAGTTGTAACTTTATGGAATAAGAATAATAGAAGCAGCACTCTAAAATCAACAAGCACTAATTGGTACGCCTATTATACCATACATTTTGGAAAAAAAATTACAAGTGAATTATATGCATTTTATGGATGAGCTCATTGAAATATAATCATATGTACAAAATTATTTAATGTTTTCAAAGAACTATATTTGACCAAAACATTGTATATATTGTTCCTCTGCTTCATCTGAATTCGGTTTATTTTTTCAAACAATAGGAATAACATCCGGAAAATATCCGGATTTGTCAGTTCCTCTAATAATCGATCGTATTTGCGAAAGAGCTGGAAAACAACGTTAATTGATTTTGTTTGGAAATTGAGCGAGCTGCAAATTTCCTAATCGAATTTCGGACGGTCGAAAAATTCAATAATCCAGTTGGATAGCGGAGGATACGATTCCAAAACCGGTCTTCCTTCTATAACTTCCGTAAATTCTCGAGCAGTAAGCGAGCATTAAAATTGAATTCAGGGGACTTTTACTGAATATGACATTCCTGAAAATCTCGAAACATTTATTTCTTCCTTTTCAGATGTTCAAAATAAAAGTTGCTCCACGGTCTCATTATTACGAAGAAATATATGCACATATCGAATCTTTTGCCTTACATTTTCATAATAATAATACACGGAGGATGGCGAGGTTCGTTAATTTTAAAATACGTAACCGTAGATTACAATCTTCCACGTTGAACCATCATCATTATAACTCTAATGCGAAAATAACCTATAAGATATACCAATTAGAGCTCCCCTTATTCCCCAGCCGATAGGAGAAATCGCATGAAAATTCAATGAAATATACAGCTGGTATCAAAAAATGCTCTTCGCATGAAGTTTTTCTATAAGATTGAATTCATTCTGGAAATTTGACGCAATTTGATGTTGCATATTTGTAAAATAATGTACTATAATTGCAACTATTATTATAAAGTTTTAGAAACTTTCAAAGTAATTAATACTCATGTTGTGGCAATGTTTTCAACAATGTATATGCATTACTGGTCTATTGATAGAGAAAACTGTTAAGTCATTTCGTATTTGGAATTTTTCGACCTGATATTCACCACTTTTTGAGATAATTTTCGATCACTCTTTCTGCTGACGTATTGGTTTTCAGATATGACTTATTTATAATCTTCTCTGGATTTGTATATTATAATTATTATAACGATTTTTCCCCATGAGGAGAGCGATTGAACTCAAATTCGCAATTCTTAGGACGTTTGCTTCATCTTTTTCGCCTCCCAAAAACGCTTCATCCTCTCTGAATGCTCCTTCTTCCGTCCATTTCATCACGAGTTGACGATTTGATATATTGTGCGATTTTATAGCGACATTCAGTGCGATCTTCGAGATTTTTTATACTGATGTGTTGTAGTTCTTTTTGGACCTCTCTTTTAGCCACTGTGTTACGCATTTACTCTTTATAATTATATCGACTAGTTTCTTCGGTATTCTGGACTGTTGCATTGTGTAGACATGTGCACAGAACTTTGCTCGTCGTTTTCTGATTTCTTTCGTTATCCTATTCGTCTTTTCATAAAATTCATTCTGAGGTTCATCCAAACGCCGTTTCTATTGATTGGCCCGTAAATCTTTCTGAGAATTTTCCGTTCTTTTTTTTTTCATTTCTCTAATTCTTGAATGACCGTCATTAACCATTGTTTCAGCTGTGTATATTGCTTCTGGAAGAATCGTTGTGTTACAATGTCTCAATTTGGCGCCTCTCGAAATGCACTTTTTGTTTTAGTACGCCCATGTAAGCTTGTAGGCCCTTAAGGGCTTGGTAATTCTCTGTTCATTAGCGCTTCGGTTCAAACCTGAGGACTTTATAACCTCTCCGATGTATTTAAAATGGCCGACTTGCAGAATTTCATGTTTTGTGCTGAGATAAGATTTACGTTTTTGGTTTTCTTTCCACGTATTTGGTTTTATCATAAAAAATATGTAACATGGTTTTCTGCGCAATTTCATGTAGTTTTCTAATGCAAGAATGGGTTCAGTTCTGTTGTTTGTGATGACAGCAATATCGTCTGCAAAGGCAGGCATTTGACATGTGGATTTTTTTTTTGCATCTGTATAGGTTCATTCCTAGAATTTTCTATAGGAATTGCTTGGAAATCTGAGTCTTTCGATTTATGAACACATTCATTTATAGAGCTATTCAACCATCAAATAAGATTAAGTTGGCAGAATACGTGACAAAAGTCTCAAACATATTAGAAGAGAATGCAAATTGTAGTACATAAAACACTCAAACTACCAACAGAAACAAGGACCAAACCAAAGCAATACCAATGCCTTAGATCAGCGTAAAGAAAGAAGACCCACTTCTCTATGACTGTTGCAGTACATCAATTTTACAATATTTATTATTGAAATATCCCAAATCAACTCAATTTACTCAAATTAACGACAAATTTTCAATATTGGCAAGACAATGAAAGACTCCTTGAACGAAAATATTGATAATACTAAAGTATACTAAACTGTGAACGGTAAAATCAATTTGTGGTAATGACCCCCAGTTGTGAAAGCAGTGAACCAAATGAAAAAAATAACTTCGATTACTTTTGTTCATTCTCCATTATGATTCGTTATACATATCATTGGATGGGTTACTTCCAACTTTTCATGTTTTCAGATTTTTTATGTATATTTCTTTTGTGTTCGTGTTATCAACGTTCGTATTAATTATTCAGAAGTAACTTTAGCATAGACGAGGTTGAATTATTGTTTCCTGTAAGCTGTTTGCCTTTCAGGCATTAGTGATAGAGTCAGATGAAATATTCAAAAATTTTAGCATTTGTATGTTCTACTGACATTTGTGATTAAGTGCAAAATGTAGATGAAAATTAACCACATTCCTCTTTTCTTTCACCAAATCTTTTGTTAGTTTACCATTTAGTACTTATATTTAGATGCTTGATGATCCAGTATAATAATATGAATAATTATTGTTGAATTCAAGTTCGGACCACCTAGAATAGAGGTGGGAGTTTCCAAATTAACAGAGATTTAACAGCGGGGAATGGTTTAGGTCTAACTGGTCATTAAGAAGATCGTACTTATCGGATTTTTGAAGTTTATTTATTTCCATGGCTTCCAGGTAGTTCATTTAATCCCTTTTTCACAGTAATGAAGTATCTTAGGTTTGAAACAACTTGAGATCTTATGTCCTGTCGACTCTACATGTTCCCGAAAAGCAGATTGTCTGTTTTTTACGTGTTCTTTTAGTCTAGTTTCAAAACATCTTCCGGTCTGGCCAACATATGACGACTTACATTCTTCACAGTCTAACCTATAAATTCCAGACTTCTTCATTGGCTCGGATTCGGACAATTTGTTATTGAAGATCATTCTATCCAATCTACTGTGACTTGAAAATGCTATATTTAAATTATTATTTTTGAAGAACTTAATGATTTTTGAAGAGGGAACGTGTGTATAAGGGATGCTCACATATCTTTTCAACAGTGTTCAACAAAGCACTGTGCGAAAGTTCAGATGGCATTACTATCAAAGTATCTGAAGTAATCAATTTTTATGTGCAAAAGTGTTGATACCATACAATTAACAGAATTATTATCTAGTAGATGACTGTTTTGTTTTCGACACAGAAAAGAAGAGTTGTGAATAATAAATATTAATACTTGTGAATCTCAAACTATACAAACCCATTATACCAAAATAAGAATCTCCGCAAAATCATTCCATACGTTTCAATACGCATTACTTTCGGACCATTCTGTATAAAGGTGAACATCTCGTGAAGCTGATTGATTCAAGGCTCACACATACACGAATCTCGTTGTTTAGTTTGGAATTTAACAGTTCACTTGTTTGTTTAATTCGATAATCATACCGTTACTTGTTCATTTCAAATCAGATGAGAGCAATAAATCACGCAATATGGGTGCATGCCTGTAGAAAATCTCACCGGGAATTACAGATACAAAGGTGATACCAACATAACATTCTTGCGTCGTTCTCACATTGAATTATTTGAAAGATGGCTCTAATGGAACGCACCAGATTGTGCGCTAGATTCATTCTAATCGACGGCCTTCAATTTAGAATTAATTCTGCTACTGTTTTGATATTTACATAAGTGAGATCGACAATTATAAGCTTTGTAAAAGTTATGTTGGTAAGTTGACACCAAGAGTTTTCGAATTTTTTTCAGCTATAATTGTATACTGAGAGAACAATTCTGGGCACCTTTATTGTCAAGAAGTGTCGTATAGTCGTCCAAAAAACTTGGCAAAAATTTTTATTTATTCGATATACGTTCTGCTCTACTATTCCATTGAAAGGTTTTGAGTACACTTTTGATAATAGATAATTATAACAACAGATATATCATGTTTTTATACAGTTGTTGGGGATTTAATCGACTGTTTTGAATTTATACGATATTTCTATAAATGTTGCAGCAAGTGAAAGATATCAATTAGCATTCTTTACTTTAAACAATCTTGCGCATAAAACAAAGTCGAAATTTGAGAAGAGTAAAGTATTAATTCAAGGTGAGCAATCGAATTTCGAAATTTATTCTTTATCTATAAATACTTGATGATTGATTATTAGTCGAAACCATATGTCGAATGCTTTGGATACTATTGAATATATAATTTATTTGAAAAAAATATAATTTTTTTCAAAAGTGTATATATATTATTATAATGGTCGGGATACATCTTTCTTTATGGTTCTGAGCCTTGAGACACGAGTCTGTTCCTCAGAATAACTCGATACTGATCGGCCACTCTCTGTTCTGTCACGTCCAATTTCCGGGTATTTCCGGCAGAAACCTTCATGAAGTTTTTGCCTGTAGCCAGTAGTTTCCTGTCTTAAATTCGACACTCAAGAATAAATGTGGAGTATGATTTCATTCATAGACGTTGTCCATTTCATTTGCCTTCTAGATAATCTCGCCGCAGTGAGAGCTGGCTGTAATTATTTTTATTCTTATCATTATCATCATGAAATGCGAAAAACACAAAGATTCTTGAAAATGGATGTGATCTCTTGTGGCGTTTGAATGAAGCCATAATTTTCACCATCTCCAAGTTCTTACACCAGAAACAAGGTTACGTTGTTCTGATGGGAACCTAACAAATCCAAAGACGCGTTAACCGAATAAAAATAATAAACTTACAAAAAATTGTCAAGAGGTCATGAAACCATTTAAAGCAATTGTTAAGCAACTGAAAGCAGCTGTAAATATTCGAAAAATAGAAATGAATTATTTACTAATGAATACTTGAAGGAAACACATAACTATAAATGTTTGAAGCATTAATATTGCATATAGTTGAAAATATAATATGTGGCTTCTCCAAATTCCAATATTTATTCTGATCACATAATTATTCTGGATTTTCCAGATGTGAAAAATTATTTTCTAGTGTTAAAATGAATATTTAAATAAGAATCTTTCTAGGACAAATGTTCATTTTCTTCTAGGCAGATTCCATAGATATAGTGGAATGAAATTGTAAACATTTATAATTGAACCCTCAAATCTTCTTCTGGTAAATATTTATGATTTTTAGCTGAAATTTCAATATGTCTTTCATTATCAGCAACAAAACGAACACAATCCAGAATGTACAAACTTGTGGTAATTTTTCTAGTGATGAATTCAAATCTACTGCCTTCTGGTTATTTTATTTTGAAAATACTGCGTAAAAATTTGTAGAATCAAAACATTTAATAGTGTTGGCGTTTACTTGATGTAAATCCATCAAAATTAAATTGAATATAATTTAAATTCAATTACTTGAACTTATGTAGTCAATAGAGTGTAAATCATAAGTTCAAGTGTTTGAATTTAAGTTATATTCAATTAGAATCAAAACTTTGTTCACTTCTCAAATTCCTCAAAACAATAAACCATACTGAACTCGCTACTGAATAAAGGTGTAAAAGGTTATAACTCTGCATCTTCTACATGCTCGGTTATAACTTTCAACGTAAAAAAATATCTCGTAATTTTAGTTTCAACCCTTTCAGTTCGTTTACCCCAGTCATACTATTTGTTTTGTCAACTTCCACCACAAAAAAGGAACACTGTTCTGCGAATTTTGTTCTCATTTTCAAACTTATTGCTTTTGGCTTATTGGCAAGTGAACTATGTGTTTTTATCAGCAAGAAAGTGAAAATTTTGTTTTAGAACTTCAGACGCAGACTGTTTCTTGAGAAGTATTCATTCAGTTTTTCTACTTCCTCTTACCCTTTTTCTGTTAGATAGGTGATACTATTTTCACTGAATATTAGCAATATGAAATGAACCTACATCACCACCTCTCATATAATATCTGGCAATTCGTTGTTATGAATATCGATGGATATGAATATATATATATATATATATATATATATATATATATATATATATATATATATATATATATATATATATATATAACCGACAATAAGATACATTAAGAACAAGGTTTGTCTATATATATATATATATATATATATATATATATATATATATATATATATATATATATATATATATATATATATATATATATATATATATATATATATATATATATATATATAGACAAACCTTTCTTAATGTATCTTATTGTCGGTACAAAATTTCTAGAAGGTATAAATATCTCATCGCAGGTAGACATTGATTCAGTCTGAAAATAGAAATGTAATAGCTCGTACCAAGATACGCAATTTAAACCAAAAATGATGTGGATTCCTCACGTGGAATTTTGTGTTGTTTTGTTCTGTGTCTTTTTCTTTTCAATCAACTTTCAAGTTTGAACATCTAATAATTTGAACTACGCCGTTCTGATGATAGCCAATTAGCTTGAAACATATGTAAACGGCTGTTACAAAAACAAGCAACGTAAATCTCAGGTAAATACCGTAAATTTCTCAACTCCATTTTCAACCTGACAAACCTTGTTCTTAATTTATATATATATATATATATATATATATATATATATATATATATATATATATATATATATATATATATATATATATATATATATATATATATATATATATATATATATATATATATATATATATATATATATTCTCTAACGGTTCTAAGGATGGGGCGTTGAAGTGACAAAAACTCCCTAGCCTCAAAGAACGCTGAATTTTTCTTGTTAAATTAGCAACATATGGATACTTTGAAGAGATTTTCCGGTACTTAATAACGCACGTTAACAGAGCTTGCATTGTCATATAAACATAACCTGCCTGTATGCTGCCCTTTCACTATCTTTGTTATTCCGTTTTAGTTAAATCTCATGTCTCCAAATGAGAGAATACACTAACAATAATGGGGCCAAATTAATTCGACTTATTCTTGCCTAATCAAATCTGATTTTAATTTTTGATGTCCCGTTTTTGATGTAATGAATGAAGTGTTTTATACAATAGTTTTTTCTGCTCCGTGCGATCTTCATCAAATATATATATATATATATATATATATATATATATATATATATATATATATATATATATATATATATATATATATACATCCCGATATCATTACGACGACCTTTCATTGACGTGAATTGTGAGAGCCGGTAGAACTAGTGAGTATACACGTGTATATTTTCGCAAGAATTATTTCTCTTTGATTATTATACTGAAATCCGACCTTAGTTGATGACCGCTTTTTATTGGATTTTTTTCATCCCAACAACATTGTGAAGACCTTATAAACCCAGTATTTATGAAGACCGCAATATACGTTCAAATACAGATTCACATCATTACGACAGCCGTATAGTTTAGAATTATTTTTCAGGAGAACATTACAACGGCCAGCGTTGTTGTCATGTTTTCGGAAACTTCCCTCAATTCAAATCTAAATACGTCATATATATTTAGCTCTGTTCTGAGTAACTTTGACTTGGACTTTTGAACTTTGACACTAAATAGTGCATTTGAGATTGATACCTACTTCGGCATACGCATTTCGTACAAATTTTATATGGCCCAATTTGTAATTATATTCATTTTAATTAAGAACTATATTTGAAAAAAGAATTGGATGATTTTACAGTAAATTCACGATTTTATGCTCAAATATAAATGAAATCAATTACAAATTCTTTGCCGCAAAAATTTCTGGTTGAAATACTAACTAGCTGTTCGAAATTATATAGGTACTCTAACGCCCAGAAATTGCTCAGTTGAATAAAAATCCTGTGATCAGTTTCACAATTTGCGGCGAAAAATGAATATTTTTTTGAGGGCATACCGTATGAAATTGGAGGTAATGAGAAAATTAACAATTTTGTTCAATAAAATTGATTGATATTTCGTTGAAAAATATTTTGATTTGAATTATAGGTTTCACAGAATTATATTCTGTGGAAATAATTTTCTACTTCCACAGAATTACATTACTTAACTGCTTGGCAATTTTTTCGGTGTGTCACCATTTTCAAAAGTTGAACCTAAGAATTAATAGGGTTCTCAGTGACGAATATTGTGGATTATGTTTTCTCTTATGTTTCGTTTCAATACTCCCTTCACCTTTTCTGTTCCATTGTTTCAATGTTCGTCTTTTGTTGATCCTTTCATACTCAATTTCTATGGTTCGTCTCACTTCTTCATTCCCATGCTGTTCCATTTCTTCTATAAACCTCTTGGTTTGTCTGTTTGTTTTGTCTTTAATTCTCGCAATTTGAAACTCTTTCAGCATTTTCTCATTTGGGTGATTCGAATTGCTGGTTATCCGGTTGATCGTTCCTCGTAGTCCGTGCGAGGGTTCTCTGCCGTTTGCCATCGACTTTCACGATTTCAGTATTTTGCCTCAACATCTAGTTTTCTCTGTTCTTTATTGGATATAAAACAGCATGTAGTTGTTTCGCTATATTTGAGTTGTCTTCAATTTGCCTATTGTAATTTAGGTTTTCCTGATATATCTCGTACTGCTTTTTTTATACTTTCTAGGCCCTTCTCGATTCTTCTTCTTTTTTCGTCGAATAGAATTGTCACTGTTTTCTCAAGGTCCATTCTTGATCTTAGTCTTCTGTAATATTCTATTTATTTAATCATTCTGTAGTGACTCTTGCATCTCTCGCCGAATAACTCAGTTTGTGTCTTCACAAACTGAGTTATTTTGAAATGTTTCCTCTTTTATTTGTCCCCTGTTGAGATATTTAACAGCAGGAGCCAAGACCTAATTCTTGAAAGATCCCTGCTGCCCTTCTTCTCTTTCCTGCTCTGCATGCAACAGTCAGGTCTACGACTCTAACTCTTTTTGTCCTCTCGTTCAAGTAAGATACTATTAACTTAACTATTTTGCTCTGGAATTCTGCTCTTTTATGTATATTAATCCTTGGTGCCTTACTCTATCGAATTCTTTTTCTATGTCTCTATGTTTCTTTTCTTCAGTAAAATCTTCTCCTTGTTATTTTCTGTAGTGTGTTGCTTTCTGAATCAAAATTGGTGTCGTGAAATGAAGCTTCACTCTTCTGCATGCTTCTTGTTCTTTCAACATATTGTCCTTTTTATTATCTTGTTTTTTTGCGCTTGTTATATTGTTTGATCTATAACTGCTCGATTCATATCTGAATCGAGCCTTGTTTCATCTTAATTGTTTTTGATTTGTTCCAAACTCTCGGGCAGTGTTTCAAATTCAATGATTCAATAGTCCAGATTTGCTATCGCCTTCATTCTTTCATCTGGTAGGTCCTTCAGTGCTCGATTGGTTATTCCGTATCTTCCTTGGGGCTTTTCGTATTTTCAGCGTATTACTGTGTTTTTCTATCTTCCTGGGAGTTTTAGCTCTATTTCATCTTCGAACTGCGACCATTCTCTTCTTTTTCATATCCGGACCATGGTTTAGTCTGGTTCACATTTAGCCTTCTTTGTGAAATTTTTCAATGGAGTCCGAATATTACGAGTATGGTGTCATTCGATTCGTATTGTTACCTAGAAAGTTTAAGGCAAGGTCCAAAAATGCGCTGAAAAAAATTACAAAAGTTATAAACAATAAAGTAAAAAAAAGCAGAAGAAGCAAAAAGTTGAAGAAATTTGCTTAAAAAAAGTTCCGAATCCCGAAACTGCAGCTCTAATATTTATGAGCCTCGAAAATAGAGCCGAATGCGGAAACTCTGGCTTCCGCGCACGTTGTGTTACTCTGACACAACAAAAAACTTTTTTTGAATAAATTGAATATTGATATTAAGGAATAATAAAATCTATGGAGTGTTGGGATACATAAATAAACAAATAATCATCGTCAAAAAAATTTTGTCTCAATTTTAACATAACCCATTATAACAACATTATATAACAACAATATTAAACTAATACCCTAGAATTTTTTTTACTTAGTAAAGTCATCGTTAATAGTATAAGAAATTTAGTAGTTATTACAATAATGAAACAATTTTGATTTTCCACTTTTATATATAACAAATAAAAGTTATAAAATAAAAAATAGTGATATGAAATTTTTTTCATTTGTTAATAACAATTATTTGAGCAATAACAGTAAAAAAAAATAATGTTAAGCAGATTTTAACGATGAGGCTTCAAATAATGAAGAATTTAAAAAAATTCCTTATTCACTATTTTTTATTTTGTAACTTTCAATTGTTAATAAAAAAGGGAAAAATCAAAATTTTTCATTATTATCTCCTTTTTATACTATTAAGAATGACTTTACTAAGTGAAAAAAATTCTATGATATTAGTTTAAAAATTATCTGAGCTCTAATATTAACTTTCAGCTCAGAAAAATAGTTAATTAACAAAAGCATAATTTATGTTAAAATTGAGAAAAATTTTTTTGACCGCTGATTATTGTTTATTTATGTATCTCAACACTCCATAAATTTTATTGTTCCTTAATATTATTATTTAGTATATTTAAATAATTTTATTCGTTAATTTTATTCGTGTCGGAGTGACGCAACGTGCGCGGAGCCAGAGTTTCCGCTTTTGGCTCTATTTTCGTGGCTCTGTAAAAATTATAAATATTGGAGTTACAGTTTCAGAATCTGCAGTTTTTTTTTTAGAAATTCTTCATCTTTTTGAAACTTTTTTGCAATTTTGAATATTTCCTGAGATATTGAAAAAAATCGAACACCTACGTTTTTTCTCACTTTATTGTTTATAACATTTTTAAATTTTTTCAGCGCATTTTCGGACCTTTCCTTAAACGTTCTAGGTAACAATACGAATCGAATGACACTCTTCTCGTAATTTTCGGAGACTATTGAAAAATTTCACATGAAAAAGGTACAGGTGAACAAGAAGTTGTATTGAATTCAAATTTTGCATTTCTAATTTTGGATTTGAATTTTTCTTCTAACATCTCTGCCTTTTTGTTTCTTTCTGGCGAAAAAGACATTATAAGTGTCTTATAGTATCTTATTACTGGTACATCCCTATCTTTCGATCCTCCTGCAAGTGCTTTGTCCATCTGCTCTAGCAAAGACTCTTTATCCGTTGTACATAATACTTCCTTTCCTTTTATTTTGGTGTCCCTTCCTTCACGTCGTTTATTATTTGGTTTCTTCTCGTCTTCAGGATACCTTGTTTTCTTGCATTCCTTCTAGTACATCAGCTTTTTTTTTCCTTCTGCTGTGGAGTTGATTTTTTGAGTTTTCTTCGGAAATTCTATACTGTTTTTCAGTATAGAATTGCTTCTGACAACCTATTTCGTATTGGCGTTTCCCGTGTTTCAATTAATTCCTTGCAAATCCTGACAATGACTGCGTTTTAATGCAGTGCATTTATTAATTATTTTCAGCACGTTCGTTGCTGTTTTTATTTATTTTGACACTTGAGTTTGGTCAGGTTTTTTATCCTATGTTGCTTTTATTTCGTAATTTCTCTTCATATTCTTCATCAGGGCTATATCCAGTATATCGGTGAGTCTTGAGTTTGTGCTGCGGAGGCTTTATCGTTTTTTCTTTAATTTTTGCTAGATTCATCGTAATGTAGTTTGTTGTTCTGCAATTTCAGTCCGTGTTCTTCCAGCAACGTGCCCTGCTGCTTTCTTGAGGACCTTTCTTCGTAAAAGTTCCCCAAAATTGTTTCGTTTTTATTATACGTGTATACATGTGAATGCAAGCAATTTAATCTGTTTTTTTCAATTCCTTATATTTCGTATTGAGTTTTTGTTGTAATTTCAGCATTTTCAGTTCCGTTCTACTCTGAACTTCGATCACGATTTGTCTTCTTCTTCCTTCAGTACTTTTCGATATGTAGAATGTGTAGTTTCTTAGTTTGTAGTTTTTCGTCATCTTCATTTGTTTCCGAGAGAATCGTGACATCGATTTTGTGTTCTTAGTAAAAAGGTTGTCTGATTTTACTTATCTTGCTGATACTCTAATTATTGCTTTTCTTGTCCATAAGCAACCACCTTCTGAAGATTTCCGTCAGCTTCTTCTGCTCGTTCAGAATTCTAGTTTATATTCCTTTATCACATTAATTTTGCAAAATGTTTACATCACTCTTTCAAATGACTGTGGCATAGTCACTTGGAAGTTCTTTTAACTTTCGACGATATTTATTGGAAGGAACGTTTTTGGAGGTTTGCCTTACGAGAAATATCGCGCCATATTCTCAAGGACTTCTCCGGGAATTGAACCTGTTATCTTGGGCATACAAATCATGTTGCATACAACTCGGCATACGTCTGGTTTTGGCTAAAACTTTTTATAATGAAGATGAACTTGAAATAGCCGAGTCGATAATTTATTGATAGGTAGTGACCAATGTGTTTGATATCTTCTGTAAAAATTAGGGAGAAGAAATTTTCCATCGAAATTCTATTGAGAATTCTACCGATAATGGTTTGAATAAAATTGATTTCTGAAAAAATAGTGAAAGTTTCATCGACTCTGACAAGAATAGCGCCAACCAGAATGGTGGAAATAAATTTTAGTGATTAAAAAAATTCGTTACAGTTTTGGTTAATGTTCCAATGAAACTCGAGTACCTTCAGTGCTTAAATTTATTAAGACTTAATTGGGGCAATTTTATATACCATCCTCATTCTCATTTCAAAGAAGTTTTTTATTATGAAAATCAGCAGAAATAATTAACCCGAAAAATAATGTTTTTCAATTTGTTGGAACAATTTGTCCCTAATATTAGATTATATCATTTCATAATTATTGTGATATGAATTTGCACCACCGAAACATTTCTGTTTGTATCCTATGCAACATTTTTATTCATAGGTCTCGGAAACAACTCACTTGTTTCGGAGTACCTGCCGAAAAACCATAAAGAAATTATTTTCCACAATTATAATTTGATTTGGGTTATAAATTTCGTCTTAATTTCGCTTATACTAATGAACTTTTCTGCGATATTCACAATCAAATTTCGATACCATGAAAGATGAATCAATCTCAGAAACAGAAAAAATATTTGTGTAAAAGGTTTAGGGTAATTCTGAGAGCGCGTATTGTCGAAAAGACGTAAGTACGCAACCCATCAAGGACAAAACAATTGTCTGCAATCATTCATAGTATGCTATAATAAGGACAATTTTGCTACCTCAAGTCTACCAGTAGGTGGTACTCACTTCGAAATTAATTGAAAAGTTCATCATGAGAAATGGCATTCACGATAAGTGTAATATGCTGCATGAAAACTTATATTTGGATAAGCAATAATTCCTGAAGAAAACGTGTAGCTGATTGTATTTGTGAGAACTTTTTCGCCTATCTATTGTATGGGTGAAATCGTAAAAATGTAACGAAATTTTCAAAAGGAAACAACATTATCAAAAAAAGTATCTCGATTTGTGCATAATCCGTATAAATATAAAAAATTAATTGAAAAATGTATTTATTATCTGAGAGAACCTAAGTAATAGAGCAAGCTTTATAAAGAAATCACTAAAAATATATGGAATGCTAAGTAATAAATATATTTTTACAGAGAATAAATAGAATGAATGTATGTATTCCTGAGATCAAAAGGAGCCAAAATAGACTATTTTGTCTCCTGAGACCGAGATGAATCAAAATGAAACATCAAATTCATAAAACATCACTAAAAATATATTCGATAAATTCGAATATAAAGAAAACTTCAATAATTATATTTGTGAGACCAAGAGATCCAAAATAATGAATTTGAAAAAATGATGAAATACTGCATCTTTGTTTCACGCAACGAACAGATATTGTTGAAGTTAGATGCTAATAGAACATCCAGCCGATACAGTTCACATCTTCCTGGAATTTAACATGTTGCCAAATGCCGCGTCTAATATCGAATAAAACGGTCGTCATAAAGTCGGTGAACTGAAAGGAACTATACAGCAAACTATACGGCTTCTCAAAACGCCACCCGGCCAGCCACGTATTTACTGTGAACTAAAAATATACGAAAAATACATCAGATCAACAATATGACGACCACAACAAAAATTGAGTTTTCAACTTTAGACGACGTTTCATAACATAAGCAATCGTTTTAGAGTGCATGTAATTACGACGACCGTATATGGTCGTCGTAATTCCATGGTCTTCATAATGATGGTAAAACGCAAATGTATGGTCTTCGTAATGATGGTGGGATGTATATATATATATATATATATATATATATATATATATATATATATATATATATATATATATATATATATATATATATATATATATTGTATTTTTCAACTCTGATTTTAATCATTATTTCAATTTTCTCTCTATAGCAGTATCATTCGTTCTTCCCAATATGTCATTTTGATTGAGTCTGAAATAGTTCTATTCATTATTTATTTTAATATTTTTCATTGAAGCTTTTAGTTTGTATTCAATTGTTGACACTTAATTTAAAGTATTGTATCAATCAATGCAGTCAATGATTCCGATTCAATTCATTTCATTTCATCCTTTTAAGGCCTAATTAGGAATATCATAGGATCTGTAATTTTTAAAAGAAAATTTCTATAAAGCAAAAATACTTTTTATTTTATTCTCATATTATGAATACTTCAAGACCTTTATTTCATAGATTATTTCAGGAAAGTCTTTCACAATTTATGTCGAAATCGGTCTTATTAGCAGTTAAAATTTATTTATTCACTTCTATAAAACTCAAGTACATATGTTGTGAAATGATAATTAATTTCTTCGAAATAATTCATTTATTTATGTGCTGTTCAAGATTGATTAAACTGTCACGGTTCTTTGAGCTTTAATTAATTATTATAGTCGTAAAATTTATATGAATAATTTCGGGAGAAAAAAAGTTATAAAAGAAAATACTACATCGGTACGAAGCCAATTGATTGACTCGACAACTTCACATATTGCAGTGTTGGTAGTTATATAGCCAATAAATTTAGTTAATTTACAACAAAACTACACCCACTTCATCGAAATTAATACAATGGTAATAGGTTAAGACGCAGTTTCTACTAAATATGTGAAATCTCATGTGCCACTAAGAAATAAATATCTTCGAATACCATTTTAGTGTTTTTAAATTACCCTCAAATGAACCTTATTTCCACAGAGGTTCGAACTTCTATTGAAACTAGAAAAATATATAACAATAGCGAGTCTGGAATACTTCAATGCAATTACAGATGTTTAAACGGAACGTTTCAGAATTCTTGGCTAGGAATTCTATTATAAGACTCTATCCGATAGATTTAGATATTGGATATGGAAACTATTTTGGTATAATTATATGTAGATTTGAGGATATCGAAATGGAGAATTTGAACTTCTACGTCTTTGAAAAATAGTTTGTATATAATTTTCAATTCTTTTATTTTGCTCAAACGATCGAAAGAGGTACCTAGTTTCAAGATTCTCAAATCATTCATACTAGTAAATGCTGAGGCTCTTAATCGAAATATATAAATATTTCAAATAAAACTCTCAGGGAGCTGTCTTCACAAATGTTGTCAACAAGAACGAAATTATCACTTTCGAAGTGCATATTAAATGCGCTTCGGAAAATCATCCGACTTTAACACATCAATCGTGGAAAAACGCTTTCCTTTCATTGGTCTCTTCAGTTTTGGAGACATAAAAAAGTCGCTGGGAGCTAAAACTGGTGAATACGATGATAGTTGGAGTATGATTACGGTGTTATTTTGGGCCAAAAAATCACGAACAGGCATTGATGTGCGAGCTGGTGCATTTAGTGTTGCCCAAAGCGAGACCAAGACCAGACTTAGGCAGTCTTGGTCTTGGTCTTGTGTGAGCAAACTAGGTCTTGGTCTCTTGGTCTTGTTGCAAGTCTTGCAGTGTTGCAAGTACCTGATATATTGTACTTTTTATTCTAGATTTCAATTTTATTTTCGGTCAGTGTAACAGGGCCGATATTTATAGCTTATGTAGACATGAATGATGATGATAATGATTAAAAATCGGAACAAAATTTTGATTTATAATAAAAAAAATGGATAAAAATGTCTTTATTGAAAGCACAAATTCGTACGAATAAGATTTTACAGTGCGAAAACTAGCCTATGATACTCCTAACAAAATTTTTCTGTTTATACATTGAAATTAACAACAATGATTCGAGAACAATAAATTCAATTATAAATAATTCGGAAAAATTCGAACGTAAACAGCATTGTATGGCTTACGCTACTTCTTTTTAACGAAATGAACACAATGTGAAACTGATAAATACAATAACAAAATCACAATACGTGCAGAGTATGAAAAAATCACAACCTTTTAGTACAACAGTCATGTACACCAAAAAAATTTTCAAAAAACCTCTACATTTAGCTTTGAATTAGTCAGCACAATCTTTCGTCATCAATAATACTTCGATTGTAAGATGAACTGAATAATTGTGAAAGAGATATATCTGAATAATATGTGAAAGAATTATAAAAATAATTCGTTTATTTCCTTTGACGCCAGAATTCATTACAAGAGCTTTCTTAAATAAACACGAAGGAAAATTTTGAGTCTTATTTGTCATATTTCTATTACAAAGATTAGGTATCACTTACTTGAGTTCAAAAGTACGAAATTTAATTTTTTTCTGATTCCCGCCAATTGTTATTTAAACCAACAGATGTAATAAACTAGTCGACGTTGCGTAGGACAAGGATTTGCCGCGAGACGAAATATGATGAAATATGTAGAGAATTAATTCTTGAGGAAAGTCGCTAAAAGTAAAATATTATCCATTAGAAAGTCACACGTAGTTAGTCAACAGAAGTTAATGAAATGTAGTCATGTAGACATTTAAATATAATATATTACAAAGTCATATGAAAATGCTTAAATGTGAGTATTATTGAACTGCAAGACTGCAAGAGCCTTGCAGCTCAGCCTTGTTCTTGCGTAAGTCTTGCAAGGTGAGTCTTGGTCTTGGTCTTGCATTCAAATAGACGGTCTTGGTCTTGGTCTTGGTCTGCCAAAAACACAGGTTGCAAGACCTTTTGGCAACACTAATCGTGATGCAGAATCTATAGTTTGTTTTTCCAAAACTCCGATCGCTTGTGCCGTATTTCTTCACGTAAATATTGCATAGCTTGCTTATAGTGTTCCTTATTAACCGAACGACATGTTGGCAAGAACTCATTGAGCACCATTGAGTTGTAATAGAAGAAAACAGTGAGCAAAACCTTTATAATTCATCGAACTTGGTGTGCCCTTTTCGGTCTTAGCTTTTCGGGCCACTTCCATTGGAATGATTGTACCTTTGTTTTGATGTCATAACCATATACCCACGTTTCATAATAAGTAATGACCTTTTTGAGCAAATCTGGATGGATGTTGACGTCATTAATAACTCCTGATCGATACTCATGGGACGATGCTTTTGCTCAAAATTTAGTTATTTCGAAACAAACTTCGCTGGCACACGTTTCATACCCAAAACATCTGAAAAAATTGCATAAGCCATTCATTGGATTTGCCAACATCCTCAGCAAATTCCTCAATAGTGATCACGATTTTCCGAACTCATTTTCTTTACGGTTTTGATGTTCTTCGCTTGTTCACGTGGTTGTAACTACAGGGCGCTCATCGTCATTATAAGTTCGTTTGAGGACTTGAGTCTATTTTTAACACAAAATTCACTACAGATCCTTCAATCCATTTTTTCGGAAGTAAGAAAGCGAAGAACACAGAAAATGTGACTAATTTTTTCAGTTGTCGAAAACAAACTACTAATCAAAAAAGGCTGATAATTTGAATATGAGAAACGTATGTGCACCAACATAAAGAGAGAAATTTCGATAATCGAAAGAGCAAAGCCTGAGAAAATTCAAACTTCCCTTTTTCTCTGCACAGACCTCGTATATCCAAATTTTTACTCACGGAAATTCAACTATTAGGATCCGTGAAATTCTACACATTTGTTAAGTGTAAAATGCATAGGAAATAATCACAAATTATGATCGAATAGAACACTTTATATGTCTTCTGTGCATAAATATTTTCATTCATGAAAGCAAGCAGTTATTTTCGATGGAACTCCTGCACAGTTTCTTTGATTCACCTCAATCTGTGAAAACTATATTCACTTTAAAATAAATTTAAATATTTCAGTCTAGATTTAAAACTGGAACTTATTTGGAAATTTATGTCGTTAACAATCATAGGAGTACCTTTACTGAACATGTTGCGATGTTTGATTTTAGTTCTACATTGTCTATAACGGGATATAACATTGAAGACGGCACCGATTTTCTTGCGGATAAAATCATAACATGGCTAGCTTAAAATCAATGTGCATTTTCATAAAATACTGCGCGAGCATCTTTTTCCTTGCAGTAATAACATAATTCTTACAAATTGACATTATACATAATGTAAAAATCAAATCAACATTAAGATTGAGAGCAGTGTAGTGAAATGCGTTCCTGCAATAGTACATTTTACAATTTTTAAGAAATAAGAACGAGCGGCGAATTCAACGGGATTGAATTAAACGTAACGAATATTACGACAGCCTACTTACATCTTCATTTTCAGTGAAAAAGCAATTTATCTTAATAACAAAGCATAAGGCCAATGAGAGCGGATCTGTTGTCGAATATTGTGGATTATATCGATTAAATTAGAGGTTGAAGTCGATGAGCTTCAATTTTTTCGCGCAAGAAACGCCGCCTCATTTCAGAGCACGCAATATTATCATGTCGAAAAATACCGCAAAAACGTTTCGGAAATTACTGTTTAATATACGTTTAATATTTCCTCAGATATGAAGATATCGAGATAATAAAAGGAGATATGATCGCCAGATGTGTTTGAAAATCTGATTGCAATCTTATACCTTGTAAATTGTGCCATAATATTTTTGAATCAGTGGGCTGGCACTGAACGGACATTTCAGAATTTATATCTTTCATTTTATATATGGAAACCTGAAGTTATCTAATTAAACTAGTACTACTAATACTGAATGATTCAATTTTCGTTTCGATTCAATTCATTATATTCAAATCAGTAAAACGTCGATTTGATTCATTTTATTATTTCGGAAATGTGAAGTATCGATACGTGAACTTTTGGGAAATATCCCCAGTTGGAATTTCTTTTATATCGTATGAATGCATTCGTCAGCAATCTCATTCAAAAACTGAAAATCTTTATCCTCAACCACGAAAGACATCGAAAATGCTGAATTTATATCTTATTAACATTTTGATAAGAACTGTAGCTTGCGAAAACCTTGAGAAAAATAATTTCCACTGATTGATATATGAAGTGATAATTTCTACTACTTGATGAAATGAAGGAGTAATGAAATACAACACTATGATTTGAAAATTAACTCTTCATTTTCGTCAATATATGAAAGGAATTTAGGACCTACTCTGATATATAAGAAAGCTAGAGAGCTGAAGTTCAGTATTATTATTTCGTTTCTTACGCTTTGGAACTGTCATTTAGAGAAAATAATTGCTTATGAAGTTTTAATCAAGGTTTTTTTTACAGTGTCAATCTCGTAATGTCTAATCTGATTTAGCTAAATGGTTAAATTGGATTTTCACTTAGAATTCCATGAGCCAACGGATTTCGATTCGACCGACACGGGTTGAAACTGTTAATGTTTTTTCGTTAACGGAGCATTCTCTTCAGATGTTTGTTATCGAAGAAACTAATATCCAGTTGAAGTAATTGAGAGACAAGATAATTTGTTGAATATAAACTTAAATTCAAACACTTGAACTTTTTTTGCACTTTATTCACTACATAGCATGATTCTTACAGAATAAATTACATTATATTTATTCTGAATTTAAGTTAACATTCAATTATAATGGATTTACATCAAGTTAACGCCAACACTATCAAATATTTGAAAAAAAAAAAATTTGTGTAATGAAATTGACATGTATAATATTCCTTCGTGATATTTTGGCATATATTATTGGTACCTTTAATTTTATTTTCGATGTTTTTCGTCACTTCTGATAAATACATACTATATGTTATATGTAACTGAAATATCTTCAATCTACCCAAATCAGATGCCATCGAAAAAGAGAAGAACGGTATGCGTGACGTCATTTCTACAAATTGCAATTCGTTTTGAAGTTGCAGAACTGAACTTTCTTTCAATGAATGCCAATTAAATTCAGTCGAGTTTCGATTCCGAACGTCTTGAATTCCCTAATAAATAGCAGTACGGAGCAGTATTCACACCGATCAAATGTTAAAGAAACTCTCAATACGAATTCATTATTTTTTGTCGATCGTTCAACTAGAATTGAGAAATAATCTCTCGTCAACCAAGTCGCATTCCACTACCAATGATGGAACACATCCATAACAGATTTTAATGAAATCATAGTAGAAAATGGAAGTTGCAAATGGAAATAGTCATGTGCAATAAAAACCTCATCCAATTTTATGACCTGCGAAAAAGCAAAAAAAGTCTTCTTCATTTGATGGTAATTACGCGAGAAAAGAAGTTAAACGACACAATATCTCTGTTAGGAGCAGTACAAATGCTATCAACTTCGTATTGGTGGTGGCACCGCATTTTTGTCATCATTGTAGATGTCTAAGAATTATCAACGGTTTGTAAAAACACAGAAAACACACTAGGAGATGAATTGGACATGACACCTCCGTTTCCCACGGTGAAGAATTGATGTCAAGTTGCGGGTAAACGCGAAGAACATCTTGAACGATTTTGTAAAGACTTTGAATAAGTTATCTTTTAGGATATCCCGTTTCACATGGTTAATCTGTTACTAGAAGTCTTGATAGAATTGTAGTTCGCGTTTACGGTTGAAACTGTTTCAGACACAATTTCATAATGCATATTGAAATCAATTCTTGACAATTTTTTCGGATTATTTGCCCATTGTCAAGAGAAAGCGAAATTGAAGCTGAACGAAAATCTACAGTTGATTTACAACAGATTTACTAGATTTTCACACAGGAGATAAACCAGTTGGTCATTGACAGTTATTATCTCCGCATTATCTTCAGCGTTATCTCAAGAATTTGGTAAATGGTTAGTATATAGTTGGATATCTAGTTTCTATCTGACCGTCGTTTATTTGTTGAAAATAAAAATCATAGATCTGGAAACGATCCCCTATCTATGGAAGTACCTCAGGGTTCTGTTTTGGGACCCTTAATATTTTTGTTATTTGTTAATGATGTTCCAGATTATATTGAAGCTGAATCGATCACTCTTTTCGCTGACCACACGACGATGGGGGTATTAGCTGAGACAAAGAACGAGCTTGACAGCAAATGCAGGACACTTATCCAGCAATTTTCATATTGGTGTTACCGAAACTCTCTAATGCTGAATCTAGGGAAAACTCGAGTAATCCATTTCCAACTGCGGAAATCTATTTTCCATGCAGCTTTTGTTACTGAGTATAGAGATCATCAACTCGAGTCAGCTGGCAATGTTAACATTTTAGGTGTACACGTTGACAGCAATTTGAGATGGCATTGCCATGTTGAATATCTCAGCAAAAAATTTAATAGTTCATTTTTTGGTATTAGTCGACTCAAGAACTCGCTACCTCTAGATGGGTTGCTTACTGCTTATTTTGCTCTGGTTTTCACCTATTTAAAGTACAATGTATGTACTATGGGGCGATTCAGCAGCGAGTGCCAGAATTTTTCTAACGCAAAAAAGATGTATTCGATTAATCTTCAACCTGAAGCCACAAGAATCATATAAGCCATGTATATACATTTTACAGTGTCTGCTGTTTGTTCGCAGTAAACTGTTAGAGCTTGATTCAACTTCTAGTTTCCACAGCTACATCACGAGGCACAATTTCACCATCTCCATTCCGACTCATAGAACATCTAAATTTGAATCCTCTCCGACATATGTGGGCATCAAGTTATTCAACCATCTTCCTAACCACATCAAGTCCTTGAGTCGGTCGAAACTTAAGAAGGAAGTTTGCAGAGCCTTGGTACTTAATTGTTTTTATTCCTTGCAAGAATATTTTTCTGCTGAAATTGTTTAATTGAGTAATTGTAATTGTTAATCATATTCTTGACGTATCCTATACATTATTGTGATGTCATGCAGGACAAATATACATTATTATTATTATTATTATTATTGGTCTGATAACACGAAACAATTGTCAAGAAATAATTTTGATAAACGTTGAAGCCTTACCAACTGTGTGTTTCTGATAAGCATTCAATATACATCATATATCACTAAAAGATCAACGTATAATAGATACAATCTATCAATAACAATATTAGTTTGATCTCACATACAAAGACGAATCATTTGCTTGCACAACTTGAAAATCTTTCACACTTTTTCCAAATATTCACAAAAATATAAAATGACTTCAATGCTCAGATGTTAACTGCAATACCTTTACATTTAGCATCTGAAGATTCGAATGATTTTCGGCTTATTTATCGGTATTTATTTGGGAAGAAGTACAAAATTCATCTAGGTGTGTTTCTTCCTGAGTTTGATAGATTTTCATCAATTGGTATGGCATGAATCTACTTTGAGCTATTTGAGTTTTACGTTTTTGAAGCAATTATATAATCATAGTATGTTCTGTTGATTGTATTCATGGATGAATTTTGCTTCGAAAGCAGCTACTATTTTATGGTTCTTGAGTAATTATTCAAATATATTGAGAATGAAACGAAATCTCTGAAGAAATTATATTTCTGAAATTTTTAGACCATTGAAACCATTGAAAAGTTCGACTTGCCATCAGAAAACGAAAGCACTATTGAGAAACATAATTTTTATGTGGAAACAACTCTCATTTAAGTCATTTGTATAGAATATGCAAATTTTGATTATGGTGTAACATACGTCGCTAAGAAAATACGATATATAAAAAATCAGCTATAACGATAAATAATAAACACCTAAGTAATTTAAAATTTTGGTTTACTCTGTTTACTCCATTTTTTACACTTCGTATTCTTCATATTAATTTTTTTTTCTTTGACAATACTCTTTTTTGCTTGAACATTTTAAATTTCTATTACAAAACGTAAACAAAAAAAAAATGTTCTTTCGGTTGAACGCTATCGAAGAAAATGAAACAATAAAAAACACTATCGCGCAAACAAATAAGAGCGGGGGTGCACGATCGGAGGCAGGAATAAACTCACCGTAACATGTCTTTGAACATGACATGAAAACATTTTTGACATATTGACAATTAAAGAGAAGGCGAATGAGTTCGGATAATCGGATGTTCGAATAATCATCTGTAATGTCAATGAGTCGAAATAAATTTTTCAAATATTTTCAAACCGCTTAGGGATCTTTCAATTTTCTGAGCTGGTTTTTCCGGTGAATTGAAGTTTTTGAATGAGTATACAAAAACCTTATATAGTGTCGAATACTGTACATATTGACATATTAATTTCGTCGTTGAATAAAAAGTTGATTTTGCAATATACTTTTGTAATTCTGTGGAGTTTGACCTAAAAAAATAGTAGGAAGATTTTCTCTCTGCTTTTCTGCTTTTGGAATACTCTATTATTACAACAGAGAAATGACTGGGAAATCAAGTTTTATTGACTTGAAAACTTGGAATTTATTTCCACTCATTTATTGTTTGAAATTTTGATTGATGTGTTAGTAATTTTTGGTATTCAAAGATGCAGTTCAATTAATTCGATGAGTTTTTTCACAGTACATTGATATTTTCAGGTTACGTTGATTATTACATTAATTTGATTTGAAAGAAATACTCACATCTCAATTGGAATATCAAACAATATTTGAGAATATTCGGAATATTAGGAAAAGAATTCCATATTTCTTAGTGCTCGCCAATCACATGTTCTATTTTTCTGATGAAGACATGAAGTATTCCGAAAGCTCAGGAACAAAGAATAATGTGTCCTTTTTTATTTCTTCACGTCACATTCTCTCTTTCTCTCTCTCTCTCTCTCTCTCTCTATATATATATATATATATATATATATATATATATATATATATATATATATATATATATATATATATATATATTAAAATTGATTCATTGCCTGTTTAAGATAGTTAATTTTTAATGTTTTTAGCAATAACAGACTTATTCTAATGTGAACAACTTGTTGACATTTCATTGTATATCACAACTTTGTCAAAACTAATAAAAAATTGAATTTCATGAATTACTATAGATAGCAAAACATCAAAATAATTTTTTTTAAATTGAAATAATCAAATTGGTTAAATCTGATACTAAAAATGAATATGTGAAAATACAAAAAAAACTAATTCGATTTTTTTAAAGAAATAAGTTTGACGTTTTGCTATTTATAGTAATTCATAAAATTCAATTATTTATTACTTTTGACAAAGTTGTGATATACAATGAAACGTCAACGAAAATAAAGTTTTTAACATTAAAATAAGCCAGCAATTTTAAAAACATTGAAAACACTGACAATAGATCTAATTTGTTTTAAGGCGTCACCAATGAATATCTCACGATTCTGAACCGATTAGGATTTTGTTTTCTTCAATGGGATACCGCTTAATCTCCTCAATCTAGTGCATTAATTAATTTATCATTATGATATATAATCCATTACAATCTCATACGTCCAGATTAAATTTCAGTACTATAATCTACATAATTTCACAAAGGCCTATCATAAGGTCATCAGTTATAATCGCAGTCATCGTGAGTGAAATAAGGAAGTAGCAAATTCTCATCTTAGATGATTTATCTTTTTCAGATGACAGAAATGATAATTCAATGGCGCTTTTATTAAATATTGAACACAAAAGAAGGAAACAGCTTTCAACAGTAAAAATCATAAAACAGTTTGAAACAATGAAGGTGAAGAGAAAAACAATGATATCTGAAGATTTTCGATCAGGTGATGAAAGATATATACCTATATGGAAGAGTGTTGGCACTAGTTTGGTGCGAATTCATTATAATAATCTCTCACTCAGCTGATTCTTTTGGCGAGTAACTTCTGCTGTTATAAATATTACGCCTTTTGTTGAGTAAACATTCCAAACTGCTCTAGAACATAAATAAAAATAGAGAACAACAAGGGGCGATTAAAATAAATGTGTTGTAATATTATCCTAGAATGAAAATAAAACTAAGATCAACATTCAAGAAACCAATCAAGTCATCTACTTCGCTTTATCGACGACAGACTTCCATTCTTCTGGTCTGCAGTTCCATAAACAACCGCAATTATAAGGGTATCACTCAGAGGAGCAAGCAGTCGAAGATAGGCGACATTACGTTGGCAATGCATCACCGTTCGCTTGATATGTCGTCGGGAATCAAGATTCTCGGTACGTATCTTCGAATTCAACGTACTTATAAGGTACTCTGGAAAGACTTTCACAAACTTTATCTGATTATTTGCGATTTTCTTCGAGCTATAAATTGCTAACAAGCGGGTACATCCAAATTCGAAGGCCGAAGAGATATGCGATCTGATAACGGTACAACAACGAAGCGAATAAACAAAAAGAAAGAAAGTACGCATCAATTATTTCTGTGCGTCGGATAATTATGGCCTTTTTCAATTATGTACGCAATATATTTGGAAGATAAATTGTAACTGCGGTGGTTAGCGTAGTGAATGGAAGACAGTTAAGTGATCGAGGTCGCAGGAGGAAAATTTGTATTTAGCCTCTTGGTGGTCGTAAATTTAGATGAATAACTGCCAGTTTCACGAAACTTAAGAGGGAATTTCTCAAAATATATTCATAGGATCAAGAGTTGAATAAAAACAACCCTTCACTTAGTCAGAGTTCTTACAGAGAATGATTCAGACATATTAGATAAAACTCATATATTCTGTCTTTATCTTTTGGGTATCTTCTTGCATGTGCTGCAGAATAGAAACGAGATTACATATTTTCAATGTGCTGTAACTGTATTTGTTGCAAGTATTTTTCAGATATAAAAAATCAGGTGTCTTGAGCCTGCTTGGTTCTTCTAGGTCGAATTGTATGACTTTAACTACTTCTATATTTTCAGCCAGATGAATAACCTTTTATTCTTATGTGATGTACCTATAGGTATATTTCTTCGATTAACGGGTGATTTTTTAAGAGTTAATTTTTTCAAGTTGGCGGCACTGGTTGGTAACGGCATCCAAACGTCATCCGTCAAGGTGAAAAGTTTTCAGTTTACTCTGCCATTTCATCATGAGAAGACATACAAACGAGCAACGATCACAAATTGTTGAAATTGACTATCAAAATTCGTGCTCTGTGAAAAATGTGTATCGTTTGTTACGACCATATTATGGTCGTCATAATCGACCTGGAGAATCAACAATTCGTGCTGTTTTCACCAAATTTCGCACCAAGTTTACTTTGTTGGACATTAAACCATTGTCTCGCATGCGTACAGTACGTACTGAAGAGAATATTGCAGCCGTAGCGTACAGTGTTGATGAGGATCGTGAAATGTCAATTCGTCGCCGTTCTCAGCAATTGGGCATGTGTTACTCAACCACATGGAAAATTTTACGTGTTGATTTGGGTTCGAAAGCCTATAAAATTCAACTTCTGCAAGAATTCAAGCCGAATGAACAGCTCAATGAAAATCTGCTGTTTTATCAAAAAATTGTGTTCAGCAATGAGGCTCATTTCTGGCTTGATGGATATGTAAATAAACCAAACTGTCGCATCTGGAGTAATGAACAGCCACATGTCATACAACAATTACCGATGTATCCCAAAAAAACGACAGTTTGTTGTGGTTTATTGGCTGGTGGTATCATCGGTCCATTTTTCTTCAAAGACGACCGTGGAAGATACGTTACCGTCAACGGTGAACGATATCCAGCCATGATACGCAACTTTTTTTCGCTTCAGTTGGCCGAGTTGAACTTGGTTGACATGTGGTTTCATCAATACGGTGCCTCACAGCTCGTGAAACAATGGACATGTTAACGGATGAATTCGGTGAGCAGCTTATCTCTCGAACTGGCCTGTGAATTGACCGCCAAGGTCATGCGATTTGACGCCTCTGGATTATTTCTTGTGGGGTTATGTGAAGTCGTTAGTGTATGTGGACAAGCCGAATACAATTGAAGCCTTACAGGAAAACATAACACGCGTAATTGGTGGGATACAGGCCGAAATGCTCGAAAAAGAGACGCAAAATTGGACCTTCCGAATAGACCATTTGATACGGAGCCGCGGACAACATTTAGATGAAGATACTCTTAAAATTCAAATGGCAAAGGCCAAGTTATCAATTTCAATAAAAATTTTGGATATATGAAGCAAATTGAGTGTTTTGTTCGATTTAAAAATAACTACGCTTAAAAAATCACCATTTATATGGTTCCGACATGATATTGATTTCTTATCATTAGTACTCATATGCGATATCATCTATACTCATGATATCGTATGTCAGTTTCACAGAATTTAGGAGACCGAAAACTGTTATTTAACAGCTTGCTTATCAATCTATACCTGTGAAAGCTATTCAACCGTCTCATCTGTTAAGGAATTCAATATACAAATTTATCACTTCGCTATGAGGCTTTGCAATATTCCACCTCAATATTCTCGTTCTCATAGTGCAACAAAAAAAATTGAGCTGAAATAACCGTTCTGATATTATCAAACTGATAGACCGGTGGACATCATGTTTAATTAGAGTTAAAGTAAGATACTTCTATGGAAAATATATTGGCTAAATCACTCAATAAGTTTCGGCACCAAACTTCATATCACGTTTCTCTTTTCATTTTTGTTTGATTTCCCTTGCTATGAATCATGAAAATTTAGTAGCGAATTATAAGTAATTTGTGTTGAGTTTGGCACAACCATAGTGTATACGCACATTCAAATAAAAGATCAATTTTGCAATACGAGTATCTATAAATCATTCCCGAAGAGAGTTGGGTCATTGTTTCGAGTTTTTAACTTTAAGTTTTTCAAAACAAGTTACTTCACATCAGTCTTAGTATAAAAAATGATAATCAGAAAATCAACATTTAACAACTGCTTGAACTTTACCGATCACCATTGACTGTAACATTCTTGACGTCATCGTTTTCGAAGAAGTACGGACCAATGATTCCACCAGCCCATAAAGCGCACCAAACAGTCAGTTTTTCTGGATGTAACAGTTCTGACATTCACTTGAGGATTATCTTCACTCCAAATGCGGCAGTTTTGTTTGTTGACGTAGTCATTCAACCAAAAGTGCGCTTCATCCTTCATCGCTTCATCATCGATCGTATTCCGCACAGAACCATTATTTTCGAAATGAAATTGCACTATTTGCAAGCGTTGTTCAGGCGTGAGTCTATTCATGATGAATTGCCAAACCAAATTGAGAATAAATCACGTATCAGCTGTTAAATCGGTCGTCATATTCAACAGTTATGCCAACTTAAAGTTCTATACCTCTAAAAACACACCAATTATATCAAATATACACTTCATGTCAAATATGTAGGTACCTACCTAGGTGTACTCACTTATCAGTATTTTGATTGGTCTAATACGACAGACGTATATTTTTTCTACGTATTGCAGATATTCATATTACAGAGAATCATTTTTTGAAATTCATTTTGTGATCCAACAATTTGAGCCAAAAATATTTGACATGAGTTTTCGAATCCGTTACAAGAAACTCGTTTCTGGTCTTACTCCTCGTCGAGATCTCCTGTTATTGCAATAGTGCAGCGGTTTATTTCGTCAGACAACCCAATTTGAATATTGGCAGCAAAACAAATAAACCAGTACGGCGAACTGCGATATTACCCAACGAAATTATAACAGATTCGACTGTCAATGCGAGCGTAGGTACGTAATTACGTTAAATTTATTTTCAATTTGGATAAACGAATTTCTTAATTGCTCACCATGATGTGCACGTCTGAAAATACGATTTAATTGTTGGGACTTGCGAAAGTTTGCGATTATTTTTCAAGAGATGCGAGTTGCTCGATCATTTATATCTCAATTTGATGAAGAATAAATTCGAAATTGAATTGCTTGATTGAAATGACTTCGATTATTCGGTATGAAGAGGAGAGACTTTCGTTTTCCAACTTCGTCGGATGAATTTGCGAAAAATTTTCAATAACTATCATTACTTCAGTACAGTAAGTGCAACTGTTACGTATAACACTTGCACTCACCATATAAACATGGTACAATTTCAGATATCTTCTCGTTGACTATATTAATGATAGAAATGAATTAATGATTCGAAGTTCAAAATTATAGCTCTTCATGAACACCGTACCATTACATTAAGACGCATTTTGATTCCTGCAGTCTATTAAACAAATTGGTATTAAATCTTCAACAAATTTCATGAAAATTTGTTGAAGATTTTGTACCAATCCTTGTGAGATGAGTTCAACAGGTCTCAATAGATAGACCGTCACAGCGTTGAAGGGTTGAAACTGAAGCGAAACATAATCTTTAACAGATACACTGAACTTTGTATTGCATTTTTTGAAACACTTGGCTAAAATCAGAACATATTCAGTACAGTCGATATTTGTTTCAGCTCCCAGATTTCACAATTTCAATACTATGTGATGAATTGAACTCACGATAAAGTGTTTATACTCTGACCTAAGTATATATCAATTGCCTTAAATATTTTGTTTAGAATTTAGCCAAGTAAATATTAATACTTCTTATAGAGTTGAGAGTAGAGACCTATATAGGTACGGTGTTTGGACCTACACTTCAACGTCGATTCCGAAAATCTCAAGAATAGAGTTGGATTTGAACCGACCAGTATTATAGAGCTGAAAGTGTTATGGGGTCACCAGTCGAATACTGAACCTTACAAAGTATTTCCATTCATAGAATGCATTGAATAGTCTTCCACTAAGTATTTTGCAAAGATTAAACTCATCAAACAATCAACAAATCTTTGTTTCGACATGAGAATATCATTGAAATGTATTGAATTACACATGTAAAGATGAATAGAACCTTGAGGTACTCCAGCGCACACATCAAATTGTTTCGAGGTTTGACCGTAGATAGCTCAATACTGTTGGATTTCAAGAAGAATGATTTTGGCTAAATTACATAATAGTACTCAAAAATATTCGAGTTTGAAGCCTAAATAGTGAACGCTGAGCAACCACTCACAACATGCACCAAAGGCACAGAACAATACTATCTTCAGTATTTTTTCACTTAAATTTAATGCCAATGTGTTGTTCGTTTTTCCTTTCAACTCTCAAAAACGTTAAGAAACGTTTATCTTGCGTTTTATTAACGTCTTATCAAGTGAAGTTCAAAAACCTTGCAAGTTGAATACATCTAAAATATATCAATGTTAAAAACATTATCCCCCTTATATGGGGTCACATATGATTTAGTATCTTGGTCATAAATAATGAAATATCAAGGGTCACACAAAATTCTGAATTTTGTGTAAATTTATCTTATTCTGAGTTGTTTCTTCTTCTTCTTCTCAGTCGTTCACTCTTGACAGAGTGGTCGTGGTCGTGTCTCGGTCTTGTGCCACTGCGACCCACGTTATAAGGCGCCACACTGCTCTGAGTTGTACATGGTTTAATATTCGTTACTTTTTTGGGGTTAATAGTGAGACTGACGAATGTCAATATTAACCACCTATTGAAATGGTTTTCCTTTACTTATGCGCTTCTACTTGTTTGTTGATATTTGAGAAAACACTAATGAGTTGTGAAACATTAAAGTTGTATTATTATTACTTTTCGTTTTCAATGCGTTTTATTTGTTTTAACACAAAATTATATTTGTTCTACTCGAAATCATTCTAGAATAATTACTTTAATTTAGTTGTAATATAAGTTTTTACCAGAGCATTAAAGTAATAGAGAAAGCCTGTGCATAAGACTCAGGTTTGTTTTTTTAAATTAACGTTAATTTTGAAGACCATCTGAAGCGGCTACGCCTATGTGTGTTAAGAATATGAACCGTGTATATACCGGTGAAATTGCCATTCCAAACCTCGCTTGCTACGTGTTTTTCCTTTTGAATCGTCATTTCAATTCGGGAAGCTGATGTTCACCGTCGACAATGTTAGTTATTAGTGCCGGTTTTTCAGGTGAAACGAAAGTTTCGCGAGAACAATTAAACGTGAATTGTGACCGTGTTGGAAATCGTTGGGAATTAAAAACGGGCGACAAAATGCTACCGAGTTGGTATTTAAAATTCATGTAATTGGCCGAAAATAGTAATAAACATTTCTGAAACAGATCTGGAACGACACTTTTTTTTCGACTGGTCGACAGATTTTATTTTCGGTCATTTTTAAAGTCGGATAACGACTCGTTCTCATGTTCATAACACTATATATCGTTATTTTTCGGACTACTATATCACACCGGTTTTTGAGACTGTATCATTTCTGTCCACATGAATAATTACAATGAGTCGGAATCTGAAATATTTTGCAGTGAGCTGAAGTATATTATGTTTCAGTCCGAATAATTGGACAACTGCTGACATTTTTAATTGATAACATCATATTCGCATTCACAATTTCGTAATGAGTGGTACCAAGCCAGTATTTAAACAAAATTTTTCTACAGAAAATATGATCACAAAATAAGATTAACAGAACAATTATTAAAAAAATTACTCTAAGAGAACAATTCTCTAAAATATTTGGATTCGATCTGGTTTCTGAATGTTTGGATTATTCATCGATTATTATTATTGATTAATAATTTTTACAAATGCATGATCATTATTCATTTAAATGAATTTGTATCACCATACCTATACACCACCATATTTATACAATCAAATAACTTTTGCGAGGATGTGCACAATATCAACGTTCGGTCCAAGGGTCTCATTTCTCCACCAGTTCACTTTACAGCTTTGTTTGAGAGATCATTTTCTTTTACCACGGATAAATTAATCAATTACCTACATGCCCTTGTCCAAAATCATAAAAAATTCAAAACCACAGCTATCATTAATAAAATCCATAAACATCTCTCAGACTGCCAAAAGTGAGCTCATGTTTTCATTCATATTTTTATATGAATATATAAAATTGCCATGCACAACACGAACTAGTTCTTACATTTGTTATTTCGTTTTTCTATTGATTTTTTTAAAAATTTTTATTTCATTTTGTATGTTATACATTTTTCTAAACATAATCAAATTATTTTCATTTCCAGGTTCAATGGAAGAGCACTTTATTTGAAGTGCGCCTTGTGATTGTTCTCTAGCTCATATGTTTTTCATAAATATTTTCTGTTTTTCTTACTGTACACATTTTACATATTTTTATTTTCCTCTTATTTTCGATGTACTTTGTATTTCCGCTTGAGAACAATAAAGAAGTATAATATGATTATATTATTATATGCCATCGAAATGATGAAACACTATCTCAAATTTGCTCATAAATTAAATGATACGCGTGATGAGCGTTAGAGCACATAGGAACCTCTTATTCTGTTGTAGACATGTAGGTATTTATTTTTATTTTTATTTATTTTTACATACAAGGGCTCACTCAACAGACAGTTTAAAACTGTACTGTAATAGAAGAGCACACGTTACAAATGTTTATTTCCTATAAACTAAGTTATATTTGATATTTATCTTATAGCTAGAAATTTTTCATACTTCTCATCGAAATAAAATCAAGCCCAAATAATGATTGAGGATAAACCCATAGAAAGGGTCAATAAATTTAAGTACCTTGGTTGTAATATTAATGACAAATTGGATAGCGATATAGAAATAAAAATACGGACGGCGATGGCAAGAACTACATTTGTTGAATTCCAGAGATATCTATGTCGAAGAGAAGTATCATTAGACATAAGACTTCGTATGGTAAAATGCTATATTTTGCCCATAATAACATATGGGGCCGAAACATGGTCACTCAAAATAAAATCCATGAACCGCATAGAGGCTTTTGAGATGTGGACACTCCGCAGGTTATTAAAAATTCCTTGGGTGGACCGAATAACGAATGAGAAAGTACTTAGAAAAACCGGCGTCGAGCGAGTCTTATTGGAAAATATAAAGCAACGCAAGATCTCTTATTTGGGCCACATACTCCGAGGCAATAAATATGAGATGCTAAGACTAATATTAATGGGTAAAATAGAAGGTAGAAGAGGTCGAGGCAGAAAACGGCATTCATGGTTGTGCGATAGCAAGAACTGGTGTGGAGTGAAAAACGTGGGTGATATATTCGCACTAGCTACGGAGGGGCAATTACGGATTATAGAATGAGTGGATGATCGCCTACACGCTGTAAGCGTTGTCACGAGAAGAAGAAGAAGATCGAAATAAAGTTTTCGATGCATTGAGTTGAATATTTTCATCTTTAATAATACCTGATTCTACTAAAAAAGATTAGATAAAAACATCCTGAAAAGTAACTATTAAAACTGATAATTATTCTATTATCGACATTTATATAATCTCTTTTTCAAATGTCTCTTAAAAGTCATGAAATTCGGAAAGAAAATATCCAAGTTGGTCTCTATACTTATCAAGTTTAGCCGATTGATAGATCTATGGATGAGTGAATTCAACATATAATTTGTTTAGCTCTGCACAACAACCAGTATTCTACGATTCCTTACTACATGTGGAGAACAATTAAAGTTTATAACGCTCATATATGCAACAGAATCTATTAAGTCACTAAGTAATTTGTGGGAGAAACATATATCAAAGTATTCACGTCTCAAACTCAAACATTCCAGCCTATAAAATTTCACGTTACTCTCATCTGAGAATCCATGACGGTACCTGTTAAAACGGAAATTAAGAGCATTAATGAACTCGTTGAACATTTTCCAATCTATGTGTGTATTTATCATGATTTGGATTCCAGACGACCGACGCTTACTCTAACTTGTATCTCACAATAGAATTATACAAGACAATGACAGAGTCAAATCGACCAAACGGTCTAGTCATTAGTAGTATGAAACCCAGATTTCTGCTTGCCTGTTGGACGATTCCTTCAATGTGCAATTCAAAGGTTAGTTTCTTATCAAGCTCAACACCCAAATTATTCACTGAACTGACTTCAGTCAAACATTGACTATTATAAAGTCTATTCGGGCAATAAATTGTCCATAAGGACTATTCAGTCAAACATTGAGGTATAATAATAGTATATCAATTCAATGTGTAAAATGATGAATATCATGGGACAAATCGGCTATTTCAACAATATTGATACCATTAATCTTCAATGTTTTCAAGGAATCTTGAGGAAAGTTGGCATGGACAATTTGTTTGCTATGAATCGATATCTATATCCACAAATGCGTAGATACTGTAACAATACTGAAAGACTTGAAAGGAAACAATGAGTACTTTTATTAACAACAATAATGCTTGACGTAAGGTTCGTCCAATTCCAGCTTCTTCGGTTGGTAGTATTGTGTACAAACTGAATACCTACGATGTGTCTATACTGGGTACATACCTATATGGCTCAATATATTGGACCTATATTGTCAAAACCATACAAGTAATAAGTTTTAAATATTTACATTTAATATTATTCTTTAATTTTTCTGAATTTTATTGACGTTAATTCTTATATTGCTTTGAAAATTATGGCTATAAATGTAATTTCCCATGATCAAATAGTTTTATTGAAAATGTTCATATTTTTACTTTGCATCAAAGGAATATGTAAATATAATTTATGAATATACATATTTCATAATTTTTTTTCAAATTAAATTAATGGAAGATCAGTCGTATCCGTAAGAAAAAAAATCGTCAGAAATCTTCATAAATGACGCAATGTTTGGACTCCTGCAGAGTATATTTTTTTAATGAATATTAATTTCTCCGATTCACTAATATTTGTTCATTTATTCGGTATTCATTTATTCATCCTCATGAGCTATGAGTGCAAATTAATATATGACACGAGCTGTCATTAGGTAATAAATTTTGTGAGACTTATTTTTCTTGAAATAGCGAATAGAGCGATCATCTTCAAAAATAGATCAACTAGTTTAATTTCAATGGAATAGTTATCAGGTTTTTCCAATATGCATAAATATAATGTATCAAAATTTTTTGCGTATAGCGAAAATTTTTCGTTGTTGAAAAGTTTTTGTTATATACAGTGTATTTTTGAAATTATATATTGGGTTATTTTAGAAAAATTATTCCTGAATTGTTCTCATAAGATTTATAAGGTACCTTCGCTAGTTTGGACTTTTGAGTTTTGATATCTAATATCAAGAACATCAAATGAGTTCATCCAAAAAAATATTAAATTAGAAAGAGAAATTTCGAATTTATTCTATTATTCACTCCAATCGCCATCATCTTTTAAAGTGAATGAATTGATTTCAATACATGAGACATTACACAGATGTTGTAAATCAACAATTACTAGAATTGGATTGAAATGTGAATGAAGGGAATATCAGGTACTCAAAATTGGCGATAGGAATAATGCACTTCGAGACAAACATAAGTAGACGAAGGCTATGGAAGGCTTTGAAATTTTTGATGGATGGTTATAAAGGTTCAAAAACGATTTGCTGTAGAAGTTCAGACGAATGGTAGTCTACAATCGGTACAACCAAAGATTAAGGGAGGGTGTGATTTATCCCCACTTTTCTATCATTATATTTATTTATTCGAAGTACTAACACAGATCAAAAATTCATGAAATATTTTTCATTTCTAGTTGACATTTATCTATAAATTGTAGTTTTCTAAAACTATTTATTTAAGTGAATATATCATTCTCACTCATTGACAGTAATTATCTATATATATATATATATATATATATATATATATATATATATATATATATATATATATATATATATATATATATATATATATATATATATATATATGTATATATATATATATATATATATATATATATATATATATATATATATATATATATATATATATATATATATATATATATATATATATATATATATATATAGTACAGTAATTTTTCGTGTTAACGAACCACGTGCGGACATGAAGAATGTATTATTATTTTTAAAGTGAAAATTGAGAATTAAAATTCTATTTCAAAAATTTTCAAACTCGACTGGGATTCGAACCCAGACTTGGAGGATGGGTAGCTGTTCATTCATTCTGGCCTGCAAATTGCAAGTTTTGCAACTTGACAAATAAAAGAGTTGTAAGACATGAATTGAAGTTGCATCTCAAAGTGGAGACCTCGGTAGCTTAGCGGTCAAAAGCAGTGGGGCGTAAACCTGAAGACCTGGGTTCGAAAACATTTGAGAGCAATTTCAATTCTCATTTTTCACTATGAAAATAATATATATAATATAATATATATATATATATATATATATATATATATATATATATATATATATATATATATATATATATACATAGGTGAATGAATAATTATGTAGCCGACAAAATATCTAGCTTTCAGTTTCAGTCTAGCTATCATTAAGAGAGAACATTGGAATTCCTTCAATCACGCCCTGTCAATTAGTTATCCGAAGAGTAAAATAGGAAGTAATTTAATTAGATTAGAATATTCTCACGTACTTGAATGACAATCATTAACTCTGAGGATTTTACACAAGCGACAAATAGCTTACTCGAATTCCATTCATTTACTTCTATGTAATTACTGTCATATTAATCAAGGTTAGGTAAGCAATAAAACCAGTGAAATCATAACACACCAGACAGCAACTTATCAAGCTAATTGTTCAGTCTACACAGGTTCTCACAAGTTTTTCTCATGGTAGCGATAACAAAAAAATTTGGACTGCTAACGTATCAATATCAGCAACTTCTTTCTTCGAACAAGACGGGGCGAGGTATAAATCATGAAACAATTGATCGATAAATCTATTTTCTACGAGAAATGCGTGTGTGAATATTCAGAAAATTATTACGTATTGGATGTCATAAATTATGGCGAACCTTTGGAAAAATAATATTAATTTGTTGCATACATATTAACGGTTGTTTCTTGTTCCCGCAGAAAAATTCCATTGATCCGATCCTGTTGAGTATTTGCATGAGAATACCTGCATGAAATTTACAATTCCTGTCAATACAAGCATTTTTGATCATCCATTATTATTATTTAAGTGGAACAGGAATTGTGTGACATTGACTCCACCTAACTGATTCAACGTCAGAATTGAGAATAGAATTAATTATAGTAAATATTCTCTATTTTTCACCGAACGAAGTCTAAAATACAAACTTATATATATATATATATATATATATATATATATATATATATATATATATATATATATATATATATATATATATATATATATATATATATATATATATGTGTGTGTGTGTGTATATATATATATATATGTAACGCCATCTAGTGCACTATGCACTGTCGTTATTGTATTTTAGTGTAATATGTTACGGTAGAGACCATATCACAAATTCTGTAATCCTTGTACCTTGTACTCGTTTCATTCTGTGATTCTCATATTATTCTGTGAACTGTCTGCCAGTACTTAAGGCACAACATATTATTTTAACCTCCTATTCTGTTTGTATATTTTGTGGACGCAAAGCTCAAGATTACTATTCAATCGACATTTAATTCTCGATTTTTGTTTCAGTTTTGAACATTCATCGAGAGTCATCGACTTTTAAATAAAATAACAAAAAAACTAAATTATATATATATATATATATATATATATATATATATATATATATATATATATATATATATAACTTCAAAACAATAGATTCATTGTGCTGATCAGAATGCTTTTGATCAGTACTTTTAGGAAAAATATATAAAGAGCGGATTTTCCCCGCTCTTCAGTTCATTTCGATCCCCGGTAGTAAACGTCAATCATTGTATAAGTTCAGTTCATGTCAAGTAGTAAGCGTTACTTATTATACATTATAAAGTTCGTTTCTTGTATCATATATTGTAACAGTGCTTATTAATAAATAATCAATAAAAGCAATAGTCATTTAGTAGATGTTTATTGAATAAACAATACAAGTGCTTCAAATATAAATAGTGGATTCAAATAAATAAATAAAAGTGAATACTAAAAGTACTAGTCTCGAAAAAATATTTAAGTGCTAATTAATATAAATTGAAGTGAAATAAATAAAATATAATCCCAAGTGAATAGTGGATAAATGAAAGTGCGTTCAATTCCTTAAATGAGAAAATGAATAAAGAGAACATTCGTTCAAGAGTTTATGGAGCTACCTCACAAAAGCTACCCTGGTGTCAGAAGTAACCTATTCCTGATATAACCTTAGGTGAGAGTCTAAGTTCTTAGAGCAGTGTCCCTGAGAAGTAAAGCTCTTTCCCTGGTGTATTCTTCTGAGCAGAGTGACCCAGATGCATACAACAATATATATATATATATATATATATATATATATATATATATATATATATATATATATATATATATATATATATATATATATATATAAATATATATTGAAGTAAGAGCTCCTTATTCGCGAATTAAAAAAATGCGACCCAATTCCAATATTCGCGGTTATAAATTTCTTCATTCGCGGATCTAAATGCTATTTTTGTGACTGTTTCCTGAATTGTTTTATTTCGGAGGTTGAAACTTATAATTTAGACTATAAAGCAGATCTAATTTTGGATAATGCACCAGGTCATCTTCGCGAACTTGAAATCATGCATCCAAATATGAGAGTGATATTTTTACCTCCTAACAGGACGGCTTTGCTTCAACCTTTGGACCAAGGGATAATCCAGGCCTTTAAGCTCTATTACATTAGAAGATCCTTCAAAATCATATTGGATAATATGGAATGTTATTCTGATACGAATGTTATGGAATGCTGAAAGAATTTTGACATAGCAAAATGCATAGTAAACATGAAGCCATCATTGGAAGATCTGAAGCCATACACATTGAAGTCATTCTGGAAAAATTGTGGCCTACTCTGACTGCAGCAAAGGACGAAGAATCTGTGCAGATTCAAACTTTGACTCCAAACATAGCCGAGATTGGAAATGGAATAGGACGAGATGTGTTTGAACAGATCATCAACAACAAATCAAGTGACATTCAGATGTTGCTTGAATCGCAAAATGAAGATTTGACTCAAATCGATTTCGAAGGAATGTAAATTTACCTATCGACGAAGAGGCCTATAGAAGAAGGAGCTTCAACGAGCACGGAATACATGATATTTAACGTGACGTTTAAAAATTCTCAGTGAAGGTTTAATCACTTCACTGTAAATGGCTAATGGGCATTGTGATCTAATCACGAAAATTGATCTGTCCATGGAACGAAGTCTTATTTTTAAACATCAAATTGCTGAAGTCGTTGATGCAATCAGTCTGAATTGAAGGAACTCTTAAAAACTTCCAAGGAAGAAAAAACAACAAAACTCCTCGAACCATTACCTAAGCCTGAACATAATACTTAATCAATATGATCAAACACTTCATTTAAATTAATCTTTTTCAAATTCGTACCCAAGAACGTATCACCTATAACATCATATAAATTATCATTCTATATTCACTGTTTCTGTATTCGCGGCATATTTTCGGAACGTATACCCCGCGAATAAAGAACTTTTACTGTATATCAAAACTTTCATCGATATCAATCCATTAATTCCGCAATCCATTGCATAAAACTCGGAAGTACATCCTGAAATGTATCCAGTAGTAAAAAGCATTCAATTTTAGGAGTTACAAATACAACAAATTATATATTAATTCCAACTCTTTGAATCAGTTACACATTTATAAACTTCATTGTTATTCATTGTTAAACCTTAAACTATTTATTAATTGTCATAACACATATTTCTTTCTGTATTGCAAAGAAATGCGTCATAAAATTATTGTTTCGAATGAGATATTTTCAAACGCGTGAAGTCTATCTGAATGACAGTAGAATGTGTGCTAAATATTTTCTTGAAATGCATTCATTGATTTCATAGCTTTTCTTCAATCAAAATGTTTCTACAATTTCAATATTATATGATATTTGTTGTTTCGCGACCAAATGTAATATGTTGAATATATTTCATCTGCACACAACTGATAATATTTATTTTTCGAGAAAGAATAACAGTATATGAGTTGAAAAATTACTTTTAAACAAAGACTCATTTCGTCTTGGTTCGGTGTTTGCAGGATATTATTCGAACAAAGTTTTGAAAAATCAAAAGAATAATCGAGCATAGGATAAATGTTAGCGAATTTCAAAATCGCTGCTTTCGCTTGTTAGCAGATTGAAGCACAGAACAAATTGTTTTGGTCTACAAAGTATCCACCAGTTGTGCCACGTCCATCGTCGAGTGAGGTGTCGACTTTAATTCTCAAACACCATCTTATGACTCCGACGACGGAATTATACAGTGATGCATTATGAATGGACTCCTATAGCTGGAATTTATGAAGATAAATTATAGCTTTAGGAGTCAATAGAAAATCATTGACACACCATCATCGAATGTCCACACGTCCGTACCTACTAGAGGTATCTAGTGAAGCAGCACGTTCATTTCGACAAGTAAATCTCATTTGATGTTCCTAAATGTCACTATGTTGCGTTAGTAGCAGCCTCGTTATGTTTTTTTTTTCAGGTTGCCACTAGAACTACTCAATTTGAACAAATTTCAATAAGTAATTGTAAATGCATACATACAGCTGTCATGCTTAGCTCATGATATAAATGTAGAATATTTGAGGGTATACTACGACATTCCTTCGAGAAAATTTTTGAATTTATTGATAGAATATATCAAAATGAATAGAAAATATCAATTTATCATAGCAGAGCTGCGTATGATAAACAGGTACAATATCATGCCTTCATTATCCTTCAAGGGATGTTAGAGAATATTGAAATCGATTCCTACAATTGATGGAAGCTCAAGACAGACTGTACTTGCACACACACTCAAACACACATACACTTCATTTTTCTATGAGGTCAATATTTCGTCACTAGTTCGTGACTTCTTCAGAAGTATACTGAAAATTAAATGAGGTTTATCAGTCATCAGACGATAGATTGAAAATACGATTTTCAATCTTTTAGATCTGTAAGTATCAAAAATTTAATTTTTTTCCGTGAAAACATGTAAGTTTTGTTTTTTGTTCTTGATTTTTGTTTAGTAGCTTCATTAAATGTGTAGTGTTTAGTTGTTATTTTAAATTTGTTGTTGTTTGATGTTATATGTTCATGTTCAATGTTTAATGTGCACTTTCTTCACAAGTTTTCTAATTTAATTATAGGATGTTTATCGTCCACTCTGATGACTAATGTACATCATTTCATGTTCATTATACCTTCGAGGAAGTCACGAACTAGTTTTGAAATATTGACTTTTTAAGAAAATAAAGTATTTACACAGACCGCAATCCTGATTTTATATATATATATATATATATATATATATATATATATATATATATATATATATATATATATATATATATATATATATATATATATATATATATATATATATATATATATATATATATATATATATATATATATATATATATATATATATATATATATATATATATATATATATATATATATATATATATATATATATATATATATATATATATATATATATATATATATATATATATATATATATATATATATATATATATATATATATATATATATATATATATATATATATATATATATATTTAATTATAGGATATTATTAAATTAAATTATTAAATATTTAATTCTAGTGTTCATTTTCTTATATGAAAAGGAGTATTGCATGGTAATTTAAATATAATTGGTGTGGGTTATAAACAAAATAAGAGGCCTCTATGAAGAGATTTTATCCAATTTGTCTGTCTGGTCTATATTTCGACTGCGTTTACAGTCTTCATCAGGATTCTGAGAGAGATGTTTATACAATTATACTGATAAAAATTATGATTGACAACCTACGGCTAACTGGGTATAAAAGGTATGGGCAAAAACCATCAAACAGGAATGTGTTTCTTAAAAATAAGTTGAATTAAATATAGATGTAAAAATATTCTTATGTACTAACTAACAAACAATGATAGGTAAATAATGGAATAGAAATTCCAGGAGCACAGAGAGACATTGACACTAAAAAACGATACAGAGGTGAGAGAGTAAAATCACCGTACTAACAAATGTCATACTACGCACGTAACACATAAAAGTCTATTGAAGTTGTGAGATGTCTGCGAAGTTGCGAAGGTTACTTAAAATGATTTGAGAGTAAATAACTATAAATGCAACTGAGTCTGGAAACGACCGTCTTCTTATTGATGCTGTTAGGGTTTTAATTAGTGTGGACCATTTCCAAAAAAATCCTTTTCTGGTAACTAACAGCTACATCTTCACAAGACTTAAGGATAAAACACCGCCATCTTTAACATCAGACTGCATTCACAGTGTTCCTTGCTTAGATTGTGAAGGAGTTTATATAGGTCAAACTTCTCAGACCATTAAAAGAAGAATTGCTCTTCATAAGAGCGATGTTAGACTTCGCCCTGACAGATGTGCCTTAGCACTACATTCCTCACAACAGGGACATCGTTTTGACTTTGACAATGTAGGAATACTGGATGTAGCTGTTAGTTACCAGAAAAGGATTTTTTTGGAAATGGTCCACATTAATAATAACCCCAACAGCATCAATAAGAAGACGGACGTTTCCAGACTCAAATGCATTTATAGTTATTTACTCTCAAATAATTTTTAGTAACCTTCGCAATTTCGCAGGCATCTCACAACTTCAATAGACGTTTATGTGTTACGTGCGTAGTATGACATTTGTTACTACGGTGATTTTACTCTCTCACTTTTGTGTCGTTTTTCAATGTCAATGTCTCTCTGTGCTCCTGTCATTTTTATTCTAATATTTACCTATCATTGTTGTTAGTTAGTACATAAGAATATTTTTACATCTATAATTTAATTTAACTTATTTTTAAGAAACACATTCCTGTTTGATGGTTTTTGGCCATACCTTTTATACCTAGTGTTCCGTAAGTTATCAATCATAATTTTTATCAGTATAATTGTATAAACATCTCTTTCAGAGTTCTGATGAAGACTGTAAACACAGTCGAAATATAGATCAGGCAGACAAATTGGATAAAATCTATTCATAGAGGCCTCTTGTTTTCTCTATAACCAACAACAATCATATTTATATATATATATATATATATATATATATATATATATATATATATATATATATATATATATATATATATATATTTCCTCTGAAACTTCTCTTCTTAATTATGCATTCTGATTAGAAGCTAATATGAGCTAATCACTCAAAAATATATTTCTGAGTGAAACAAAACTGATTTTGATAAAGTGTCTTAATCACTTCTTGTTGATTTGAAGAAACCTCAGCCTATCCGTCCCAGAGTTCTCATCATTATTAATTTATGCTTGCATGATAATATTACATGAGACTCCCAGTCCTTTTTAAGAGCAATAAGATGTTTAATTCAGTCTCGACTGCCTAGAGTACTACTGTTTAAGCGGACTTGTACAACAGTTTACACATTAGCATGTCACGTGCAGGTATATAAAACGTTTCCTTGTGTAAATTTGGGCCACACACAGAGTTCCATTGTTTGATAATGATTTTCGATCGAATTTGAACGGGAGTCGTGGAAAATCTAATGTGCCTATAATTTGTAATAAATAATGTTATCTACTTGTGGTAAACGAATAAATGGAATTGGAAGCAACAACTTAGTTATATTTCTGCTGGAGGACTTCACGGCCCAGTTTTTCCAATGGGGTAATATTTTCAAATTCAGGTTCATGGACATTAATAGGTGCAAACTCACTTAGTTTCCACTGCGTGAATCCTCAATAACAAGAATAACAAAAAAAGTGTTTGAATAGAACCCGTCAGCTTCAATAAAGCATATAATAAGAATTGATATAGAATTCATATAATTGATATTGAATTTCATAATGTGCAACTCTATACATAAAAAATGAATTACTTTTCAGATTAAATACGCTTTATATCTTCATATTATAATTTGGAATTCCTTCGAACTGGTTGAACTTCAAGAGAAATGATTGTTTGACCTGCAATAATAACCTTCTATAATAAAAATAATAATAATAAGTTCTTTATTCTCAACAGGCATAACACCCAATTACAGAAAATAATAGCAATGTTGATTACTTACTGAATAATTGAAATGAAAAAGATATAAAAATGAGCTCAATCTAATCTAAAAAAATAGTAACTAATAACTACATTATAGCATTCGATGAAATATTAGAAATATTATCAATCTAAATCAATTCATTTTAGTCAATTTTCTTTGTTCACATCACTCCTGATAATCAATTCTATGGATTCAAAGTGAATGTCACAATTATTGGCAACTCTATTGAATATAAACTCCATAAACCAAATGGAGGATTGTATTAGGGAAGTTGGTCCTCGGAGTCTCTAGGTGGAATAATTCTGTATTACGAGAATTTTGCCTAGGAACTCGAAATTTCAAAGCGGAGAAGATAGGACGACAAACAATACTATTGTGCAGTAAGTTGTACAAAAATTTGAGTGATAACGTTTCTCTCCTGCTCTGCAATAAGATTAATCTAAATTGACTCAATAATTTGTTATGATTTACTCCTCTCTGTGGATGAACTTTCTTGTCCCTCCAAACTAAGAATTTCAAGAACCTTCTCTGAATAGCCTCAAGATGGCGTTTATGGCAAGTGTAAATGGAATGCCAGATCATGCTGCAATATTCCAACTTGCTACAGATAAGGGTATTACATAGTCCTATGAATGTTGAAGAATTATTGAAATATTTGCCATCACGTATAACGAATCCATATACTTTCGCAGCAGATGAAATAATGCTTCTGAAATTAATATACAGTAAGATTCCTGTCACAAGATATTCAGTATATGTCTAGTTTGGTATTGATATATTATTATATTTGTGTATTATGGATTGTAAGACACGAATACCCTAGCAAATAGAAAACCTATTAACTTAGTGAACCGGAAAAGATAAAGGTTGATAGACCGTTCGTTACTGAGAATAATAATAATAATAATAAATATCTTTATCAAAAAATATGTATGAAAAATATTTGCACCAATAAGACGAATATTAATTCTTCACTTACCATATGGTTACCACATACTAAATACAAAAATAACTTGATGATTGATCAGGCCGATACTTGGGGAAAATTAATATCCATAATGAAACAATATTTAGAATTTCCCATAATTAAATAAATACGCATGTCGTGTTTCGAAGTACTAATTCTTCATCAGATGCTGAATTAACAATGATAATATTGTTAATTCAGCATTTTATAAAGAAGTAGCACTTTAGAAGTGGTAGTAGTTATTTATTTATTTATTTGAATTAACGTGTCTCCACTACTTGATCATTGACACATGGTACAATTTTTACAGTTTTATATAATAACATTGTTAATGCTACAGATACTTAAATATAATTTACAATTTAATTGTAGTGAAATTAGATGGAACTGTATTATTTCTAGATATGTATGTTAACTACACAAGGTTGTATAATCCACATTTCCCGATAAATTTTAATGTAACTTCAATTTGGGCCGTGGTGCTCAGAATGTCCTTGATATTGTGTTTTAGTCCTAGTTGGTTACGAATTGCCTCATTTTTTAATTCGAAATAATGTTTCATTACAAAAATAACAAACAATACACAGCACTAAGTGACTACACAACAAGCACAAAAAAGCCAGAAGAAAAAAGTGAAAAGTATTGAATATGTACCTACAAACATCATCGACGGTAGAAGATGAAATTCTGACTTGAAAAGACGGAATCTATTCATTATATACGGCGAACTCAATACCGGCTCTAAAAACAAAGTTTATAACGGGAAAATCCCATAGGAAATATTCTATTTAAAGTTTTTTTTTTTGCGATACGATAACACTTCTCCTTTATGTATTTTGTTTCACAAAATTAAGTTTTGTAAAGTAAATTGTGTTTCTGAGAGAATTATCCAATTAAACTCACCTGGGTAAAGAAGAATGTGATTTTCTGAAGAGGAAGACTCTTCAAACAAAATACATAAAATGAAGTTTTCATTATTTCACCAAAATGAGGAAACACATAACCAAAATGCAGAATAACAAATATATGCAGGATATGAAAACGACATGCTGGTTTAGATATTTCAACGCTTCTTCAGGAATTTGAATAATTCAATTGTTCACCCCATTCATGATTTTAATATATTGTTGAGTCGTTTATACTCATTCTTACTTCCAAACCAATAAATTCAACAATTTTCATCTATATCCAAGAACTTGAAGCCGGAAAATATTCGTACAGAGCTCTAATCAAATATCCGCTACGAGAAATATATACGAAATAAATGCAACGTACACATGTAACAGATAATTATTACTATTAATTACCTGTTATCATAGACAGATCTTGCAATACAATGTTGAAATTCAGTTGAAACACAAAAATTATCTTCGGCCTGAGGCTAACGAGGTTTGAAATAAGATAAATTCATGCGAGAACGTATGTGAATCTCCATTTATTCCATTTCACTCTGATGGATTGCATGTTATTCGTTGTACATCAGATAAATATAGGAATATACATGCTTTCCTTGCAGGCTCTTTCCGATCTCTAATTAAAACACATTTCATTAAATTGTGTAACTAACAAATTGCGATTATTCTTCTTAGCTCAGCTTACTTCGCATGGCTCTTTACCACAAGGCAGAACCAAATCACTCGTGATAGTTACGACCGAAAGAAAAAGTATGTAATTGCTGCAGGTAAAACGTGTGAATTATGCAAGCAATGGTACGTACGGATTGATCCGAGATGCCTCGTTATCTTATTTCAAGAATGCTTCTGTGACAGATACTTTTGATTAGCACTAAAGTAACGTGAGAAAAATTTCACGCACAAACAAAACATGCTCCAAATTTGCTCCAATCTTTGAATAAAAGGAAGATTTTCATTAACTGTCATTACTGAGTCTTTATCAACAAAGTATCCATTTGAATCATTGAAAATGTTCATTATATTTCATCACCAATCTTCTCAGCATTCAATAAGTTCAGACTACCCTAAAGGATATTCGCTTAGAAAATCCAATGGATCCCTAGAGGTCAACTCAAAATAATTAGTTTCAAGTTACAAGTTTGTACAAGTGCATTTCTTATTCATTATGTTATCACGACATTTTTTGAAGAAATTATGCAAAAATTTGGTTCATGTAGTTTTTCTACATCGCGAATGGCTTCAGTTCTGTTGTCTGTGATGATAGCAATATCGTCTGCAAAGGCGAGACATTTGACATTTATTCTATTTTCTTTTTTGATACCCACTTGTATGCCCATTACGTGAAACTCCCATTCCCTAATGATTTTTTCTGAAATAATATTGAAAAGAATTGTCGAAAGTCCGTCCCCCTGCCGCACACCGGTTTTGATTTCAAAGGGATCTGATATTTCGCCCATAAATTTTACTTTGAAAGTTGTACCTGTAAGTGCCTCTTCTATAATTATTCGGGTCTTTCGATCGATTCCAATTTCTTTCATGATTTCAAAAAGGGTTTCGCGGTTTACCGAATAATGTGCTCTCTTTATAAGTCAATAATTATATATATATATATATATATATATATATATATATATATATATATATATATATATATATATATATATAGAATTATTTCATTGTCCCATTAATTAATTGATAGATTGAAAATGAATGAAGAAAATTATTTCTTTATAATATTTTTGAAACCAAATTTCATTCGAATACAGTTTGAAATAGGTACTCTGTTCTTCGATACGCGTACAAATTCAACAATGTCATCTCTCATTATTCCAATTAGGTATATAATTGGAGTGTATGGCATTATCCAAAATGATCAGTCTAATTGTATTATTAAATATTCCAGAGATCATACTCACTGAAAATATTATATCAAATAACATTAAAATAACATTAAATATTGAGAGAAATCATAGTAGAATACAGATGCGCTAACTTCGATCACAAGCATTGAATAAATATGAATAATGAATGAATTTATTCCGGTGAACCTCTTTATATTATGATTAGGAAAATCAAATTCAAGATCTTAAGAATTCAGTATGTATAATCCTGTTCTGAATAAGATATTCCGCATATTGATGTCTGCTTTAACTAGATTTTAATTTTTTGAATAATTCGTACATTATATTTTCATATTCTATGCGTTTGGAGTCATTACCGTTTACCACGATGAGAATCTGAATGATTATTGCCAATTTGAAGGCAGTTTGAATGGTGTCTGAAAAGATTTCCCACATTTTTCGATACATAATTAATTCGAATTTGAAATTTAATTTCGAAATAATTCGAATTTAATTTGAAGCCGTTTGTCCTTAATTTGGTTTTGATTTTGCACAAGTTTGATTTACTATTCAGAAATAGAATATTTTCATGAGTTGTTTTTTATAATCAACTCATAAAAATATAAATTTATTTCATGAAAATTCGTATTTATAATTTTTGGCATGTCCTCAATGCTTGAATTCATATTTATAATTTTATAATTCATATTTATAATGAATACAAAAATTCATATTTATAATTTTTACATAAACCTCAATACTTGAGGAAAGTTATAAGGAAATACTAATTGTAGAGCTTTCCGATAGTTTTTTTGAAGAATCCTTTCCTTATCAGTCGGATAGTAATCATAAATATAATAGCTTAACATACTTTGTAAGCGTCAGTCAAAAAGTCGAAACTTTTTTAAGAAAACATAATTTTAATATTTCATTCAAAACGAAAAATAATCTATCGAGACATATTAAGAAAAATAAAAACAAAATCAAAAGAGAAGACAAATCAGGTGTTTACCAATTGAATTATGGAACATGTCCCGGTATAAATATATATATATAATATATATATATATATATATATATATATATATATATATATATATAGGTAAACTATTAGAAATACTAGAATACAGGAACATAAATATAACTTCGCCATAATCAAAGTAATTCGAATTATGCTAACCATTTATCAACAGAAAACCATACTTTTGATACGAATTTCAAAATTTTACACAATATAGAAAGAAGTTGTTAATTAGATTATTGGGAAACAGTGGAAATAATTGGCTTGAAAATTCTGGAAATTTGCTCAATGAACAGATAGAATTAAACAATTCACCCTTGTTAAAACTTTTCAGGTAATGAAAATAAGATGTCAGAATGATATCTTAGGTAAAACCCAAAGTCATAGAATCCCAAATTCCCTGATATTTATACCTGTGTTTTTCAAATTGTTGTTATTATTCTGTATGCATCTGAAGAAGTCGTTTGTAACGACGAAACGCGTCATGCTATGTAGTCAATAAAGTGTAAATCATAAGTTCAACGGTTTGAATTTAAGTTTATATTCAATTATAACGGATTTATATCAAGTAAACGCCAACACCATTAAATATTTAGTTATTATTTACTTTTTCAGGTTTTTTCAGATTAGATTGAGGTCGTTGTTATATTAATTTTCATTTACTTATTCAGTAATTTAGTTATTATTCAACATCATATTATCATTATCTGTAATTGGGTATTATACCTGTTGAGATTAAAGAACTTATCATTATTATAATCACTATCTCTTCTTCTGTGATTTATATTCTTCTCTGCCTTTCTGAAAGACCTCAATTGCCTCATATTTGATCGTATATAATTCATAGTTGGAAGATAGTTGTAAATCCGAAACAGGGCAATGAAGTTCAGATAAACGTTTAAGACCTCAATAGAGTTGACTGTCTTCCAATTTATTCCGCTTATAAATTAACTAACAAGTAAAATTTCAATAAGTGATTAACTATTAAAATAAAAAAACAATTTGAATTTCTCTATCATCCGAATTCATTATCGTTTGTTAAATCCTAGTTAATGAATTAATCTGCTGAAGGTTATCAAGCTTAGTCAGATGATACTAAGAATTTATTGTACTGAATATTAAGAACTCAACAGTTTCTATTCAACTAAGCCTACTCATAAATACACATATCGTCGGGTAGGTAAAAAATTTCTGAAAAAACACATGCATTATTAATGCCACAGTAATCTTACTGAAAATATTACACTTTTTTCCCGTTACAAATAGCAACATCATTAATTTAAACCCAAATCGCTGACAACGAGCATCTTTGTCAATTTTCAATTGCCGCAGCGACAGATAAAATAAGTATATTCACTTGTTTGAATCGAATAGGAATTGAATAGCTTTCTAATCTTAGATAAATATTTGAAGAGCCACCGGCATAAACTCCTCTACGAATTAACTACATTTCATTTCAGGAGTGCTACGAATGGACCCGGTTCTACAGACATAAAGTGCTTCACTTCGTGATCAATGCCCAATATTTTTTCGAACAAAGTCAACAACGTTTCTTTAATTTCCTTAACAATCCACACGGCCAGTCGTTGAAATATGCAAATCGAGCCGAACAAACGAGTTATGTCATGGAGTAATGTTACACTCCATATGAGAAACGAAAACGCCTGAAGATCAGAAGGGACATGAATTATTTGTTCTTCGAATTGAGTTGTGAGGCCATCGGTAAATTCATACTGACACTCAAGACAATAAGCTTAGAACTATTTTTAACGGATTATAAATCTCATAGTTTATGAATAGGTTGATGTTATTATATATCAAATAGTGTACGGTTCAATAACAAACAACTTCTATTAGCATAAATCAAATTAAGAAGAGAAAATGATTCAGTATTGATTCATCGGAGTTTTTGCTACACGAAGCTCAATGGAAGTGAGTTGTTGGCTCTTTTTGCTTTTATGAATTCATGCTTTACTTAGATAATAGCTATATTTTCTGAATTCTCATTGATCTATTCTACGTCTAGTGTAATTGAACTAAATGAACGTTTCTGAATGTATAAATAATGAACTAGAATATGGGAGAAAGACAATCCTGGCCCTTCAACAATATTTATGAGCCTTGTGAGAGAAATGACTTGTTTATTTTTCATTATTCTATAATTATTTTAATTTTGTTTGAATTTTCAAATTTTTATGACATGATATGAATAAAATATAATCCTTTATTTCATTATAATAATGATGATAATAATATTGTTGATTTATTCAGCAAATTACTACTTTAGAACAGTGTTACATGAGAATGTCATCAAAAAATACGAACAGATAATTTCGATTACAAAAGCAAACATTACAAAATTACATTTTTGCAATCTAATTTCAAAAATTCTGACAGGATCACTTATCAAACAAAGGTAACGTATTATAATTCTTTAGACCTTCTATAAATAATGTCCTTTCCACCAACCTTGTTGCATATCTGTCACTTCGATCTTCGTTTTTGGAATTTTTGCAAATACAAAGATGTTTTTCTGATTACTGTTTTGCAAATCAGAACCAGATTCGATTGATTTACAAGCTGCTGAATGCTCACGAATTTCAGTTCACTAAGCAGGGTACTCACTAAAATTTATTAGGGTACGCCTTTCACGTGATAACAACAATCTCATATACTTTTCTGAAGAAACTGTATCCTTTGGATATCTTTCCTGTCGCATACACATACCAAGGAAGTACAATTATTAAAGCTAGGAAAGATCATGAAATTATATACAATTCTTTCGCTGCAAGATGGAAGTTGCTTGCACACTCTATAAAGATAACCGATCTTTTTCCCATGTTTTCTGCACAAAACTGAAACATGTAAAAATAGATTCAATTGAGGATTAATAGTCAACCCCAGATATTTAAATTCATTAACAAATTTGAGTGACTTATCACTAATTTTTACAACATAGTTTTCACTCACAAACTTACTTCCATTAACTCTTGAACCAAAGTACCATACGTTTAGTTTTGTTACCATTTAGTCTCAGTTTATTGAACATCATCCAGTTGTTCATGATTTCCACTTCCGCATCAATCGCACCAACCAATTCTCCGAAGTCATTTCCTGAGACAGAAATTATTATTTCATCCGAGAACAAATCTAAAGAAAGAATGTGCCAAATACCTATTCAAGTCATTTATGTAAATAACAAAGAGAAAAGGACCGAGTACACTGTCCTGCGGTAACCCATATTTTACCTCTCTTTGCCGAGAGAAATTACCAACGACCACTGTATTCTGAAACCTTTCCTCCAAACAACATGATAACCATTTCAATACTCAGCCTCCAATTCCAGGTTTTTTCACACTTTCGAATAAGACACTCTGTCAATTGTCTCAGAAGATCGTTTAATGTCCACAAAAACACTCATAGAACTCACTGCCAGTATCTCTTTTTCATTGATTGAAAACCACTTAACACGCTCATACGAGTGGAATTGAACATCATTCAATTTGTTTCCTTGCGCAAGCAACCGACAATATCATAACAGCTTCATTTATGCTTTGTACCCTCTGGTTGCTTTGTTCTCTGGCTTCCAGAATGATATCAGTTGCTTCGTAAATACTTTGAATTTTTTTTTTTAAATAAATATTATTTTGTTCAATTTGTTGTTATGAGTTGATGCGGATTAGTTTCAATATCTAGATTTTCCACGTTTTTCATCAAGAATACGAAATGTCCATTATCTGAGATGAGCGATTTTCTTCACTTTAGTGACAATTTAGTGACATGAGTGACGTACGGTATGCACAATTACACTTATTCACACTCAGTGGAACACAATCTTTTCCCAAACTTATTGATCTACTTTCATTCGCAGTAAGTTTTCACCATTTTTCTATTTTTCTTAAGTATTTCGAAATAAAATACACCTACATTTGTTCAACCATATCAAACAGAATTCCGTGATAAATGCTAATGTGAATACATTAATATAAGTCAATTAATCAGATAAAACAATGAAATGTCATGAACGAATTAGGTTATACATCGCTTACTATATCTATAGCCTAGTTTCATGCTCAATAAATCAGAAGAAAAAATATGTTAATATTTTCAACAGATAAAGGTCATATTTTAAGAATCGTATTGCTATTAGCGATATGTTTGGATGTCTTGCGTTTCCGGGATGTAGATATCATACACGTTTCTAACATTGTCACCAAATGATGCAAACGTTTTTCGAAATACATCCGTTTCATTTATCTTAGGTTGCCAATCTGTCTTAACGTGATATGGTTTCTATAATTCTTTACTCAGTTGTAGAATTTTCAACTTTGTATCCTTGTTAGAGAACTTGAGAAATATAATTGGAAATCTCCACATTACAACGTAAACCATAACATTGTATGGTATTTATAGATTTGTAGATTATCACATGAATCCATATGTGAATAATTATTTCATCTGTTCTTCAGAATGTCTTGATTAAAATTGGTATACGAATTCAGATGAACATTGAGATGATTAAACCGATACATAATTCACGATCTTAAATCAAATTGGTGAATGTTAGCTCTAATCTATATGTATGGATTGATGTTGAAGAGAAAAGCAAAACAACAAAAACAGTTCTATTGTCCTGTTCGGAAGAACGAGAACAGTATTTCTCAACCACTGGTCGAGAACCTCACTGGTTACAGTTATCTGTCTAAAATACAAATAGTAATCTTGTTACTGCATACAAACAGGGATAAATTAAAGTAAGTTCATAGCCAGGGATCTAAAAAACTGACATTTCACACAGCTTCTTTCGCAACAGAAATCCAAGCAAATGCCGATTTCTATTAGGACATCTTATATCTAAATAAGATTTTATTACCAGCAGAGATACGTGCTCCTCAAACAAGAGCTTGTGCTCTCAAAAACTATTCTCAGGTTTTTGGTTTGTTTGACTAGTTTCAATGGATTTCAATTGATGGGTGGAACTAATTATAAGAACTTCAGTTGAGACACATCGTGCAATTTTCATACGGGTTTAAGGTTTAGTTGTGGAGATTCGAAATGGTGTAAACGGCATCAAGATCTAGATTTAGCGGATGCAACGCTGTATCTACATTGGACCGTTCGACGGATTTGAGCAGCTCGGTGTTATAAGCACAGGCCATTGCGCAGCCAATGCACAACCATTGCGCATAATGGACTACCTTGTTAAATTGATTTACTCTTAAGCTTCGGTATTACTTCGACTGTTTTAACATAGTATGACCATTTTAGTTAACAAGAGAGACCAGTCGAAATCTCATCTATTTTAGGTTTAATTTCCTCAAATCACTGAATTATTTTTTGTATTTTATACCCACCTACGCTGTTTACATATCGACTCTTATACATAGTGATGATTCCATAAACCTATCAATTCAAAAAAATTAATATATCATTCATATCGGAATTTTCTTGAAGTTTCAGATGATTTTTCGTGTATGCATGTAATATTTTGAGCAAATAAAGTGTATATATGTAAATTATAGCAAATGAAGTTTTTCAAAAATAATGTTTGTTTTCATGATTTTAGTATTTGGTTTTGTTGGAAAATTGACCCATGAATCGAATTATTGAGCTCACCCGTCTGCCCGTCTACCCGTCTACAGAACACGCATCGAAATATATTACCGGTATATATATATATATATATATATATATATATATATATATATATATATATATATATATATATATATATATATATATATATATATATATATATATATATATATATATATATATATATATATATATATATATATATATATATATATATATATATATATATATATATATATATATATATATATATATATATATATATATATATATATATATATCTTGAAATTGATTTATTGCCTGTTTAATATACTTTATTTTGACAGTTTTTAGCAATAACAGGCTTTTTTTGATATGAAAAAGTTTATTTTTGTTGACGTTTTGTAGTTATATTTCAACTTTGTCAAAACTAATTAATAATTGAATTTACTACAAATTCAATTATTCATTAGTTTTGACAAAGTTGTAATATAACAACGAAACGTCAACAAAAATTAACTTTTTCATATCAAAAAAAGCCTATTATTGCTAAAAACTTTCAAAATGAAATTAATTAATGATACTAAAATATATTATATAAAATATATATATATATATATATATATATATATATATATATATATATATATATATATATATATATATATATATAAAATAAATATATAATAAAATAAAAATAAACATTTTCTTAAATATTTCATTCAGTGCCATAAGCACAAAAAATTTCATTTCCTTATATATATATATATATACACAGACAGTACAGGGAGATTTTACGATTTATTCTTCATTTTTGATTCAGAAAAATCAATATTGTTTTAGCTGTCATATCAATACTTTCCAATCATCCCCCCTTCAATCGTCTCTCTAATCTAAACAGAACGCTATGTAACAGTTTTTTTAATCACTACCTTTCTGAACAAAAAAAGTGGTTCAGCCTGGTGTGATATTTCAACATTGTTAATATACAGTAATCAATAACGAAGGAAGCGAGCAATTTGATGCCAAAAACTATAATAAATCGTTATCTACACTTCTCTCTTGGAACGAGCGAGGTCCTACGAGTTGATAGTTTTACACAACAATTATGAAGAACGTAATATTCAATTAAGCTCTATCTACAAGGAAGATTTCGATTATAATTATTATAGACGATTATTTACACTGAAGCCAAGTTTGATCTTATCGCATACGTGAAAAACTTTTGGTACCGTTTCTTGAGGCCGTCATGGGCAATTTGCCTAACTACTAATCATAAATAAGTTGCCCTCCCAAATTATATTTGATTGATTTTTACGGTGACATCTATAAATATTATTGCTCCGACAACCTAAATTATCTTATGCACATTACATAACAACATATTAATTCAGTAATAGAACACTTATTTCAATTTTCTCATATATTGAGTGACTCAAAACGCGCGTTTCAGAGTATGATTTCCTCTTTAGGTGAAAAAATAAAATCACCATAAACACATTCAACACAACATGAGAAAGGGAAGTTGCACTTCGAATTGCGTCTTTTGTGTACTATTTAATATATAAGAAAATTCGAATTAGTGTTTCATTGAAGACAATATACTTCTCCAAATATCGGCATCATCAATCACTGATATTAATTTTAAATTATTGAATATTTTCGTCACAGTCATTTAGTAACACAGAGATTCATCATTGAAATGTAATGGTAGGGGAAACCGGGGATAGTTGACCAACTTTCGACTTGTGCTTGTATATTTCCGATGTTGAACTCAATATAAAAAACAAGAGTTGAGACAGATAGAAGAACCATTCAGGTACCCAAAGTACTATTCCATAACCTGAATATTTCTAGGTATTATACTTATTTAGTTGATTTTCTAAACCCCTGACGCCCCTGCTCAACCTACTCCATATCCGGAGTGACCATTAGCATAGGTTGACCTAGGCAATAATTAGTGTAAATAAGAAGGATTAGTAAAAAATAAAACAATTTTTGTTGAGCGAAGTAGCTCTCGACAGACTTCATTAAGAGCTCTCTTCGCCTGCCATCAATTTCGTATTCCAGGATTCCGGTGCAGTTTTATTATTCTTTTTTGCGTATTCTAATGCAAATTTGCGTGTCTGATACGGTGTTAAACCATAATTATACTCAGCAGCCGTCTTCAAATAAGCTTTCAGCTTATTTTCTTCGTCATCGCTATATATCTGCCAATTTTTTATGAACTGTGCCCATAGTCAAATCAGCTCTCCTGTGGTTGGAATTACTTTCTAGTTTTTTAAAGTTTACTAACATATCGATGCAACGTTTTGTAGGCAAATTGGTATTTTTTTGATGTGGCGTTTATGCTATTATTATCCAAGATTACTTCGTGACAAGCTTTTTCTAGGATATCTTTTGATACATTACCCCTTTCAGATTTTTTCAAGTCCTCCTTTTCTGTAAAAATACAAAACTGTGATTTAATATGTGAGGGAAGACCATAATAGTGTTTACATTGATAATGCACATAAACAATTAGGTATCCCACACAACTTTTTAAAATAAGTGAATAATGTTTTACTTATTTTGAAGAAGTTGGTTGACTAATTAGTCTACCTACCCCGAAAAAAAATTGTCAACCAACCCCTGACGCCATTTTGAATTTTAACTCGGTATCGTTTGCAAACTCTGGCACTAACAGGGAAGCTATACTGTATTATATAGAATAAAACTATCATTTTTCTGTTCGGCATGACAAAAAAAGTGTTTCAAACTGTTCAATAGGCACAATAACAAAAAAATATTCGAACAAAAAAATTACTTAAAGAGACCAAAAATAAAACATGTGATGCCATTTAAGAAAGCTACGAGACTGCAGCGCCTCACTTCGCATGAGTTCGCGGACCGCGGGGATCATTGTCTTTCATGATTGATTGATAAAATACACGTGACAGTGGCGAGTTATTGTTGCATAGTCTACCTACCCCTATAGCCAACCATCCCTGGTCTCCCTTATAGTTTAGTATATTTACAAAAACAAAATTATTTAGGTAACGAAATATAATGGGCAGTTTTTTAGTAGTCCTCAAAACGCATAACAGTTTAGAGGCATGGTCACGTTGTGAAAAGATCAAATGACCACAGGATCAAAAGCTTCCTTTCCATCTCTAGAAAACAAGCTAAAGACGAACGCCTCGAATCATCTGGATGAAGAATATTTAAAGGGACGTGAAACTTTAAGTCTTCTATGTACAAGTCGTTCTAGATAAAAATACTATTAAATGGTCTCGCATAATTGGGAAAGCCGACTTCGAGTTACGGAAAAGAGCACGGCAGACAAGAAGACAATTCAAAACAAATACAAGATACAAATAATAATAATAATAATAATAATAATAATAATAATAATAATAATAATAATAATAATAATAATAATAATAATAATAATAATAATAATAATAATAATAATAATAATAATAATAATAATAATAATAATAATAATAATAATAATAATAATAATAATAATAATAATAATAATAATAATAATAATAATAATAATAATAATAATAATAATAATAATAATAATAATAATAATAATAATAATAATAATAATAATAATAATAATAATAATAACAATAATAATAATAATAATAACAATAATAATAATAATAACAAAAATAAAAATAATGATAATAATAATATGTCTTTATTGTTCTCAAGCGGAAATACAGATTACATCGAAAATGAGAGAGAAAGAGAAATATGTATTCAGTAAGAAAAACAGAAAATATTCATTAAAATGAAAATATATAAGCTAGAGAACAATCACAAGGCGCAATTCAAATAAATTGCTCTTCCATTGAACCTTGAAATAAAGTTAATTTGTTTATGTTTGGAGAAATGCCTGACATACAAAATGAAATAAAAAATAAAAACAATTAATAGAAAAACAAAATAAGAAAAATAAGAACTGGTTCGTGTCGAGCATGGCGCGGGAGAGCACTCGGGAGGACTCTGTGATCTAGCAAAAATATAAATGAAAACATGAACTCACTTTTGGCAGTCTAAGAGATGTTTACGTACTTCATTAATGATAACTGTCATATATAAGTTTTTAATTTTTTATGGTTCGGGACAAGAGCGTGTAGGTTATTGATTAATGTGTACATGATAAAAGAAAATGATCTTTCGAACAAAGCTGTAAGGTAAACAGGAGGAGAAATGAGACCCTTGTACCGAACGTTAATATTGTGCAAAACCTCGCGGAAAGTAATTTTATTGTACAGATATGGTGATTGTTTGAATGCAATTATGTTTGAAAATACGGAGTATGTTTGCAGAAGTCCTTAGGTAAATTATTTTAATTACCCCTTTTTGACCTATTACCAAATTAATCAATTTCAAATTAATTTAGTACACATTTATATTTAACGCAAAGTCTATACAGAGAGTAGAAAGATTTAAATACTTGGACCTCTGACTTCTTGAAAAGTGAGGCTTTTCTGAGGTTTGAAAGTGTTTAGCTTTCCCGACTTCGACCATAACCTAAGGCTGAGATATGTTGAGTGCAATTTTTTGTAGGTGCTTCTTTATGATATGGTAAGATGGAAATAGAAAAGGAATGCAAAAGACAAATAGAAGAGTTCCAGATGTATCGCAGAATCCTTTGGATACTCTGGAGAGTTAGGCTGACAAATGAGGAAATTTCCAACAGACAGAGTGTCAACAAACAACGTAAACTGTTTAAAGTGATTGAAAAGAGAAAAAAGTATTTCTGGGTTCAATAATTCGAAACACTAAATATCAATTCATGCATTTGTTAATTGAAGGTAAGATCGAGGAAAATATCAGGTAGTGGACAGAACTACATGACATATACAGTCGTTGACACACAAGAAATAGAGAGCAACAAATGTTTTCGCAAACACCAACTGATGGATATGCATTAGATGAAGAAGGAATAAAATTTGACATAATATATTCAATAAGTTTCTTCTTTCACTAGAACGCATTGGCCATCATGAAATTGTTTTCGGAAAATGTTTTTATATATTTTGATACACGAAAATGAAAGAAAATTCGATATTCCTGGCATAAATTTCAAAATAATTTTTGGCACATGAATGAAATTGCAATAACATAGTATTCGATTGGAATAATTGAAATTTGCTATTTTCATGATATTTTATAAATTTATAATAATAATTATAAATTTTGCGGAGCAAAAACATATACTGACATATAAAAAAAATGTAACAGAAATAATAATAATATGTATATATGTACGTATATATATATATATATATATATATATATATATAAAACCAATATATATAGAGTAAACGCTATATATATATATATATATATATATATAAACCTAATATATATATAATTCTATATATATATATATATATATATATATATATATATATATATATATATATATATATATATATATATATATATATATATATATATATATATATATATATATATATATATATATATAATGAAATTGAAGATTATCGGCATATCCCACAAATTGGTAGCAGTCGCTGACACGTGTTTGTGGGATATGCCGATAATCTTCAATTTTATTTTAATTTTCTTCCACATCAAATAATATTATTTATAATATTATATATATATATATATATATATATATATATATATATATATATATATATATATATATATATATATATATATATATATATATATATATATATATATGACACCATCCATCTGACGAATTGAGACCAAATTTTAAAATATCTGTCATTGAGTTTCGAAAGTTTTCGTAAAATTTTGAAATTCTGTTAATTTGTGAATTAGATGGGCATCCAGTAAACAAAATAGTATTGAGTGTAAAATAGAGATTAAGTGTATAGAAAATCTGCTAAAAAATTAACGTTAGGTATGAAACCAATACAAATGTATTGGAAATTTTGTGTGTCTGTATCGTTTTGCGAGGAACTGAAGTTAATTTATTTTGTGCATTATATACTGAATGATATGCTGCATATATGTAGACAAAGCCAATTTCGACATAAATTACTAATAAAGCTTCAGTAGTTTATATAGATGAAACAGCTTCTATTCTGTAGATATCTTTGATTGTCAAACACAAACCTATAAACGTCACATAACAAATGAAAGAAATATAAAGCTTAATCAAGTGGCAATTTTTTATCGAAGAGCGAAAACTATGCTATAAAAGACGAAACTTTACGATGATTTTAAGTTATAACCATACGATAGATATCTAGGTATCACGTAGTGCCATATCCCATTAGGTTAGTTTTTCGGCTTGAAAATCTATAATAATTTCTCGAAGACACATTTGCCTGACGTTATGCGCCATGAAGTTTCTATGAATTGTGGAGTTGTGTTGCAATAAAATTAGTATGTTTAGCACATTATACATAAAAGGAACACTATCGCCAACTGCTAAAGAGCAAATGATCAGCTCTTGAAAAATTTATATCATTAAATTTTATCGAGCATAAATATTCGCCAAGTGAGATTTCTGTTATTGGCTGTAATTAACATAACATTAAGATAATTGTTTAAGCGAAAAAATTTCTTTTGATTGGGATTCATTATACGGTTTTATGTTGCCCCGAGGTCCTTGATTGTATCGATGTTGGTCGAACCAAATTGAGGTTGATATTTGAAAAAGTCATTGAGGCGAACATCAATTCATGTTTTCTTCTTATCGGAAAAAATTAAAGAAGTATACGGTGTGGCAACTACCTGATAAAAAGTCGTTTTTGGATAAGATTCCATACTCGCGTTTTGAACGTGAAGAGAATTATGAAATGAAGTTTAATTAAGTTCAACAAAACTGAACGAACAAGCATTTCGAGGACAATAACAAAATATGCCTTGATATGAAACTAATTTTTTCACTTTATCCAATTAGTTCTTCATTAATTCGCAATAATTTATTTATTAATGCAAATCATAATTGATAATCTCTCATAAATTGGAGTTTCCTAAATCACGTTTTTAATTTTCAATTCTACCAAATAATACTTGTCTCCATTAAATTATCAGTAGCCTATTAACAAAGCATTTTACCGATAGAATTAATTATGAATATTGGATTGTTCAGAATTGTTGAGGAAGAAAAAAACTTAAAAATTCAATGTGGAAACCTGCGATCATCATTCCAACTATCTCAGGAATCATTGTAATCACTTATTTCAGATTGAAAGAAATTATTTTTTTCAGTGTTAATTTTTCAAATCAGAATTAATATTTTCTGGTGTTTGTGCTAATATTAATTTTCGCTTCAAATTCTTCAATGTGTTGTAAAAATCTAAGCACAACTCCAATTCATGTTTCAACATGTTTCGTATAATTTTTCATAATAGGATATCATTCATCATTAGAATTTTTCAATTAAGAAGATCGAAGTATTCAAATTATTAATATGCCAAGTAAGTTATTATTAACATTGAAAACTGCAATTGCAGAAGGCAAAAACCCACTATTTAATATTTCATACGTTTCAGTCAATGAAAGTTTTCACATCCTTTAATTTTCTAATGAAGCAAAAGTTGTCAATTTCTTAATAACTTTTGGGACGCACTTCTGGAATTCGTTCTCTCGCATAATGAGCTCCAACCTATGTGTCTCCTATTTTTTCATTAGTGTACACAAAATTACATAGTCAAATGTTTTGAATTCCATCAAATATTTTCAGTAAAGTTTCGAATTTCGTGAAAACACATACACATACATGTCTACATAAACATTGCAGTTAGTTTATGACTCTTCTAAGATGAATATAAACTAAAATTCAAACACTTGAACTTTTGATTTACACTTTCTGGCGTCTTACACGCGTTTTGTTGTTACAAACGGCTTCTACATTCTGAAGTCAGTATTCTAGAAGTAGCATCTGAAAAAGTCGTTTGTAACGACGATACGCGTCATGCTATGTTATCAATAAAAGTGTATATCAAAAGTTCAAGTGTTTGAATTTTTGTTTATATTCAATTATAATGGATTTACATCAAGTAAACGCCAACATTATTCGAGACTCTTCAAGGTTTCAATTGCAAAGACCACTTAATGTAATATATCTCTTTCCAGCATAGCATTTCTTCAGCTGATAATTCCTGCAGTTTCCAGTTCTTCAACTATGTTGTCTCTACATCTGAATCTAGCCCTCCTCAAGTGACTTTTCCTACCAAGTTGTCTCTCCACTCTCTCCTGATAAGCCTTTAACCTAACACTGGAAACTCCCAGACGTCATAGGGAGTTAGTACGCCCAGTTGTATTCGAACTTTAGTAGATATCTTTCATTATGGCGTTTGCTATGAAATATATAATGTCATCATTTGTATTGTGTCAGACTCTGAAATTTGCTGAATTTCTTCAACCCAAATGCTTGGAGAAGGAGTGGCTACATTTTTATTGGAGAGACCTCATATCTCAGCAATTCTTGTAGAAATATTTAATACAGAAGTGTACTTACTCAGTGTTCAAGTCTTGGCACTATAGTGAAACAAATAGTATAAATCTTCAATTTATCAGTGCCAAGTTAGCTTTCATTTGCATAGAAAGCTGCGATTGGAGATGGAAAATATCCACTATTCAACATTTCATACGTATCAGTCCAATAATCATCAGATTCTTTCCTTCCCTAATGAAACAAAAATTATTGAGTTCTTGATAACTTTTGAGATGCACTTCTGGATTTGTTTTCTAATATAATTAGCTCTAACCAATTTGTTTTGTATTTCGTTCATCACTCTAGACAAAAATACGTACTCACATGTTTTAAATTCCATCAAACATTTTCATAAAAGTCGAAATTCCGTGAAAATTTCTTCATACACAATGCAGTTAATTTATGACTTTACTTAAGTTTCAGCTGTAAAGACCACCTAATTTCATACATCTCTTTCCAGCATAGCCTGCTTTCAGTTGTATACAATCATCAGATTCTTTCCTTTCCTAATCAAACGTAACGTATGTTACTGACAACAATAAATCAAAATTAACACACTTGGCTTAAATTTTACTAAATATAGTGAACTTTATTCAGTGAAACATAAGCCAACTGTGTTAATTTTAATTTATTATTTTCAACATAATGTTTCACAAAGAGATAAGCGAAACCTCCGAGTCATTTATTGAAAAAGTTGTTAATTTTCTGATAATTTTCAGATTTCTGGAATTCGTTTTCTTATATAATTAGCTCTAACCTATTTGTCCCATATTTCTTTCAATACTCCCCACAAAAATACCTACTCAAATGTTAAATTCCATCAGATATCTTCATGGAAGTTTCCAATTTCGTGAAAATGTGAACATACACAGTGCAGTTAGTTTATGATTTCTCTTAAAATTCTGCTGCAAAGACCACCTAATATCATCTATTTTTTTCAGCAAACATGCTTCCTGTTGATGATTCCTGCAGTTTCCAGTTCTTTAAATACGTTGTCCATCGGAACCTAGGACCCCTCAAGAGTTTTTCCTACCAAGTTTTTTTCCAGATCTGTTCTAATGAGCCTTACTCTGGGAGCTCTCATCCGTCATTCGGATTTCATATGTTCAGTTATATTCGAACTTTCGTGAATTTCTTCAATTATCGTGCTATAAAATATATAATTCCGTTATTTTGTCTTGTGTCAGACCCTGAAATTTGCTAAATATAATTCGCTCGAATGCTTGGAGAGGAAGTAGCGACATTTTTTTTGGAGCGACCGCATACCTCAGAAGTTCTTGTACGATACAAAAGTGTACTCACTCAGTCTTCAAGTTTTGGTACTATAGTGAAACAAATAGTATGATATCCGCAAACCTAGACTAAAGATGTTAACGTACATCCAAACGATGAAAAGTAGAAAAAACTTCAAACTACTTGAACACTAATTTGTTTCCATGCTTGGCTCATCCAAGATTTTCTCCATTCGATGTGAGCAAACAGATCTAGTAGACCAAATCATTCGAATAGAGTAATATAAGTTCAAAAATTAGATTTTCTCGTTATGTGTCATTTATATTTGTTTCTTTGCTGAAAAATGCTCCTCTCAAGTGACTGGAGTGTCAAAAATGAACACAACGGGAAGGAGAACTATTTTTTGGGTGTTAAAATATTGATTCGCCATCTTGTGTAACGGTTGCTCTCTACCTACTAGATAGTAGAAACAAGCACCAATTATGATTATTGGTACGTCTCACACCTTTAGATTCATTGGAATTCACATGAATGAATGGAAATGAGTTGATGTGAAAATAACTCATGAAAAGCGATATAAATATTCGAGAGTAATTCTATTTGACGCTAATCAGATAATACTACTTTATGCGTCAACAATTTGTTTGCGGATTAACAGTTGGAATATGAAAGATTTCAACTATTACTGAAGGTACTTCGCTCAAGGTGAAATTGTTGATGAGGAATATTTAATGGAATAAGGGGGACCCTGAATGGAATAATCTCATGTAACTTCATGTAATTTAAAATAAATACATGTCAAAACCATCGACAGTTTGAGCACATGTCATTTCAGTATTTTCAATTGACAAATTATTTTTGATGCTATGAAAACTAATATACGTAACTTGAACTAGACGTTTAGGAGAAATTCAGTCACAACACACCTTCACTAAGACCTCATTGTTCGATTATTCATGTGAACTCAACACAATTGTTAGTACACCCGACATATATTTCGAACTACAAATTACCCCATCAACGAGAATTTAAGGTATTTTGTTATTGAAAATGATGAATTAATGATGGATTAGTAGGCGGAAACACATATTTATAGATATAATTACATTTATTCTATACATTCATATACGAATATAGATATCTTTATATATATATATATATATATATATATATATATATATATATATATATATATATATATATATATATATATATATATATATATATTATTCCCCATTAGTACAGCAAATGAACTTGAATTCGGAATTATTAGGATTTTTGCTTCATATTTTTTCTCTCCGAAAAACGAGTCATCCTCTCTGAATGCTCTTTTTTCCGTTCACCTCTCTGTTTCATTCCAGGTTGGCGATTTGATTGTTGCTCAAACTTCACATGTGTGATTTCATAGCGACACTCAGTGCGATCTTCGAGATTTTTCATTTTCATCTGTTGTAGATCTTTTCTTAGAGCTCTCTTAGCCACTCTGTTCCGCATTGACTCTTCATAATTATATCGAGTAGTTTCTTCGGTATTTTGAACTGATTCATTCTGTAGACATGTGAATAGAACTTTACTCGTCGTTTTCTGATTTCATCCGTTCACGTATTTGTCTTTCGATAAAGTTCATTCTGTGGTCTTTTCATCCAAATGTTGTTTCTATTGATGGCCCGTAAATCTTTCTAAAAATTTTCCGTTTTTACATTCTTGAATGACCGTGAATCACCATTGTTTCAATTGCGTAAATTGCTTCTGGAAAAATCGTTGTGTTATAGTGCCTCAAGTTGTCTTCTCTCGAAATGCCCTTTTTGGTATAGTACGCCCATATTAGCTTGCAGGCCCTTTGGAGCTTGGTAATTTTCTGATCATTAGCGATTCGGTTTAAACCTAAGGACTGTATAACTTCTCCGAGGTATTTAAAATGGCAGAATTGCAGAATTTGATCACGTTTTGCGATAAGAGGAGATTCAATTTTCAGTGTTCTTTCTGTGTATTTGGTTTTATCATAAAAAATTTGTAACCTGTTTTTCTCCGCAGTTTCATGTAGTTCTTCTACGGCGAGAATGGCTTCAGTTCTGTTGTCTGTGATATTATCAATAACGTCTGCATATTGCTCAATTCTATAATCTTTATTTTTGGATCATCAGAATATAACCTCAAAATTTTAAACAGTTCATTTTCTTTGTTCAAAGAAAGGCAACTATGCAAGACAATGTCTGACCGGTCAGCTAGTCACTTTATAAATTCATCTCCATTAAACTCTATATCTGAATCAGCCCAAGTACTTTCGACTCACTTTTAGTCTTGTGATGTGAAGGAACAAAAACTTGGCAATGCCAAAAACAATTTTTTGTTGTATCCTGCATATCCTTGAGATGGAATATCTGATGTGTTTCGAATGAAAACTGCTTTAGATAATGATTCGCTACGAAATGAAAGAAAAAAATTTCGTCAGATATATTCTTGGATTACTTCGATAACAAATTCTAGGAATTTACAATTATACCTCATGTGAATGAATGATGATTGAAAAAGTTTCGTGTTTGCAAACTAGATAGTTCAATGAGAATGGTATTCATGGTGGATTGTTCGTTCTTCAAGAAACTTCTGGAAACCCAAAGTCTGTTATTTTCATACCGGCGATATGTTTATCAGCCTAGAGGCTGTGGAAGTGGAGAAATCAACTCCAAATGATTTATAATTGGAAATTATAGTTGACGCATATAATTAGTGTGAAACGGTAGCTTCATCATTTTTATTTGAATATAGAGAAATGCGACCTATGAAATCATCTAAGGCAAAAGGTCTTTCATCTTGGAGCCGCTTCCATATATCAATTATCCTAAGTCTGAATGACCATACCTTCGACGAAATTTGTTGAAAGGATCATTTATGAGTAGAGAATTAGGCATGAATAAATTAATACTAACTGTAATTTTGGAAAATGAAGGAATTAAAGGCGAGAATTTTTATTGAAAAAAATATAAAAATTCAGATCGTAAATGTAACAATTTGAACTGTTTTAAATTGATAGGAAATTTCGGTGTTTATTTTTGAACATTGATGAAAAAGTTACAATTACAATTCTATTTTCATAGTATTTAGTTCATATTTATGAAAATAGTTTATAGAATCTTAATTAGGTAGAGTTATTGAAAAATGTATAGCCATTCTGTTTTTACGGTCAAATATACTCTCAAGTTGGTAGAAACGTAAATCTACTCAATTTATATCTATTTCATTTCAATTTCAACTGATGAAATCGTGAATATTCGAAATTATTTTGCCGAATACAGTGAATTGGTGCCGTTAGGTAAAGGTTCAACTCTTATTGCAATCTTTTATGTTTTGTTCATCTTATTCCGAACAAAGTTTCACCAAACAAGGAAATCACTTTGGTTTACAATAATATACAATTTCTTCGAAATTATCAAAACATGATGGGCATATTGATGATTGTGGGTTCATCGGTATATCGCCGAAGGCGATTTATTAATTGCCGTTTGTTTTACCATTGACTTGTAACATTGACTTTTATCATTGACATAGAACGGCAGAGTACCTACGCCTTTTTTCAATTATTCCTATTATGCAGAGTTATCAAGTCGAGAGACGCAAAACTACAAAAATATCGCTAATAATTAGAAGGTGGCGTTTCAAAAAAATATAGACTAAAATTGAATTTGAAGAACTTATTGAATTTTCGAGAAAAGGAAAATTTCATTTTCATCGTTTTTTTTTAAACCCTGATCGGACAGTATTCGGTTTTTTTTAGAAGTGACTTACGTCGAATTTACGTTTATAAATTTTTCAATTGCATATTGGAGGAAATGATAAGTTCGAGAAACTCATTATTATTATCATCATTGTCAAGTGTGGAGGTCAGAGACCTATGTAGCTCCATCGAATCTACAGTTTAACGCCGATTCTAAACGGCCAAAGATCACTGGGGAATTGAACCACCAGCACCACTAAGCCGAAAGTGTATAGGGTCGCTATACCGCTCGGCCAATGAGCCTTTTTTTTGTGCCTTGCGGTCTTTTTATGCTGCTCATAATCATCCATCGCAGATATTAATTGGTATAACACACGATCGTGTTGGAAATACCTTCACGCTAAAGCACTTTGTATTACTTTGTTCAGTGCACAAAAAATATGCTTTTGCTGATGTGCAGCGCATTGATACGAGGGTGTCAATTCCTATTCACTTACTGCACTTACGTACTAAAATTCCGAGGAAGACATGCTTAACAATTAAACATGTATAATGGAAGAAACTGTGGAAAATAAAAAAGCTGTATTTTCAAAAAATTCAGCTTGTACAGGAATTGAATTCGGAAAATCATGCCTCTCAACATGGTCAATGGGTTGAACCTAATATTTTTGAGGGTCCACGATTTCATATGAAAATTGTGTTGAGTGGTTTGTCACTCCAGCTTCAATCAGTTAATTGAAGTTGACCATTATTATAAATCAGCTAACAATTATTCATTTATGGACTAGTGGAATCATTGCTTTTCGAAAATGATGACGGTCGAAATATAACTACCAAAGGTGGAAACTACACAGATATGACCGCTTCAAGAGAGAAGAGCAAATATTCAACAGAAAGGAAGCTAATAAAACAGTAAGAGGTTATTCTACTAAACGGTGATCGCTATACATTTCGTTGAGGAAGTCATCTAGTCAAACTAATTCTGTTTTTTCAAAATTAAAATCATTACTCAATCGAAATTGAGCAAAAATTTCACAAACCATATATTCTTCGATTAGAAAATTAAGCGCAATTACAATGAAATATTATGAAAATTAAAGATTTTTCAAAATGAGTCAAATCGATACTTCGAATGGAAACTGTTCTTCAATCATCTATGTAACGGGTGATTTTTTAAGATTTAAGCTTTTCAGGTTGGAGGCACTGGTTGGTAATGGCATCCAAAAGTCATCTGTCAAAGTGAAAAGTTTTCAGTATACTTTGCCATTTCAGCATGGAAAGACTTACAGAAGAGCAACGATTGCAAATTGTTGAAATTTACTATCAAAATTCGTGCTCTATGAAAAGTGTGTATCGTTTGTTACGACCTCATTATGGTCGTCATAATCGACCTGGTGAATCAACCATTCGTGCTGTCACCACCAAGTTTACTTTGTTGGACATTAAACAATTGTCTCGCATGCGTACAGTGGATACTGAAGAGAATATTGCAGTCATAGCGTACAGTGTTAATGAGAATCGTGAAATGTCAATTGGGCATGTATTACTCAATCACAAGGAAAATTGTACGTGTTGATTTGGGTTGATTTGCTATAAAATTCAATTTCTGCAAGAATTGAAGCCGAATGACCTACTAGAACGTCTAATTTTTGGTGAATGGGCCTTAGAATAGCTTAATGAAAATTCGCTGTTTTATCGAAAAATTATGTTCAGCGATAAGGCTCATTTCTGGCTTAACGGTTAAGTAAATAAATAAAACTGTCGCATCTGGAGTGATGAAGACCCACATGCCATACAAGAGTTACCGATGCATCCCGAAAAAACGCCAGTTTGGTGTGGTTTATGGACTGGTGGCATCATCGGTCCATTTTTCTTCAAAGGCGACCGAGGAAGAAACGTTACCGACAACGGCGAACGATATCGAGCCATGATACGCAACTTTTTTTTACCCCAGTTTGCCGAGTTGAACTTAGTTCACATGTGGTTTCATCAAGACGGTGCCTTCAAATTCATCCTTCAACAATGGATATGTTGAAGGATGAATTTGGTGAGCCGCCTATTTCTTGAAATGGCCCTGTGAATTGGCCGCCAAGAACATGCGATTTGAAGCCTCTGAATTATTTCTTGTGGAGTTATATAAAGTCGTTAGTGCATGTGGGCAAGCCGAATTCGATTGAAGCCTTACAGGATATTATAACACGCTTAATTCGGGGGTTACATGCCGAAATGCTCCAAAAAAAATGCTCAACCTTTGGTACGGAGGAGCGGACAGCATTTACATGAAATTATATTCACAATATAAATGGCAAAGGCCAAGTTATCAATTTCAATAAAAATTTTGAATATATGAATCAAATTGAGTGTTTTATTGGATTTAAAAAAAACTACGCTTAAAACATCACCCATTATTTTTTCAGCTAGTTCATACGACAGTTCTTGGGTCAATTCGAGGAGATTTGAGGTTGAACTGCATTGTAGAGTAGATACTTGCCAAAATTGAACCTTATTTCATTTATTCAACATTATATTTGGAAATTATCCTGAAATGCTGTTTTGTGCTACCCAGTGTCTTTACTTCAAAGACTAAGTGAAAATTGATTTCTGTTGGAATAGGAGAAAGCAAATTGTGTTTTGTTTCGATACGAAAACTTCAAAATGGGTTTCAGTAGCGATTGTGGTCATCATTAATCCAAGTATGGTACGGCTCTGTTCGCATTCGCGACAACGTAGAAATATCATTTTATCACCGAATTCGTCATCGATTAGCCCTAGTTCCAAGGATATTACATCCATCTAAATGCTAATTCTCCGTGCACGTTACACAGAGATAAAATAAGTGATTTACGAACGCCCGAGGGAAGATTGTACCCAATAATAGCGCAGTGAAAATTTTAAAAATAGATAAATACCTATCTACTAAGTTGCTATTATGCGGTCGTCCACATATCGGTTATTTCTTCACAAGGTTACTTGATTGAATAGCGGACAATAAAATAACGAAGCGGAATGAAATTCTATTTGTTGAACGTGGGCGTGTCGGTGACTTTTGGCATATCCTGCAGTACACCAAATTTTGTATTTGCGTCCCTTCATTCAATGTGATCACTCGAGTTGCGTCTTTAGTGAAACTGACAGACTTTGTTAAAATGAGTTAGACAACTTCCACCAACAAATGAATCGAAAATTTAATTAATATATCAATATGAGTAGACCTTATAATCTTCTGAATGTAGTCTTCCCAAAAATACTGTTATATTACACAAAAAATGGACAATGCAATTTTATGTTAAGTTGGTTTGGGTCTTACCTTTCCAGCAGAATACAAAATGTAGAATATTATAATTTTGCTTAACTTGATATCGAAAATAATTATGGTGTCCCTCAAGGAAAGGTCCTTGGTGCTTTACCTAAAAAGAGTGATATTGTAACTGTCATTGAGCATAGTAGAATTTCTTCGTTTGCAGATGACAATGTTATTCATAGTTGGTGACAATATGAACGATATGTTACATGCTATTAATTGAGATTTATTTGAAATTTATATGTAGCTGCGTGATAAATCTTCACGTATAAACTATAGCAAAAGCGAGTACATGATTTTTGGAACAAAATTTCTTCTGGGGAGAATCGATACTCAATTGAATGTAAAATTATATTCATAATAAAAAGCTTGAAGTTATGGAAGATGAAACTTAAAGCTTCAAAAACTATGCTGAATACATCCATTTGTGGCCGTATATCGGCAATAACACGGCGAATATTGTCTTCCAAATGGTCTAGCGTTTGTGACTTATCCGCATAGACCAATGAATTCACATAACCCAACAGAAAGTAGTCTACCGGTGTTAGATCACAAGACCTTGGAGGCCAATTCACAGGTCCAAAACGTGAAATTAGGTGGTCACCAAACGTGTCTTTCAATAAATCGTTTGTGGCATGAGCTGTGTGACATGTTGCGCCGTCTTGTTGAAACCACAGCTCCTGGACATCTTGGTTTTTCAATTCAGGAATAAAAAGGTTAGTAATCATGGCTCTATACCGATCTCCATTGACTGTAACGTTCTGACCATCATCGTTTTCGAAGAAGTACGGACCAATGTGTCCGGACCAATGTGTACGTAAAATAACGGTGTTTTGACATACACTTGAGGATTATCTTCACTCCAAATGCGGCGGTGTTTGTTGACGTAGCCATTCACTCAGAAATGCACTTCATCGCTAAACAAAATTTGCTTATGAAAATCGGGAACAACGTCAATCTCGTTTTGGATCCATTCGACGAATCTACGCCTTGCTTGATGATCGTTTGGCTTCAATTCTTGCACGAGTTGGATTTTGTAAGCACGCAAACCAAGATCCTTCCGAAAATCTTCCATAAAGTGGATGGACGCAGATACAAGTCCTGTGCTCGATGGCGGATGGACTCATTCGGGTCTGCCTCAATGCTACGCTCTACAGTAGCAATAGCTCCTTCTGTACGCACCGTACGGCGTCTTTAGGGATGCGAGTTATCAATAAGAGTAAACGTGGTGTGCAAACGTTCCATGCTTAATCGAATTATCTGCTCTGATGAACGATTTTGTCGACGATACAATGGACGTAGTGCGCGATACGTATTCCGCACAGAACCCTTATTTTCGAAATGAAATTGCACTATTTGCAAGCGTTGTTCATCCGTGAGTCTATTCACGATGAATTTCCAAACTAAACTGAGAACAAATCACTTCCTCAGCTGTTAAATCGGTCGACATCTTCAACAGTAATTCCAACTTAAAATTCTATTCTTCTAAAAAAACACCCGTTATATTAATAACCGAACTATTATCATCATTGCGTTACTAATAGTTTTACTCAGTAGTACTATTGTTGTATATTTTTGGTAGGGGCTAACCACTCGAAACATATTATGTAGAGTTATTAATATATTCAGTGAAACATAAGTAATAAACATAATAACAAGTGTTTCAGTTGTAATTTAATGTTATCTAACATATTTTTTCACATAGGGATAAGCGAAATCTCCGTGATATTTATTGAAAATTTTAATGTGATTTTCAAAATGCATCAACTGTTCAACAAGCACATCAACATATCACCACATGTTCAGTAAATGTAAAAATTCTAGGTGAAGATATTTAAACTCGTGAATGAAATTTGCATTAAACTTTCCGATCTGATCTCTGATTGCCGGTTAACTGTATGTACATATTTTCTCGTAAATTTAAGGTGCTATAATTCAAACAAGAAATGTTTTGTATTTCAACAGTCTAATGGCCTATAATATCTTCTCTGATGAGGTTACATTTCTGGTTATAAATTAAGATCCACATTAATGACGCTGTGATGTGTAGGCATTCAAGTGCCAAAGGTCAATTTCGAGAGATGTTTCTTCCTCAGTTGTCAAAGATGAAACATTGGTAATCATGGATATAAAGATAGTATTTTACCCTGTTTGTATTTTCTAGACAATATAAATCCATTGATTTGTGTTCACTAAGACTAATACTTCGTGTGAATGGTGAAAAATGTTTATATTTTTCTTAAATTACGTACTGTGAAATAACTTAGAATCGTGTAAGTTCTGCACATAATAATTGTCGACAAACGAAAGAATTAAATAGATAAAACACAAAATAGAGAACATTGTTTTGAATTGTGCTGATTTGCTTTAGACTAAAGTTGAAGGAGAAAAGTAGAAATCCCAGAAACTCACGGAAATTAATAAAATTTGTTAACCAAAAAAGCAACTGAAAAAACACCAATCCATATTCTCGTCAAAATTATAGCGAAATAATTAGAGCGAACATGTCTGAAACTGAATATTATTCAAAAATCCGTATTCTTAATATGCTTTGGACAAATTTGACATGTTCTAAACAAATCTGTTCTATTCATGATTTGAATTGAAAACATATGTTTTAAGTATCTCATGTAAAGTTCAATTATAATGAAAACGAGATGAATTTCCTTAGAAATTAAATTATTGAATTTTATCTTTTTGTAGGAGAAATCGAAACAAATATATCACCAAATATCAGGGATTCTCCATTTGATTTCCGAAAATTTTCAAATATTAATTATACAGATTCTTCATTTGCTGTCAAATGTCAATGTCTTCAGAAAAATTGGATTGCACACCATAGAATTATGTTTCACTTTCAACATTTTTCTTGCTGTCATCCATCATCAAGAATTCAGTGAAAGTATTGAAGTCTCGATAATAATTAATAGCCCGAAATGAATATTGAGTAAAAGAAAGAATATTTCGGAAGAATGCCTAATGTTATTAGTTATGCGATAGGTGTCAAATATAAATTGCGTGGTAAAATGTGTTGGACGAAAAGATTTTGAGGAAACAAGGATTGAACTTTTTAAGGAGTATTCTGAATGTTGTTATTCAGAATACACCTTTTTTTACACAATATGTAATCGATGTTACACAATCGATGTTATTTTTCAGTATTTTGAAGTTTCTTATGGTTTGTGTCTTTTTTGTTATTTTGCCATTGAGTTTTGATCTCGCTTCCGGTGGAATATTTTTTTGACTTTATTTAATGCGTGTTTCTGCTCTGGAGTGTTCACTTTATTTATAGTATAGAAAACCATTAATGTAGGCTGTTGTTTTTTCATTCAGGAGTCGATTTATCACATCTTGTGTTCTAGTAGATTCAGGGTTAATTTGGTTAATTTAATAGATAGGGTTAGATAGCAGTGGATCTAAGGGTTAGTTGGAGGAGCAGATGTACGTTATTGTTTTACGATTGCGTGCATACTGCATCTCGCCCTATGGAATCATTACTTAATGTAAAACATTATGATTTATGGTAATAAAGACATTTATTATTATCATTATCATTATATTATTCGAATGTATTTATATTATCGTAGTCAAAATTAGATTCGATGCTCTTGAAGATTCCACAATCGCAACTAAATCGACCGAAGAAAATTATTCTCAACATCTGGTTCGCCGCATTCCGGACGATGTCGTTACCTTCGAATGACATGCAGATTAAATTCTAGAACGCTATAATTACATAGAACTACTAATTATGTGGGTGTAAATGTAAGTCATTCGACGCAGAAAACACCGAATTCTAGATCTGTTTCCTCGGCTAATTGGCCATCGATTCATTTTTATTACTAATTGCATGGGGAAGCGTACGTTAATTTAAAATATTGCTAACCGTTACGAAGAACCGTTTTGCCGATTTTATTGATCTTGTGTAAGATTGCAGATGAAATATACCGTCCGATTATCTGATTTATACGGCCGTATGCGAATATATTTTCCTTAATTTTTTGATGGGACTAATGATTGCGTTTTCGTTGAATTTATTGCAGATTTCGTCACAAGTTTTTTTCGAACCGCTGACTGAGTACCGTCTAGTTTATAAATCACATCGATCTTTGCGATACCATCGACATCTTAATCTATTTCGACATAAATAAATGTTTTACACCTAGCCTAGTTTTCCATAATTGAGGAAACATTTTGATTGAACTGTTTCGAACTGAAGTCAACGAAATTATAGTCCATTGGAAAAAGCAGATAGGTATTACAAATATGATTTCAGGACTACTTCTTTGTCAATATTATAATTTTTTTCAGATCAATCATATATATAGATATATATATATATATATATATATATATATATATATATATATATATATATATATATAGAACTTTGAAAAATTAAAATCCAAAGTGAAATTCATGGGTGAAGTAAAGTATCAGATCCCTGTGAAATCAAAACCGGTGTGCCATAGGGGGACCGACTTTCGCCAATTCTTTTCAATATTTTTTTAGAAAAGATCATTATGGAATGGGACCTTCACGTAAAGAGCATACAAATGGATATTCAAAAAAATAGAATAAATGTAAAATGTCTCGCCTTTTAGAAGAAAACCAAAAAATAAATCTTCCTTAATCACAAAACATGGTGATATTCTGCAAGTCGGCCATTTTAAATACTTCGGAGGAGTTATACAGTCCTCAGGTGGTGTACAAATGGTATACATTTGGTGATGGCGTACTTTTTACCTGCATATTCTTTATTGAGTACCAATATATAGCAGTACCTTTTATATAAGTACCAACTCATCTACTCAATAAAAGTAGAAAGTCCAACTATGAATTTCAGAGTGACAGCGGTGCGAATGTTCACTGCACTCACTCCCTGAAACCCAAATTTCCTGGTGTTAGGTCTAGGAAAATACCAGGGGAACAAGAGGCCCAGATGATTTCTGAAGATCAGGATTAATTTGAAGCCACATATCTCAGCAAAATTGTATTTCATTTATCATTATATCGTTATCTCGGATGTAAAGTCGGCTATTAGGGCGTACCCCCAGTGTCAGCAAATAATCAAATTTTAATTGTGTAGAGACAATGAGGTATTTGTATCTGGTAGGCAATAACAAAAACTATTTTCGAGCCAAAAATGTAGTCTTACATACAGTACAGTGCACTTATATAATTTCTGAAAATGAGTTTTATATAATTTCAACGCAGTGTTTATCTTCTTAGCACTTTTATTTGTCTGCCTTACTACTAGGTAACGATTGTGATATTGAGTAAAAGAAGAAACTTACGTTGAAAACCTACACATTTTTTTATATAACAGCCGTTTACATATGTTTCAAGGTTATTGCCTATCGTCAGAACGGCGTAGTTCAAGTTAAAGATGAAAGTACTTGAAAAGATATATAAAAATTAATATATAAAACACGAAACACAGTTTCATACACGTTTTATACACCCAAAACATTTGGGAAGAGTCAACACATTGTTGCAGACGACAATGAAATACCGTCCGGCTATTATGAGACTTTTATAGCTTCTGGAACTACCCAGATAATCTTAACAATAAAATAATTATTCTAAGAATTATATTTAATGCAGGCAAACTAAAATTAAGTAAAAGAAGAAACTTACGTTGAAAACCTACACATTTTTTATATAACAGCCGTTTACATATGTTTCAAGGTTATTGCCTATCGTCAGAACGGCGTAGTTCAAGTTAAAGATGAAAGTACTTGAAGAGATATATAAAAATTAATATATAAAACACGAAACACAGTTTCGTACACGTTTTATACACCCAAAACATTTGGGAAGAGTCAACACAACGTTGCAGACGACAATGAAATACCGTCCGGCTATTATGAGACTTTTATAGCTTCTGGAACTACCCAGATAATCTTAACAATAAAATAATTATTCTAAGAATTATATTTAATGCAGGCAAACTAAAATTAAGTAAAAGAAGAAACTAACGTTGAAAACCTACACATTTTTTTATATAACAGCCGTTTACATATGTTTCAAGGTTATTGCCTATCGTCAGAACGGCGTAGTTCAAGTTAAAGATGAAAGTACTTGAAGAGATATATAAAAATTAATATATAAAACACGAAACACAGTTTCGTACACGTTTTATACAATGTAGAAATGTAAAAATGTGTAGGTTTTCAACGTAAGTTTCTTCTTTTACTTAATTTTAGTTTGCCTGCATTAAATATAATTCTTAGAATAATTATTTTATTGTTAAGATTATCTGGGTAGTTCCAGAAGCTATAAAAGTCTCATAATAGCCGGACGGTATTTCATTGTCGTCTGCAACAATGTGTTGACTCTTCCCAAATGTTTTGGGTGTATAAAACGTGTACGAAACTGTGTTTCGTGTTTTATATATTAATTTTTATATATCTCTTCAAGTACTTTCATCTTTAACTTGAACTACGCCGTTCTGACGATAGGCAATAACCTTGAAACATATGTAAACGGCTGTTATATAAAAAAATGTGTAGGTTTTCAACGTAAGTTTCTTCTTTTACTTAATTTTAGTTTGCCTGCATTAAATATAATTCTTAGAATAATTATTTTATTGTTAAGATTATCTGGGTAGTTCAGAAGCTATAAAAGTCTCATAATAGCCGGACGGTATTTCATTGTCGTCTGCAACGTTGTGTTGATGTGATATTTCCTACTTTTTCAAATTGTTCCCGCCGAGGTCTGAACCTTCTTAGATTTCCATAGATCTTAGATGACTGCATAGCATATGAAAGACTAGACTCATGTAAAAATAACAACTTTTTTTCGAACATCCAATGTATTCGAAAAAAAATATTGAAACGTAACATTTCTAAAGATTCATTATTATCTCAAGAAACCTAGGACAGATTTAAATCCTTCTGAAAATGGCTTCAATGAGAATTTTCTGTTTGTCTGGTAGAACCTTCAAGAATATGAATCCTGAAAACAAAAGACATGTTTGGTTTGAATTTTGGTTTCAATACTTCTGCAATAGATCACTTCACACAAATTAGTAGAATGTAGTGAACAACAAAGAATGCCGAATTGAATACTTGCAGAAAATCTATAAACAACCGTAATTAAATGCACGTTTCACTTGGAACCTGAATTTATGAAAAACAAATTCCACCTTTTTCGAAGTGGAATTGAGAAGTCCTTCTGGTAAAAACGTAAGATGAATCAATTCTAGTGAGTCATAATTTGTTAGAACCTAGGTACATAAAACTTTATCATTTCATCGCATAAGAAAAGAAAACTCTTCATGACAAAATAATGTAAAAAACTAATTTGTTCACAAATAAAACAATTCATTATGTTGGTATTGCCCATATAAGTGCCAATTACGCAGTTTATAGTAATCATCTACATCAATGCATGGATAACTGTATGGTGATATATACAATATGGTGATGCAAGGTAAATTATAATTTGGGTTACAATTACTTTCACTCTTTACACAATTTTTTTAAATAGTAAAATACATCATATAAAAATCTACGTTTTACTCCTCTGTTTTGGTTGAACTAGCGAGAAAATTAAAACCAAAACACATTAGTTGCTACGTGCAGTGACTAGAGTAGCCAACAAGAACACGGTATATATTACCTAGAAGTTAGCGAAAGAGTTGTCATTGTGTACCGCCGGTTGCTAAAGATTAGCAGTTAAAGGGGCCGGCTGGATGTACATCGGACATGAATTCTCCAGAGACTCATAAAATATCCAAGTGTAGAGTTCTACCGATTCGTTATAAAGAATATTTTTTCCTTCCACATGTTATCTGGACTTGTGTCTTTTCTGTTTCATTGAGATTCTCATAACGTTTTCTTCAATTTCTTGACATCTTTCCGATTACGAGTTCTGAGATAAATGTTAACACACTCGAATTTTCATTAACAATTCAAATTTGTTTCTGTTAAGTATTTCTGTTTCTAGAAAAAACTTTGAAACACGGTACAATTTACTATTTTCATACGATAAAGAAAATCGCTAAATGGAGCTTCTCTTGAAAAATTAATCATATTGATATATGTATTATTGTTTTATGTATGTAGTTGTTGTTTTCATATTGATACTTTTTTGTCCGTTGGTTAATGTTTAGTGATGTCTTCAACAAGATGATGGAAGTACTACGTGGGATATGTTTTCATTTTATTTCTTCTCAGTTTATGTAGAAATCACCACATAACCGCTTGAGCCAATTACTGAGTGGTACTTATACAACAAAATTAGAACTTATGAAAAACTTTACTTCGAAAAAATCAGAAACTTACAGAAATACACTTGAACGATGCAACTCTGTTAGCCAACTTAAATGAACGTTTATCCACAAAATTACACGAAAATATAATATCTAAAAAACTTATTCTGAACAGGTCACAAAGTTTCCAAATTAACTGACGGAACGAAAGCACTTCAAGATAAACGCAGAAAAATGAGAGCTTCACTGAGAATTAGAAGCCAAAAGAAAGAATATGCATCACTGTAAAGAGAATAGTCAGAGCGGATGTGCGGAAATACAATACAAGAACAGTGAGGCAGGGTATAGAAAATGCAAGAAGCTATGAACATGATTGGGATACATCACATAATCCCGCACAAAAATTCAGGCGGAGAAAGAATTACGAAGAAATCCGAAATTCTGAAAAACGCCACTGAATTCTACGAACAACTCTATAACGATAACTGTAATCATGTTGAGATAATATCGGATGAAGAGTCATCGGACGTTCTGGCATCAGAAACGAGAACTGAAATTGAATCCTTGAAAGCCGGCACATCTACAGGTAGGGATGATCTCACAGTCGACGTCAGGGGGGCCAGTACTTATAGAACAATAAGAGAACAGTATAGAAAGATACATGATGGGCCAAACCATACGAGATAGAATACGCTGCAGATGGATAAGAGGTCAAATAAAGTAGAAGGATGTCGTGGAGTGTGTAAAAAGGTCGAAGTAGGTCATCTAGCCCGATCAAGAGGTGAGGAATGGTCAACTGTGGTTGGTGATTGGGAGCCCAGAGACAGGATACTACCAAAAAAGCGCCCTCACGATCGATGGGATAAGGAGCTTGCTGGTTGGCTGGGCTTTGCCTGGAAGGGAGAGACTGGCGATAGGGAATCTTTGCAAAGACAGGGGGAGGCCTCCGTTCTGCAGTGGACGGACAGAGGTTGATGATGATGATGATGATATATATATATATATATATATATATATATATATATATATATATATATATATATATATATATATTAATGAATTAATGAAAAGAAAAATTGCCTGGTAATTTAAATACAATTGTTGTGGGTTATAGGCAAAATAAGAGGCCACTATGAATAGATTTTATCCAATTTGTCTGCCTGGTCTATATTTCGACTGTGTTTACAGTCTTCATCACGACTCTGAAAAAGATGTTTATACAATTGTACTGATAAAAATTATGATCTACAACTTACGGCTAACTAGGTATAAAAGGTATGGCCAAAAACCATCAAACAGGAATTGCTTCTTAAAAATAAGTTGAATTAAATTATAGATGTAAAAATATTCTTATGTACTAACTAAAAACGAAAGATACATAATTAGATTGTGAAGGAGTTTATATGGATCAAACTTCTCAGACCATTAAAAGAAGAATAACTCTTCATAAGAGCGATGTTAGACTTCGCCCTGACAGATGTGCCTTAGCACTACATTCCTCACAACAGGGACATCGTTTTGACTTTGACAATGTAGGAATACTGGATGTAGCTGTTAGTTACCAGAAAAGGATTTTTTTGGAAATGGTCCACATTAATAGTAACTCCAACAGTATCAATAAGAAGACGGACGTTTCCAGACTCAGTTGCATTTATAGTTACTTAATCTCAAATCATTTTAGGTAACCTTCGCAACTTCGCAGACATCTCACAACATTAATAGACTTTTATGTGTTACGTTTATAATATGACATTTGTTACTACGGTGATTCTACTCTCTCACCTCTTTTTTTACCTAGTGTAATGTTTCTCGTGCTCCTGTCATTTCTATTCTATTATTTACCTATCAATTAGTACATAAAATCTTTTCTATAATTTAATTCAACTTATTGTAAAAACACATTCCTGTTTGATGGTTTTTGCCATACAGACCTAGTTAGCCGTAAGTTGTAAATCATAATTTTTATCAGTACAATTGCCTAAACTCTTTTTGAGTCCTATAAGACACAACAATTGAAATATAGACCAGGCAGACAATTGGAATGATAAAATCTTTTCATAGTGGCCTCTTATTTTGCCTATAACCCACAATATTCAATTGTATATATATATATATATATATATATATATATATATATATATATATATATATATATATATATATATATATATATATATATTATAGACCAATATATAGATATTTATCGATGAATCCAGAAATCGTTATATTCTATCATATATATACGAAAGGGCTGAAAATATGCATTCAGTTCGATTTCGATAGTTTATTTCGGCAACGAATAAATTATTAACCAAAACGTCTTGTGTTATTTTAATTACTGAAATGTAAGTTATAATTTCATTTTGTTTCTGGTCATTTGAAATTTTGAGCGCTTATTTGTTTTTCGAGTTATGCTGCGATATAACTTCACATTTAAAAAATGTGTACTTGGATTTTGTACATAGATTCTATCTTCTTCAAACTTCATGTATAACGATGCAAATTTCAATAGTAGTTTATATCAAAATCCTGTAATAATCATCACAGTTGAAATGTTCTCATTACACCCGACAGTAGACCGTTTTATTGGTTTGATAAGAGTGAGAACAAATTTGTTACTGAGTTCGAGGTGCTATATTGGATTAAATGAGTGCCACCCTTTAGTGTTAGTGTCCGCCATTTTTGCACGAGTAAGCAAACAGTCCTGTATATGAGCAACTTTTTTCTAAACCTAAATTTCTATCTTCACATGAATATTGAATTGTGAAGTTCGTGAAGTTGTGAAGTCCGTCACCTTGTGATAATGCATAGTATTATATAGAAAAATACTCTTTGTTTTTTATCACAGTATTCAATATATTGCGATTGTAGTTTTGTAGTATTACTACATTCTCAAGTCCGCGAATAACGAGATTGAGAATATTGAATATTCGAAAACTTGTACCGAGTTGAGCAGCCATAGAGTGAACAACTCTATGGCTGCTCTTCTTCTATGGACTTCTTCTAAGTATTTCCTAAGGCCAACTTTTCTGTGTATCATTCTTCTTGAGAAAGCCCCAAAGTGTAGTGACATTTTTATATTTATTTGAACATCAAACAAATGGTAGGTGGACGGTGGTAATGTTATTGTGTTTATTTAAATGAGCACACTATCTCTTTTCAAATAAGTAGAGAGTAATCCCATTTTGGTTATTTATGTGCTTGAAAATGTACTTTGTAGTACTTCGTAGTTCTACGAAACTGAAGTCTCAATTTAATGAAAAAAATGATAAAAAACAAAGTGCAATTTTCTCATCAGTACTACTTCACATGAATTGTTATAAAAATCCCTTCAACTGGATACGAACACAGTTGTTTTTGTCGAAATTCAGTATTTCATAAAAAAGTTCCGTCTACTCGAGTACCACACTAGCTGCTAAAAAAGGCACGTGAAATAATTTCTTTTACTGGAACAACTTGACAACAGGCGAGATGAAAAAGACGATGAGATCTCCCACCGGAGCTTTTATTGTGACCAAGTTCGATCTGGCTGCTTGTCGCGCGGTTGACAATCGTTAATTTTCGTCCAATTATAGAACAATCCATTTGAAATGTTTATACAGGAACATAATCGTAAATTCTCGATTTGGAAATGGCGCGAATCGGCCGACCTGTTCTTCGTAACGAAAACACCGTAATTTATTTGGTTTCGGAATCTCGATCTGCCAGAAGAATTATATTTCGACCGGTTTGAAATTTTTTTTCTATTTCGAGTTAAGATCACAGCGTCCTTTCATCGTTTATTCATTAATATTTTGAAGTGAAATATAAATGAACTATCATCTCAAATGAGCAAGCAAATACTTATTATATCGACTACGCTGAAGCTGCAACAAAATTCATAATGAAATATTAGAGATTACAAATTTCCAAATCTATGGAAATAAAAATGAATATCCGAAATGAATGTACTTTTTCTGAAAAAGATGAATAATCTTTTTTGTGTTCGTTACTTTCAGGACAAGGTGAATATACAAAAATTTCCAAAACTTTAATACAAAATATTTGAAAATCTTAAAATTTGTGAAGTAATTGTGTAAATTGTGGCCAGCTTTTTCAAATTCGTTATATTGAATATAGAAAAATTAAAGTTTGTTTAGTTTTCGTTGCTACACCGGCTATTTTATGAATGACTGGAAAGTTCTTAGTAAACAAATTAATAATTCTAGCCAAGTGTTTAAGTTATACGACAAATCCAAGTTGATTGCATTCACCCCTAAGAATATCTGGTCATTGAAAAGCCGAGGATTTTGGTTATCGTGTGATTTTTTCTGGAACCTTTCCATAATAATTATCTACAGCATTCAGCATATCATAGACGAAAGAAAACTTATGTTGTTGAAGTCAATAGATATGATTTTTATCTCATTTTGAAATGATGACGCAGAAATATTATATGCTTTATATCAACGATTATTATAATTCAATATAACACACTCAGGTTAAGTCAGATGAAACTGTGGAAAATTTGGAATGCATATTTTTATTCAATTGAAAGATTGCCATATATTCAAATGTGAGAATTGTTCACTTCTCACATATGTTTTTATTTAAATTATATAACTCCATTTTCTCAGAGAGAACACCTCAAATTCTAGTTTAATTCTAACAAATTTTTGATTTGATTGAGTAACTATCTGTTTCTGTTTCGTGAATAATATTATTTAGGCAGATAATATTATCTTCTTCTCAGTAAATAATATTTTTTACTTTTGTCTTCAAATACCTTGTTCAAAATCTTTGAGATTTGGAACAGATACAATTTTCTATACACAGATCTATACACAATTAATAATAGAACCGAGTTAGATGGGAGAATTTAGTACAGTCGTCGAGATGAAGCCCTTGTTGTTAGATTGTCGGAGCCTCCCAGCTTGTTCAGAATCTTGAAGATTATGAACAGATTTATATAATTAGAAAGAAAAAATATTTTATAATAATGCATTAGGCAATAAGTAAATAGGTTAACACAACTATTGCGAATATCATGGGTTCACCATACTCGCATGAGTGTGATGAACTTCATTTTAGCGAGTAAGCAGTTTTTATTTTATGTATAAATACGTTAATATTTTCTTTATTAATTCAGTTCTACATGAGTAGTCAACTCATTCGCCTGGCAAGGAGTAGGCAGATTAAGGCCTTGTCAGCACCAAAACCCTTTTATACCGACTTCCAGGAGGAATCGGGAGAATTGGGCAATAAATTGGTTGTCCATCAGTCGGCAACTAATCAACTCCCTGACAATAAGTAGGCAGATTGAGGGCTTGCCAGAGGGACAATTCCCTGTAGGGAAATAGCACTCCAAATCTCTGAACACACCTCTGATTCACAAAGCATTTTTATCTTCAAACTAGCCTCTTCGTGAAAATGTTTATATTTCCACCCTTTATCATAAACGAGCAAGCAACACAAAGTATTATGGAGGAATATGAAAAAATTGAAAGGAACTTTTGGAATTTGAAATTATATAATACATTTCCGAACGGTCCAGAAATTGTTGCGAAAAGATTTAAGAAACCTATAGGTGATATCTTTTATCTAACACAATAGATGACTTCACTTACCGCAACAGAATGAATACAATCTTATAATCATAACATTGCTATGAATAAAACCTTTATAAAACCTCTGTTTTTTGGATATTCAGATATAATTCGAGAGAGAAAAGAATACCGCTCTAACGCTTTGTCAGTAGTGACATTCACCAAATCACTTCAATCTTCAATCTTCACTTCAATCTTCAAATAAAACAGTGTTTCATGGACGACAGGCGGCTTCTTCAAAAAATACATATTGTTACTTTAGCGCTCTATATAAGAGCTTAGTATAGTATATACATCTACATAGTTCTGGTAGTGTGTAGGTCTGTCCATATAATCCAATGTGTAGTCTGATAGTATATAAAATTATATAATTTTATATAGACCATTCCTATGAAGTTGAGTAAAGTTTGAATCAACCTGAATCGTGTAGCCTTTCAATAGATAGGGCCGATGTTCATTGTGAAACATGGTGATATAATCCTCCGGGCTGATTGGCCGTGGTCAGTTGGAACTTCTCTTACTCCAGACGTTTCGTCTCTAACTGCGAGAGACATTTTCAGTGGCGGCGAGTGCTTCGACGTAGTTGTGTACTGGGTGAGTCTGGAGCAACTGATGGTTGCTCATCAGTTGCAGTCATCAGTTGCTCCAGAGTCGTCGCCTAGTACACAACTACGTCGAAGTACTCGCCGCCACTGAAGATGTCTCTCGCAGTTAGAGACGAAACGTCTGGCAGAGGAGGAGTTCCAGTTGACCACAGCCAATCAGCCCGGAAGATCATATCACCATGTTTCAATCAACTATAAAGGACAAAGGAAGAATGGATAGACAAAAAAATATTGGACATGATGATTTAAATTGGCCTAATTGTTTTTATTTATGAACCAATTGATATAGAACACTAGATGTTAAGTGAAGCTTACCACAATGTATCAGTGAGAACCAATCTGAATCGAATAAGCCGTTTCTGAGATTAGGCAAAAGATAAACAGGCAAATATTGAATAGTATTGGCATCTTCTTGGTACAAACCTATTATAACTATAAAATAATTCAAACACTTTTTATTTACAATTATATTGTCCAAAATCATACCAATCATGACTAACATTATAGAAACGAGAAGATTCTGTTAACGTCTGAAGAAGGCGGTTATGCCGACTAAACGCGTCATATTATGACAATAAGTGTTCAAGAAATTCAAGTGTTTGACATACTAAACTTAAACAGACAAATATTCCAAAAATCGTCTGTTAGGGTGCTATTGCGTTGATAAAGGTTCCAATAATTTTTTTTCTCATATAACTTCCATGTACAGATAGCGATCCATTACAATTTTCCTATATGTACCTATAGATTAAGAGGTACAAAACCTACTACTTCTAAAATTAGTAGTTCAAAAACCTAGTAGTTCATAAAAATCAACAAATGAAAACATGCTCCGGTTTAAATGCCATAAATACTTAACCTTCTTTAAATTGACACGAATGCGATCTCGTCGAGCATCCAGGTAGGCACTGTTTATTGCGCCAATTTTCTCGCACTCTCAACACTACCAGCCGCTCGCTAAGACGGTAATAACGTACCATCGACCGCTGGACGGCCGCAAACAGTGCTCGGTTCGTGTCCGCAGCGATGATGAGGAGGAACAACAGAAGAAGAGCGAACGCCACACGGACGAAATTGCAGTGTGGGAACCACAGATCCTGGAATGGGAACCAATTGCGAAGCACAGAGAACAGAATTATTTCGATGGCAAAAACTATAAATCGTAATGCTATTACCGTTTGTCTTGTCCGTTTCGTGCCTAGTCGGACATAACGACATGAGATATGAGAAAACGAAGACTATACGGAAGAATCAGTCAGTTATGTAACTGGAAGATGGGAGATACGGCACTGAGCGAGATTTCTAGAAGAATGGTTACAGATAATTCTTTATTTTGATCTGATATATCATGTGCAAGGATTGGCAATAGCAGAAATAATTGAATTCAAGAAGAAATTTCTCATATCTATTTTAGTTAGCTTCTTCTTAAATTTTCAAGACATATGTATTCAATCATATGCAGAACCAACTAAAGTTCAAATAATTTGAGGACCGTTTTCATCGACCAGCTAATATGCAAATTGTTTCATCACATTGGGTCTGGATTTCATAATGTATAGGAAAATATTGAGAAGTTCCCGAGATAAACTGCAGAAATTGAATCAATGTAATTCGTATCTGTATAGAAATGTGGAGTGTTTCGACTTTCTCACAAATCTGTTAATATTTCTAAAAAGAGGAATATTATTAAGCGATGGACGAATTATTTAAGGACCAATTCTATCGATTTCTGAGAAAATGATAATTTCGACTTTTTTTGAAAATTTCTCTTCTCTTCGGTATAGAGAAGCGTTTGAAAAATTAGACGTAATCCTCGTAATCATTCAAATCCAATAATCGCATATTCTCCTGCTATATTTGAGTTTCTCATAATCGGCATGAAAACGTTCATTGCTAACAAGGCCTCAATCTGCCCACTCCTTGTCAGACGTTAATTAATTGCCGACTGATGGACAACTATTTTAAGGTCCAATTTTCTCGATCATGCTGACTCTCAGGAATCTGACAAGGCCTCAATCTGATTTCTCCTTATCAGATGAATGAGTTGACAATTGGTGACAATTGTTTATGGATAAAATATTCACGAATTTATACATAAACTGAAACTTCTCAATTGCTAAAGCGTAGTAGCAAGAGTTCATCAATTTTATATGTGTCCGATGTAATTAGCTAATGCATTATATTATAAAGTTCTCCATTGTCCCTAACTATGTTGTGAAAAATCTCTTCAAACTCTTTAAGATTTAAGAAAGGTATCAATTTTTTTCGAAAATGAAAGAGGTTCCAAAAGTGTTATTCATGCTGTTTATTAGGAGAGACAAAGCAGAGACTGCAAAGTTGGTATAAAAAATTTCACTGATCTAACAGAAGACCTTTTTCAATGAATGTCTAAAAGCCGTACCAAAAAGACGTTTCAACTGCTAACCATTTTTTGAAAATTTTAACTTTTTTTGAAAATTTCTCTTCTTTTCGGTGTAGAGAAGCGTTTGAAAAACTTAGACGTAATCCTCGTAATCATTCAAATCCAATAATCACATATTCTCCTGCTATATTTGAGTTTTCTCAGCTCCTTTTAGTCATATTGAATGTGATCACACCCTCTCTAAAACGGTAATCTACAAGTACTTCTAATCGAAATTTTTGTTACTGAAATGCTATGCGGTGATAAAACTTTTATTCAAAAATGCAGCAAACTATTGTATTTCGATGAATTCTTGATTAAATATTTGTAGTCCGAAATAATTTCCTTTTGTGCTTAAGGCGAGTGTTTCTGATTATATGACACATTCTCTTTCAGGCTGAAAAATATGACTTCTCCTGAAATTTTTGAAGAAGCGTTGATATTTCATCAATAATACTATTTCTCGAGATTTTCTAACCAGAGTCAGAAACAAGACAAGTTGAAACAAGTAACTGATATTCCGTTAATTTTTTAATGAAAAGTACTGACTAATTTTCATACGGAAAATATTAGTGCCTTCCATGAATCAAACACACTATGAACACTCGAAACATCCAGAGTTTTATGAAGGAAAACTGAAATGGATCTACCACGCTGAAAGTAGATATAATCAATTTAACGTTCAACACTCATTCATTTATTACTAACCGAGAAAAGCCATACACTAAAGAAATCAGGTCAAGAATATCTATTTTCTAGTACAAGAAGTGAAGTTGAAATTGTCTATTTGTGCCGTTGGAAACAGTAACAATCTTCTCGCAAACGTATAAAGTAATTATCAGTATTATGTCTACTACACGTTGCAATTATATAATTACTCTAATAGAACCAACTGAATAAAAACTGTAATTACTTTAGATGACGATCTCTTGTGGGACTTGGCGAATGTGAACGCTAACTTAATCAAGGTGAATGAAAATAAGGGATTTCTTCTTTTTCTAATAATCGAATGTATAACAGACCAGATTGACGCTGATACTTGTTAATTATTCATATTCTTGTTGAAACTTAGTAACAACAATTTTCATTTATATTCATGAGAGTATTCGAAAATAAAGTATGTGTAAAGTGTCTATATTTTTCGAATGAATAAATTTAAAGCTAATAGGAGAATATTTCCTCAAGGAAATATTATGCCTTATTCACAAACTGCACAAAATTTTGGTTGCTTACTAGAGAATGCAAGATATCATTAGTGGTTGTATACTCGTACATGAAAGAACATTGCAACTATTTGCGAAATAATTGCATATCTATAGAGTAATTTCAAAATCGCCTTCTTTGTCGAATAATTTTCATTATGTAACACAAGTCGTAAAAAAGAAAAATATTTTTAAGAAATTTTGGAAAAATCACTTTGGACAATTTGTAATGTCGTTGGATGAATTGAAAAAATTTTTCAAGAAATTTATATTCAGTCATAATAATAATAATAATAATTTCCGACAGTAGACCTGACCTGGTTGACAAAATAGCGATGGAAACTTTTATCCAGGTGGCCATTCCGAATGCGAACAACCTAATTGAGAAGAAGAAAGTGCGAGTGCAGAGATAGTGAAACAGGAACGTGGTCAGGACTTCCAATCATCTTGGGATCCTCTGCTATAGTCCCAAAAAATCTCCTGAAAAATATCGGCGGCCACAGCAAGGTTTGTCAGGAAGTTTTTAGGAACTAACGGAATTCAACGCCATGAATGTATCCTACGTGAAAATCGTCGCCATGGGGACCTCCGCAATGGCTCTGATAACTTGACAAGGTGCCCCACAGAACTTAATCCCACTGATATAACTATAATATCTGGGATAAGTGAAAGTTCCCCTGAGAAGGAGTGTGTATAATAATTATTATTATAAATGATAATTATTATATTAATATTCATTATTAATAATAATAATAATGATATTATTCGTACTTAGGCTACAATGAGCGTATACATGTCATATAATATATAATAATAGTTATAATAAAAAGATATAATAGAAAACAATTGAATGTATAGAAAGATATATTCCACTCAAACAAAAAGAAAACTTTGATCAGAATTCACCTATGTTGAATAAAATTCCTGAAGCGAATAAAATGTTCTACAAAATGAAAATAATTTTAGTTCTTTTTTGAACTTTTTCAGAGTACTGAAGTTAGTAATAAAAGCTGGTAATTAATTGTTAATCGCCACAGCTACATACTTGGGACTCTTCTCATATAAGGCACTTTTGTGCTTAGGAAAAAGTAACTTCTTTCCATTTCTAGTGCTGTATGATACCCCCAGTTTAATGAAATAGTCAAAATGTTGCCTCACATACATAGCTGCTTTGAGGATAAATATAGAGGGCAGAGTCAGTATTTTATTTTCTATAAAATATTTCCTATAGGATTCAGTGGAATGGAGACGAAACAGAAGCCTTATTATTGTTTTTATTATTATCCCAAATTAGAGATAATGATAATGATAATAATAATACATTCATTTACAACACAAAGATCCAACTACAGGGAAAATAAGAAACTCTACACATATAATAATGAATAAGAATAAAATGAAGAAAAAGAAACAAAAAAAAACTTAGAGCGAATATATTCAACGAGAATGAAATTGAACTAGACTGAAATATTAATAAACAATAACTAAATGGAACCAACTAAAAATGAAATATTATCTAATACAAAGTCACATGTAGTCAACAGAAGTTAATGAAATGCAGTTGATGAAGTCAACGAAAATAAAATCAAAATCAGTTGCAATGGTAATATAAAGTAACCAAATGAAAGAGAACCAAATTAAAGAATTATATATTACAAAGTTATGTGAAGACAACATAAGTTCATGAAAATATCACGATATCTCATTGCGAATTGCAATAATAATTATTATTACTTGAGACGAAACAGATTAGTGTTAGAAAAACCAGAAAAATGTGTTTTCGTTTCTCTCCCAAGTGAAAGAGGCAGCAGTTATTGACTATCTAATTAACCTCTTCATCCATATCATAGGAAACAAGGATGAATACGATAAGAATACAAGGTTTCGGCAATGAATTGAAGCTGAGTTGCTACATTTTGAACATAAATTGTTAAATATAAATTATGTTACTTGAAAAAAAGCCTAAATGGCTAATAGATGTACATCAAGTAAACAATATGTCTCAAATATTACCTATTATAACATAATTCATTGTTAAAAGAGTTCAAAAGTAATCACGTACTACGTTCAACATTTTGTTATTGATTTCAACCAATTATTAAAATTAATTCATTGGAGAACTGTATTGGACAAAGTTCAATAGAAACAATACAAATAACATACAGGAGGTGTAAATTTGTGTTTCACTATTTACAACCATTACGAAAACCAATCGCTTCATAAATTTGTACAACCTGTTTGGAATAAAAAACGAGATGAAATCGAGCTCCTGTCTATTTAACACCTTTCACAAGTCATATATTTATATGTATAATTTCTGTCTTCCCCAACAAGCTTTCAGTGAAATGTAAGTGATACAAAGAAAGAACGTGAAATCTTACGATTCTAAATATGATAAAAAAATTCTGATCTGATTCTAGTTTTTTTTTGAAGAGGACGTGATAGAAATATTTTCAGCTGCTAAACTATACGCTCCATGATTCCGAAGGCCGCCTTCGGTGAATTACTTCATGCATATGATTGTTAATTAAAGAATAATAAATGAGTATTATCAGATATCAACTTCTCGATAAAAGTGTTTTCGATTGGGCCATCTGTCTTACAGTACGTAATTAGTTGTCAGGTATTCTCGAACGGACAGTTTATGAACCTGATTTGATATAATATGCGCAGAAACGGCTTCCTCCTATAGAATTCGAGATATCATGTTCCTAGTATACCTTGACAATTTTTTGAAAATTTCACCTTTTTCCAATAATTTTCATAAGACCGGTTTCGGAATATAAGATTCAATAAAGCTTCAATTTGAAACCGAACGTGAACTGAACTTGAATGTCTTTCAAATTATGATATATATATATATATATATATATATATATATATATATATATATATATATATATATATATATATATATATATATATATATATATATATATATATATATATATATATATATATATATATATATATATATATATATATATATATATATATATATATATATATATATATATATATATATATATATATATATATATATTTCTGAAATTGATTTATTGCCTGTTTAAGATATTTTATTTTGAAAATTTTCAGCAATAATAGGCTTTTTTTGATATGAAAAAGTATATTTTTGTTGACGTTTTGTTGTTATATTACAACTTTGTCAAAACCAATGAATAATTGAATTTATGAGTTACTATAGATATCAAATGTCAAACTTATTTTTTAGAAAAATCAAATTAGTTTTTCTTATCTTCACTCATTGATTTTCATTATCAGAGGAATAATAATAATAATGCTAAGCCAGAAATATTCTTCTGATAATGAAAATCAATGAGTGAAGATAAAAAAAACTAATTTGATTTTTCTGAAAAATAAGTTTGACATTTGATATCTATAGTAACTCATAAATTCAATTATTCATTGACAAATTGACAAAGCCTGTTATTATAAAAACTTTCAAAATAATATATATATATATATATATATATATATATATATATATATATATAATATATATAATATATATATATATATATATATATATATATATATCAAATATCAAAATAATATATATATATATATATATATATATATATATATATATATATATATATATATATATATATATATATATATATATATTTTGAATGTATATAATAACATATATGAAAAGTTTATAAATAAAATTGTTATATTACAACTTTGAAAACAAATTTTTACAAATAATTCTATCAAAAAAAGCCTGTTTTGTAGAACATTTATCCGAAAAGTCAAAATCAATCGAAAGAATGTCATAAATATTTTAGATATTTGATGAAATGAAAATCGAATATCATATTTTGAATAGAACTAAGTTAGTGTTACTATTTACACTGCATTCGTCGAAAAAACGATTACTTGGCCAAACATAAGCTTCTATGCCTTCAGGTTCATCTGATGTAGCTAATTTAATAGCTAAACATTTATCATGCTTCAACATTACTGTGTAACAATACAGTTGAAAAACAGAAGGGAATAAGTTGCTTTTATTATTTAAAGGATTTCATCAAATTGTGTACTTATGTAATATCATTATTTGTGTACTTGATTACTACTGTACCCTATTGAAGTTCTTTATCAACTTAAGTTGGAATCTATAACGTATTATCTGATAATATTAATAATAATAATAATTCTTTCTTCTCAACAGGTATAATACAGGTATAATTACGATTTAGTAATCTCATTGAAGGACAGGAGGTACATTTTATCACTCAAATATTTGATCAATTTTATGCACAGCAGTATTGGTTGTCCTCCTCTTTTGTCCGCATTGAAATTTCGTGTTCCTAGGCAAAATTACGGTACCACAGAATTAATCCACCTAAAGACTCGAAGGACCAACTCGCTTATACAATCCCTCATTTGTTTTATGAAGTCTACATTCAATACAGTTGCTAATAAATATCCTTGACTCCATAGCAGTTATTAATAGGAGTTATGTGAACAAGAGAAGTTGACTAAAATGAATTGAATTCGATTGAGTTCCTTGTAATATTTCATTTGAATTTATTTTCACCAGTTACTTTTTTATTTTTTATAAAATAATATATTATATTATTATATATATTATTTTATTATATATTATTTTTTTTTGAGCTCTTTGTTTAATTTATTTTCATTTGATGTATTCTGTTATTGAGTTATTATTCAACATTTTGTTTTACCTTTTACCCTCAATTTGGTATTATACTCGTTGAGAATAAAGAACTTATTATTACTATTATTATAGAATATAATAACATAATGCTGAAATAACATCTGATATACAGTAAGCATTCAGAAAAAGCATTAACACTGAAAATGCGTTGCATGTGGTAGTCACTAATATAAATGATGGTGTTAATGTTCGATATGGATCTTTAGCAGTTTCCCTGAATCGCATTTAAGTATTCGACACTGTAGATCATTAGATCATTACGTTTCATTGAATAAAAATAACAAAATTAGAATACGGTAAGTTCACAAACTCTAAAACATATCTCTGTGATAGGTACCATGAAAAAAATCAATTCTTTCGGTCAGGATAAAGCTGATACGTGTGGTGTACTTCAGGGTACTGTACTCGGACCAATTATTTTTTATTTATATCTAGAGCGACACCAGATGCTGAAGTTATTTGTTCTGCTCATCATATTGTACTACTTTTGGCACCAAATTGGGAAAAAAATATTCTTAAAGGCTGATAGAACATTCATACTCGTTGAAAGTTGGATGCATTTAAAACTCCAACCCTTAACTCTGAATTTATATGCCTTTCAAAGAACGAGAGCAATATTTTTGGTCAATTATACATTCATAGAAACGGCTGACCAATAATTATCAACTCTGAGATGTTGATTGTAGACATATAAATAATGAATAAATGAATGAATATCGAAAATATCCGGTTCAATTCGAAAGTGGTTAATTCAATTTTTAGAGTTTGAAAATCTTTGTTTCAATATTCAACTCACGTTTTGAGATTAGATTATTTCATTTCGAACTGGAGTATCCTGTATTATAAATTTTGGATTTCAAATATAGGTGTGGGAGAGATAATGATGGCCTTCGTATGAGTTATAACGCAGAACCTAAGAAGCCTTAAGCTACTGTTAAGTACTATTATCACCTTGAGACCACCTTCATGGATTTTCGGGAAAAGAAATCAACAAATTTCTAGCAATAGGAGCAACCTGTTATCTGTTTATCAAAACCGCTTCAGATGTGTATCTAGGGGAATTAAGTCACCCACTACATAATTATGCCTAGAAGAAAATAAACGAAACCTTCAACACTTATAGGAAACGAGTAAAGAGCCCTAAAAAGCAACAATAAATCGTTAGATAAATTCGAGAGATATTTAAAATCGCCACAACTAAATTAGCGCCTATGCCAAGTCTATCCATCCTGAAAACTGGTTTCCTCGCATAATTATACGTACCAAATTTCAAATTACCCACCCGGTTACAATTTGATACCAGGCGGGCGTGATACGTTCATTGTTTAGTTGGTAATTTGATATCGCAAAACTCGCTGAAAGTCAAAGAATTTGAGGCGTAAACCTTGGTCTATATACAACATCAATCTCTTTTATTTGGGTAAAAGTAGTTTTGTGTACTACCTTGCACGTCTTGCTGCAGTTTTGATGCAATTAAAACTCGTCCTTCATCGAAGTCGTCGCAGAAAACAATCGACCGGCAGAACGATTTCTTGCTGTGATTTGTATCATTCTCAACGTGGAGATATTTGGTATTTACAGCTGGTAATTTTCTTTCATTTTTTGGAGCATGTGAAGCTCGTAATAGTTGTAAAATTTCATTTGCATTTGTTAAAACAATATAGTTGTTCATAATATCATTTATCGAAGATATTATATTATATAACTTGGTAATTTGTTTTTTAAATTCAATGGACGATGAATCTACTCTGTGATAGTTCATATTTAAATAGGGGTTATAATAAAAACTTGTCTAAAAATCGCTGACTGAACAATTCTTTTATTCGACTAGCTTCGCCTTTTACGGCATTATCAACATTCTTGATAATGCCGGGTAAATTACGGCATTATCAACATTCGTGATAATGCCGTAATTTATTATTACCTCTCATTTGAATTTGTTTTTTGCCTTTGATATATAATCACCTGAAAAATTATGTTATCTCATTCTACGGAGGGATATATCGGCGTCCTAAACGTCTATTGCCGTTAAGATGCTCCTTCAAATTGTAAGAGCACTATAATGGTAAAATAAATATCACAAGTTACTTTTGTCGTTGTGTGAGTGTATCGTAGTATATTGTATTTTTATTTGAGGAGCCTGTTCATGTAACCAATGATAAATTATATATGAAAATGAGAAAGTTGATTGAATATTCGTTGATCTCTTAGTGAAATGTGATTAAGTATATTTCTTCATACTCAATTTCCTATTTGTAATTTCCTTTGTTCAAAATCCTTTTGAAACTGAATTATTTCCTGAATACTGACCTAATTTTTTCTTTCACAGACATCTATAACAAGAAGTGTAATTTTTTCGATTATTTCATCTCTCCGATCATTTTCTCTAGCAAATAAAGATGTAGAATATAAAAGTGTAGAATATATAAATGTTTTTGGATGTTCAAGTTTAATTTTACTTTATCTGATATTAGAAATTTTTATTTTGTATAATTACTCTTATCTTTTTCTACATTGTCAGTTGGTATTCCTCACTTAAGGAATGGATTTTCTGTGTTCAGTTTCAGGTATTCGATTCTATCTATTCTATATATATATATATATATATATATATATATATATATATATATATATATATATATATATATATATATATATATATATATATATATATATATATTGATATATATAAAATGAAGTTTTTGATTCATTTTCAGCCTGACAAACCTGAATTTATATATATATATATATATATATATATATATATATATATAGAAATAAGTTTTTGTGCTTAAGAAAATGAACACTAGAACATTAATTCGAAAATTCGAATTAACGAAAATGATGTTATAATAGATATATGAACATGTAGGATGTGATGTCTCCATTATCCTTCAAGGGATAAATTTTAGAGAACTATTGAAATCGATGCCACACCTGATGTAATTGCGAGATACATGTTTCGTTCTGCAAGGAACTCGTCAATCGCACCGTATATCTGATAATATATTTTATTTTTCCACTATATTTTGGTTAATTAGAATTTTTCGAATGAATGTTCTAGTGTTCATTTTCTCATATTATATTGTTTATATACAAAATTGAATGTGGCAGTTGTGAAAAATTTTATATAGGAAGAACTTTCAGAAATTTCCAAATAAGATTATCGGAACATAAACGTAGTTTTGAGAAACAGAAAACAGATTCCCATTATGCTAACCATTTATTAGATGAAAGTCATGTATTTAGTTCAGAGTTTGAAATATTAAATAGAGAGAATAAAGGTTCCAAGCTAAATTTTCTAGAATCATTACATATTAATAAATTCAAAAATTCGGGACTTTTACTCAATAGCCAGTTAGAGGTTAACACTAGCCCTCTACTTAATATGTTCAATAAGAATATTTCAGGTAGCAGATCAGATTGATTACCTAGGTCTTAGTTAATTTACATTCAATTTTATGTTCAAAAATTTTAACTTTCCTTATTTGTTCTTAGAAATCTTAGTTGTATATTTGTATCTTTCCTACATTCAGTTGGAATACCTAACTTGAGAAATTGATTCATGTTCATCTCCAGGTACACGATCCTTTTGTTGAATATCAGTTTATTCTATGGTCCTCATTCCAAGTAAGTCATAAAACATACCTGGTATGTTCTGTGAAAATAGCTATAAGTATTGACTTTGTACAATTACACATAGTATTAATCCAGCATTTGATAAAGAAGTAGCACTTCGAAACGTCGTCATGCGTATTTGTATTAAATTATGAGAAAATTCTAGATATTGTTTCTTTATATATATATATATATATATATATATATATATATATATATATATATATATATATATATATATATTCGGTTTTATTCGTTTTAGATCTATTACCAACAAAATGGATGGAGAAAGTTTACTATAAGAAGAAACCAAATAATAGCGAATGCACCGCAACAGTATCTCGAATAGTCTTTGGGGAAAGTTTCTCTCTAAAGATGATCAGGAAGCACGTAGATATCTAGGTCAAAAAGATCTATTGAAGTTGTGTAACATATCAATTTTTAACAGCATCGTCATAGTGCACGGATGTCTGATTCAAATGACTCTGCTTCGTGTGGACGATAGACGCTTTGTCTAATTAGAAAGCCAGGACTGGCCTGAGCAATTTGTTTCTTTTGTCACATGAAAATAAGTTGAGAATTCTTGTTTTCATCTCCTTAAAAGGAGCCAGACATTCTTCATCATTATTCAATTTACCATTCCAAATTATTCAATTTGACATTATGTAATATATTCTATTCTATTCTTAAATTTGTATTATGTGAAATCTTCTTCCATGTTTTTTCACATCATTCTCTTATAAGGATTCACAAACATTTATTTCTTTTTTTTAAATATTTAATAGTGTTGGCGCTTACTTGATTTAAATCCATTATAATTGAATATAAATTTAAATTAATATTTCTGTAAGCATCTGAAGAAGTCGTTTGTAACGACGAAACGCCTCATGCTATGTAGAGAATAAAGTGTAAATCATAAGTTCAAGTGTTTGAATTTAAGTTTATATTCAAATATTCATTTCACTTTCTTGTTAAATTAGAAGAAAACTTTTTTTCAAACTATGGTTTTTTTTTCACTCAATAAAATATTGGTGTGCTTTTCATTACTGACTAAACAGGCAATGATATAAAATCAGGGAAGACACCAGTTTTCTGAGTAATTCGATACAGCGCTTCAAAATCAAAAATTTTTTGAATTATTCTAATTATCAAATTAAGAGTAGTCCAAATTTCAATTTCATAATAAGTTAGTATTTCGAAACTGAACATCTCGTTTCAAAATTAATCAGCAAGTTATTAAACAACGAAGCACTGCCAAAAATAAATTATAGTATCATTAAGTTGTTTTATTCGCAGATGACCTAATTGAAATTTACAACTGGTCTACTGAAACTGTAAATCTTTATCGTATTATCTTAATGGATTTATACGTTCGATGTCCAGTTCGTGACTACAAACTGCATCGCCCAAATTTTGTGTAAAATTCAAACTACAAGGACAGTTTGAGAATGATTGATTTTCATCTCGTTTTCAGCGGGTACGAAAACAAAATAATTTTCAATAAGTTATAACAGTTTTACTACAAATAAAGCAAATTTGTCATTTTTCTACTACAGTTTCCCATCAAAAAAATTGAAGAAATATTTTTTTATATTTCATATTATTTAGACTTGTCATATATGATATTAAATTTATAGCCATTTCTGAAATACTTATCATCAATGCAAGAATTTGATGAAACTTAGAAAAAATTATCATTATTGACTCAAACTTGAATTGATATCATAATATGGACCATAGAAAAAACCATATTTTCAAATTGTTAGAAATTCTGTTCCATGAATCATCTCAAAATACCAACTGTATTTTCACTGGGTGCAGTCCATAATAACCCACCGAATTTTAACTAAGGGTAGATTAAAGAACACATACTCAAAAAAATAATTGTTGCTGAAGCGTTTTCCTGAAATAATATTTAGTGATGAAAGTATTCACCAGTCAGATAATTTGCATGAAAATTCCCGCAATTATTTACCTGAGGTAGTTTCACTCGAATGGGATATACTTCGAGAATTCTGATATTCCAGCTGAAATATAATGGAAGGAATATTGCGACCCCTATACACTTCTATAAAAGAAATAAACCTGCAAAGGCTTTATCAGTATATGGAATATGAATCGATGGATCAAAGAGTTTTCAATTAATTGGCCAAGCTTTTATGACTCAACTCTGTCACACCTGAAGCAAATGAAACTCTTCAACAAAGAATATAGACTTGAAACAATAATCTGGTAGTGAGTAGCGTAACTCTGTAAGGCTACTGCGGTAAGAGACTTACAGAATGTTTTTTTATGATAGAATCAAATATACACTTCATAAATGGTAAACATAGATTATGCTTCACATATTGAAATGATATTTGGAGTCGATACTTATACTACAGAAGGTTTAATATATGGCATTCATAAATATTAAAAAGCCTATAAAAACTATATATATATATATATATATATATATATATATATATATATATATATATATATATATATATATATATATATATATATATATATATATATATATATATATATATATATATATATATATATATATATATATATATATATATATATATATATATATATATATATATATATCATCACAGCCTCTGTCTGTCCACAGCAGAACGAAGGCCTACCTCTTTGCCAAAATTCCCTATCGGCAGTCTCTCTCTTCCAGGCAACGTCCAGCCAATCCACAAAGCTCCTTATTCCCATCGCTCTGAGGGCGCTTTCTTGGTCTTTCCCTGTCTCTGGGCTCCCAATCACCAACCACTGACAAACCTCATCTTTTGTTCGAGCTAGATGGCCTACCCATTTCCACAACGACATATCTCACCTTTGTTTGACCTCTTATCCAGCTGCAGCGCATTCTATCTGGTATGGTTAGGCCCAACATGTATTTTTGTATAATGCGCTGGTTTGTTCGAAGCTTCTAGATGTGAGCAGATTTCAGGGTCCAAGTTTCGCTGGCGTAGATCATCGCTGGTAATACGCATTGTTCAAACACTTTGCTCTTTAAAGATAGTAGCATATGTGATGTGTTTCAGTCGGCCAACTGTACCCCAAGCGGTTCTTTGCATGATCTCCGGTGTAATATCCCCGTCTCCCGTGATAATCTGTCCCACATATATGTAAGAAGCTGCTATTTCTAATGAGAATCCATCCACCTCCATTTGTTCTCTGGTGCTGAAAGGCTTCAGCATCATCGTTGTTTTTGCACGATGTTTATTTCCAGATCTTTTTCCTTGATCGCGGTTTTCAGTTCATTGATGTGCTCTTGAAGTTCGGTAGTTTCGTGGGAAAACAGGACTATATCTTCAGCAAACCTCAAGTGGCTGAGGTAGCAGCCATTTATCTTGATTCATTCTCCCTCCAGTCCTGCTTCTGAAACATACACTCCAAAGCAGCTGAGAACAGTTTTGTGGAAAACGAATCTCCCTGACTGGCGCCTCTCATTATTAGCAATTTTTCCCAGTATTGGTCTATTTTGCTGGTTGCTGTGGCTTGTTGGTATGTATTCTGGATCAGCTCGGTATATCAAGATGATATTCCTATTCCTCAGTAATGAGGTGGTTGCAGCTAGAGCTCTAAGCTGGTCAAATGCCTTCTTATAGTCAATACCTTATATAGAGCAATTGCATATTCATTGCATCTTGATATCACTTCGCTGATGGTGAAAATGTGATTTATTGTACTGAATGACTTCCTGAAGCCTGCCTGTTCTATTGGCTGATATGAGTCCAGATATCCCGATAAGCGGTTAGTAATTATCTTCATTAATATCTTATATGATGTGGGGAGTAAACTTATCGGTCTGTAGTTCCTCAGGTCCCCCGCATCCCTCTTCTTTAGAGCGAAACCATGGACGTGTTGTTCCTCGAGGTGGAAATATTTCTGTTTTTCAAATAATCACTGAAGAGCCTCGATATAATGCGGTGAAGTACTGGGCCCCCTGACGAAGAAAATCCTTGATTCTGAACCTTTAGATAACTAAGAAGAAATTGAGAAAAAGTATTTGAAGTTAGCTAAATACTGAAGAATAATATTTTCTGGCAATAATACTGACACCCAGTGAAAACTATCAACCTTAAAGTTTTGACAAAATTAAAATTCGTAGCGAAAAGTAAACAATAAATTATTCATTTTTGAATATCTTTATTGTTACGAATAGCATTTCATTTATAGGTATTTACATATACTTCACTCCACGAGTCACAAATGACCGAAATACGAGTATTTATTCTTTTAAATGGCCAGCCCGACTACAAAATGAATATTAATTATAAAAATTGATGAAAAATGTTCCTGATGTTCACTGAAATCTTAGCAAATTTATGGAGGATTCAGTATTCAAGAATGTTTTAATATTCCCTTACAAGCTTCTCATTTGGTTAATTATAGTTTCGGTGTTGTAATATCAAATAAGCAACAGGTATAATTTGTATTCTTTATTATCTTGTCGTTTTCAGTTCTTTCTCAAAATGCCTAGAATATTTAGCTCGTTCTCAAGAAATCCCATTTATACAGCCTTCAATTAATTCATTTCATGCCAGTGTGGAGAGAAATATATCATTCTCCTTGAATTAATAAACCGTGTATGAAATTTCATCACTCAATGAATCGGCACTGGCAATTAAGAAGTCTTTGGATAAATTGGTTTTATTCAGTGCAATTTAAGAGTATCGAGATAAGACAAGATAACGACGAGATTATATGAATATATTTTTGGAAATTCAACAACGTCAACTTTGGTATTCCTCACCGCTTTATCACATAACGATTCGTAAAATTGGCTCTTTATATATACAGTAAATTTCGACAATGGTGGAATGGATTGAAAAACCGGGTTTTACAGATGATTTCGATAGTGTGAAGAAACTTCCGATAGGATCATCAAAGTTGAAGAAGGCTTCATGTCGATAGCAAGAAGCACTTGAATCGGGCTATCCATGTACTAAGAAGCATTAAAATAGGTTAAGACATGGAGATTTAATGATTTCGGAATTTTGGTATAGCTCGAATAACAGAGAGCCTTCATAACATCAGCGGTTGCGGTATAAGCGGTTGATAAGAAGAATACAAAGTGAAAAGAGATCTCTGTTGCCAATATGTTGGGATTAAAGACTCGATTGAAGACTGGTGTGGGGATTGGTTCTATCAATCTGAATATGCATAAACAGTATTATTAATCCACCAGTATATGGCAGAAGAAGTTACCAAATCACAGGATACGTACTTTCAGATCCACCAGACTACGGAGGAAATGCTGCCAACAATGAACAACTGTATTTTATATAGATTTTATGTCTTTAGTGACAGATTTTTATACTTTGTTTCAGGAATAATTGCCACGTAAGCACAGATTAAATCCAGAAGTTGAAAATATTTTAAGGGTACTGTCATCAAACTATCTGACAATGAGTAACGTCAAATCCTCAAATCATATTCCAGGAGCTGATTCCAGAAACACACACAATATTTTCTGAACTTATAGGACATAAACATTGGAGCAAAGGCTTCAGAAAGTATGAAAGTTTTGATAAATGACGAAAATGTACCTCGTTAAGCTATTTCGGATTTTCATGACATATGGGAACTTTTACATGGAGTCAACATCGAACAATACTAACAGATTTGATTTCATAAACAAACTATTCACCATAAAACTGTTCAATTATTCAACAGAAAGCAAAGAACTAAGATTTAAATCTCTGATACCTTAGTACTTAGACGATTTTCAATAGTTGACAATTTTATTCATTCATCATCAACTTAGATGATAATGACCAGCGCATACTATGCTGGAGTTCCCTCAGCACTGACTTGACACGGGCGACAAGGCCGAAACTTTTGACGAAGTTACAGTGGTAAACAAGCAAGAGGAGAAGATTTCTTTCCGAATTCAAAAGTAGTTGTCTGGTTACTACTGGTTAGTAACGCATCAGTGGAGAGGAGGTTCAGTTAATTGAAATAGGAAGAGACTAAACTCAAACAAAATAATTTCCTGAATGACTTCTAGGCGCAATAAAAAAACAGGGTTGTTTTGTCCAATTCAAAACTTCCAATAAAATGTTGAATGCCAAGATATGGCAAAACCATAATAAATATATAAATGCAAATTGCATGATTTCAATTGTTTTTTTTCTATTCATGGGAAATTAGAACAACTTCTCCTTTGATTTGGAAAATTTTCATTACATTTCAGAGGAACTCGGAAAAAAGACATTGGAAATATCAAAATAACTTCTTTTCTCAGCATAAACTAGAAACTAATATTCTTGCGTTATTCATCATAAATTTGAACCTAGATTGTTTTTCTTACAATATCGAATTTTGATGGTATTTCATTTAATTATTCATTCTCAAAATCGTTCAGCAAAAAATTTTGAAATAATCTTGAGAACTCCCAGTTGGGATTGATATTGCTTTTCGGTGATAAAACGTTGTAGTAAGTTCTATAGATATTTTCGGAAAAAAAACAATTCAAATTAGGCCGGACTGAAGTTACAAGAATAAAGATCTCCCAAGCCTTTTCCAATTTTCCCGAACGGTTAGATTTATAGTTTTATGTCGGATGTAAAGAAATCAAATCTTAGTACAAGGCGTAACGGAAAGTCGAGAGCACTGTAATTATAAGAAATTATTTAATCGAGTGTCGGAGATCGGATCTCTTGTTATCTCTGATTTAATGTTCTTCTAATCTAATGATATTATAAATCTTGATTCACGTTTTCGTTGATTACGAACCACTTATCACGTGGATTTTTGATACACGAAACGATAACGTTTCCATCCTATTCCATACGATTTTTTCAATTATTTACACCTAGTTTGTAGATCTGTTCATTATGAGTTACATAAAAATTCAACAGATACCGATCGACATTCCGACACAGTCGTGCTGTTAACAGATAGAAAGAAATAACGACCGTGTGAAAAAAATCAATCTAAACATTCACAACATCCAGTTGGGAATATTGGTCCAAGAAATTTTTTAACAAATCAAACGTTTTCAAATAAACTTTCAACATTTTTTTTAATAGTTACAAAGTCAATTATTAGTTTCTAGCTGACATCATCATTTCTCTATACTACAGTGATTCTCAACTTATGGGGCCCGCCTCTATAGGGGGCGTAATAAATCTGGATAACCTGCTATTTTCACGAAGTTCTGTTGTTTACATATGACTTTGTAATATATTACATTTTTATTTTAGTTTTATTTCATTTGGTTCTATTTTCGTTGACTTCATCAACTACATTTCATCATCTTCTGTTGACTACGTGTGACTTTGTAATGTATTCAATTTTTCGTTTCTTCCATTTAGTTATTGTTTATTACTATTTCAATCTATTTTATTTTTATTTTCGTTGTATATATTCGCCTATAAGGTCTTTTTATTCGATTTTTTTATTTATTATTAGTTTTTCCCTGTCAATGGATTTATATATGTTGGGAATAAATGTATTATATTATTATAAAAAAAGGAGGAGCACAGTTTTATGTAGAAACTTGACAATTTTTAATTCAAAACAGAGCGAATTTTTGTTAGTGACGGAATTGTGATGAAAATTGAGTATGAAATTTGGATCATCAATGCGAAAAATGTGAAAAATACTATGAACAATAATGTTCAGATCATACTATAATTCACTGAAAATAAGGTTACTGCACTGAAAATAAGGTTACTTTTTGATCAATCCGTCATAAATAACTATGTACATAGATACATATTTTGAAACAATGTCAAAACTTAATCAGCTTGTATATATATATATATATATATAATATATATATATATATATATAATATTCTAAAGTACATAGACACATATTTTGATTCTTTCAGGTTTTTAATTCCATATTACAATCTTCTCTCAAAACTAAATAATCAGCTATATATATATATATATATATATATATATATATATATATATATATATATATATATATATATATATATATATATATATATATATATATATATATATATATATATATATATATATATATATATATATATATATATATATATATATACTTTCCTGAAAATGTGTTAAACTGATAGAACGCTAATTTTTTTCAAATATTAAGTAGTACGCCCATGAGGATCGATATAGTTTATTGATTTTTCTTCAACCTATTTGAAATGTTGAAATACTTTTGTTCTTAAAAACGAGAAAGTTGTTTTCATTCTCAGTACGTGAAAATTAGTTGAAAATCATTCAGAAAAATTGGTTCATTTTGATGAAATTCTAACCGTTTCTAAATGAATAGCTTGAGAAGGGATATTGTATATTTTATCAGTTAATAACGAGAAATAACTCAAAAACTTCCAGAGTTCAATTTCGACATGAATATTAATCATATGTGAAATATAATGAACTGAACAATATTTTCAGTCAATACCTAATGAAATGTGAAATGAAAGAATTCATTTCTGTGTTAAATTTCGCTGCAAAATAATGTAGATATCATGTGATAAAATACACCATTGTAAAAAGCTCTGCTTAATTGAATTTCATTAATGGCAATACTTTATTTCAAGGTTTCGATAAAGCTTCAGTTTCTAGCCAAACGTTAACTAAACATGAATTTTTCCATTTCACAGTCTGTTATTCGTTGAAAACACAAATCTTCAGTTCAAATATACCCAGAAAGTTGTCATTTTCTTTTCGGCTGTCATTTCAACTGTAAATTTATCTTTTCAGTAAATAACAGACTGTCAATGAGAAAAAATGTATTTCTTTTTCACGTTTCGCTACAAAATTGTGACTTTGTCAAAAGTTTTAGATGAACAATTTTCACTGAATGACACTAATTTTTTTTTCATTTTAAGTTCCTGTCCACTATTATTGGAGAAACGTGCTGTCATTAAATACTTCTATTCGAAAGGTTTTACACCAAAACAAATCGAAGAGACGTATTTAACACTAGGAGACTCCATTTCATCATATCCAACTATTTAGAAGTGGATTTCTGAATTCGAAATCGGTTTTGTGAGCATTACTCTTGAGCCTCGCTCAGGGCGGCCTTTGATGTCACAACTTAAAAATGATTGAGAAAATCCAGCAAATCTAATTGGAAGACTGCAGGTTGTAGCTGTATGATATAGCTGAGACCTGCACAATGTCAGCTGAGCGTATGCGAAATATTCTACACAACCATTTGAGCATGAAAAAGCTGTGTGCTAGATGGGTGCCGCGTTTGCTAGCTATGGACCAAAAACTGATACGGAGAAGCATTTCTGCCAAAAATTTGGCGCTGTATAAGCGTAATCCAAACAAATTTTTGCGTCGATTCATAACTGTTGATGAGATTTCGGTGCACCACTACAGTCCTGAGAATAAAGAGCAGTCAGAACAGTGGGTTGGAAAGGAGGAACCAACTCCAAAGAAGACAAAAACAATTTTATCGGCAAACAAAGTTATGGCTTCTGTTTTTTGGGAGGCGAGAGGAACGTTTGAAGGACGAGGTGTAAATCAAACGACCTCATTTGGCGAAAAATTTTTGTTTCATCACGATAACGCACCAGAGCATTCGTCGATTGTTGCCATGTCCAAAATCAACGAATTGAAGTTTGAATTGATGCCGCATCCTCCCTACTCTCCAGACTTAGCTCTCAGCGACGATTACCTGTTTCCTAACCTCAAAAAATTGCTTGAAGTTAAAAGGTTTGAGAGCAACGAAGAAGTTATTGAAAATATCAAAATTCAGTATTTTGGGGAGCTTGACGAATCTACGTTTGAAACTGGTATAACTGAATAAGAACACCGTTATAAGAAATGTGTCAGTGTTGATCGGATTATGTTGAAAAATAAAGCAAAAAAAATGTGAAAACATCTTTTTCTTGGTCAGGCCGGAAACTTTTACCTCACCCTCATATAAAATATACTATAACTTTCTTTCGATAATTTTTTGAGAAAATTATCTGAAAGAACTGTATAGTAGAGCTGGCAATGTGAAACATGAACAATGTGAAGTCTCCATTATACTTCTTGGGATAAATGTAAGAGAATATTGAAATCGATGTCTACATTTGCTGAAAGCGTAAGACAGTTACTGTTTCGTACTACAAGGTACGCCGCGAATACAACGATTGAAAGGTAACGACGTCGCATTGTTCATATTCCACATAGCCAGCTCTACTATAAATTTCTTTTGAATAATTTGTCAGGAAGTTATAGAAGGAAAGTTATAGTATATTTTAATTTCGAATATCTACAAGTTCGATAATATAGCACGAGAAATACAGAATTCTTTTTCTTGTAGTAAATTTCTCGTATAAATATATATATATCAGATCCCTTTGAAATCAAAACCGGTGTTTTCGCCACTTTCAATATTGTTTTAGAAAAGATCACAAGGAATGGGAACTACGTGATACAAGTGGGTATCAAAAAAGTAATAAATGTCAAATGTCTCGCCTTTGCAGACGATATTGCTATCGTCACAGACAACAGAACTGTTCGCGCCGTGGAAAAACTACATGAAATAGAAAACCGGGTTACAAATTTCTTATGATAAAACCAAATACATGGAAAGAAAACCAAAAAATAAATCTCCTCTTATGACAAAACATGGTGAAATTCTGCAAGTAGGCCATTTTATACCTGGGGAATCTTATACAGTCCTCAGGTTTAAAGAATCGCTAATGAACAGAGAATAACCACGCTCCAAAGGGCCTACAAACTAACATGGGCTCACTATAACAAAAAGTGCTTTCGAGAGGCGCCAAATTGAGGCATTATAACACAACGATTCTTCCAGAAGCAATCTACGCAGCTGAAACAATGGTTATTGGCGGCCATTCAAGAATTAGAGAAATAGAAAAACAAGAACGAAAAAATTCTCAGAAAGATTCACGGGCCAATCAATAGAAACGGTATTTGGATGAAAAGACCTCAAAATGAACTGTATCAAAAGACAAATCACCTTATGATAACGGAAGAAATCAGAAAACGACGAGCAAAGTTCGTTGGATTTCTACAGAATGAAACAGTCTAGAATACCGAAGAAACTACTCAATATAATTATGAATAGTAAATGTTAGGAACATGAGGTACTAAAACATTAGGTCCAAAAGGATCTACAACAAATCAATATAAAAAATCTCGAATATCGCTTGGACTGAATGTCGCTATAAAATCGCACAATAAAGTTTGAGCAAAAATTGAATCGTCAACCTGGAGTAAAGTGGACAGATGAACGGAAACAAAGAGCATTCAGAGAGTATGAAGTGTTTTTGGAGGCAAAAAGATAAGCAAAATTCCTAATGAATTTTAATTCAAGTTCAGTACTCCCCAAAAAATGGACAATCTATAAACATATATATATATATATATATATATATATATATATATATATATATATATATATATATATATATATATATATATATATATATATATATATATATATATATATATATATATATATATATATATATATATATATATATATATATATATATATATATATATATATATATATATATATATATATATATATATATATATAAAAATAAAAAAATTTTTAAATTATAAAGGATAATATACGTTTATTCTTGAGATGAAATCGATTCAGAACTTCACTTTCCACAGGGTAATAACAGCATCCCAAAATTTTGTCACTAAGAAGTATCATCAAATTTAGAATTAATTAAAAACATCATTTGCATAATTCGATCATGCGGAACATAAATATGATAATTACACTCCGAATTTTTCTGTGACAGTAGGAAATATCGGTGAGAATAATGCGGACTGATTCGACGAAATTTAAATAACAAACGATGTCCAGATGTAAATGAAAACATTAGCAGTCACAAAATGGAAATCAAATTGACCGCACTCAGTCTAGTTTCGCATTAGGAAAACGAAAACGAAATCGCGAAACTATTATGTAAAGTCAATAAATAATCTATTTAATGCGATCGATTTGCAGACAGTCTCGATTCTCGAATATATCGTTAACAATTAAGGAATCACGAAAATCAAGGTCGTACATCAATTTAAATTTGGTGTGAACAAAACGATTGGTAATTAATTTCGGTCTGATTCAGGGATGACCATCGCTTCATAATGATCGACCTATTCTCACCATGTTAGCTGCAAGATGACAGATTTCGAATTTGGAAAATTATTAGATATGGTTGCCCCGCAAAAAACGGTTTTGGAAATGCGTGTTACACATCATTCTTTCACGAAGAAAACGTAAGAGATTCTAAATATCCAAAAACAATGGGAAATTTTGTAGATTCACATGAATATTTTGTGCATCTAAAAATTAGTATCGATTCTATTAAACTCAAGAAAATTCCTTAATTTTCGCACATTTTCAATATAAAAATTATTATCGAAATATAAAAAGAATCACTTTCAATATTTGAGAATTCTATACTTAAATAGATGTTCAGTTTAAAGTAATGAAAAGGCATCAATATTCAGAAATCCACTCGATACTCCTGTTTTTCTCAAGGACGAGCCGAATTCGATAGAGAACCTCAGGCAAGGTAGTTAATTTCTGAGAATTCTGACTGGGTTAGTTGAACTAAACTTGGAGAATTTCAATGCCAACCTGTCTTAGGTCCATTTGTCTTTAGATAGAATCAATTTCATCTGAATGTTATAAAAGTCTTAGAACTAATGAATACGTGAATTAATTTAGCGCACTGGGATGTCAAGACTCAAAATTAGAAGACAGGTCCCTCTGAAATTGCGTGAAAACTAAGAAAAAGACATCACATGTTGCACGCGAAAAACAAAATAAAATATATGAATAATTTTATTAGAAATTCCAGAAAACTCTCGATTATTTTGTGTTCACAGGTAGTCTGAGAATGAAATTCATAAAGTGATACCACGATATTTCATATTTTAACCAACATACCTACTGCAGATTTGTGGTTATATTTTTAATGTTAATAATTATGAAGATTCAACTATATGCAAACTTGACACTATAATACTGCAAAGTTATATTTTATGAACATTTTTCAATATATTCGTCACATATTTCATTTTTCAAATGAATGTTCTAGTGTTCATTTTCTTAAATATTTCATTCAGTGCCATAAGCACAAAAAATTTCATTTCCTTAGATATATATATATATATATATATATATATATATATATATATATATATATATATATATATATATATATATATATATATATATATATATATATATAGTCCATATTGAGATTTTCAATCGAAATATTTCGATATTTCATATAAAATTATGAGGGAGCTGTCTACACTAATGTTGTCAACGAAAACACAACCCATTACATTCGAGAGTGAGTTCAAGTCGAAACACATTACTGTGATAGTAGTTCACATTTTTTTCCCGTATTTGAGAGAGATGTGGCCTTGGTCTGTTCAGAGAAATCATCGCCACTCAATTGTTTGGATACATGCCACTGATGACTTCCATAATAGAACGAAACAGCGCTCTATAGTATTTTCAACAATTTCGATGTGTTTCGAAACGCACGAAATATATACATATACAAAATCCAAAGTTCGGAAAATTAGTTAATATCATTCTCTTTTGTTCCTGACTTCACATTGATTCGAATTTTTTCATACTATGTTATGTAACAATCAATCAATGACATCGTTAGTATAAATTTCAGAGTGACTTTATCTTTAATTGAATTAAATATCGAGTAACATTCTCAGATATTTTCAATCGAGAAAATCAATTAATCAAATGACAAATTAAATTCGTTTGTTTTTCTCTTACACCGTTAAAATAATTCAATTATGAACTCCTATTAATCCAACTACTTACAATTGAAAACCTTGGTGGAAATTGATATTATATCACCAATGCACAATTAATTGTAGATTTACAGCTCTCCGAGTTGATTCATTAGATTAAGGAGATAATTCAAAAGCTATTGAGTCTAGAGTGCACATTATACATACTCGAAGATTTTGAAAAGAAATCGATTGGAGTCAACTATTTCATTAGTAGGAGAAACTCTTTAATTAACATAAACTTAATCTTATAAATCCGTTTGTATCTAATTTGAATATGAAAAATACACAAATCTTAAAAAACTATAATATATTGCTTAAGTTATAGGTGTTTTCAACATGAAAATACTATTTTGATAATGGAAAACTCAAACTATCCATATGATGAGAAGCTAGAATGCAAAGGTGAAATTCATGAATATAAATGAACTCCTTTTGTGCTTTGGAATAATTTTATCATCTTTATGTTCTCTCTTGACATAATTATTATATCGATTGTAACGGAAAAACTATATTGCCAGATGTAGATAAGGAGCAAATTATTGCATGGGTCTATTAAGCGAGGACGTAATCGTGTTCGATTTGAAATAGAAGATCGAGAAGATTTTGTCATTTTCTCGCATAAATTTTGCCGGGTCACGACATTAGAACGCGGCAAGTGCACAGAGCTTTCTCCCACAGAGCAAGGTATTATCTCTATTATGGAGAAGAGCACACGATCCTTTTCTGTGGCATCTTTTACAAGAAGTAGGAATTACACGATGCTATCTGGTGGAACAAGCCCATGTCGCGTTACTCTTGCACTCGCAGCCATAATCGTATATCTTTATCGGCATATCGGCCTTTAATTTCACCGTTTCGCTACAAACGAGAGTATACCTCCCGAGTCTTCACTCTTTGTGCGGATACCATGCGATGGTTGTCAGCCGATGACAATCGGTGATTCCACCTGCTTCTGTGCTCGCAGAATCCTTATCTTGATTGATGAAATGGCAATTTTCATCATTAGCACTGAAAGGAGAACATAAATCCTATAACGATCCTCTTCGAGCCACTGAATATATGGACGATGAGAACAATAAACGAAACGGAAATAAGCACACCATGGAATGAACAAAATTGATGTAGTAGTTCAATTGAACATTGTGTTCAATCTTTACAATTATACGTTCTAGAACTATAATCATTGTTGCTCGTTAGTTTCTTGGTAGTATCAAAAAACAGTAAAAAATATTTCTACTGCTTCTACTACCACTAGTGGTTTCGAAAGTATTTGCTAATCTCTAACAATATACACAACGGTGTAATCATAATAAGAAGAAGTTTATATCAGAAACTTATTGCCATAGTAAGTAACAACTTCGACATACTACACTTAAGTCGAGATAAATGTTGATATTACGAGTTTTGTTCACATCACAGTATCCGATCATGAATTTTTTGAAATATTACTGTACCTCGCACCTGAATAACTTTCGAGGTGAACTTCACAGCTAAATTTCGAACATAAGATATACGCACCCTATTGAAATCATACAAGAGTTATCAAATTTTTTGTTGACCCTTTTTCGGTCAAATAAATTTTTGTTACTGGTAATTCGGCAGGTTTTAGTTGTTTCGCAATCACTCCATTTTGGCACTTTTTCATGATCGACTCTTTTCATCGCATTGTTTACAAATTATTGTTCAGTTCGAGAAACTTCTCAGGCTTTCATTTTGTGTTTCTCACAATCATCCAACGAAGCGATTTCATCGGGAAACGGTTGATCATTTTCAGGATACCTATACTATTTTTGATGATGAAAGTATGTTTCACGGAAAACCTTGTTCATTGTGCTCACAGCAAACTATCAATGTAGTGCAGGGTGAAATTGTAGATGGCGTCTACAAATGTTGTATCCGTCGAAAGCTTACTTTCTGTTGTATGGCCAATTTAACTAGTAAATTTATTGCATTTTGTGCGTTTGGAACACACCAAAATATCCTCAAAAAGACGCCCCATAGGGCGTTCTATGAGATGGTGAAAATTTAGTCATATTTTCAAAAAATAGTGATGGCCAGATCACTACCCACATAAATAAACGGAATGGAGATACGATTAGAAAGTTTTTAGTGTGCAGTTGAAACTCAATGGAGGCGTATATGTTGAAGACATAACTTCAGAAGGAAGGTTTGCTACATGCAAAACAGAGCAAAATATCATTACACTGAAAAACATTTGAAGAAAGAAAAATATGATAGTAGGCTATTGATTAGCCACCTATTTCTTGCTACTTAACACCATTAAATCATATTTTCCGTTTGAATCTTGAGACTACGATAATAAACCACTGAGAACTTGGAAGCCAACGTTAACTGCACTATTGCACAAATATATCCATCTTTACAAAGAGGGTGTGTGAAATTGCCACCAATCGCCACAAATTGAATTTCATTTTGACTCGATATTTCTGTCACTAAATAGCCCTTTCTCTACAAAGCACTTGAATACGAACAAAAATTGAATAGTGTGGCTCTACCTGAGTAAGCAACTATAATAAAGGCCCATTTATAAAATCAAAACACTCACTTTTAAATAGTGAACACATTTAATGTATGCTTCGACCAATTCCAAAAATTTCAGCTATCAAATACTTCTTCTTGTTGATCTTCGTGGAATACGAGAAAGCCATTACCTTCTAGATAGTAAGACAAGCGTTAAGATAATTTTGAGTACTATCGATATAAATTGATGTTTATTAATCACCATCGCCCGTTCTGATTTACAACCGAAAAAATACATTAACTGCCCATTCGGTAATCATGTCCTTACAAGACCACGAAATATTCAAATGTAGATGCGAAGAACGTGACAATTGTTAAGTGGACCAGTTCTATACGCGAAACGGGTTTCCAACTCAACCAACGACTGCTAAAATGTGAAAAAATTGATGAAGAAGTTAGACATTTGATACTGCTATTAGCAATTAATGACATTTTATTATCGGAGAAAGATTGATTTTCGATTTGAATTCAATTGTCGGTTTCTTTATAACGGTGTTTTTTTGGAAGTTTATAACTTTAAATTGCAATAAAACAACGATGGATCATTCGATTGACAAGAATTTTTTTTTATTCAAGGAATAATCTTGTGGCATTACATTTCAAATATGATTTCTGGCATATGACTGCAACGATTTGCCCCGATGTAGTCCAATCTGGACGTCCAATTTTCGATGACTTTTTCCAACATTTGTGGCCGTATATCGGCAACAACACATCGAATATTGTCTTCCAAATGGTCAAGCGTTTGTGGCTTATCCGCATAGACCAATGACTTTACATAGACCCACAGAAAGTAGTTTAGCAGTGTTAAATCACAAGATCTTGGAGGCCAATTCACAGGTCTGAAACGTGAAATTAGGCGGTCACCAAACGTGTCTTTCAATAAATCGATTGTGGCACGAGCTGTATGACAAGTTGCGCCGTCTTTTTGAAACCACAGCTCCTGGACATCATGGTTGTTCAATTCAGGACTGAAAAAGTTAGTATTCATGGCTCCATACCGATCACCATTGACTGTAACGTTCTGGCCATTATCGTTTTTGAAGAAGTACGGACCAATGATTCCACCAGCCCATAAAGCGCACCAAACAGTCAGTTTTTCTGGATGTAACGGTGTTTTGACATATACTTGAGGATTGTCTTCACTCCAAATGCGGCAGTTTTGTTTGTTCACGTAGCCATTCAACCAGAAGTGCGCTTCATCGCTAAACAAAATTCGGTTATGAAAATCGGGAACAACGGCAATCTCGTTTTGGGCTCATTCGACGAATCTACGCCTTGCTTGATGATCGTTTGGCTTCAAATCTTGCACGAGTTGGATTTTGTAAGCACGCAAACTAAGATCCTTTCGCAAAATCTTCCATAAAGTGGATGGAAACAGATCCAATTCCTGTGCTCGATGGCGGATGGACTCATTCGGGTCTTCCTCAATGCTACGCTCTACAGTAGCAATAGCTTCTTCTGTACGCACCGTACGGCGTCTCTGGGGATGCGAGTTATCAATAAGAAAAAACGTGGTGCGAAAACGTTCCATGGGTAATCGAATTTACTGCTCTGATGGACGAATTTGTCGACGATAAAATGGACGTAGTGCGCGATACGTATTCAGCACAGAACCATTATTTTCGAAATAAAATTGCACTATTTGCAAGCGTTGTTAAGGCGTGAGTCTACTCATGATAAATTGCCAAACCAAACTGAGAATAAATCCTTCTCAGCTGTTAAATCCATCGCCATCTTCAACAGTAATGCCATTTTAAAATTCTATATCTCTAAAAAAAACACCCTATATTATAGTGGGTAGATACCTATATTATGAATTTAAGTTCACTGTATCACGGAACATATGCATTCATGGAACTTGAATCACTCTGATTCCACGTTGCTTTTGTTAGGTATTGTATCACATGTGTTGATAGAGAAATTTTTATATCGATATCGATATTACAATAAACATTTTTTCTGTCACAGTATGACTATGATATTCACACAATACAGAAGGTTATCTAGAAGAAATTGAACTGTAATATGTGCAGTAATATACATTAATCATTGATTGATTAAAAAATGATTACGTACATTAATCATTTTGTTCATTACAACAGATTAAATTGTTTGTCATTCGTCATCATGATTGTCACAATATTACGAACGGTCATTAGTTACTTCTTTCATAATAAAATTATTGTGAACATATTTTTATGGGTCAAATAGGACATTTCATGAATGAAATGGAATATATTTGACTGACCAAGTAAGCAATGAGCTCAGCATGAATTGAACGATAATTTTTGTACAAGTGCAATTATCGATAACTGCACTTTTTAATTATTGGTAAGGGTGTTACAAAAGGAAAATTATCATAATATTAGATTGATATGCGTGACGCGCTTCTCGAAGCACAACTTCCTCTTTATAACGTACTCCCTTACGAAATGTTAGTGATTGCACCTACTAGCTTTTAAATTTTGGGAGACGTATATAAATTCACCTGATTTATGCACACTATGGACAGTGAAACTAGATACTTATGTTTAAAACGTCTATTCTATTTGAATGGGAGATCTTCTTATCTTGAATCTTGATAACAATCGGGATATTCTCTACTTATTCAGAAGGCCTATAACATGTACAACCTTCAAAGTCACTCGAAATTGGGTGGAACTTGAATCTGCTTCAACTGCAGAAGATACGCTGAAGCTTCAATTCCAGGAGATATAGCAAAACCCTAACTTGAAACTCTCGTTTCAACTCCAGGCGATATAGCTAAAATATCTTCCATAAAAATCAGTTCATGAAATTTCTTTGAATCAAGAAAAACGAAAGATAAGAAAACTTGTTTTTATAAGAAAAAAAACACAAATTTGTATCTACGCAACAAATCGAGAAAATGACAAAAATAAATGACTTGACTCGCTCATTGAAATTGAATTAGCACAAAAAAAAATTTATTAAGTACAAATTAAGCAAGGAAAAGAGAATTGAGAAGTTGGAAAAGATTGTACTTATATTGGGGACCATTTTGAAATTTCATGCAAAATTGAAAGTGTAATCTAAGGTTCATAAATTCTGTTGAAGAGAAAACTAATCGATGAAATAATCAATAAATCGAAACACTTACGCTCAAAAGCGCAATCAAAATTTATAAAGATAAAAGGTATTATATATAACAATCAGAAATATTTAACAGTCGAAATTCTCGATAAGAGAAATCCAATATCGGAATCAATCTATAACCGGAATATCATACGTACTTACATCGGTGTATTTCGAACTACGATCATTTCATGCGATGCGGCCTTAGCATTTCACTCTTCAACCAGTGTAAAGTATTTCAAAACGTTACAAGATGCTGAACTAATACCGGTAAAATTTCACATATTTCACAGAATACAGATTTTTAGATGCCATTGTGCTATGATCGATAATAACACAATCATTGATTACTCTACAAATTTCGATAATTTAATTATATGTTAAATCAGTATTTCAAACTTATGGTAACGTTTCACACCGGTAAAATTTCACAAATACAGATTTTCAGTTGCTATTGTGCTATGATCGATAACAGCACAATCATTGATAACTCTACAAATTTCGATAATGAGTCAAGAAAATAGTCAAACTTCTTAACTGAATCGTTATTCAAGTTTTTCAGTTCAACACGCAATTAATGAAATTTATCATCCACCCGAATTTACTCCACTTGATGAACTCAAAACTCTTCAAATATTGATTTAATGATTGTCTTAAGTAGTACCTCCCATTTGGCTCACCGTTTATTTTGAAAATTCTCTATATAATTGCAAAAAAAGTTCTATAAGCTTTACGATTTGAAGGAATTCAATTCAATGTAAGCCGATGAACTTCATTTCAGTTTTCCAAAAGTACTTATAGCATTATGGTTGAAGCGACTTGCTTTACTTGTAGACTTCGATTTTATTACATTGAATGGAATCGAAACAAGTTTTCATGATATTTTTTCAGACACGTTTGGTGGAAGAGACTTTGTGTCTATTATATTGCCTGTCCAGTCCTTCAGAATGAAGACAATCTCTTTTGCAGAGGTTACTTGGTTAATATTTGGTTCTTACGGTGGTTACTTGCCTAATATTTGGTTTTTGCTGGCACATAACCCTGGACATTACCCGCATGTTTCGGTTTTCTTAATTGGTTTATCTGCTGATCTATTTCCTCGATGAATTTGGCCCCAAAACGCAAAATTGCTATAAAGTTGTGAATTCTCGAGCTACTTACAGAAAATATTTCCGAATGCCTTCAAAAAGCGTTGTTGTTGAATGAAATTTTCGATTCTCCGCAACAAACATTCAAACAGTTTCTGAGGTGTATGCATTAAGTGGAAGAAAAAATCTCGGATTCATCACTGATTCAAAAAATTTTTTCAAAAATGTATCAATAATTTTCAAGAAAAATTTGAATTTCTCTCAACTTTTAATTCAATAATTATTTTCAATTCTAATATTTGCTGGAAGCAAGTTGAACTGAAAAAACACCCTTGTACTAGCATTATAGAAAATTCTCCTTGAGTTTGTTATATGAAAAGCAATAATTTGTTTTATATTCGATAAATCCCCATATTTTTTGGAGACGAAGCACCCAATTCACAGAAATAGTAAATACATATTCAGACAATTCAACCTAAACGCTAGTCAAATTAGACGTGTAATAAAATATCAACATTAAATGTTGTTAATTTATATATTTGTGTAAAAATATTTAGAATTGATATTTAAGAATGAAAATATAGAAAGTTTTCTTCAAGAGAAGCATCAACTTTCAAATAATTTCAAATATTTCCGAAAAAACGTCTCTATAAATTCATGTCAATAAAAAACTAAATCCCCTGACAAAATCCAAAACCAGAAGGCAAACATGAAACCGATTGATCCTAAACCTAAGATTTTAACTTCAGCCATCATAAACGATCCAACAAATAAACCTAATCGAATAATTAATCAGAACGTTGCAGAAAAATTTTATTACGTAAATATTGTTGCAAAACGTGATAAATGAGATCAAAGTCAACTTTGCAGTGTAAAACTAGTCACTTAAGGTGATGAGAAGCTCCTGGATGTTTCACATTTTCTGCAATATCTATCATAAATCACCAGACTATACAATAAAAACGCCAATCTCCACATTTTTAAAGCGATGAAGTCATTGAGGATGTCTTCGCCAAATTGGCTTGATCTATATCATATAATCAATCAATATTGACAGATACACCACTTCAGTGCTCATTATACTTCGTAATATAGTGATTTGTCGTTCATTTTCGCGTCCTTGTGCGAATTAGGTAATTATTTCAAGACTATATTTTCCAAAGCCTAAATTCTTCCGATTATAAGAGCCACAGGTTATCTAAAAATCCTAATCAAATATAATAATCGATAGATATCAGTTCCAAATGCATTCTGGGCACCTTTAATTGGCCGGTAAAACACTATGAAAATCAATTACGTTAATTTTTTAAGTATGCATTCATAACGGTTAATAAGCAACTTCGTAATCGTGGTCACATAATTTAGAGTATCGAGATCGAATTCATCATTTTTTTATGCACGTTAGATTAATCGCTTCGGAAATCTGCAAGAAGGTGCGGTTTTCGTGCAACGGAATAAACTGCACTGGTTGGTTTAGAAAATTTTCGACTTGTATGTTTTCGTCCGATAACATATTGGGAGCAGACAAATTTATGCCTCCAACGAAATTTATCCTGAGGTAGTGAACTTTACACGAAATTGAATACCAAATTTTGAAATTGGCCTTTCTCGACTGTCTAACACGTATCGTTCGTTATTTTAATTAGACATATGAAAATCAGTGCACGATTGCATACATAAAGATTATATTACGCAATTCTATAAAAACTAACAATTCGAAAAAAAATGATTGATTTTATACATTTATTAATCCTTGGTATCAGTATATGACAGCACACACTTTTTGATTTTTGATTCTGTAAAGTGGAATATTGGAATGATATGAAATTGGTAACAATTTGTTTTCTTATTACCTAAAACCAGACAGACCTCAAAATCGAGAGATGTTTCGAATTCGTTCTGAAATTCTCCTTAGAATTTTCTCTCAGGTTCTGTGGTACCATCATTATAAATTTGATTCAGTAAAATGAAATTGGATATAAACTAAAATTGAAACACTTGAACATTTGATGCACACTTTATTGACAGCATAGCATGATGCGATTCGCCGGTACAAACGACTTCTTCAGATGCTTACAGAATAATGACTCTCAGTAAGTCAGTATACCATCTGAAGAAGTTGTTTGTAACGACAAAACGCGTCATGCTATGTTGTCAATAAAGTGTAAATCAAAAGTTCAAGTGCTTGAATTTTAGTTTATAATCAATTATAATGGATTTACATCAATTAAACGCCAACACCATTAAATATATACAATGAAATTAATGAATGAAGTTTAAGAAGTTTTATTTTCATTGAAAGTTTTTTTAATTTATTTTCAATATATTTTTGGAAGTCGAAGTAAATACCCTCGCTCCGAAGTTATTACGTAATAAAAATCGGTATTTCAAATGAGAGATAATGCCCCAATTTGTTCGTAAGTTAATAATCTTCACATTCAGAATGGACAAAAGCCTAAATTGAAGAAATAATTAACATAGGAGAATTTTTGTGAGAAAAATATGATATATATCATCTGACTCATCAAATTTCGTTAGATTATTGACTAATATGTCCTTTTCTCAATAACCATAGAAGAAATTGTTTGCAATGGACCCTGAATGGACATTCAAAACCATCTTATAAATCCATATATCTCAACAAATTTGATGCAACAGATTAACTTGATAATTTTTTAAAAATAGAATATTCCACCTAGAGCTAGTAAAATTATAAAAAAGTTAATACTGCGTTCAATGAGAATTAATCTGAATTTTAAATGACAATATCTACTTTGAGAACAGACACATAAATTACTACATGCATTAACAATATTTCAAACAAGATGCAAGGATGAGAATTTTTGTTATAAATTTCATTTTTTGTGCTATAGGACATCAAATTAAACTACTGTAGACTGAACACACAAAAATATTCAAAAAAAAAAAAGAACTATACATTTTAACATAATCTGTTGAATTATATTCGAGTTTGCTACGAATTGGTATTTTGTCTACAGGTTTTATTCGAATAAAAACGATTAATTTAAAATATCCAACATTCTACATGTATGCAGAAATGCAAAAATTCCAACATACTGGAATATTCGGTGTCAATAAATTGAGAAGATACAATTTTGATAACATTAAGGAGCAGTTATCACTCACCACGTTATACATTATGATGTTGATTTTGAATTGATAGTGTTAGAATTTACTGAAAATCGCTGCTGTGAGAGATAAATAGACTAGATTTGTGCAATTTATTGATACGAGTTCGCATATCTGCCTGCATTCAAGCATTCATGGAAATTTATACAGAACAGCTGCTCAGTGAAACATATAAAAAGATTTGCTTTCAAACATGCAACCTTATTAAATCTTGATTATTCAGGTAGTTTCATCAGGTCGATATAAACTATTCGTAAAACAACATCAGATAAATGTTTATGTTAATACTTTTTTCTAATGTCGATCGATTGCTTGCACAACACTTGTTGAAACATTTCGGGATTTATCGTAAATTGAAAATACTGGCTGAAACCCACAAAAATACAACTCTCTTTTCCAGACTAACACAGACATTTCTGTCACCAATATTTAGATCTCATCTTGCGAAGGCATTCCAGGCAACAAAACAGCAGACCAAGTAGCAAAACAACGCCTTAACTCCGTTTCTGTGACAAATATCCAGCTCTACGCATACCTTAAATGTATAATAAACGGAAGAAAACATTTTTAATGGCATACACAATGAGATCAACATCAGACTACATGAACTTAAACTAAAAGTGGACAAACCGTTAAAATTACTTTGCACTGACAAGAAACAACAGTTGATTGAAAGACGATCAGAAGAAGGTCACACTAAATTAACACAGATATATATGATATCCTATATGGAAGAACCATTTCTATGTGACTACTGAAAAAATACCTGTCTGATTATCGAACATATCTTATCCGGATGCCCACATTATGAAGAAATTCGTTTTAATTGATAACCAAAAATAAAGGGGGAAGATATTAAACAGATCCTTAAACTAACAACACAAATTGGAACGGCACTTGAATTCCTGAAGAACTGTAGACCTGATATTCTGCATATTATTCTTGGAAGAGTGGAATATCTAGTGCAACTGATAAAAATGTAGAGACACGTCTATTTCTAATAAACAACCAAATTCATCTTCAGTTTTGGGTTACTAACAGAATTATTATCAATTCATTAACAAATAACAAATATTCCAGATATTTACACTTTTATCAAGCAATTATTAGGAGCATTTTTCCATTACGATGGCTTCTGAATCTTCGTAATTGTGAAACGTCTATCACAATTACAAGTGTATTAAAAAGTTTTAATAAAAGTGTGAAATCTAGAAAACAGTGCGTGTCGTTACCATTTTGAGTTTTTGAATAGATTCACATCAAGTTACGACCAAAAACATCGAAAAACGCGTTATCATGAATTGTTGTACATATATTGTATACATGAATTTGTATCAAATACTTGATGATACATCTGAATGATACACACCTGAAACATATTTCAAGTGCCTTGAAGAATTTTTTGGAATTTAGCCAAGAATTTTCAATAGTACGATGGTTTTTTCTGTTCTATAACCATAAGTGTTAGTTATTTGATGTTTCCTCGCTTTACTTAGAAATTTTATCGTTTTTAGGTACAACTTTCTCTCAAATTCTCTCGAAAACATTTTGTTGAATTTTAGGTGGGTAAATTAGTGATTGATGGTAATTGTGGAAGACGAGGGAAGAAAACGATATCAGAATACTATTTTTAATGATGGAAAACATCAGATTTGAATGTATTACTTTTATTATCACAAAATTGGGGAAAAAAGTGCCACATCATCATATTCTGACTATTTGAGTTGAAAACTAATATATACAAGATGTGTGATGACATAAGGGCTTCCTGAAATGTTAAACAAAACAATTTTATTCATCCGGGATTTACAGTGTCTTCATCAGATATAATTGGTGAAGTAGGTTGATAATAATAATAATGATAATAATAATAATAATAATGATAATAATAATAATAATGCATTATTTTATTATGATTATTAATAATTATTATTATTATTAATATTATTATTATTATTATTATTATTATTATTATTATTATTATTATTATTATTATTATTATTATTATTATTATGATTATTATTATTATTATTATCATTATGATTATTCTCATTATTATATGTATTGAATCAATAGCTATTAAAAATCATTCATACATTCAGGTAAAATTTCAGAAAAATAAGGAAAGGTATGAAATGAATGAAAAACAAGAAGATAATAAGATAAAATGGCTTCTCTAAATTGTACCCTAATAACAAAATAGCAAACTCCCACATTATTTATGATAAATAGTGGCTCTAGAATATGTACGACTTACAGGGATGCAACTCAAATGCTGAATTGAGTTTGATAATGGAAAATTGTTCATTGAAAGTTGGTTATTTAATACATTCTTCTATTTCTTCCTTTTAATGATTTTCATGATTTCAGCAAAATGAAATTCGAACTTTTTCGTTGTGAAATATATTGAATTTATTGTTCAATTTATGGATTTCTCCGAAAGATGTGTTGCATAAGTCAGATCGTTTCATCCTTTATTAAGGTTTTTTTTTTTTGCAGATTCAGATATTCTTAGTATAAAATTTCTTTGAGTTTGTCTGGTATCTTGGAACATACACCTACTTTCAGTGAACTCATTGAACCAACTTATTTTCAGGCAAAGGCTGTCTGTTGCATTTCCAATTGTCGTATCACGGTGTTCTAGGTTTTGAATATTTTTGTACTCGTGTTAAATGAGATGAAGATAAGTTTTATTCGTTGATCTGTATGTACTGAAATTTAAATGAGTTGAAATTATTTTCCTAATCTATGAAAATGAAAATGAAATGCCGGAGACTAACGTCAGTTTTTCAGGCAGCAGTTGATAATCTCAAGAAAATTGACAGGATTGCCTGGATTTGCAATGTGGATTGAACGCCCTTTGTGGTTACTGCAGTGAAAATCAACTATATTTAAATTTAGATAAATGCCGGGTAATCACATTCACGCGCTGTATAAACAAAATTATCTATCCTTATAATCTTAATGATACTGTCTTGTATAGGGTAACATAAAGGATTTGGGGTAATTTTCGATTCTCAGCTTCTTTTTGCCGTCATATCGACCAATTGGAGCAGTCTGTCATAAAATTCTGGGATTTATTACTAGAAAAAGTAACACTTCATGAACTTGAAAACTTTCACCATTTTGAATAACTCCTTTATTACAGTAAACTCAACTTTGCATCAGTAGTTTGGAGTCAAAAATAATCAGTATATATTGCCAGACTCGAGAGAATCCAAAACAGATTCTTAAAGTTTGTCTCCTTCTAGTTTAACTTTCGTTTGACACCCAGAAACAGTGAAAATTATCTTCTTCATTTAACTCAATTTGGTTTCATTTCCCTCGAAAATAGAAGAGCAATTAACGATGTCCTTTTCCTATATAAACTTGTCAACAATATCTATGATTCCCCTGACCTTCTTTCCTCTGTAGTTTTCCATGTTCCGTGCCGTTTTCTCAGAAGTAGTGATATGTTCCATATTCCGGTTCGTAATATTAATAGCGCAATGAATTCGCCTCCCTGCAGGAAGATGCGACGCTGTAACTGTTTGAATAATGTTGATTTGTTTTGTCTCACTCAAGATGTATTTATGTAAAGTTTGTTATTGAGTTTCAAAAATTCGAAAATATGTATTTATGTAAATAAGAATAACACTGATAAAAGATAATTGTTCACTCTGACACACTTTATATTTTCAAGTAGTGGGTACTGCGTTGGGTAGTTATCACCTGTTTGTATTCCTGATTGTCTGAATAAATAAATAAATAAATAGAATGGATAGATTAACATTATTCCATATTCAATTACCTTTCTTCATAAAAAGTGAATGGTATTTTCTGTGTTTTGATGTGTATTTAGATATTTAAAACTCTATCTGCTTCATCGTCAATGATGAGAAAATCGCCTCAATGATGGGCTTAAGCATTATAAGCGCAAGTACGATATTATGACGACGAAAAATTAATATAAATTCGGTTCCGAAAGAAGCAATTGAAATTTCAGTAATTTTCAACGAAATTACGGACTTCAAGATTTCTCATATAAACGATATATAAAGAAGAAGTACAGGTACGAAATAACGAAACTCCAGTTCTAGTATTCAAATGACAGATTATTATCACTTTCGATGTACCAAACGTATTATTATTTGGAAAAAATGACAATCCGACTGATTTGAAATTACTGAAAGTATTTTTGTTATTTTTTGTTCTTTCTATCTCATGGACTCCAAAAGGGATAACTAGTAAAAACATGAATAGTGTAGCAGTAATTAGTTCATCAGGTCGGCTAGTTTTGAAATATTTCACTCTAAAATCTACAAAATATATAAAACTATAAAATCGTTTGTTTATAGTCATGATAATTTATCACTCAGTAACAATCATGTGAGAAGTTTTCGCTGAATTGTACTCGCTAATTTCGATTCACCACGTCGTTGAGCTTCGTTTTGTCTGCATATTACTCCTATCTAACGCCCTTGAGGCGATATTAATCGCGGTTATGTAAAACGACGAGGTGGAAAAGAGCGAATTGACCGCAATCTCTTGCTTTATAAATGATGATTTCTATCACAGATGATATTGCATGTAAATCATCAATTTATATAATAAGATTATTGTAAAATAACAATAATTACAGCCAGTCTGCCGTACATGGTTACTTCTTGAATGTGAAATATTGATCTCTTATGATCGGAATGATCGTAATTAATAAATGATGTGTGGAGAAATGCTCAAATGGTTTTAATGGGTATTATTTCAACATTTCAGTTGCAATGAAAACATTACTCAATATTATAACAAAACTGAATTTAAGGCTAGCAAAAACAGGCGCTTTTAAATAGACCAAGTGTGTAGGTACCAATATCTTAGATTGAACAAAGACATCTCATTCAAAAGAAAAACCTAGTTATTGACTGATTTCTAGTTCGTACATATATCCTGAAAAAATAACGAAAACTTTGGGAAATTAATAGTTTAGTTAAAAAACTTATTGATAATTTTAACTAATGATGTTTATAGAATTATAAATATCAGTTGGAAGTTGGAACTAAGCAGCGCTTAGATTCACTTCTGTTCATTTTCTAGATTTGCCCACTTTTATTCAACATTTGTGACGTAAGTATCGAAGGATCATTACGATGGCTTCTTTGAACCGACAAAATATTCGAAGATGAAGAATTTATATTCGAATATCTTCGAATTAGATGGAATATTTAAATATGACAGAAATAGATATCACAATAAGGGTCGTTCAAATTGAATAAAAGTCTTAATGATCTTTAAGTATTTCCAAATTCGTCATAATCAAGAAATGAAGCTGTTAACCTAGATAACACTGTTTTCTCATCTATTTTTGTTTCGAAGTGAATTTACATCAAGTAACGGCCGTAACCCTTTCATCGATGAATAGATTCAATTCGAATATTGAGAATCAAATGTTGAAAATTGTTGAAATACACTTCAATTTTGGTCACTTTCAGTGACCAAACAGGATTATTTTTGGTTCTTTATTTTCCCTTCGAGTTAAACTAAGTAATTCTTCTATAATTTATTCTATTTATCAACCCAAAATGTTCACAATGTATAATGGTTCCTCTTTAATGATGTATGCAATGAACCTGTTTTTCTAGGAATATTGAACAATTTCTGTTTCTTGTTGTCTCCTATTTTCCTCGATCCAGATAGAGTAGATATATTTCAGACTTTACCATCTGAAATGATGAATATTTGAATAAGCTCAAATGAAGCTTACTCTTCTGATAACAATTTGAACTCTAATGTCGTTCGCAATCTTTGAAATACTTAATATATGCACCGTTTGTTTAAGATGTTATTCATATTTAAAATATCGCAATCCTCATCCCAGATATCAAGCATCAAATGCTCTTTATTTCATCATCTCTGTGTGGTCAGGGTACAAGACTTTACCACAGTTCTCGTGGTGGTGTGGTTGTTTACCGATAGTCTGGTTTATACATTTCATTGTAAAGAAGACCGCATTGCATGAAGCGATCGTAGTTTGAAATACACCGATGTAAGTACGTATGATATTCCGGTTATAGATTGATTCCTATATTGGATTTCTCATATCGATTATTGCGACTGAAAATTTACTGTTGTTATACATATATAAAATCTTTTATCTTTATAAATTTTGAGTGCCATTGTAAGCGCTATATCCCCTGGAAATGAAACTGGAGTTTCAAGTTAGGGTTTTGCTATATCTGAATATAAACTTAAATTCAAACACTTGAACTTATGATTCACACTTTATTCACTAGATAGCATGACGCGGTTCGTCGTTACAAACGACTTCTTCTTACAGAATAATGATTCTGTAAGCCTCTTCTCTGTAATTCTGTATCTGTAAGTACAGAATAATCTGTACGATTATTCTGTAAGCATCTGAAGAAGTCTTTTGTAACGACGAAAAGCGTCATGCTATGTAGTGAATAAAGTGTAAATCATAAATTCAAGTGTTTGAATTCAAGTTCATATTCAATAATAATGGATTTACATCAATTAAACGCCAACACTATTAAATATTTTGCAATATCTCCTGGAGTTGAGGCTTCAGCGTATCTTCTGCAGTTGAAGCAGATTCAAGTTTCACCCAACTTCGAGTGACTTTGAAGATTGGACATCTTATAGGCCTTTTGAAGAAGCAGAGAACATCCGGATTATTATCAGGATTCAAGATAAGAAAGATCTCCCATTGGAATATGTGATATTGAATCAAAATATTTTGAATAGACGTTTTAAACATATGTATCTAGTTTCACTGTCTATACTGTGCATAAATCAGGTGAAATCATATACGTCTCCCAACATGTAAGAGCTAGCCGGTGCAATCAATAACATTTCGTAGGGAAGTTCGTTATAAGTTTGAGTTCTCTGATGTATTTCAGTAGGTTCTTCGAAAAATATTGGTTGGATACTAGGATGATTGGTACTTTATTAACGTTATTCTTCTTCCGTTGTCTATGCTCTTGTATTTTGAGGTGTACTTCGGAAATTTCTAATCATGTTCCAGAGTTTGTTCAATCGCTACTTTAGTCAATATGTTATTTATGGCTCAGGTCCATTGTGATGAACACTTTGACCGATTGATACACTACAAAATTGTCTTCAGAATGTAATTCAGAAGTTCTGCTTCCGAATGAATAATCCTCTCTAAAGTGTTTTGTTTTTGGCGGTATGTCAAATATATACTTCTTGGAAATATATATTTGACATCCACCTGTAATGTACTAAATTGTGTCGACTACGGAAAACCTGCTTTTGGATAGCACTTTGCATTATAATTATTATTACTAATAGTACTTACGACGACAGTGTAGACGACTTCCACGAATTAAATCGCACAATAATATGTCAATTCCCTTCATTTGGTTTCCAGAAAACCAAGCTCTACACCATGTGGTTGTATAACGGAGTTTTATTGCGCAAATAATTGGGAATAACATGGCAATAGTGACACTGACATGCTTGATCTATTAACAGTAAAATCTAGCCTGAATATTAGGTATGTACTCAGGGTATGCATTAGTGGTAAAATTGAAGTAGGCAAAATTCGGCATCCCTAAGTATATGTACCGATGTAGGTATCAAAATAACAACCATCATCCGAAAAATCAGATTTTACCAGAAAGGAATTCAAAGCATACGTGTTTTATACCTGATTCGCATGAAAAACTTTGATTCGATAACTGTATATAACTAAATTAAATGTATTTCGAAACAAAATTTCAGTTCCAGTGAAACTGAATTAGCTGAGGTTCGATCACTGAATGTTATCATAGGTTAAAATTCAGTTAATATTTGAGTTTTCTTGGTTCTCAATTGTGATTGTAGTGAATTAATTGGGATTTCCTTTTTCATAATACGATTGCTTTCATTTCGGACGTATTCAATTCAAGTCGGAACCAACTGCGGATGTTTTAAATTTTTTCGGAAACGCGGGAAGTTTCAAAAAGATGTTGAAACACTGTAGATTAATTGAACTTTATGTTTTTCTTGTAGACTTCTACGGCGAACTGCTACTTTTTTCGTTCATATCCTTGAACGAAATGAACAAATGAACAATGAAGAGTACACAATTTCAATGTTATAAACACATCTTGAGATTGTTTGATATTGAGATACTTCTTTACAATGATTTGAGAACTAGTGAATGTGTATGAGTTTTTGTGTATTTAAGTATGTATGCGTGTGAGTTAATGTTGTAGACCAGCATCGCCAGTATGTGCATCCTGTGAAAAACGAAAACAAATTGTATCGTTGCGATCTTTGTAACCTACTGGAGAGTTGCAGACAACTCTGCACGACGAGGCCTCGTGGAGTCCAATTAACAAAGGCGCGCAATACCGAGCGTTACGCAACTCGCCGCCGACTTCGAATGCACATTTTCACCTGCTCCCGGCTCCGGGCCCGTACCTCGAATATCGCGGATAGGACGATCCGCGCTACCCACGGCGCGCATACGCGAAAAGCAACGCCACTTTCCTACACCCACGGTTAGCGTGTTCATCTCTATTATAACGGAGATTTCGTACGGCCACTTTCTCTTTTCAATATACCAGAGATAGATAGAGATCTTTATAACCAAAGGTAAATCGCGAATCAATATTGGCGAACGCGTTTGTTGCGGATTCTATTGTTTTCGATCAAAGGGTAATTAGTTTTTTCGGTGAATAAATAGAAGCATTCGCTAGTACCTTCAGGTTAATGAAAGGCGGCAGTTGTTGAGTTAGGGTTATTGTATTTGGACCGAAAAATTCTTATCATAGCAGACCGGAATCGCCTTTGATGATGAGTGGATTGCAGTAGAAATCAGAAAGTCTCATATAAAGAGAAACTCATATAATATCCGAATGGCTTTTTGGATATTGCCATTTTTGAATATATAGTCTTTGAGTAGGTTATTTTTCACGAAAATTGGACCAAATGATTAAAAAAACGAATACGTGAATTGCGAGGTATAATCCGACATCTCTCAAGATTCGACCTCTCAAGATTGTGAGCTAAGTCAATTTTTATTGGACCTAACACTCAATTTTTGCCCAAAACAAGGTCAAATTCGAGAACCAACCCAAATGCGCTCAGGTGAATATTAGGAATATAGTTTTGTCGTCTGTTCAATCTAATAGAAACTGCATATAATAAGCATAAAAAAATAGGTGAGCAATATTAAATTCGAATACTATGGAAGGGAATATGCAAAAATATTTCGAATGAATTGAAATTTACCATTTCAAAACTATTTCAAAAATCAAATTCAGAAATGTATGTGCATCAAAAAGTCAATGTTTATAGATTGTATCGAATCTCTTTTTTGATATTCGATTTCCTTTTTCAATATAATAAATTCTTTATTCTCAACAGGTATAATACACAATTACAGAAAATAATAACATAATGTTGAATAATAACTAATTATATGAATAATTAAAATGAAGTAGATATTAATAAATTCAATGGACGATGAATCTACTCTGTGATAGTTCATATTTAAATGAGAGGTAATAATGAAAACTTGTCTAAAAATCACTGACTGAACAATTCTTTAATCGACTAGTTTTGCCTATATCACTACATCATTCTTGGTAATGCTGTAAAAGGCGAAACTAGTCGAATAAAGAATTGTTCAGTCAGTGATTTTTAGACAAGTTTTCATTATTACCTCCCATTTGAAGGAGATATAACAAAAAGCTCAATATAATCTAAAAAAACTGAAATAGTAACTAATAACTAAATAATTTAATGAAATATTACAAAGAACTCAATCCAAATCAATTCATTTTAGTTAGATTACTTTGTTCACAAAACTCCTAATAATAACTTCCGTGGAGTCGAAGTAAATGTCATAATTATTGGCAACACCATTAAATATAGGCTCCATAAACCAAATGGGGAACTGAATTAGCGAGTTGGTCTTTGGAGTCTCTAGGTGGACTCCTGTATCCTGATTCCTGGACTGAATTCTGTAGTACGAGAACTTTGCCTAGGAACACGGAATTTCGAAGCGGAGAAGAGAGGAGGGCAATCAATACTGTTGTGCAGTTATATGTACAAAAATTTGAGTGATGAAGTTTCTCTCCTGCTCTGCAATGAAATTAAACTAAATCTACTCAATAATTCGTTATGATTGACTCCTCTCTGTGGATAAACTTTATCCTCCCTCCAAATAAATAATTTCAAGAGTCTTCTCTGAATGGCATCAGCATGATCAGGATGCCAGATCATGCTTCCATACTCCAACTTGCTACGGATTTGGGTATGAAATAGTCCTATAAATGTTGAGGAATTATTGAAATATTTCACATATATTTTCGAGGCAGATGAAATAAGTTGGGTGATGTGTGGAACGAAGGAAAACTTCTGATCGAAGACTACACCAAGATTTCTCACCTTATCAGAAGGAGAAAGAACATGACCACCGACGCTATAATCACACTCCATTCGATCTCTTTTCCTTGTGAAACAGACAACAGTCCATTTTGACACATTCAAACTCAAATAATTGTCCTCACACCAACTAGCAACATGGTCCAGCGCGAGCTGAAGTTGAACACAGTTGTCCTGTGATCTAATTTCATGATATAGTTTCAAATAGTCCGCGGACATCAAATGTTGAGAGTGAATATTATCCATCAGATCATTTACGAACAGAATAAATAACAGTGGTCCAACATTAGACCCTTGAGGTAAAACAGAGGTAGAACAAATGAAAGAGCTTGGCTAGTAGAATATATTTCATTAACTCACGCTTATGAATTATTTTAACGAAATTAGAGTTAGGCATTTACTATAACTTGTTCAAATGCGGGGAATAAGGAGAAAACAAAGCAATATTCAATATCTCTTTTTATTAATATATTTATTCCTAGGTAACATAAAACTTCAAAAATCGTTAGATCACTATGTACACATCTCATTATAAACGCGAATTTGTTGTGAACAAAATCTGTTGGAAGTTTGAAAAAAAAATTTAACCACTGATTAATTTGATTAAGAAGCATTACTTTTCGTAAAATATTTGCAATGTCATTATTATTTATTAAATTTTCTGTAAAACTATTTAATTAAAACTTTTACAGCCTTAAAAACCACTTGCCTTTATCAACAAATGTATTTAAACAAAAAATCATACAATTCTCTCTACTTTCCTCCTAATTCGCAATTTACAAACAAGATTTGTATAACATATAATATATAACATATAAGATAACAACGTTACTATTGTTTTAAGACGGCAGGTCGGAGACCTATGGCTCTGATTGGACCTACAGTTTAACGCCGATTCCGAACTGCCCAACAACACGGTAGGAATCGAACCCACCAGCATAAATGAACCGAAACATTGAAGGGTCAATAAACAGTTCGGCTACTGATCCTCTATTCATCAGTTGTAATCACATGTAATAATGAAATGAATGGAAATCAATGTTTCAAACAGAATACGAATTATTATTATTATTATTATTATTATAGTATACTATTATTATATTATATTATCAGTATATATACAGAGTATTGTGTAGCATATATTGAAAAATTGGAAACTTGAAAATAAAGATAGTTCTGATATTTATAATGCACTAAAAGTTAAAACATGATTAAGTAGGTCCTAGTTGCAGTCATCGCAATCAAAAAAAAAAATCGTTGAGTGAGTGAAATTTTATTGGGTCGACCGCTTTATCATTGTGAATATTATTTCCATATTTACTCAGGCAGTGCTACGCTCAAAGATTTGAATTGTTTCTTTGATCAATGTACCAGATCAGCGACACTCAATTTTTTTGGCGAAAGATCCCCCTTTCGGATAGTGAAACTTTTTGACGGATTCCTAAAATGAACACAAACACTAGTTTATGGATATTCTCAATCAATCATAGTTCAATTCATAATTAAGTCATCAACAACGCATAGATTTACGTTCATTCTCATCACCAGTACTCGATCACAGAAGCTTTATGGAGCCCTAGGACTTTGAAGAGCTCAGTTTGAGCATGGCAGCTCTAGTTAAAATAGGATAGAGAGTATTATAATCACAGGTATCAAGACCTACCCAATTATTTCTCAGCCGTAATTTTTTCATTTGTATCAGTATTATCTTCATTTTCAATGAAACCGTTCAACAAAATTTTTTTCAGCTACATTTATTATCTGTGCATAAACGTAAAAGCCATTTCACAGTTAGATGCACCTGATATGAGTCTAACCAAATTACTCCTGCTATGATACACGCTTCGTGGATTCGAATAAAATTAACCAATGTAGCGATTAAATGATTAAGTGGGCAGATTGTTGCAGCTTTGTGATAATTATAGCGTTTCATGTTATGAGTTTACGATTCGAGTTAATGAATTTTTTATCGGTTGTCAACTTATGTTTGAACACATGCGATAAAAACTTGCCGGACATCCAGTCTGATAGAGCTAGGCAACAAATTTGTTTGAGTACCTAATAATACCAATTAAAGTGCTAGTAACTATTATTTTTAGTGGAGCAGAAATAAATTACCGCTTCCAAATTTAAATTGGATCGAAACACGTTTTGCATGACGAGTAGGAGCTGCATACATAATAGTGAGAAAGATCAGAAGAAGGATTGTTTTTATATGGAAAAATGTCCTCGTCTGATGAATGCACTCGAATGATATGCACGAAAACATGTTGCAGATCAGAATAATTGGTGAAATATATATTTTCACGAAATAAATTGAACTACATTTTAGAAAGGACGGAATATTTTCGAATGAAACTAACTCACAGTTATCACTACTTACACAGCCTTTCAAATTTTCTCATTTTTTCGAATTAAACATCCGTGGATATAATATATACATCTAGAGTGTTATAACCTACTTTAGCTATCTAGTTATACATTTGTATACATCTTCGATCTCACACACACAAGATGTATACCTGCGATTAATATCTGGTTCAAAACCTAAGTGATTACTAAGCGAGAACTGAAAGTTAATGAATTGTACACCACAGTCAACTACAGTGAAGATGGGGTGGGTTAATTAAGTAAGAAAAATTTAATGCCAGGCGCCAGAGGTTTTCTCCACCAGATCCAACAGTTCTTATCATAGTTCTCCCTAACAGTAATATCCACTTGGTTCAATAATTGATAATATGATTATATATATATATATATATATATATATATATATAAGAAATGAAATTTTTTGTGCTTATGGCACTGAATATATTCGAGAAAATGAACACTAAAACATTCATTTTCAAAATTCAAATTAATCAAGAGAAAAAATTATAGCTCTACTATAAGATATTTATTTTTCAAATGAATGTTCATTTGTTCATTGTAAAATGTGTTCATTTTCTTATATATATATTAACAGTATATATTTTTGTTGATATATATATATATAAAATATTAGTATATATATATATATATATATATATATATATATATATATATATATATATATATATATATATATATATATATATATATATATATATATATATATATATATATATATTATTAATATAAAAAAAAAATTAATAAATTGAAATACTGAAACAAAAATCGAAACAAATAAAAGATGAATTACTTCTCCCTTAGCTAAGACAACTTAATCGTGTCAATGAAAAAATATATATAATGAATGTTTAAATAAAAAGGAATCTTCAGCAGATAAATTGAACAAATATGAAGTTAAAGTAAACTCAAGGTTAATAAAATAAATATAAAATCAAATATGACAATGTCTCTTCAAACAATGTACTGCAATACTCTCACCACACCGAGCCTACTCAAACTTCCAGCTTTATGATCTCTAATCTAAGGCTCAAAGATCTTCTACCAAACCTTCTCTAAATGGTGATTCTCAATAATTCCAGTACTCAAAAAAAAAACGGAGAAATCCAAAAGGAAACGTAAAAATGAAAATGAAAACGAAAAACGGAAAAAGAAAACCCTTAAACAAAAGAATCCATGAAACAAATAATCGAAACTAAACTGAAAATACTGGGACTTACGCAAAGATGTAGTGTGCGCTTTACTGTGTATCAAGATCTACATGTGCTTTGATCCCCTGAAGGGTACTTCTTCTGGTCACAAATTCCAAATAACTAACAATGCCAGAAGCATTCAACTTTCATCAAATAATCCCAAATAATGAATAATCATTATTTTCTTCAAAACAATATTCCATAACAGAAAAAGTATATAATTGATGAACGTCTCAACACGTCTCCTGTCTTGATAATCATTAATATCTGATAATTTTTCAAAAAAATAATATCAGCGAACTTTTTTTCCAGTCAGGTTAACTTTCCAACCATCTCACAAAAAATACAACATGACAATCAGACCTACTCAACATTAGGACGAAAGTTAGTACCAACCTAACCTCACAAAACTAAACTCTGATGAAAAGATATCACAAAATTAACAAAATTATAACGTTATAGTGTGTTCGTAATATTCACCAGTATACTGGCCAGTGCTCATAACTTTAGAAATAGACGCCATATTGTATTGGTATACTACGCCTTATTGTACTGGCAAGACGGAATGACTGTGTACACGTGCTCACCGGGTGTTTGTGTAAGAAATTTATTTATTTATTGTTCATGAAAAAGGAATAATGGCGTCTCTTTTGGAGCACCAACTCAAACAAACACTGTTTTCTAATATAGCGTCAGTTTATGACGCATTGGCCAGTATATTTCGGAACGATTCATCAGTACTGGCCAGTACACTGGTGAATATTACGGAACACACTCCTAATGAATTCGGTCTACTAGTGAAATAATTGTTATCTTCAACGAAATTAAATGTTAGGGAATCACAATGAACAATTACTGAAATAAATTTTAAATGTCATAATATCATATCATAAAATTTTATTTAACAAAACTTGGACTGGTTTTCGGATTCACAACCATTTTCATAACCGCTAATTTTATCGAATGGGAACAAACAAAAGCCTCAGAATAAATGGCACCTTTCTGGAGCTGATTGTTGTGTACAAAAAAAAGTTTATTATATTGGCACCCTCCTCACGAGCTAGAGATGAATGTTAATCTAGCTAGAAAAATCTCTTTCTATTATCTAGTATGAAGCATTTTGATGGAAGTTCACCCATTCTTTATGAAGTGGAAGAGTTCAGGATTTTGCAGATCATTCTCTTCAACTCGTGGCTCTTCAGGAAACTTGTTCTAGGGAACTTGTATTTTTCTGAAAAATAGTCGAAGTCTGCACAAATTTTTACTTGTGAACTTCTATAAATTAGAACTTGAAATGTAATTATGTTTTCCTCTTTCTCTTCGTTCATATACAACTTGGATGTATAATCATCCTGATATAGACCAAAATTTTGCATGTTGGTGAATTTTTTTCCAACATTATCAATAATTTCATTTTTATATTGAGTCGTTGGTCTCTATTTCTGATGTTTTCTTCCATGGTTATTATCCAGACGCATATGACATCTCATATATGCAGAGGAACATGTTTTTGCATAGAATCCTAATGATTCAATGAACTTAGTTTGAGACAGTAGTTCGAAATGAATTCAAAAATTCAAGAAATGAAAATAATATAGCATTTGTTGGCAACTGATGCTATGTCCTTTTTTCTGACTCACAACACTTTAATTTCTTGAATTATGTTTTTAAATGTTGTTTGAGTGGGGTATAACATTTTTATGCCTTGAAATGTATGTTATCTATTATAGAAAGCAATCCTGTTCGTTTGAAATATTAGGTTTTGGTGATTACTGATGAAATAATTCTTAGTTTCGAGATGAAAAGACGTCTTAGAAGATTTTCACTGCATTGTGTAAAGATGAATAATCACTAACGTCAATTCTTCATAGATGGTGCTGTCTAGCGATGTCAATTTCGAATTGTTTAATGAACATCGACCGAGGATTATCCTTATAAATAGCCTCGTCGGTTTAACGTTATTGTGAATGGTAATCATACGTACGTGAGATTCCCTTAGGTGATGCATGAGCAAGTAGTTTGCCTGCTTAATGAATCATACATTAGGTCCTACTTACAACCGCTTGGATTATTCTCATTTATCATATCATGTATCTACGATTTTTACATTTGTTGTAGGTGGAACAGGTTTCACGATTTATAACATGGAGAAAATAGAAAAATTTTATCGAAACATTTCAGCATTGGAAATTTTATCTTTACATTTCGCAAATTGAAACGCTCTTCCAGAATGAACAAAATTCAATTTTGAAACCGGATAATTTTTAATGAAGAATCAATAAATATTCCGTTGAACTTGAGAAATGTTATGATATAACTCTGTTTCAAGAATTCGATTGGAGGAAGTCAGTATCATTCAGAAATTAAAACCTATACGAGAACACTCATTTTGTTGTATTGGTGCTAATACAAGTAAGAAGCTTTTTCGGGAGTTACTTCAACGATTTTATATATTTTATTTGATAACATATATTAAAGTATTGAATTATTTGCTGTTGTTGATGAAACAAAACGAATAGGATGTTTTCGAAGTTCAAATCTATGGTCGACTTGTACAATACGTAGAAAAAACTTGAAAGAGAACTGCAATTGTGTAATGACTCAGTGATTTGTCTCTTTTTTTGAAATAAGGTACTCATTGAATCATTAATCGATTGGGCCGATACTGAATGAAAATCTTAATACATAATTTAAATAAAACTAAGTCACTTTCACTATAGTAAAAATCAGGAAAAATTACCTAGTTTTTTTCAATTTATTCTCATTAAATGTCTTATATTTATAAGCACTGAGCATCAATTGAAGCATCCGCAATGCATATAAAAACTGAAACCTTTTCAACAATAACTAACTTTTTTGGTTCAAAAGTTATCAGTAGCAAGTATTGAAGAAGACGATTTTCAGTGAAAATAACTTGCAATTGTATTTTGTATATTGACTTATATAACGACTGAGTGGTTTGTCCTCCTTTATCGAAATAAGGATAATGTCACCAAATGTCTTATATTTATAAACACTGAGCATCAATTGAGACATCATCATTCAGCAATGCCTGAAAAACCGGAAATCATTTCAGCAATATTCAACTATTCTCGGTTTAGAAGTTGTCAGTACCAGATCAACAAAGACGATTTTTAGTGCGAAATAACTTGCAATAGTATTTTGAATTGAACCACTTCTAAAATTTCCATAACTTCTCGAAATTTCATTTTCCGATTCAACTTAGAGATACGTAGAGTGTGTCTCACCCCTGATTTTTACCATGTGGAAGTAGTAAACTGATAAACAAATTGTTGATACGAAAGGAGTTCTCAAATTTCAAAAGACCTATATTTCGATTCCTTATTTCAGTTGAATGAATTCGTGAAGAAAATTGAAAGACTACAATTCATGTAATTTTTCTGAGAACTTTGGAGTGGAGATTTCTTCTTATTTCGCCAAATTTTGATAATACATAAGTAATTTTCATAAGTTGTAATATAACAACGAAACGTCAACAAAAATAAACTTTTTCATATCAAAAAAAGCCTGTTATTGCTAAAAACTTTCGAAATAAAATATCTTAAACAGGCAATAAATCAATTTTAAGAAATATATATATATATATATTCTCAAAATTTGTTTGGGTTATCGGCAAAGGTCTTTTTTACCTTTGACGATAACTCAAAAATATTTCGAAAATATCACCATCACGGCAACACTCCTTTCATATATATATATATATATATATATATATATATATATATATATATATATATATATATATATATATATATATATATAATTGATATAAAATTATATTAGTCAAAGCATACCCAACGCTATTTTCTCGATTGAATAAATTGTCTGAAAAACTTTTTTCACACGAACACGAATTAGATATATTAATGGTTACGGAACACTGGAAGGCCAGGGAGGAACTTGATGCAATATATTGCAAGGTTTTTTTCTGTCGACAAAATGGTGGACATGGTGGAAGTGCAATTTTTTGTAAGACTCCATACATTTTATCAGAAGGGATGATATAAATTCTTTGAGTCAACCTCATTTGTAGAGTGTTGTGCATGTCAAGTAAGCTTTGAAAATTTGAAGGTTTTTTGATTTGTATTTATAGGCCTAATACGCAACCACTCTGTGATGTAGAAATTTTTCTTGAAAAGCTTAGACTGATCCTAGAAATTTGTATTGAGGAAAAGGCTAAATACATAATTGATTTTAATATTGATACGAAGCTCAAAATTTTAACACTTCTTGAAACATTCAATGTTGAAGTTAAAATAAACAAAACAAGATCTGTCTCAAATTCTTGCCTGGATAATATTCTCACGAATATCGATGGATTCACAGAAAATTGAAAATCACATATCTGACCATAAGGCATTAATATTCACATTTGAGGATAAAGTTAAAGATACCAAGTCAGATGAAATTTGGATCAGAGAAATATCTGATTCGTGAACCATTTTATTGATATTGTAAAAATTCGATTTTTGGGTTTTTTCGTTCAATTAAAACGAAATTATGTTAAAGTTTTTCAATTACGTTTCGATTCTTTTTTTTAATTATTGAAAATAAATATTATTATTATTATTATTATTATTATTATTATATATATATATATATATATATATATATATATATATATATATATATATATATATATAACTTCATCAAATTGCAATTACATTCTTTTTTTTAACTTCATCAAATTGCTATATGTCATATGATCGCTGAAACAAAATTGATTTGAAAATAATGCTTACAAACGCACTAATGGTTTTAAATGTTACCACAAATATAAGACCTCAGACACAAAAGTTCATAGGTAAAAGAAATAACAGTTATATTGACAATTATAGTCAAAACATCGAAATTTTTCAAAGAACAATTACACGTCCATCTCTCAAAGCATATTGTAAATATCTGACTGGACTTGGATGCTGATCACGTCTGTAATAATGTAATAATGTGTTTGTAAGCACAATTTGTATAACTATTCATTTTGTTTTAGCGATCATATAACATATATCAATTTGGTAAAGGTTAAAATAATAACCGAAACGTAATTGGAAAAAAATTAACATCATTTTGTTTTAATTGAACCAAGAAACCTATGAATCGAATTTTTCAATATATATATATATATATATATATATATATATATATATATATATATATATATATATATATATATATATATATATATATATATATATATATATATATATTCTTCAGGAATACTAAAAATATACACAGGTTTTAATCAATGAGTTACAACTTGTAGAACAAAGAAACCTACATCTGACACAAGTCAATAAACCAACAAAAACGACACAAAAGGCATCCAATAGTTAATAACTATTAGTTATTATAATGATATTAAATCGTTAAGTGCTTAACGACGTACGATATATAACTGACATATACAACAAACTCCTACATTGAGGTTAAACCATAGAACATATACTATGACATATCAACCTACAAAACTGTATTGACACAGAAAACATTGGACCATCGGTGTTGTTGATTGTTTTCTGAGTCAATACAGTTTTGTATGTTGATGTGTCAAACTATATGTTCTATGATTTAACCTCGTTTTAGGAGTATGTTGAATATTTCGTTTATATATCGTACGTCGTTAAAGCACTTTTGCATTTACGTTTAATATTATTATAATAACTATTGGATGCCTTTTGTGTCGTTTTTGTTGGTTTGTTGACTTGTGTCAGATTTAGGTTCTCCTTGTTCTACAAGTTGTAACTAATTGATTAACACTTGTCTATATTTTTAGTATTCCTGAAGAAGAACAAAATTCCGAAATTCGTGCGAAATATAGAATTGCTGACGATTAGTCGTTTAAATTAGTTCTGCCCACCTTTGCCGATAACCCAAAATATTTTGAAAGATATGTATATATAAAGTTGAATGTTTCACGACTGTAGATATGTATTTTCAGAGTTTATCTGGGATTGCTGTCCAGCACAGGAAAATAAGGTAAATCTTCAGTACTTTTCAAGTTTCCGAAAATGTTCATTTTCTTCTTCAGGGCTAAAATTGTGCAATATCCACATTTTATGTAACAAGGCATCATTCAGAATTTTTCCTACAATTCCTGTGAAGTTCGTCCGAAGGTAGATTTGTTTCTTGAATTTCAAAAATAAATATTCCCAAATGCATTGGCTTGATATATATTTCTTGAAATTGATTCATTGCATGTTTAAGATATTTTATTTCGAAAGTTTTTAGCAATAACAGGCTTTTTTTGATATGAAACAGTTTTTTTTTTGATGAGTTTCGTTGTGTTATTACAACTTTTTTTTTGGACAAAAATTATATATATATATATATATATATATATATATATATATATATATATATATATATATATATATATATATATATATATATATATATATATATATATATATATATATATATATATATATATATATATATATATATATATATATATATATATATATATTATCAGATCTATTCAATCTTTAATATTATATTCACATTGAGATCTTTCATTTCTCTATTACTATATCATATCTGTTTCTCCTTTTTCAGTTGAAATATTACTGAAAATGCGGACTTCATTGTTTCAAATATAATTTTGTGTTCTGTAATCAAACGAATTTTCAAATTTCCAACACTAATTTATAAACAAGTATATGTATGCAACAGACGTGATATATTTTTATCTTACATACATATATTAAAAAACAGTGTAATATATTTAAGTCAATTTATCATAATCAATTATATGTAAATAACTTGAACCATATTATTTAACGCTTATATCTTTCGCTGCCAGTACCTTTCGGTGATTATAAATTAGGATCTTGACAAGTCATTAGTGTCATTGGTAGTGAGAAAGCTCTAAGAGATAATGACCAGACGAAATGCGAATTGAATCTAGTCAGTTAAGTGACCTTTATTTAGATCCTAATAAGTGATCACTCAATTTTATCAAACTGATCCATCGCATGATGCAACTTAAAAAAAATCCACTTTCATCGAAATTGGTGATTATTGCCACATCAAATTTCAAGAAATTTGCGAAAATGAAAACGAGTATGGATGATGGATCACCAATAGACGAATTGCTATCGAATTAATATTCCCGAAATGCGTATCCATTAGACTTCTAATTGCTAGTCATTAATGAAAATTACTGGCAGCACCAATTATATTAGACCACTGATTTCTCTACCAATCCCAACGATAGATATTCGAGGAGGACAATTAGAAAATATATTTTATTGGCGTTTGTAATTGAGAATTCAAGCATCCAAACTACTAGAACCGAATAATTGTTGGAGATAAGAGTTAATTATGTTGCGTCTTTTAAACGGATGTTATTTGATTCATTCGGCCAATTAACTGTTTATTAGCTATTGAATTTTGGCTCCTGTTGAAAGTAATAATATCTGAATACAGAATTCATATATCGAATTAAGAATTCATTTCAACTGATTGCTGGCTGAACGTTCTCCTTTTATTAGTTTTTATATATCATATCCCTACAAGTTTTATTGGTTATATGAATTATCATTTAAATTGATATTTTTAATTATCATATTGCATAGTAGGTACCGTAGTTGTAGAAAGCATTCGATTTGGTCTGGACGTGGTTTGTTTGATTTGAATCATAAATAATATGAAAACTTTTTTTTTGAAACAATGACGTTTCGTTGTATATATCACAACTTTAATTAAAACTAATTAGTTTTGACAAAGTTGTGATATACGACGAAACGTCAACAAAAATAAAGTTATTCATATTAAAAGAAGCTTGTTATTGCTAAAACACATTCAAAATAAAATATATATATATATATATATATATATATATATATATATATATATATATATATATATATATATATACATATCTTTCAAAATATTTTGGGTTATCGGCAAAGATGGGCAGAACTAATTTAAACGACTAATCGTCAGCAATTCTATATTTCGAACGAATTTCGTTCTTCTTCAGGAATACTAAAAATATAGACAGGTGTTAATCAATAAGTTACAACATGTAGAACAAGGAAAACCTACATCTGACACAAGTCAATAAACCAACAAAAAGACACAAAAGGCATCCAATAGATAATAGGAGTATTAAATGTAAATGCAAAAGTGTTCAACGACGTACGATATATAAATGAAATATACAACAAACTCCTAAATCGAGGTTAAACCATAGAATATAGAATATATAGTATGACACATCAACGTACAAAACTGTATTGACAGAGAAAACATCGGACCTTCGGTGTTGTTGATTGTTTTCTGTGTCAATACAGTTTTGTACGTTGATGTGTCATACTATATATTCTATGGTTAAACCTCGATTTAGGAGTTTGTTGTATATGTCATTTATATATCGTACGTTGTTAAGTACTTTTGCATTCACATTCAATATTATTATAAATAAATATTGGATACCTTTTGCGTCATTTTTGTTGGTTTATTGACTTGTGCTAGTTGTAGGTTTTCCTTGTTCTAAAAGTTTGTAACTAATTGATTAACACCTGTATATATTTCTAGTATTTCTGAAGAAGAATGAAATTCGTTCGAAATATAGAATTGCTGACGATTAGTCGTTTAAATTAGTTCTGACCACCTTTGCCGATAACCCAAAATATTTTGAAAGTTGTTTCATTACGGCAACACTCCCTGAACATATATATTTATATATATATATATATATATATATATATATATATATATATATATATATATATATATATATATATATATATATAAAAATATATAAAAATATATATATATATCGTTCTCTCTCTCTCTATATATATATATATATATATATATATATATATATATATATATATATATATATATATATATATATATATATATATTATATATATATATTATGTGATATTTTTGAGAAATGAAATGCTTATGGCACTTAAGATTTAAAAAAATGAACACTACAACAATCATTTGAAAAATTCAAATTAACCAAGAGAATGTTATAGAAGAACTAAATTTGTGAACGTGTACGATGATTTAAATCTCATTAAAAGAATTTCATCAATTTTTTTTTATCTATGAAAAAAGGTAATTTCTTCCATTGTACCATTCACATAGGTCTCCAATACGTATTTCGTCTTTCTGGAATTTTGTTGATATTATCCATCCAAAATGGATTACAGACAGTATTTTCAACATTTCCTATAATTGCCTTTCATAATATATCCTAACTACAATATTTTCATCTTTATTTATTCATCTATATTCATCTATATTTCTTTCTGTACCAGTTCCTTCAACTTTTCCACTTATACTCGAAAATGAAACATTCTATGAGGTTTGTGTTGAGATCAATTCATGGGGTTCATTCAAAATTCAACTGGTTCTTCAAGCTCAACAAGGAAAATAGATCGAATTGAGTGTAATAATAGCGTCAGTGGTCAAGTTTTCTTTCGTTCTTATAGGGCCAAAGTTCTTGGTATAGTATTTGATCCGAAAGTTTCCTCCATGCCACAAATCACCCAGCTCATTTCATATGATTATGATGAATTATTGAGTTGACTCAGTTTAATCTCACTGCAGGGCAAGAGATAAATTTTATCACTCAAATTTTTGTACAAATTACGGCACAACAGAATTTATAACTCCATAGAGGTTATTATTAGGAGTTATGGAAACAAGAGAAATTAACTAATCTGTATTGAATCAGATTGATTTCTTTGTAATTTTACATCTTATCATATCATTTATTTATTACTCGTAGGTAGGTACTTTTTCAGATTTATCAGATTAAATTGAGTTTTTCGTTATATTTCTCTTCATGTTATTTATTCAGGTATTCACTTATTATTCAAGTTCCCATTTTGGCTGTTCTATTCCTGTTATTATCTCTATGGGGAATATCACATGAAAATTTTCAGTGAGTCCAAAGAACTTCCAGAATATTGAAGTAGTCATGGCTATCCATTTGAAATAATCAGATCAATTTATTTCTATAATAATATAATAAGATCATATCATAATATTGGTTATATTACAACATAACACTTATGAAAACCACTTCATAAAAAGAGCACTTTCACGTCCACATTTATTGATTTTTTACAGGAGCATTTGACTAAAGTTGACGTGTTGCCTCAAGATAATTAGCTTTTCCGACAGGTATTGGAAAATCTTCGGGAGAAATATCAATTGAAATGAACGTTTCCAAGAAAATTTCTATAAAGCTGAAATATTTTTAATGGTGGATATTTTTTTGAATAATAACTGTTTGAAAACGCTTTTTATAAATACTAAATGATAATTGTGAGGGATAAATGAATACCAGTTTGACTTGATGACGGTTAAAAATACAAAAACGCACGAAAACATTGAAAATATTTATATTTAGGTAGATACTTCTCTTATTCATGAGATATTCGATCCATTTGATATCATTAGTGTTATCTCGTTGAAAAGACCACCGTTGATAAAACAGTCTCCGATGTGTGTTAATGTACAAAAAATCAAGAGAACACACAAGAAGTGGCTTAATATGTTTTTTTGAAACAGAAAATCGAAAGATGATAAAATTGATGACAACGATTAATCTGTATAATAGCTACCTTTAATATACGTCCAATAAACTTATGTAATTAAAACGAAGATCCAAGAATGAACTCAAACCTCTACCAATCAAAGCGCGATATAATTCTCCACTTGGTGGCAAAAAAGGTTATCTCGAGCGCACCTTGAGCTGTTCGCTTGAATTTATTACTGCCAATTACCTGATATACTTAATGAATTAGGTGCTGGTATCTCAATTCAGAATTTCAAAATTGCCTGCTAGATCATAAAAATCTGCGAAACACGACAAATGACACCTCACAAAAAGAATCTAGAAAAAATTATCGGAATAAAGATGAAGTTTCGATACGTGTCCGTGCATTTCGGTTTCTACACGCAGCTTCGCACGGTTTCGACAGCTTCAAGACATTGTTTCCATGAATTATGTATTTATAATTGAGCCTCATACATCTACCCATGTCACGAAAGAATGGCACGATTGTCAGTTTTAATAATCTGATACCGAATAACACGTAAGGTCTGGTGGTACGTACGATTGCGTCACGTCAGTCAAGCAGACGATTCTTCAGATAGTGGTGTTAAATTTGTTGTCGTGGTAATAATTATTATTAACCGTAGGAGTTGTGCATTCACTTATCGTGTTCATATCTAACATGCGCTTTCGCTTGCTTGCCCTGAAAATTGACGTACTAGTTGCGCTTATCACTCGATTAAAAATACATTTTGTCTTTTATAATGCAAGGCGATGATCTTAACGCTTGTCCTTACAATCCTAACGACAGACTCATCGGAATTATTTACGTACTTAATGAAAATAAATTGAATTTAAAATCTGGTGAACTTAAAGAGCCAGTTTGGGATAAATTTCAATTTCAATCTAATGTTGCTCATAAAATCCTTTGCACCAACTGTTTGGCCGTAAACAACGGTCAAACTTTCACATAACTCTATATCCGACAATTGAGGAGGAAATATTCGGAAAAACAGAATAGTAAAACTTTTTTCTCCTCGACCATTTTTCAAAAATGAAAAGGCTTGAATATTGAATCTAGAACATAGCTAAAACAGCTACTTTTCTTGAATATATTATATAACGAATCACGCTGAAGCTTTGAATAAAGAATCAGATATTTCCAATTCATAATTACTCAATAAATTTATAATTTCTATCTGAATATGAATATTTTTTCAAATACTGGTAAAGATATAAATCTTTTCGAATATCCTAGTACTTAAAGTCAAACCACTTCTGTTACTTCAGGAAAAATTCATTTTAATCAATCCATGTACATACATGTTCATGTTGGTTCTGATTTTTGATTGATGATGAAAAGCATTCAATCTCAACAATAATTTGGATTTATTGTGCAATTGTCGAAGTTGATATTGAGATTGATTTTTTATTTACAGTTTGAAGAAGTTGGTGAAGATCGCTGGGAGGTTGGTAATTGTCTAAACTACCACGATCACTTGATGGAATATCATTCACAATCAGGAAACATTGTGTAAAAATTTCTACATACGTTTATAACAAAAATATCATAAAATCATTTTAAGAAATATTTTCAAATTCGATAAAAAAAAATTCATCAACCTGGAGATTTTCAATTAATATCGCGGGATAAATTGGGCATAACTATAGCCTCCAGTAAATCCATCCGAAAATTTCATACGACAAAATGCCATTTCAAACAATATTCAGAAAATTATTTGGAAAATTAGAATTATTTCTGAAATGATCGAATATTATTATCATTTTCTAAATTACACAACCAGAAGCTAACAGAAACAAGGCATAACAACTAATTTTATTGAATAAGAATTCAAAAATTTATTGGATAAGAATTGGACAAGAATTCATTAAGAAGTGAAACAGATAACATTTCGTAAAACATTTCTACATAACTTTATTACGAAAATATAATAGAACCATTCTATGAAATATTTTCAAATTCGATAAAAAATTCACCAGTCTACAGATTTTCGATTAATATCGAGGGATAAATTGACCATGACGATAGCCCCCAGTGAATCCATCTGAAAATTTTATATCGAAAAAATTACATTTCAACAATATTCAGAAATTTATTTCGATAATAAGGATTATTTTTGAAACGATGGAATATTCACTCATTTTCCAAATTACACGACCTGAAGCAAACAGAAACGAGGCGTGACAACTAATTTTATTGAATAGGAATTGAAAAATTCATTGAAGGGGAATTGGACAAGAATTGAATAAGAAGGGAAACAGAAAACACTCTGTAAAACATTTCTACATGCGTTTATTACGAAAATATAATAGAATTATTCTAAGAAATATTTTCAAATCCAAAGAAAACCGAAACAAGGCATAACAATTACTTTTATTGGATGAGAATTTGAAAATTTATTAAATGAGAAGTGGACAAGAATTGAATAAGAAGAAAAACAGAAAACACTCCGTAAAACATTTCTATAAACGTTTATTACGAAAATATAATAGAATCATTCTGAGAAATACTTTCAAATTCAATAAAAAAAATCACCAGCCCACAGACTTTCGATTAATATCACGGGATAAATTGACCATGACGATAGCCCCATCCGATAATTTTATATCGAAAAATGACATTGCAAACAATATTCAGAAACTTATCTTGAAAATAAGGATTATTTCACGAATAATCGAATATTATTATCATTTCCCAGATTACACCATCTGAATCTAACAGAAACAAGGCATAACAACAAATTTTATTCAAGAAGAATTGAGAATATTATCAACAGGGCATGTTAAACAATAATCGTTAAGTATGAAATATATTACGGTAATAATGATGAACCACTGTGCTCATCTTTTCAGTAATGGATGGCAATAAACCCCACAGATTTATTGCTACATTATTTCCACAAATGTTAGTTATGTTAATCTAGGTTCTTGACATCAATAACTTCTCCGATAATTATATAGCGTATATATATTTTGAATAGATCGTAGTCTGCTTGGTTTCACAGAAATTTCATTGAATTAGTGTTCTCAGGTGTTATCCCATTTTCTATAAACTGAAGTCTAAACTGAACACTCAATAATTCCACTAAAACATAATATATTAAGAAACGTTCTTTACATTGTAGAATAACATTAATTTCAATTGATACAATAATTACAACTAGGAAGAATGTTTTCAAAAGGACTGAATTCAGTTTTGAGTCTGATCTTTCATTCAGCCCTCGAGCAGAAATATTGGTTCAAACAAAAATATTGGTTAAATTTATATTTATAATAATATGCAACTTTATTTGAAGAGAAAGGAAAAAAATTACCTCAGAAATATTGAACATTTGAGACAATTTCACATGGTAAAGAACATTTGTGTTAAAAAAAATATAAAAATATATGATACAAAAAATTGATTCATACATTATTGCGTACATTCGAATATTCATATATTTTCACATTTATATCTGCTTAGACCTATTGGAAGAAAAAAGATAGAGGTTTAAGTTGAGATATTGAGAACAAATAAAATAATAGTGGCTACAAACTGAGAGTAAGCTGATCATTACAGGCTTTTTCCTCCGGTGCGAATCAAAAATTTCAATGAATTTTACTGATTTCGAATCTAAGAAGTGGTTAATATAAATACAATGAATGTAGTGCGCGTCACAATACACGCAATTTGAAACTATATACTCCATTTTTCTGTTTCTTGATTGCTTTTATTATCAACTGAAAATTCACGCGAATTTCATTTGTACTTGCTGATAGTTTCATATTTTGCTTTCTCAATCTATTGTTGATTTTATCAGTGAGATTTGGTATGTAATTTATACTACTCGGATCTTTTATAATTATCGTTTACATTTATAGGGCAAAAACTGATTTTATGAGTCGTGTATAACGCTTTGTCCCAAATTATTTGTCAATCATCGATTCCGTGTGAACTACATAAACAATATAACCTATAATTATGTAGTGTTTTCGGAATATAGATTTTACTAACATGAAATCATAAATGATAATTTATTTTCCTCAGTTCTGATCGATTTAGTTTTTCAAAAATTGCGAATGCTTTTTGGATTTTTGGAATCATTTGATTCCTTATACTATCTTACTGTGGGCATGTAATGTAATTGTAATGTGAGAAAACAAGATTGATTTGTATAGAAAAATGGTATTAGGCTATGCCCGTATCAAAATATTGCATTATATGTTGATCTAATTAATTGAAGTAATCTATTAGAAATTTGACACTTTTCTTGCATGAATAAATCATCTGATGTTCTAATATGAGGTCAATAAAATTTTTGATAATATTTATTGGGGCTCTGTTGCCGAATGGTATAGTGACCCTATAACGCTTTCGACTTACTGATGCTAGTGGGTTCGATTATCCTCTTCATCTTGGGCTGTTCTGAATCAGCGTTTAGCAGTACATTCATGGAGCTATATAGGTTCCTGACCTCCGATTTCAGAACAATGATAATAATAATAATATTAATATTTGTACGTCATTTGTACGGATATTCTAGCTCCTGCGCCATTTTGCATATAATAATACGTGTATCTTCTAAGAAAATACAACTTTCGAAATAGTTATCTCAATACTTCCATAATTTGTAGTCACCATTTTAAAAACACATCTGAATAAATCTTCCATCTTCCAAGTAAATATACTATAATTTGGACAAATATTGTCCAATAGCACAGTGTAAATATTCTCATTGCATATTTTTGCATGAAACCGTTTGTTTCATTATTATGTTCGAATAGTCGAATAATCTACGTAATTTGATATTTTCGTAGAATGAAAATTTATCAAGTATTCAATAAAACTGTTTAGCAGGGTGGTTTTGATCATAGCTTTCCCGAAGTTTCATGTAATCAAATTTTAGTAGGATTCACTTCCTCTTTGTTCAGTAATGATCCTGACAGAAATCGAAAATCATTTCAATACTTGCTTTCCAATTATCGATTTTTTCATAATAATATTAGAACGATGTATATGTGTAAATATATTGTTCTTTTTTTGCTTTTATCACCGTATGTACACGATTTGGTAGTACATAAAACTCCATATCATTGAGATCCATAAAACTCCATATAATAATAATTAACGAATAATAAAAGAACTTCATTAGTACTCCCTTACAAAATTCATACATACATAGTGTTGCTATCATTTTGTAACATACTTTATCCAAATTGCATTGGTATAACTTCACAAACTATAGAGTACTAAGAGGCGGGATACAGCAGGAGATGATTAATCCAAGCGAAATAAAACGAAAAAAAATTCTTTCCCTAGAAAAGATTAAAGATTCCTTGAAATTATTTAATGACTGAGATTGAATTCTCACTTAACTCTTGATGAAACATAATTGAATATTAAATTAAATTAAACTCTTGGCTTAATGTTTCATAATGCCAAGAGTTTAATTTGATTTATTATAAAATGAATTGAAATAAATGATACAGGTATGGTGGTTCGCTGTAGAATACATATTAACCACATGTTCAATATAAAAAATACAAACCACACGAAAGAAAAACTACCTAAAAAACAAACTCAATTATTTTTCTTAGGAAGAAATTGCTTACATTTTTCTTTGAAAGCTTTCGCTTCGTAACTGAAGAATTCATTCGGGATACTCTCATTAAATTAACAATTGTATAGGAGAAAGAACGTTTAAATAGGGCTCCATAGAAGTCATATCATTAATTTCTTTTAGGACGAAGTTATTTCAGTTCCAAACTCTGAAAAATCCAGATTGACATCATCAACTATCAGGAAATAATTATCAAAAATCAATAAAAACTTTCGAATTTCTAAGATTTGATCCAGTGATCCCTTAGAATGCTAGTGAGCCTCTAGAGAAAATACAAATTGTTTGAGAAAAATAAAAAATTTCCCGAAAACCCCATTCATATTTTATAGACAAAACATATTCACATCGTTTACTCCAAACGTGTTGTATGAAATTTCAATATGAAAGACTGGCCTGCGGCATTCTTTCTCAACACGCCGACCATCAAGGCAACTATTACTGCATTTTGCAATACATCTAACATAAGTTGATTCTAAATTCTCAAACGCGAACTGATGGGAGATTAATATAGATTCAATTAAATTTTTTTTCAATTCAACGATTTACAAAATTGAATTTTACGAATTAATCTTATGCAGGTAGTGTTTACATAATAATATATATTAAGCTTATACCGTTTATTTGTCCATAAGCGGAAGGTGAATGCAAGTATAATTGAATAGTAGAGAAGGACGAATAGCGTGCTCAAGGTGGAAACCGAAATTCTTTAAATTTTGAAATATTAATTGCATGAGGATAAGCTCTTTCAATGAATCAGTTTGGTACGTTAACTAAGACTAAAAGCAATGAATCTGTTAATTCTGATTCATTAAAATCACATTATCTGCCTTATTTCAATATAGTTGTATTCTCGATGTACCAGATATTTCACAAATACAAGTATATATAGTCTTGAATTAACAAATTAACAGAAAATATAGAAATCAAGTCGACAGTTTTTCACTCATAGGAAAAGTGAGTGTTGTAATGACATGTAAACCAGTTTTCAGATGAGTTGGATATACATTACCACCCAAAACGTCGCTTGAATTTCATTTCTGATTCAACCATCCTCTGTTTATCGGCGGTAAGAATTCATTAAAATTATTTTATATTAATTTGCCCATTTTTATTCTTATTTTATATTTCTGTTTCAATCCTCAAGACATTGATTATATACCTCTTTCATTATTTCACTACAATCCGATCAATTGTACCATTTAATTTTGATTCAATCATCATAATATCAGGTAATGAAATTCAGATTGAGTTCCAGCGAACTCAATCTAAATCAATTCATTCTAGTCAATTCCCTCTGTTCACATAAGACTGAATAATAGCTTATATGGAGTCAAAAAGAATGTCCCAGTTATTGGTAACTCTATTGAATGTACACTCCATAAAGCAAATGGGGGATTGTATTAGGGAGTTGGTTCTCGCAGTATCCAGGTGTAATGATTCTGTATTACGAGAATTTTGCCTTGGAGCACGAAACTTTAAAGCGAACAAAGAGGAGGACAATCAGTACTTTTGTGCAGTAATTTACACAGAAATTTGAGTGATAAAGTTTCTCTCCTGCTCTGCAATGGGATTAAACTGAATTGACTCAATTATTCGTTATGATTAGGGTAGGCTACGTTTACGTTATTAAATATCCTATGAATGTTGAGGAATTATTGAAATATTTGCCACTGCGTATAATGAATACATATATTTTCGAGGCAGATGAAAAAAATTGTGTGATGTCCGTGACAAAGGAAAGGTTCTGATCGAAGCCTACACCAAGATCTCTCACCTCATCAGAACGAGAAAGAACCTGACCACAGACGCTGTAATCACACTCAATTCGGTCTCTTTTCCTTGTGGAAGAGACAACATTACACTTTGACACTCAAATAATTGAATTTCAATGCTGAATTAAAGAAAACTGGTTTCATTTCTATAGAAGACCTAGATATTCATTGTTTTCATAACTTTCAATGTGTTGTCAAAAAGTTTATATATCCTTCTATGATTTATGTTGATGATATCGCAACCTGATGATATAATCTTTGTTACTGTGGAATTTAACCCATTTTTGCGTAAACTCGTAGATGTCTGTTTCGAAGTGGGTTCCTTCCGTTTCATATTTCAATGCATATAATTTGTTTTCTATCATCAGACCATGAGCAATATTTAATATAGAAACTAGAAGATGAAAAATGCTACAAGCCAAGTTGAAGACCTATAGGATATATCATATTCTCAAGTGATGTATTCAAAAGTATATGACAAAGATTTCATTCCCCCATTCCCTTATAGAACGTTATTTCTTGTGTTCTTCATCAACGTTAAATAAGCTGAATACGATACATAAATATCAAGACAGTAGAGCAACACAAATTAAATACCTGATTATTAATGACTAATGAATACTACATTGCATATCCTGAGATATGTGTCAGGATATGCAATGTAATATATGACTCTGCTTGTCTCAAGAGAAAACTGGATTATTGAAATCCGAATGGCCAAATCTATACTGAAATGACATTTCTTCACGAAAAAATAGAACATTTTATCTCCTCAAGTCGATAAGTGACACCTGACTTCTGACTGAATTGACAAAAAGTAACTCACGAACGATGAAAATATAAGAACTACATGTAGATTTTAAGGACAAACGTGAAAATGAAAACTAAAACGTTATAAAATCTGATATATCCAAAAGTTACAGTCATGAACAATAAATACTATCTGCTTGAAGATAGCTAGAGGTTTCTCAGACTCATTGAATCATCTGTCTACACTTCAGAAGAGAAACTCTACGTCACCTTTCTCCTATTATTTACATAATATAAAGTTATTAAGCTTGAAAACAGGGTAATACTGTATGGGAATCTGATTTAACTGACAAAAACCAAATTATATACCTATTATCCTTCAATCAGAACATTAGTATTATTCCATGATAGAGCTGTAACACATTCGCCTCTCAGAATCTGTTAAGTTCACAGCAAAAAACCGCAGAATTTAACGATGAATTGCGAAACATCAAATGCGTGCAAAAGAAAGTTTGATAACTACAGGCAAATTCGAGATTATCTTCTTCACATGAGAACATTAACAGTTCATGATAGCTTTAATAGATATTCCTATTACAACACAGAATAAAACACGATATTGAATAAGTTCTCGATTATAGTGACTATATAACTTAATTCATAATGTGTAATTAATATCTGAGACTGAAAAAAAAAGCATTTATAAATATGGAGAAGTTTTTGGAGTCGCTTAAAAAACGTTAGCAATTCAATTGGAAGAATACATCAGGCTTTCGGAATAAACATTTTTGTGAAAGAGCAGGTCAGTTTCTATTTACGAAACGGAAAAAAGATAAAGACTTAAATCTTTAATAACTAGTCTTTAGTTTTAACTCTTTTAATTGATCTGAAATGTGCGTTTGGAACTGTGGATCGGCAAAAATTGATTTGAATGTGCTCACGTTATGGGACATTGGAACTGTACTCGAATGGTTCCTTATTATTTAAGTTGTGTATGGGTTCCACAGGGTAGTGTGTTGGGTCCCTTGATCTTCAATCTATACATAAATAATCTAAATAATCATGTTGAAGATAGTTTCATAGCATTTTATGCAGAGGACACATGTACCTCTGTGCCTGGCAAAGATTTTGATAGAACTGTTGAAATAAAGAGAAAATTGAAAATGTTGAAAAACTGGTTTCAAAAACTTAAATTAAATTCTAGTTGAACAAAATTTATGGTTTTTCGTAGTTGCCATAATATTAAAATATTTACGGAAAACATCTTTGAAGTGGAAATAGACAATTGTGCTGAGGACAGGGTGTGTGAAATCAGATACCTAGGGATTACTTTGGTCCAACACTTGATACTCAGTGAGCATATGGATTTAATCTGTAGAAAACTGGATCTTATAAGTTAACAGGTTGGGTCATACGGTTGATCAATAATGCATTAATCTTTGCCCAATGTACATATCGCCTGTCTCTGTTATATTATTGTAATAAGGAAGATATATCTAAATTACAAGTCCTGCAGACAAAGTTAATGAGAATATTGAACACTGCAGTTCAAGTTATGTTAAAAAGACTAAATTTCCTTAGTTGAACGTTTGATTTATGAGTCCATCTTGATATTCATATATAAAATTTGTAAATAATTTAGCACCAAAATGCTTGTTGAAATGAGTTCAATGTTTCAATGAGTTTAAATGTTTATAGACTCTGAAATTGCTACCTATTTTCAATGGAATAGTTACCTATTTTCACTAAGATAAACATAAGAAAATATCTTTCATCAATGTGTAGTAAATTCCAAATAGATATCAGCTATAACTCTCTGATTCATAGACGTTTGGATTTTTTTTTAATTTGACGTTTTGATTTTGATCCTACTATTTCAAATTGCAGATTCAGATTTACTATGGAGGAGTATGGTTAGATGTTAGATCCACTAAGCCCAAAATGAAAATTATCGAAACGTTTTCCATTAGAAACTATAGAGTAGGTACAGTATAAGCGTATGAATGACTTTTGTTGAGTTCCGTGAAAGCTTTCAATCATGGAGAGATTTAGAGCAGATTGAAATACTTCAGGTATGCCAGAGTGCTATTATAACAGTGCAAACATTTTGATAAATTTTCAAAATTCCGCAGATTATCATTAAAAATATTTCTTGAAACTGATTACTTCAGAACTTGGGGAATCTTTGGAAAAAAATATTGGCAGAGTACTAGTTAATAATAGAAATGAAAACTTACATAAACTTGCATAATTCGAGAGCACATTTCTTGGCATTCCTCTGAAAGTACAAAAGGAAGACTACGATATGGAAGAGAACTGAGATTATAGCTATATATGGAAATTTGTATTCTTAAATAAACATCACACCATATGTCAGACGTGTGATGTCAGCCATTGGAACAAAGGGAGCTGCAGTACCAGTAGATCAAATTGCGAGGGAAAGAAAGGGCGTGTTGTACAACCCTCTTGAAGAACAGCAGATTTCGATTGGTATCAAAATGTCCAGACAGAATAAGAGTAAAAGGTCAAATACGAGATAAACTAATATCTTATTAACTGAAAAGTGTTGGAGAAAGAAATGAAATTGGAAATTTATCGTCATTTCGGCACACAAAGTCTACCAGAATGACCCCTTGAATTCGCTTTTCACCCAAACAATTATGAACAAGTTTTTCGTATACCTACTAAATCCCAGCAAACTGTATAAAAAATTCCAACTAATAAAGATATTTATCAAAATATTTCATTGAAGAATTGATTGAATATTGTAACTATGCAGATGAGAACATATCAACTTTAGAACTGAATCCAGTTCTTCATTACCTTGTCAATATTCCAAAGATATATTTAACTCGTCACTTATGTAGGCATGCATTTCGAAATTGCCTTCCAGATATTATATTAAGTCGTGTCTATAAATTTCAGATTTTGAGAAAAATACCGCTGAATAAACATAGCGTGAGCAATTATTATGTCTATAATATACCGTGATATTTAAATTGTTAGTACGCTTTCATGCCACCAACAATGTCTCAATATTGTCTGTAATTCGTGTGAGATTAAGGCTTTTAACGATTTTATTTTTGAAACAAAGCTTTCTGTTACTTCCTCCATACTGTTCAATCAAAAATATTCTCAATTTCAGAAACTATAAATAACAAAGTAATATTAAGTCTTTCTCACATTTCTTTCGAATTTACAACTTCATCCAAATGTTGCATTATTTTGGCATTTGGTAGATGAAAGTGGTTTCATTATGAAGTGAATAGGATATTAATGATCTGAATGATCCCTTGTTTATAATCAAATTATGGTAATAATCTTAACATTTTGAGTATATTGTTCACAACTAGTCTTTAGCAGTCAGCAGCAAGTTTCTTCATATCCTCGGTTCTACCACTTCAACGAAGTTTTTGCCTTGCATATGACATATGCCATAAATTTTAAGTCATCTTACCATCCTGTCTATACAACTATCTACACCTGTCAGAATAATTTAATCTTCGATCTTTAAATTTATTTTCTCGAAGATAACTGAATGTCACACATTATTTATGGAAGTAACTACAACGTAAAACTGTAAAAGAAATGTATCTCCACTGAAATCTTATTCAATACCATATTAATACCATAAAATATTGACATTACGATCCTGCTAGAATCATTTCACGCATTTCATTAATCAAAAGATTCGATTTGAATATAAAGTAAATATTTCACTTTCTTGACGTTACTTTTAAATATAATGTCAGGCAATTAATAATACATTTTTCTTTTGACGGATTTATAAGCGACGTTTGCAATTTTCTATAAAGATATTTGCAGATATTATTTCTTATTCAACTGTGCAATCCGTGCATGTAATTGTGAATTGTGGATAGCCAGAGGTCGTGTCTTGTGCTAAAGACATCGCACGATTTCATTATTATCTAACCGGTAATTATTTTCTTCCAGATATGTAAATAGTAAGTGCATGAAGTTTTCACACTTTAATAGACGCATTATCGAGCTTCATATCTATGTTTCGCGAGTTCAGTAGCTTCTCGGGCTGATGTTACATGCCGTAGTGATTTATGGTAAATCTTTGAGGTTGATGAAGAACATTTAGTTGTCACTATTACATAGGATGAAGGTCAATCAAATTCTTTGCTTTGACTTATATTTCATCATCTACGTGAACATAACGATAACCTTTTTTATATTGCATTTCAGTATAAGTCCCAGTTGAACACTAATTGATAAACTGGTCGTCTTCATCAACACCTTTCGATATTTTCATCTTAGTTGAATTAAACTAACGAAACAATTATCAACTGAAAATAAGTACCACACTGGACTGGAGAATAACACAAGACAGAATAACACAAAAACTCATTAATCGTGTCACTTGCATCGTCAAGTGATAGGCATCAACTTCAATCCCTAAAGAACCTCTCAGGGCGTGTGCAACATTCGATGTTCGATGTATTCATGATTTTCTATTGATTGCTTTACATGAAATGTATACAGTAATCCCTGCATGATTTAACTTATGCATGAACTATTTTATTTATGCATCACTATTTATTTCTGTCTTCTGAGTCGTTAGAAAATTGAAATCGATACCTATCACTTGTCGATCAACGTGACCCAACTGACGAGTTCCTTGTAGAAGGAAAGTATACTATCTTGTGTCTCCATTAAGTGTGGGCACCTCTTTCAACATTATCTTACAACTATCTCTTGAAGGATAATGAAGAATTCCAATCGTACATTAGTACATAGTACAGCAGAGCTGGCTATGTGAATATGTACGAATTCTTTGATTAATTCGATTGAAATTATTGGGAAGAATGTCCCAGAAAAGATAATGGATTGAATGGATCAGGCAAAAAACCCAGGTGATAGATATCGTTAATAGAATCAGATCCCTAAAGTGACAGTAAGCAAGACATCTCGCTAGAAGGACGGACGACAGATAGACCACAAAGATAACTCAATGGTATCCCTGAATTGTGAAAAGGCAAAGAAAACACACCAACCTGAAATGTGTTTTTCGATTGTAAGGTTGTAATAAATCTAAGAAAGAATTGTACATAAAGAAGCTCGCAGCATCAACTTGGGCTCGCATAGTGAGCAAAATGACAACAATTCACCCAAAAGAAAGTAGAATATATACACATGTGAAGAGAGGCTACAACATAATTAGAAATAGTTGAATTAGCTGCTGCATATGATGATGATTATATATATATATATATATATATATATATATATATATATATATATATATATATATATATATATATATATATATATATATATATATATATATATATATATATCGATAAAATTTTCTTTAAAATAAGCCTGTTACTGTAAAAACATTCAAAATCTTAAACTGGCATATATATATGTATATATATATATATATATATATATATATATATATATATATATATATATATATATATATATATATTCACTGTTTTTAGCAATAACAGGATTATTTTAATGTGAAAAACTCTATTTTCGTTGACGTTTTGTTGTATATCACAACTTTGTCAAAACTTTATAAAATTTTGACAAAGTTGTGATATACAACAAAACGTCAACGAAAATAAAGTTTTTCACTTTAAAATAAGCCTGTTACTGCTAAAAACATTCAAAATAAACTATTTCAAACAGGCAATAAATCAATTTTAAATATATATATATATATATATATATATATATATATATATATATATATATATATATATATATATATATAGAATAATAATTATATTCATGAGAGTGAAAATATAAAATATATATGAAAAAAATTGATAGATGAAAAAAAGAATGAAAAGATAATGAAAAAGAATTTCAATCTAGTTCAAATATTCGAATATCTTGAAAATACGTTGAAATGTTTTACATTTAAAGACATTGTGAATGCTAGGTAGAATCTAGAGCCATTCATTGTGTAAAAATTTCGTTTAGAAATCCATGGTGGTGATTTTTGAATAGAAAATTCTTTCATTCTGGTCTCTCCAAAATTTGTTGTGATTCTCCTAAAAGCCAATTCTGGATTTTTTCACGACTTTTTCGGTAAACAATGCAACTCTTTAATTTGAAGGAAGGTGTTCGTATAATATGGAAGTCATAACAATTTGATTACTATTATTTATGTATAATGGTTTTGTAATGTTGATTCGTGAGTTACGATGTGTAACTCACAATAATCATCAACAAAAAATGGCACCCACAATAAAAAAATTGAGATATTTATATTCATCGCTTTTGAATAGGAGAAAAACGAATTATCAAAAACCTGATCTCAATCTTTCCCAAAATTATTTGGTTTACTTCAACAGATCACTGCTTTTGTCCAAAGGAAAATACCAAACTAAATTTTAGGTTTATTCGTTCTATCTTGTCAAATCTCTATGAAATACTTTGAACGTCGTATAATCGAAAATAAATAACCAAAAACAAAATTGATAATCCACAGTCATAGGTGTGTACCATAATCATTCGTGAGGCAAAAATCCGTCCAAAATATCGATTAGATTTTTAACTGTGTAGTAATTAGGTGGGCGACATAACTTATGGCGCCAGAAGCAAATTTAATGACCTTCGATTTTTTGTCGGTCTGATAACTTTTTTTTCATTTGATTTCACCAATACCTTGTCGGGCGCTTCATGAAATTAAAATAATCTTAATCGTTAGTATTTTTTCTTTCATCAGTTATAACGTTTATTATATTTTTTGCTGCGACCTTGAGACTGATTTAGCAGCTTGATATCGATTTTGAGGAATTCTAGACACAAAAACTTCTATCTGCAGTATGCCTAATCGCATAATTTTCTTCAGAAAATAGCATGAACATTCTTCAAGGATTTCGTACAAAATATAACACATATGAAATTATATGAAGAACAAATGACATTAAATGATTAATTTTTTCATTTTCCAAATTGAATTAATCCTCGAAAAATGAAAAGTAGGTAAGGGATCATAAATTGAATATTATTCATCATGAATTCTGATGAACTGAGGATTCTTTCTCTTATTCAAAACTAAACAAGTAAAACAAATAGAAAAATTATTTCGACTATCAAAGAAATATATCACTTACAAATTTGGTAGTCATCACCAAAGATAGAGCCAAAGACATAGATGCAGGAATACAAACGGATGAATTATAGCTGGATTCTGCTAAGTCGTTATACAGATTGGACCATGAGCTTTCTATAAGGAAACTGTTTATGTTCCGGTTGGTTTTGAAATTAAAATAACCTTATTTTTTCAACAAAGAGCTATAAAAATAATAACTTTCATCGATGTTCAGGTTTTCAGATTCACCTCTGTTAACATCCTGTTTATGCACGCGCATTCATTATGTAGAATTCTCAATTGTCTGTGAAACCGCAGGGGTGTATGTTGGAACCTCTGTTATGCAATACTTCAATCATAAAAATTGGACAAAAGCCCGGAGGACTTCCAATTCAATCCAGGATAATCAATTATACCAGTGAGTAATCAGTTTTTATGCAATTCAAAACACAAGATATTGGAAAAATTCTTCATTATATTGTCGGACTTGCATTGCCTATAGATTTTATTTCAAGTTCTGAAACAAACTATGAATAATTGAAAATTAAAATGGTGAAATTAAATGTATTAAACTGAAAAAGATTGTAAATTAATTGATGCTTTGAGCGCTGAAACATAAATATGAATTAAACAAAATGAATTGAATTGATCGAAATAAAATGAAATAATTTTTACCACCGATCAACAGACGGATGGTTGAAATCAGAAACAAACTGTTGGAAAAATTGATTCAATTGTTTCTGAAAAATTTACAAAGTCAATAATGTACTAGCAAAAAGCAGGTATTTCCCATAGGAATACCTAACTCCATAAAATTTCCAATTTCAATGAATATAAATACCATTAGATTTTCCATATATTTCCTAAAATTGTTCAAATTTTTTGAGTCTTCACTATTGCATATTCCGTAGTTATTCTTCGGGAATGAAGGTAGTATTACGATGATGATTATAAGGGATATTTTTGCAGTATCTCCTTGTCAATTTGTCATTTTTTTCTACAGTGGTTCACTCTTTTACTGTGCTTTCTGAGCTTCTTTGTTGACATTTATCTGTGTTCCGGTAATTCTAGTCTATCGGTTCTATCATTACTAGTTATAGTCATATTTATCAGCAAAAAGCAGGTATTTAGAGGAGTACCTAACTCCATAAAATTTCCAATTTCAATGAATATAGAAACCATTAGTTTTTCCATATATTGCCTAAAATTGTTTTAATTTTTTGAGTCTTCAGTATTGCATATTCTGTAGTTATTCTTCGGGAATGAAGGTAGTGTTACGATGATGATTATAAGGGATATTCTTGGAGTATCTCCTTGTCAATTTCAGTCAATTCAACTTCGAAATCTACTTTGTATTGTGAGCGGGTGCTAAACCTTTCGATACTCTCCAGTTCTCAGGAAATCGAAACTCATGATTTCACACAAAATAGCCGTGACCTCTGAACCGAACAAATCTTTAAATTATATCTGGAAAGTATGGAACACTTCGTGTTACAAGATTTATACATTCCTGCGCGAAGAGAAATAAATTCGCAATGCTGAAATATTGGTTTACGTGAAGCAGACGCCTTGTTCTGATGTTGACTCGCTACGAGTATTTATGTGTTGGCCAAGTAAAATTTCCCGGTTTCTTGACACTCCGCATCCTTATTGCCGATCGTGATCGTTTCTCTATTCGTGGGTTGCGTTTACTTCAATTCCGTTGAAGGTCTCGACAACGGAAGCGGGCAAAATTAATGCAACTATTGATATCGATTGGAGAGCTACAATTTTTCTGACGGAATTTCATGCACAGTATTGGAAAATTATCCCACTATATTTTGCAATTGAGCAACTAGGGTAATTTCGACTGTATAGAAAAATTCTATGGAATGTGATGAAGTATTTTGAATTATACGATATATTTGACAATTTTTCGCCAAATATTGGGTATTTTCTAATGGAATTTCATGCACAACATTGGAAAATTATCCTTCTATTTTTTGCAATTGAACAACGATAGATACGATATATTTGACAATGTTTAGAAATATTGGGTATTTTCTATGGAATGTGATGAACTATTTTGAATTATACGATATATTTGACAATGTTTCACCAAATATTGGGTATTTCCTAATGGAATTTTATGCACAGCATTGGAAAATTATCCTACTATTTTTTGCAATTGAGCAACTAGAGTAATTTCGACTGTATAGAAAAATTCTTTCGAATGTGATAGTGTTTTGAATTATACGATATATTTGACAAAGTTTCACCAAATATTGGGTATTTTCTAATGGAATTGACATACGATACGATACGATATATTTGACAATGTTTCACCAAATATTGGGTATTTTCTAATTGAATTGACATAAGATACGATACGATATATTTGACAATGTTTCACCAAATATTGGGTATTTTCTAATTTCATGCACAGCGTTGAAAAATTATCCTACTATTTTTTGCAATTGAGCAACTAGAGTAATTTCGACTGTATAGAGAAATTCTATGGAATGTGGTAAAGTGTTTTGAATTATACGATATATTTGACAATGTTTCGCCAAATATTGGGTATTTCCCAATGGAATTTTATGCACAGCATTGGAAAATTATCCTACTATTTTTTGCAATTGAGCAACTAGAGTAATTTCGACTGTATAGAGAAATTCTATGGAATGTGGTAAAGTGTTTTGCATTATACGATATATTTGACAATGTTTCACCAAATATTGGGTATTTTCTAATGGAATTGACATACGATACGATACGATATATTTGACAATGTTTCACCAAATATTGGGTATTTTCTAATTTCATGCACAGCATTGGAAAATTATCCCATGATTTTTTGCAATTGGATAACTAGAGTAATTTCGACTCTATAGAAAAATTCTATGGAATGTGGTAAAGTGTTTTGAATTATACGATATATTTGACAAGGTTTCACCAAATATTGTGTAAAAAGACCATCGACATCAATGATTTATATCGGGATCTAGATTATGCTTACATAAAAATGTTTCGGATTGTAAATAATACGATGAAAATGAGCGAGAAGAAATTTTCGACTCAAAATCCACTTTCCTCCTTTCTTCAATGAAGAACTAGGTTGAATTTTGTTCTGAAATTTGAGCTCCATACTATCTACAACTGAAAACGTTTTTCATTGAAAACCTCAACTTTCTTGTCATTCGGTACTATTTATAATCATAACAGATTTTGCCACTCAATTTGAAGGCACTACCCAATGAATGAGTTTTCGAAGAGGGATCTAATTGAGATATATATATTTATGGCACTGAATGAAATATTTAAGAAAATGAACACTAGAACATTCATTCGAATAATTTAAATTAACCAAGAGAATGTTATAGTAGAGCTAGATATGTGAACGTGTACGATGTAATATCTCCTTTATCCTTCAAGTGATAAATGTTACAGAAATATTGAAATCGATACCATACCTGATGGAAGTGCGAGACATATATGTTTCGTTCTGCAAGGAACTCGTCAGTCGCACCACGTCCATCGAAGTATATATAGATGGAATTGTGGAGAGAATTGTGGATGGAATGAATATAGATGGAGAATTGTATTCTTCACTTTACGGTCTTCCACTTGGAGTCAGTCACAAGAAGATGATTGGAGGTTGAATCGTTGCCTCACTTCGATGGACGTAGTGCGACTGACGAGTTCCGTGCAGAACGAAACATATTTATCTCGCACTTCCATCAGGTGTGGCATCGATTTCAATGTTTCTCTAACATTTATCCCTTGAAGGATGATGGAGACATCACATTGTACACGTTCACATATCTAGCTCTACTGAAACATTGTCTTAGTTACCTTGAATTTCTCAAATGAATGTTCTAGTGTTCATTTTCTTATATATATATATATATATATATATATATATATATATATATATATATATATATATATATATATATATATATATATATATATATATATATACCGTACTCTCACGGCAAAATTGTATCACTTTCTCGGTGAAGTAGACGAGCTAAAACTTGCCAAATACAATTTCATTACTGGCCAAAGTGCTTTTACAAGATTCAAAGACAAAGTGCCTCCATCCTTAACTGTATCTATAGTATTCCTTGCTTGGATTGTGAAGGAGTATATATAGGTCAAACATAGCAGAGCATAAAAAGATTAATAACCCTCCATAAAAGTGATGTAAGACTTCAGTCTGGTAGATGTTCTTTAGCACTACACTCCTCAAAAAAGGGACATCGCTTTGATTTTGAGAATTTCAGAGTACTGGATGTGGCTGGTGGTTACTAGAAAAGGATTTTCTCAGAAATGGTCCACATAAATAAAAATGTTAATAGCATCAATGAGAGGACGGACATTTCTAGACTCAGTTGCATTCACAGTTATTTACTTTCAAAACATTGAATAAGACTTCCTTAAACAACCTCTAAGATTTAATAGACATTTTGTGTTACGTGCTCGGTATGACATTTGTTTCTACAGTGGTTTACTCCTTTACCTTCTGTTCTTTTTTGCTAACATTTATCTGTGCTCCGGTAATTATAGTCTATCGGTTCTATCGATGTTGGTTAGTTTTTCGTAATTTTTATATTTTAGTATTAAGATTCAGTTTCTGTATAATATCATATATATTTAGCCGTAAGATGTAGGAATTTTTTGTCATCACATTTATTAATATCTATTATTTTATAGAGTCCTGATGAAGTTCATAATCAAAATGGAAATATAGACCAGGTTAACAATATATTGGTTATATTTCATATGGGCCTCCTTTTTGCCGAGAACTCATAATTATATTCTCTCTCTCTCTATATATATATATATATATATATATATATATATATATATATATATATATATATATATATATTATTTTGAATGTTCTTAGCAATAACAGGCTTCTTTTAATATGAAAAACTCTATTTTTGTTGACAAAACTAATTAGTTTTGACAAAGTTGTGATATACAACGAAACGTCAACAAAAATAAAGTTCTTCATATTAAAAGAAGCCTGTTATTGCTAAAAACAGTCAAAATAAAATATCTTAAACAGGAAATAAATCAATTTTATATATATATATATATATATATATATATATATATATATATATATATATATATATATATATATATATATATACTGGGTTGAGGTCAATTTTAACATTTCTTCTAGATTTACTTCACAGGACTTTATTACGCGTTTCGGTTCCAAAAACCATTTTCAAATAATATTATCCAAATCTGTCATCAACTACAAAAATTCGGTATCAAAAACAAATATATAAAGGTTAAAAATCTTAAATAACTTACTTTTTCTATGTATATAACAAAAAACATTGAGGACATTAGTTTTCACAAACAATTTTGGAAGAATCACTTTCCTCATTCATGCACATTGGTATTACTTGTCTTAATTGAACAGAATACTGATTGATAATGTCACACATTATGTTTATATTTACTTTCTTTTTTTGTTGTGATTCATGTATGCATGGTTGCGGGATTACAAGATGAAATATATATACAAATTTTTCATGCAATGATGTTTAATTTGAAATTATGTTATTATATATTTGATTGAAGTTTTCTATATATGTCTTAGAGTTAATGGTATTCTTGTCAAGTTGAACAGCAATCATTTCTTTTATATTTCTTTTTTGGTCATTATATTCAGTATCTACAATTTCTACATTATCAAAATCAAAAGTGTGTAGGTTTTCGATGGCATGTTTTGCTAGTGCCGTGCATTTGACATTATTTCTTACGGAGTATTTGTGTTCGTAGATCCTCTTGTGTATATACTGTTTTGTGTTTCCGATGTAACTAGCATTGCAATCAGTACATTTAATTTTGTAAATGGAATGTGTGGTGTTTCGTTTATCAACTTTTGGTTTTAACTTAGTGAAAAAATGTTTTGTATAGTTATTCGGTTTATGTGCTACTTTGATGTCATATTTTTCAAGGCAAATTTTAATTTTTTGTGACAAATTTGGTACAAAATTGATTCCAACATATCTTACATCTTCCTTATTCTTTTCATTTTTTCTGTTGTCTTCTGTGTTATAAATTTGATGGATTTTTTTATTTATTATGGGTTTAATAAAATATGGAGGGTAATTATTTTTATTTAATATTTCTTTCACTTTTTTCAGATTTTTAGGTCTATGGGAAGGATGTGACAATTTAATTGCTTGATCTGTTAGGTTATTCACTACATTTTTTTTGTAATTTCTAGGCACTTCTGATAAATAATTTAAGTATCTTTGGGACCACACTGTTTTATTGAACCAATTAGTTTGAATGTAGCCTTTTTCATTATATTGTATTTTTATATTCAAAAAGTTCAAAGAATTTTCTTGCTCAACTTCAATTGTGTATTGTAAACGTGGATTGAAGGAGTTAAACTTTTCAAGTATTTCATTTATTTTCTCCTTTGGAATAGACGTTATACAGTCATCAACGTACCTTTTGAAAAATAACGGTTTAAAAGTGAGTTTTGGAATAATGTTGTTTTCTATTTCTTCTAATACAAGATTAGCAATAGTGGATGAGATGGGTGAGCCCATGGGTGTTCCGAATACTTGTGTGTAGAATTGGTTATTAAAGTAGAAGTAAGTTGAGTTCAAGCAAAACTTGACGCCATTTATGAACTCTGTTTTTGGTAACGTGGTATGGGGTTCTAATAAACTCCATTTTTTGTCTATCACTTCTATTGCTAACTGCGTTGGTACGTTTGTGAACAACGAAATAACATCCAAGGAAACAAGAATGAAGTTGTCAGGTATTTTTTGTGTTTTTATGAAGTTGCAGAAGTCCCAGGAATCCTTTACAAAAGTTGGTGTTTGACCAATAATCTTAGATATTGTTTCGGACAGGTATTTTGAAAGTTTATAAGTGGGGGAATTTAATGTACTTACTATGGGTCGGAGAGGGACATCATTTTTATGTAGTTTTGGAAGGCCGTAGATATATGGAGAATGGCCGTTATGGCATATCAGTTTATTTTTCAATTCTTTGGATATGAATTTTTTATTAAACCAAGTATTAATCATCTTATTCAAAGCAAGTTGAGTATTCAGTGTAGGATCAATTTTCTCTTTTCTGTATGTATTTTCATCTTCAAGTAAGTTTTCCATCTTATTTATATAGTCATTTTTGTTGATGATTACTGTTTTCTTGCATTTGTCGGCGTTTAAAATCATAAGATCAGGATTTTGTTTTAGGAAACAGTTAGTTTTCTTGATATAATATTTGTATCTGTTTTTATTTTTTTCTATTTTGGTTTTTGAATCTATTTTTAAAGTTTGTGATGATGTTGCATATTTTGATATATATATATATATATATATATATATATATATATATATATATATATATATATAGAAAGATAGAACGAAAACACAACCTATTACTTTCAATAATGAATATTGAATGCATTCCAAAAGACATCGACCCGTTCAATGGAAATACCATTCAATTATTTCATCCTATTATGGGTATCTTCGTTGGCATGAATCCAAATAACTAATTTCCTATGGTTTTTCAAACGTACCTAGGCCTTATCTTCAAAATGAGGCGAACCTTAATTTGTGAACTAATCACGTGAGCTCCCTCTATCGAAGAAACGAGATAAAGTCTCTCGAGCATGGCATATCGCTTTGTCGTGACAATATTAGTGCGTACTGACAAACACCTGAGGAACCTCAGAACACCTCAGAACTTTGTCTGTAAATGGGTAGGAATGTTTCCATGTTATCGCTCCGATTCACACACTAACGGGAAATTCCGTCACTAGTTTCCGGATTCACTAATCCTTCACAGTTAGTTAATACTACGATATTCAACCGAAATTTCGAAATTTTCAAATAAAACTTGATATTCACCCAATATCCACTCTCGAAAATGGTTGTGTTTTTGTTATTTTATATTATTTTGTTATGTGTTTTTTATATTTTATTATTTGTGTAGAAAGCTCACTGAAAATTGTATTCGGAATATTTTGATATATCGGTTAAAAAGGTCAGTTTTGACTTACTATAAGAATTCGAGAATATGTTAACGCATTTCTCGCTAGGATGTGAACCGGAGCTATAAGTCGTGAACTCTTGTGAAAAAATAAAAAAATGGCTATTCAAATGAATGAAAGATGGTAACAGAGATAAAGCACTATAACATAGAGATAAGACACTGAAGAAAAGTATGAAACAGAATCATTTTCATTCTTCACTTGAATTGTCCTTGAATTGAATTTTATCCTTGTAGTGAAAATTACAGGGATAGAAACTATATTCACTCGAAAAATATTTCTATAAGCAACGAAATCTGATCGTTATGATATTAAACCACATAGTTTGAAGAATGTGTTACGTGAAAGAAACGTTGTATGATAGCACTCAATATTGAAATTACTTACAGGAAATCTTGACTACATTTGAGCAATCGTTCGTTTCCAGTATTTCCTTTAGTTTTCATCAATTTGAATTCGATTCTCAGCATTCACCATCTGATAATCAGATGCTCAAATAATTAGATGTTGAAAATTTATCCGTTAGTAAATTGACCAATCGTAATAGCTAAACTATTGCTGAATGGCATAGCTATTGAAAATTCTCTATTTGCTAGAAATATTTGTTTCAATTTAAAATGATTCATTAAATTAATTAAACTTTTGACTTAATGTTTCACGATTATATTCAACAACATTAATTTGTCAACATGTTTCGAGCGTGAGCTCATTTTGAAGAGAAAATTCTTTTTTATTTATTTTTTTTTAGTCTTGAAAATGAGCTCACGCTCGAATAATGTTGACAAATTCGTGTTGTTGAATATAATCGTGAAACATTGTGCCAAGAGTTCAATTCAATTTAATATTCAATTATGTTTCATCAAGAGTTACGCGAGAATTCAATTTCAGTCATTAAAATGATTTATCTAAAAATGAGTAGTAAAATCCCCTCATCAATTTTATCAGAAGATTCACCGAGCTTTGGAAAACATCTGGGAAAATGTGTCGATAGCATATTCGAAAGCAAACCCAAATTTATGGTAGATATTGTACAGCTTCAACAGTTTTGGATTGGAGTTACGCAGTGAATTTCGTATTAGCTGCTTCGGTTTTATCAGAAGAATCGATCATATTTGTCGACTCCCTCGACTTTCAATTTAGTTGATTCAACATTCATCTGAAGTGTCGAATATCGTTCTTTCATGTGCATTGTTAATATTTTTCCAGAACGTACAAACAATGCAATGTCGATTTCATAGGTTGCTACGATCTACAGTTCCCTCGGATGTCGTAGGTTGATCAATTCCGATGCGCCGTTAAATTCCTGCAACGAATCGATTTCATTAACTTTACCCATGCGTGCTGAAGATGTGATTCATAATGAGTTACGGAGGACGAAACTTTTCCCTCGCAGGATCCGTAATTAAAATATTTCTCCGTGCAATGTTAGCCACCGGGCATATATCGCAAACTCGTGATTCGAACCGTCCTTTTTTTTGCAATTATCCCGTTGCAAAGAAGATTAGCGCCGATGTTATGCAGATAAGCATTTGACGATGGCTAATTGGTCGTTCTATTTCGTAGAAGAGGACGGTCTATATTTGTTCGACAGGTTTGAGCGGAATTTTCGCTGGCTTTCTACGATGATGCCCTCGAACGGGTGATTAGTTCTCAGGTGCTCGGCTGGTTCTCGTGTACTTTGCGTCGGGTACCACATTGCCTACAGTGAACAATTGTGGGTATCGTGCAAGCTGCATCGGAGACTTTCACAATTATCGTCGAGTTTTCGCAGTATCGCACCCAGGAAAATCTATTACTTGCTATGAAAACAATGAATTCGGAGGATACTCGCTTCCAGAAACCGTGTCTCAATATCGAACAAAATGTTCCTTCATGGAACATTCAAAACAATTCCTTCCTGGAAAATAGATATTGAGATCTGTTTGACTGTGAAGTATTATATAAATTATGAATTCTGTTTTTCATGATTTTGGTGATCAAATTTAATGGGTAATTATTTTTCATGAAAAGTGTACTAACTTCTTCAAGTATTTCATGTCGTAAATATGATGATGTTAATTTTAGTGATCTATATATAAAACTTATTATTATTCCTTTTTTCTGGAAATAGTGATGATTACTCATATAATTTATTGTTCGTTGAGAACTTATTCCTTTTCTGTAAAAGAAAATGAATAAAATAAAATAATAATTTCAAAATTGCAAGAATTTAACGCGGGAGAAAGAACGAAAAAAAAATTGAATTATTGGTTTATGCCGCAATTGGAAGCATCCGTTCATTTCCAAGTTGTTACACCTTGGACTTGGCTAAGCAAATCTGAGGAGAACCAATGAGCTCAAAACACGTGTCAGCGACCGCTACCAATTGCGGGCTATACCAATATCTCTTCTTTTGTATATAATATATATATATATATATATATATATATATATATATATATATATATATATATATATATATATATATATATATATATATATAAGAATATTCATTTGAAAAATTCAAATTAACCAAGAGAATGTTATAGTAGAGCTAGATATGTGAACGTGTACGATGTGATGTCTCCATTATCCTTCAAGGCATAAATGTTACGGAAATATTGAAATCGATGCTACACCTGATGGAAGTGCGAGATATATATGTTTCGTTCTGCAAGGAACTCGTCAGTCGTACCACTTCCATCGAAGTGAGGCAACGATTTCAACCCCCAAGCATCTTCTTGTGACTCCCAGTGGAAGACCGTAGAGTAATGATACTCCACAATTCCATCTATAGGAATCAGTAGAAAACACCTCTCAGATTACAGACACACCAAGCATCGAAATTTCACATATATTCTATACCTTCAGTAGGTATCTACTAAATTGCAATTTTTTTAAACTGCAATCTATTTGACAAATATCATCATACGATATTTTCAAATGTCCATAGGTTGCGTTAGTAGTACGCTCGCGTTTATTCCCGTATTTCAGGGGCATATTCGGCGATATTTTTAGGGAAATGAAATTTTTGTGCTTATGGCACTGAATGAAATATTTAAGAAAATGAACACTAGAACATTCATTTGACAAATTCAAATCAACCAAGAGAATGTTATAGTAGAGTAAGATATATGAACGATATTTCAATATTTCAACGATGTTGGGGGTTGAAATTTGCCTCATTTGGTAATATTCCTTGCAGAACGAAACATATTAATAATCGATTATTATTATAATTATCCCTTGAAGGATAATGGAGACATCACATCGTACACGTTCACATATCTAGCTCTACTATAACGTTCTCTTGGTTAATTTCAAATTCTCAAATGAATGTTCTGGTGTTCATTTTCTTAATTCTATTCATTCAGTTCTATTTCATTCAATGCCATAAATATATATATATATATATATATATATATATATATATATATATATATATATATATATATATATATATATATATATATATTCAGAAAGAAATTATTGGGTTTTCTGGTTCTCAAAAATATTTATTAAACATCTATATCACATTGTATTTTTTGAGAACCAGAATACCCAATAATTTCTTTCTGAAAATATAAATAAAATGGTTCAAGATAGCAATGAATATGAATATATATATATATATATATATATATATATATATATATATATATATATATATATATATATATATAAATCAATTTATATTAGACATGTTGTTTTTTAATGTAAAAATTACGAATGCATTTTGAAATATTTGAATCAACGTTAGTAATATAAGATGAATATTTGTCATTCATTTAGTATCATCGATAACAGAAACGTCATCAATTCCATAAACCACAGATTATTTCCTATAAATCCAATTGCCTATAAAATTTCTCTGAAGCTCTGATGAAAGTGAATTGCTAGACAGGTAGAAGGCCATGGGCGTTGATGACGTCAACCGGCAGGGATCGTTTGGTGTTTGTCGATAAAAGCCACCCTCAATCCAACCCCACGATTTTGATTTTATAACGATCGCAACGTGAAAACAGTAATTAACATAGAATAATTAGAGAACGAATGATGAGAGAATGTACACATGGTTAATCAATATGAATTTGAAAAGATTTTATTATTCTTCTAAACACGATAACTTTAATTATGTTTCAAGTTCACGTAATACTGTATTCGCCTTCTGTAATAACTGACTCACTGAAATTTTCTATCAAACATATCGTAAAAATATATCTTCGAAATAAATATGGCATCAATAATATTACGCATTAGTTAAAAAAAAATTTTCTTAAAATTATAAAATTTGCTTAAAAAATAATCTTTTTTTCAGCAAATCGTTGACTTCTCTAATGACTTCAGGATAGGTGTCACCCTTAATAATCGAAACATTTTCCGCGTAGTTCGTCACTTATTCTCCAGAGAAGTTATATGGAGATCATTAGTATAGACAGAGAATGAAAATGGTCCAGCAATGCATCCTTGTGGAACTTCCATTCTAGTATTCAGGCTTACTATTACTCCCCTACTCTTCAAAAACTCGAACACCTGATTGTAAACGATAGATTCCAGAATCTTCGAAATATTACTCAATATGGATATCTGTCGGTAATTTTCAACCGACATTTTTTAAAGTTTTTTCAGAATTGGTACATGGTGCGCATGCTTCAATACTTCAGGAAAGATCCCACTACTAAGCGAAATAATTATCAAGTGTGTTAAAGGTGTTTGAGTGGTTCGCAATGTCTTCAGGCTATTAACTTCAGCAAATTAGAAATTATCGTATGTTATTGAATAAACTGTGGATCACTACTGCTCTGTGGTCTATCTATCTGTTGAAAATATCTGAATAATTTGAACGCTAACCTCTTTACGCCATAACACTTCAGCTTTCAACAAAATCCATCACAGTCTAAACATTCGTAAGCTTTCGAAAAATCGAGCAATAGGCCCAAGAGCATTTTCTGCTTTCAAGGACGTTAACTATATCCTGAACGAAATGGAATAGTACAGTTTGTGCCAATCTATCTCCGTATTCTTGCTGAACGCTGCTTGAACAGAATTTGCTATTCTGTTCGATTTCAAGGGATATTCTTGAAATATCAAAATTATTATGGAAGTTATTTTGCTTTCCGAAGTGAAAGCAACTAAAAGCTTTTCCATACTAAAGCAGGATGTCTCCTTTTAACAGACAAAACCTTCATATATTGCCAAAGATTTCATGTGTTGATTTCGGCGTTAACCTGGCAAAAGACACATTGAAAAAGCCTTCCATGGATTTTTAGATATCAACGTTAGATTTTAATACGTCGAATGAACAAAATGAAAGAGTTAGAAAATATGATTCAATAATTGACAAAGATTTCTCAATATATACATCAAATGTTCATTCAGAAGTATTCATCACATATATCGAATAACGAGGATCAATTTTTTTATTTTCTGAGTACGATACATTAATGCTATGTGAGAGCAAACTATGCAAGAAAAAATGACATACAATTTTCATAATATAACTTCTCCTATATAATTCTACTATATATACTATATAATTTACAACATATAATAATTATTCATAATATTATAAATGGTGTAATACTTTGCGATTAAAAATTATCTTGCTCAAGTTGCACACACTTTTATAATGTAGTTTTTTATGCATATTCATTCATAAACACTTTGGTAGACACTCACGATTATGTATTTTTACTTCTTCCAGTATTGGACTTGATCACCACAAACGAATTAACTGGGGCTATTCCTATTTCTGTAATGTACTGAAAATAGCTCATCGATTTTTGTTTGTTTGCATAAACTGAGGACAATTTCAATGCAACACATTTATCTCCCCGTACTAAACTTGAAATGCAAATTCGCCGTGGCATTGCGTGACACAATGTTCTTATCATATAAAACTTCCTACTCAAAGTCTTTAATATGAATTCAGCACATTTCAGAACCCCGTAACCTTTGTTGAATGAATTTTCAAGCAGTTCACGCGACAATTCACATAAGTTCTGTTTTAATTAGTATACAAGCGAGCAAATTTTCAGCGTTTTTATTTCTACAGTTCTCACAGTTTTAATAATTAATTTTAAATTATGGTTCCATTAATTTTGACCAATCTTCAAATGTACCTGAGAATGAAAATAAACTGTGATATAAGTCTTGTTCTATTAACTATTTCTTTTTGTTTAAATATCAATGATAGTTTCTTTATTATTCACAACAAAAGCATAACAATGTGAATTTTCAACATATCTCACAACTGGATTACAAGATATTTTTAACCCACTAACGTTTATCTATTTTCTATGTTCGCAAACCTTTTCAAAATACTTTACAATTTTTTTTCATATTGTTGGCGTTTACTTGAAGTTAATCCATTATAATTGAACATAAACTAAAAATCAAACACTTGAACCTTTGATTCACACTTTATTGACAACATAGAATGACGCTTTTCTCCAATACAAACGACTTCTTCAGATGCTAACAGAATTGAATATGAACTTAAATTCAAACACTTGAACTTATGATTTACACTTTATTGACTTCATAGCATGACGCGTTACAAACGACTTCTTCAGATGCTTACAGAATAGTCAGATGCTTAGAGAAGAAGTCGTTTGTAACGACGAAACGCGTCATGCTATGTAGTCAATAAAGTGTAAATCATAAGTTCAAGTGTTTGAATTTAAGTTTATATTCAATTATAATGGATTTACATCAAGTAAACGCCAACACTATTAAATATTGCTAACAGAATACTGAGGAGTATTTTGTTACCATTTGAAGAAGTCGTTTGTAACGACGAAACGCGTCATGCTATGTTGTCACTAAAATGTAAATAAAAAGTTCAAGTGTTCGAATTTTAGTTTATATTCAATTTTCAAAATTTGGTGAAATCATGAACGATTTGAGGAAAATCATAATTAGCAATTAGATAGCTTTTTATGTGCATTGCCTTCAAATCTTCTCAAACAAATTCAGATCAGAAATAAACATGGTTTATCCCCTTCTTACTCGATACTTCGGAATGAAGTAGGGTATTGAAACTTTTCACAAAGGACAAGATTATAAAATTGACTCTAATTCAACTGTTTATATACAGAGACGTCCTTAGCACACTACCAACTGTAACGTTTTCTCCTTTTTTTTTGCACTCTCTGCTTAAGATCTATCGGTTTGACTCTGCTACCAATATTTATACAGTTTTATTCATTTTATCCATCTTGCTCAAGTATTCAATATATGAATATTATTCAAATATTCCAATAATATGAAGTTTCTTCAATTTCCTGCGAAATTGTTGAATTTGATCTTTATATCAGAAGGAGATTGATGTGAAGCGTCAAGATTAAAAAGAACATCAAAAAGCCCAGCAGTTGTAACCTACAAGTATTGAGGGGAGTAGCTTTCGTGACACAATGGATTGCCTAAGTCTAGATGTCATAGAAAGTGGCGGAGCCAATAATAGACTCCACACAAAAAAGTTTATAATAAAAATAATAATAATGAATGATTTATTATCAACAAGTGTAACACCCAATTACAGAAAATAACATAAATCTCTATAATAACTAAATAACTAAATCAATAAAATGAAAAACAAATATAACAAAAAATCTAAGAAACTAAAGAAATTATAACCTAAGAATGAGATGAAATGAAATATTACGTTTTTACATAGCTCCAAATAATAACTGTAATAAAGTCATAGTGAATGCCACATTCATAATCAACTGTATTAAATGAAGACTCCATAAACCAAATGGGGATTGTATTTGCAAGTTGGCTTTTGAAGTCTCTGGATGGAATAATTTTGTGGCACGAGAATTTTGCCTAGGAACACGAAATGTAAAAGCGGGCTATGAAAACTGTTGCGCAGTTATATAATATATACAAGAATTTGAGTCTTAAACCTTAAAATGAGAATAAACTGAATCGACCCAATAATTCTTCATGATTGACTCTTCTCTGAGGATCAACTATCTTCCCTTCCAAGTAACAATTTCACGAATCTTCTTTGAATAGCCTCAAGATGATACCGATGGCAAGTATAGATAGGATGTAAGATCATGCTGCCATATCCAACTTGCTACGACTTTAGGGCATTAATAGTCTTATAAAGATTGAGTAGTTCCTGACCTATTTGCCATTACGTTTATCGAATCCATATAGTTTCTTAGCAGATGAAATAAGTTGGGTGATGGTATGGAATGAGGAAAATTTTCTGATCAAAGACTGTATCAAGATCAGAATGAGAAAGAACCTGACCACCGACGTTATAATCACACTTAATTTAATCTTTTTTCCTTATGTAAAAGACAGCATTATACTTCGATATATGCAACTCAAATAATTTTCCTCATAACAACTGGCAACGTGGTTCAGCCCGAGCTGAAGCTGTACACAGTTGTCCATTCATCAAATTTGATGATTCAAATCATCTTGGAATATGCTGAGTCGATATAATCCATCGGATTATTCAGAATAAATAACAGTACCCCAAAATTAGATACATGATGTGTTGCAGAGGTAATAACTCAGACGACTGTATATAACGGTAATCTCCCATATGGAATATCTTATTTTATATTCGGTGTTTCCTCATTTTTTGAAAAAGAATAAAACTGCTCTATAACATATTTAATTTTTGTACTTGTGTTCTGAAAGAAAAGTTTTTGAGCCAAATTATTTGATTAAATTAACTCACTTGAGTAAAAACTGGTAGGGTTTGCTTGAAAGACAGGTACTTCAAACAAAATGCACAAAAGTTTTTATGGGGTTGTACACAAATGAACTTATTTCTGTCCAGTCAATCAAGGCGCTTCATTCATTGCACTGACGTAAGACTTATGAAAACCATTGGTCGAATAGTTCACCCAATTTTTTTTCATGATATGTTTATTTTTTCAGAGCTTTGCTTATTTGAATTGTTTTTCCTTTCATGAAGTATTGTAAGATAAAATGAAAAAATAATCCGACTAATATCAAAAGATTCTATAATCCCTCTCCAGAAGTAATTGTGAAGATATATTAATGTATATCTATGATAATATATTCACGGCACAACGATAACACTGAAAACGTATAGTGAAATTACGTTTTTGAATATTATTAATGTTTGAAATATAGCATGAAAATTGATGAATTATGTTCGTTTGTACTACCAAAAAGAATAAATATTCTCAATAACGAAAACCGGTTGTAATACGAGACTTATCGAAAATTCGAGTCCAAAGATGATATTTCATCAAAATTTTTTTCTTTAAAGTATTTATAGCTAATAATAACTTTAACGAAAATAGAAAATGTTGACGTCTGTGTGAGAGAAAGAAGTAATTTAAAAATTCAGAAAGTAATAAATACATATTTCATCATCTGCAAGTGTGAATAAACTGTATACCGAATATGATCGTATTGCGACTTCTTCAAGTTGGTTAGGTATACGTGCATCGCTAATTGCGTGATTTATGGTAACTTCTTCTTCCCATGGAGGCCGCATTTTCTTCGGTAATTAATCAATATAGACGTACAAAAGGAGACGAGAGTGTGATAAAGAGAATCACATGTTACATACTGTATCTATTTTCTATATTTATGTTCCCTTCAATTAACGTGACGCAATTAACTTTCAAATTGCTATTGATGTGAAAAAGTGTGAGATGTTAGAACGTCGTGTGCTACTCAATTCATGTTTTTTATCTGACTCCTTGAGAGAATTTTTGTATCAATTATATGAATAACATCCGTTTGAATACTAAGAATTTTTAGGACGTTTCATTTTTCATCAACGGTCAATAAGACCAAACAGAATATTTTCTATTTAAACCTATGTATCGTGAAGTTTTTTTCAATTGACATAATAATGCATTTCATATGACTTCTGCGCTTCTTCTTTTTATGAACTTGAACTGAGTCAAATTTCACATTCATTCATTCGCAACAATTTTCTTGAAAGGGCAAAAATTGTTGCAGTTCGGAATATAGAACTGACATATATCATTGATACTCACAAATAACATATTAGATTGTTCTGAAGTGTTACTTACTTGCTCTTTGGTGCATAAATATGAAGTAATATTCGTGACATCATGTTAAAATTGCAGAAATTATTTAGCAATCGAATTCTCCGAATTTGCTTGAACTAATATCATTTAATCTATAATATAAAAATGAATCGCAAAATTTGTTGATAAGCGCATAACTCAACAAGCCTGGACCAATTTTGCCGATTCTTTTTTTTTACAATGTTCGTTGAAGTCCACGGATGGCTTTTTCAGCGAGAAAAACATTTCTTTTTCCCATACGAACGTTTCCTAAAAAATTTGAAAAATTCGTTTGAAAATAAAAATTTAAGAATACTTAATTCTCAAAAAGAGGATGTGAAAATGATGAATATATTATCACACATTTCGGTTAGTTCAGAACTCACTTTAATATTACTTTAATTACTAATATTAAAACCTCAATTCAATATAAAATTTTGGAGTTCAAATATACAATCATACACGTTACTAACATAGCACGTGGTATATTCGATTATAAAGAGGAATAAATACATAGTTTTCTTTAATTTACAGTTGTATTTTCTTCTTCAAAAATGTTAGCTATTAGATGAACAAACTTAGGTCGCAAAACTCGCAATGCATCAAGTCAAAGATAAAAAAGAGCAAGTCAAACTGATGAGCAACGGAAAGCTCAGAATGAAGTTGAACAGAATCGAAATTAACAATATGAAAAGGTTGCGTTTAAGTCCTATCGACCTGCATTCAATTGTAACGTTGGAATAGATTACAGTTCACAGCAAATCATTGCTATTGGACCAATGAACGTTGTGTGTCAATATTGCAAGGCAAAGTATAATTGTTATTGATAAGAAAATACAACCAATGATGTGACCAAATATTGCTGAAGAGTCATTTCAAATAGACGCTATTGGTACATCCACCAGAGCCAATATATGCATTAGTTTCCGGAAATGGACTAAATTCTGAACATTTTTTGACTTATATCCAGCAAATATCTCATATAATTAAGGATGAGATATATGTGACAGGTGATACGAAGTTACGAACATGCCGTTTAACTATAGAACGGACAGGTTAATAACTTTCAATACAGCAAAAGTGTTAATAAAGGAAGTTTCTGATACTTCGACTGATTTGAAAGAACAGGTAGTATTGCAGTCCCTTCGTAAGTGAGTAAGTCCCTGACTCCACACGGGATAAATATTAAAAACAAAATAGTGTAGCACAAATAGTAGAATATGTCTTTTCGGCTTCTTGAAAAATATTCGCAGTTCGCCGGGTCAGCTAGTGTATTAAATAAAAACACTTGGCTACTCTTCAAAATTTATAATAAATGAATACTTGACAATTGTTTCGGGGTGTTACCCCATTTTTAAAAGTTAGACTGACTTTAGAAATTTAGAAGTTTAAAAAAGTTATAATCTAACTTTCGAAAATGTGGTAACACTCCGAAACAATTATCAAGTATTCATTGATTATAAATTTTGTGAAACCTAGCCAAGTGTTTTTCATTCAATATATTAAACAATGTTTCACCAAGAGATCCGCGAACACTCAGTCAACTTTACTAAGATCAGTATGGAAAGTTGAAAATAATTTTCTTCCGTGACCGAAAATTGAAGTGTTTAATATTCTTCGTAAGTATGCTCCTTCGTTCTTATCATACATATCGACAAGTGGCTCAACTATTCATTCTCAGATTTTCTGAACTTACATTATATCTAAATGAATCATTTATGAATATTGAAATATAATTCCAGTTTATCCTGAAAGTTTTTTCGAGATTGCTTCAAGCATAAACAACAAATACTCCTTATAATTGTATAGTTCAGCGATTCCCAACCTGTGGGGCGCGCACATATTGGGGGCACAGCGTTACTACAAGCCCAAAATTAAAAAATCGATTTGTTTCCAAATGGTCTTCCACTGTTTGTTGTAAAATCAATAAAGTTTTCCTCTTTAGAATTCGAGATACCTTGATGACCCACTAGTAACTTGCTAGAAATTTTTCTTCCGCAAAAAAGTATTTTTCAACATTTTTTGCTAGCATGCTTAGATGATCGTTTATAGTTAATAAAATCACGTTTATAACTACTTCTACGGGTTTGTATGCCTTCACAAATTCATTTATATCAGGACACATTTCCAATTTCTTTTCTTTTTCTTTCCAAAATATATATATATATATATATATATATATATATATATATTTATTTTCTACATATAAATATATATATATATATATATATATATATATATATATATATATATATATATATATATATATATATATATATATATATATATATATATATATAAATAACGATTCCTTGAAGTTGAAGATTCAGGACACTTAACTTCACAAATATATCGACTAAATAATCCGATTTCATAATAATACAGTATCTCGAAACATCACAGCTTCTTGTCGATTTTCTTCTTCCAGAAAAATACAGATTTCTTCTCTTAATTCAAAAACATGTTTCAAAAACATTCTACGTGATTTTCGGTTCGGGGGACGCGAGAATATTTACATTTGTAAACTAAGTCGCAATAACAAAAGGTTGAGAAGCGCTGGTCTAGTTGGATAACTTCTAATGAAAAGGCAAATATTCAGGAATTCTATAATAAATATATCGCTTCCAGTTTATCTTGAAATCCAAGAAAAATAATCCCAGTTTTAAAATGTTTCTATAAATTTAATTATTCCAGATAAACTTAAGCCAAAAAGAAAATAGTTAGGCTATCTTCAATATAATTTATTGAAGATATATTGAATAAAAGAAGAAATAAGCATTTCAGTTAGTTCAGTTTTTCCTTGAATAGATCAAATATATAAATAACGCCGAGGGCGAAAATAAATAACGCCCTCTGTATTCCGCATTGTGTGATGAGAGGATAACAATACTTCGAGTGCAAACGAAATGCAAACCAATTTTGGAGCCCATAGGTGCTACATTTAATTTCATATGCTATATGAACACACATCATATGTCTAATGACATTATATTAGGCATACTACATACAAAATGTACGTACAAAAAAGGTTCGTATAATTCGAAACAATAGAAAAAATTTCAACAAAAGGTAAAAATAAATTAAACAGTAGGATGATAATATTCTTCAGTGAAAATGAGGAGAAAATATAAACCTTTAACAGAATCCTGATACTCGGTAGTAATTATGTTCCGTAATTACTGAGTTGTATTCAATTCAAAAGCCTAATGAATACAGAAATCTATCAAATTGCATTCAAATTGTCTACGAAAATTATAATCGATTAATTGACCTGGGCTATTTGATTTTAATCTCTACTGAAACAGGTTTACAACAGTTCGATTTGATTTTCTGGAATTATCTATTTGTGAAATCAGTGTTTTTGATTGTCTATAATTTCAATGAAGATATGTTGATAGAACCAACCCATGTTCATAAAACTAGAAAGTAGTCTGAATTTTCAGGCATTGACCAGCCCACTAGGGAATTTCAGTTTCTCTTTCACTCATATCGGCAAAAATAGTGAAAATGTAAGAAAAGATAAACTTTGTTCAAAAGTGTTGGACAATAGAGATTCTTCGCTGTTTTGTCGGACTTTCATTAGCTATAAATTCAAGTTCAAATTCTGAAACAAACTATGTTAAAATGGGAAAGTAAATGGTAAAATTAATCGGACTGAACTGAAAACAGATTGATAATAATTGGTGTCCTGAGGGTTGAAGCCGAAGAATGAAAATGAAAATGAACTAGACAAGAATAAAATGCAATACAGTTAATAAATTTTTTCAGGAATTCAGAAATCGAATTCATACGACGTTTCGGTTGTGATCTATCTCTAACCGTTCTCAATCAAAGTAAACGTTCAAAGAGAAAGTAAAATCTCTCAAGTTTGGAAGATATTATTTTAATCTATTATATTATTTTATTTTCATATTTTTGTTTCATCCCCCAGGACACTTATTATGAATCTCTTCCAGTTCACTCCGATTAATTTTATCATTTAAATTTCCATCCAATCAAAGTTTGAGAATTTGAGCTTCTTGAATATTTATAGGCAGTGGAAGTAACACAATAGAGTGAAGGATGATAATCTAATGTCCTAATTTTAATACTTTCTGTACTGAAAATATAACGATTTGAAATGCATCATGAAATATCTATATATCTATCATTATGCTCCAATTGATGTTTTAAAGGAAATTTTCAGTCAAAAACAGAATTTTTGAGATAAAATGCTTACATTTACATTTCATTTCATAATGCCGACTTCATTTTATTGAAGTTTCATCAACAGTCTTACGCACAACTGCAAAATTGATATTTCCACTACTTGTTCTCGGACAACATGTGTGTTGTGAGCATTTTGAACTTATTGAATCTCTCTAATTTTCTGAAATTTTCCTAGGTTTATTACTAAAATCGTTACTTTCATTATGATGAAAAAAGTGTTCAGTAAAAACACGTTGTTATATATGTTACCCTTCATTCTAAGTAAGCCTAAACTACCAGCTATATTTTTTTGTCGAATCTCCCAACAATCAACTGGCAAAATATATTTTGTAACTTTCAGACACAACTTTGAATCTTTTAAACATTTCGGGAAACTCTTGGCTATCCGAAGAATAAAATTGTTTTCACTAAGTTGTAATAACGTTTCAAAAATATCGGATGAATAATTTCTTCATAATAATGAGCTTGATGAAATTTTCTAAAACTGATTTTGAATATTTGTGTAATAGTATATTTCTCACAATTTTTTTCAACAGCAGTTTAATCGACTTTTTTTCGACATAGTTCTTCAGATGATATCGATAAGATCGATATCATCGAGCTGAGTCTCAATTTTGAACTTCGCCTACTCCTTCAAAATTCACTAGGCGCTCTTTTATATTTCAAAAGTAAGTCTTATTTCATCTCCCCAACAAAAAGGTTTCTCAGTAAATACACCCACACAATTGAAAAGGCATTTCCGTTTTTTCGTATTTAATATTTATTCGTGTCATTAAAGATTTACAATCATTGTATTTCCACTATACTGGGATCCCATGACTTGCACTTAGCTGCCTTAAATATCCGGGAAATTCCGATGAAACATTACTCGTTTTGAAAGATCAGATTTACTCCTATAATTAAACCAGCAAACATCCTATAACTGGTTAATCCCGAATAAAGCAGTTATTATCAATCTATTCAAAACGCAATTGTGATAAAAATATATCCATCTATATCATCGAAAGTACACAAAAGAGAAACTATTGAGGTAGTATGTAACCATACGATATTCCATTGTTCTATATTCAATAAGTCGTAACATGAAATCTCGAAACGTCGTGAAGATAATAAAACTACGAGAAATTCTGTGAGTTCACAAATTTTATATATATATATATATATATATATATATATATATATATATATATATATATATATTTATATGTATATATAAAATTTATATATATATATATATATATATATATATATATATATATATAACAAGTGTTTTTTTTAGAGGTATAGAACTTTAAGTTGGCATTACTGTTGCAGAGGGCGATCGATTTAACAGCTGAGGAAGTGATTTGTTCTCAGTTTGGTTTGGCAATTCATCATGAATAGATCACGCCTGAACAACGCTTGCAAATAGTGCAATTTTGTTTCGAAAATAATGGTTCTGTGCGGAATACGTATCGCGCACTACGTCCATTTTATCGTCGACAAAATCGCCCATCAGAGCAGTTAATTCGATTAACCATGGAACATTTTCGCACCACGTTCACTCTTATTGATAACTCGCATTTCCAGAGACTCCGTATTGTGCGTACAGAAGAAGCTATTGCTACTGTAGAGCGTAGCATTGAGGAAGACCCGAATGAGTCCATCCGCCAACGAGCACAGGAATTGGATCTGTGTGCATCCACTTTATGGAAGATTTTGCGGAAGGATCTTGGTTTGCATGCTCACAAAATTCAACTCGTGCAAGAATTCAAACCAAACGATCATCAAGCAAGGCATAGATTCGTCGAATGGGCCCAAAACGAGATTGCTGTTGTTCCCGATTTTCATAAGCGAATTCTGTTTAGCAATGAAGCGCACTTCTGGTTGAATGGCTACGTCAACAAACAGTACTGCCGCATTCAGAGTGAAGATAATCCTCAAGTGTATGTCAGAACACCGTTACATTCCATTCCTCAACTGCACAACCATGATGTCCAGGAACTGTGGTTTCAACAAGACGGCGCAACATGTCACACAGCTCGTGCCACAATCGATTTATTGAAAGACACGTTTGGTGACCGCCTAATTTCACGTTTTGGACGTGTGAATTGGCCTCAAAGATCTTGTGATTTAACACCGCTAGACTACTTTCTGTGGGGCTATGTAAAGTCAATGCTCTATGCGGATAAGCCACAAACGCTTCACCATTTGGAAGACAATGTTCGCCGTGTTATTTCCGATATAAGGCCACAAATGTTGGAAAAAGTCATCGAAAATTGGACGTCCAGATTGGACTACATCCGAGCCAGCCGTGGCGGACATATGCCAGAAATCATATTTGAAATGTTATGCCATAAGATCATCTTTCGAATAAAAAAAACATTCTTGTCAATGGAACCGTTGTTTTATTGCAATTTAAAGTTCTATACCTTTAAAAAAAAACACCATTTATATATGTATATATAAATATAACTAATTTCTTCGTGAACAGAATAGAATGAAAAGAAATTGAAAGAGAATGATGACTTCAGTCAGTAATGAACTGACAAATCTGGCTTTCGAAAACCTTTGTATTGGCAAATTTATCAAACTTTCGTCTAGAGCGCTACTCAGAACATATAATCCTGCAAATAAAATTGAAAATCATAATATATGTGGAAGCAACATTATGAAACAAATTTGCTGATTATTTGTAATGATGTTTTATTCATTCAAAATACTAATTCAGAATTTCTGTGGAAAATATAGCACATGTCAATATAAGATTCTGATATCAGAGCAGCTAATCATATCAAGAACTTCATGAATCAATCAGTAACCGGATCCATTCGAAGATTTGATATGGAGCCAAACAACTGGAACAAGAACTGTCAGATTACAATGAAATTCCACTTAAATTCATAACAGGAAAAAAATAAAAAAGTTTATATAGCTATATAAATATATATATATATATATATATATATATATATATATATATATATATATATATATATATATATATATATATATATATATATATATATATATATCAGTAATTCAGAAACAAAACCTCTTAGAAAACCATAGAACCATCTTCCTTCGCAGAATATGTAATTTTCTATCAGAAACAAAACTGATGAAGTTAACCCAAAAATATCATTATCCACCACTAAGAAGTAGGTATAATTTCAATGAGGATACCTGATTAGATTTCCTACTCCTCATAAAAAAACCTTCTCAACAATTTCCTCCATAATCCGATCCATAAATAACCTCGGTCACGATATCATCCCCTAAGTCAAGTTCATCACTGCCCTAATCCACAGCTAACCCTGTTGTCTCACCTTGCCCGATCCGGTTTCCGGTGAAACAATCGATTCATTAGCGCTCCACTAAACTCCGCCGGTGCCAGGGGACGCCCGAGACGCCCGGAAGTGACGTCACCGACGCGCCGAGTCCCGTGTCACAACGGTGACGTAATCGATACAGGCGAGCGGTAGATGCGGGAGAACGATCGATCCGAACGGTGATGTCACAACCGCAGAGTGACGTCACACACAAGCGCGAACGAACGGTTTTATAATAAGAGGATTGAGAGTAGCAGGGATATAGACATATGACGAACGCTCCAAGAAGCAGTCGCGTGCTCCGCTTCTCAAGATCAGATGGACCGAGTGCGACCAGTCGCGATATCAGAAGACAATCGACCGTCATCTCGACGAAGAAACAGTTGAATCGCGATCAAGGACCAACAACACGCATTAATCGTAGTTACCAGTGACGATTCCTAAGTTCAACCCTTTTGTGATAAATAACTTTAAAACTTTCGTGAAACTTTGTGTCCGTACGAGTGCGAAAATCAGTGTCACCGACTTTTGTGCGCTACAACGTTGAAATGAACCCGTGTTGCTCCGAAAGGGACACGAGGTGTTAGACGTATGAAGTTTTGCAGGATATTCGAAGTGGATTCCCCTCTAGAAAAGCAGGAAGGCTCACGCAGTCCATCGCCAACGGACCTGCTTCTAGAGAGTTCACCAGGTATTCGATGTTATCCTAGATGCCCATAGATGTGTTCAGTCGCTAGTTGCATGTTTATGTCATCAACTTTTTGAACATTCGATCAAATAGAACAATTCTCATACCCTTATTTTTTTTGACATATTCTCGTGTTTGGTGACACTAAGAAATCAAAAAAAAATCTAGGACAGTTAGTGCGCGTATATCAAAACACTGCCATAAACATTAGAAACATACATTCTCCTATTCTTTATTAACCAAATGATGCTAAGTAACTGCCGATATAGTAATTAAGATTTTGATAAAGACTTTTATGAACTTCAGTTTCTCGTGTGCTTTTTTATTATTCAAAGGACTAGTATTATCTCCTCATCTCGGGGTGTTTAGACTGTAAATGTTTTTTGGCATGCACGCTGATCTTTTTGGATGGCTTCTAGAACATTGATAGGATGAGAGAAAGTTGACATGTTCTTTCGACGACGAGATGCGTTCAGGTCCGCCGACGGTCAGAAATATCGATATCCATCGACAATATAGACTGGCTCAGTCACAACACATCACCGATAACAACAATAATTCGGCCCTCTATTCTTGTCAGTTGCCGAACAATAAATGTATGTATTTTTTGTTTTTTGCTACCACTGACTAATTACTACAAGCTTCTCAACTTGATAAAGTCAATATTCAACATTGTTTCTTGGTTAGCGCACTTAATGCAAATATCATAACTGAAATACAATGTGTAATTTTTTGATTATTTGAAACATTAGGTCCATAAAGGATTTTGCGGTTAAAATGCAAGTTGCATTCAAATATTGGGAGTTTTATTCACACCATTTGACATTTTTGACACTTTTTGATTTTTTCACAGCCGAACAACAGCTCTGTAACTAGTCAGATTTATCGAATGTGTTCATTTTTCGATTTGAATTTTTTTTTAGCTTAAAACCTCAATAGTTACGAAAAATGATCATTTATGAGTTACTAATGCTTCTTATTTACTAACAAGAACTTCATTTTTAAAATCCGCCAAATGTGATAAAACTATCAATCTGGCATCAGTTGAACTAAAATCCTTTTGGAGATGACATCGTAGAAAAATTTAATTTATATCTCCTTTTATACTTATGGACTTTTTTTTCTTGCCTCAAAAAGAGGTTGCATTAATAATCAATAAATTTTACTCGAAAATCTCCAACGAAATGGGCATTCCTTTAGCGGACAATAATACTATTTAATGATTGGAATTATATTCACGAGCTATTTGAAGCTCTTCTGAATTTTGAATTGATATTCACATGCGTCAAGAAATAAATTTGAAGAAAATTCATATTTTTTGCAATACCACAGCTGTGAAAGTGGAAGAATTCATTTCTTGTTGACCTATCGATACAAATTGTGACTTTGTCAGAACGTTGAAATAAATAATTTCCACTGATTTGTAGCGCTAATGACAGAAACAAATATTCAATGAAAATTGCTGGTATGGTTATTGTTAACGATATACTGGCTCAGAATTCCCTCCGGAAGTTTATTTTATATATATATATATATATATATATATATATATATATATATATATATATATATATATAAACTGAAGAAAAATCAACGAAGGACCCATCAATGATAAATAAATTAAAGAAATTGAGTTCAATTCATACATATATATATATATATATATATATATATATATATATATATATATATATTTTTTCAAATTTTTTTAGCAATAACAGCAATAAACATAATATTTTAATGTTAAATACTTCATTCTCTATTTCCGTTGACGTTTTGTTGTATATCACAACTTTATCAAAACTGTTTTTTTGACAAAGTTATGATATGCAACGAAACGTTAACGATAATGAAGTTTTTATCATTAAAATAAGCATGTTATTGCTAAAAACAGATGAATTTCTGAATTGAAACTATTGAAAACATCACAGCACAATTAACAATCAATAATATCACTCACATTACGGAAATCAATAAAAAATCAATTGTTTAATTTCAAAATCTTATGGATTAATACATTTGTACTTCATGAATATTATTAGTTCATATCGAAATAGATGATATATAATCAGAGTGATTGCTCGACCAATATTTTCCTTCGTTATAGGTATCTAAAAACCAGATTCTTTGGTTTCTGTTACTAACTCTCAATCAGTGAAAATTATTCATTTCAAACTTTTAACAATGCTACAATTTGTGTTAATACGTTAACAAGAATTTCATTCTTTAATTTTCACTGTCTTCTCTTGTTGATATCAATTTTCAGTTCATATATATATATATATATATATATATATATATATATATATATATATATATATATATATATATATATATATATATATATATTACTGATCATAAGCTGTTTTAATGCAAGTTTTTCGTTGAGTTTGAATATGTTGCCCTATGTATATGAAAGCGATTCAGATTTTTGCTTTGGTTTGATACAATACGTTATCTACTTATTGACAATTTGCTATTCATGCGTTTAGAAATCTAAATAACTCTTATTTCTATAATGTAAATCGAAAAACGAATTCGACAATGATAATATCTTGTTATTAAATCTATACCCGATATTTTCAAATTGAATATATATAAATATATATATGTGGCGAATTTTTCATTGGAAATTAAAAAGCTACGAGTATAATACAGCCACCATGTTGAATTTATCGTCAACAAATAAATAATATTTGACATAGGCCTACCACCACCCATAACATAACAAATCGAGGTAAGTCCCGCACCTGACATATCTGACAATCGTTTAATGGTTTTTAATCATTGCTACCAACTCCATAAAACTGAAAATTAATGATTGGGTACTTCGACATACAAGTGTGTAACCAGAACCGGCTTTCTTCGGAGAAGCCGTGATGTTTTCGCATATAGGTAAAAGTAGCGGTAGCCTTGAACTGGCGTGGTATAAAACCGATGACCGACTTCTGCAATAACGCCGCCCTTATCCCAAAATTTCTGCTCATATGCAGAGCAGTAATACGGATTCAGTTTGTCTCGAGGATAATTACAAATTGAGCAGATCAGTTATGTTCCTTCACCAATGGGTACCAGCTAAGCTTTCAAAAAAATTTTTTTTTCATAAATCGCGATTTTGAAATGATTTATTTCGAATTCACTGAAATAATTCCATAAGCGCAGGAAGGAGTCATTGAAAGATATATTTTCTTTATAAATAACTAATATTGATAGAGTTGAAGAGAGTAGAATTTCCACTTACATTAACATTATAACTTCCAAATAAGTTTCGACATGCGTTAGGTATTGATATTGTTAACACAAGTGGAAAGAAGACTATTGCCTCATTATTATATCAGTACACTTCTTCGATAATAAATAAAAAGAATAGCGAATAAAAAGAAAATACTGACTATGGAACAAGTTCAAGTGAACTCTTGCACTCAATATTATAATAAGTCATAGCATTTTATGAAAAATATTTTATCACTTCCTCAAAAACATGCTCTCTCATATGAAACAATTTTCAATGATGCTAAAACGGAGATACCACATATAATTAGGAAAATATTGATTGATCGGAAATGACTGGTAACTTCATACAATATGTGTTATATAGAAATTATTATCTATTTATATTATTTCGAGTAAATAACGAATGTAACAACGTTATATAAATAAATAAATATATACATACATATATATATATATATATATATATATATATATATATATATATATATATATATATATATATATATATATGTATGTATGTATATTTTTAATGGTTTTATTGCCTGTTAGACATGAATAATTTTCATAATTTTTGTTGCAGTAACAGTTATCCTTGATTGTGAAAATTTTTAATTATCTTAACGTTTTCGTACGATTTGCAACTTTGTTAAAACTACTGAATATTTTAATTTCATAAATTACCAAATTACAATTAATATCAGACGTCAATTGCAATTTTTTTCAAAAAATTAACGTGGCTCTTTCGGCTCTTTAGTATTCAAATGAATTCGCTTCAGAAGTTTATTATTTTTATCTTCTACACCATGAAGAAACGTCTGAAAAACTATGGTAAGCCAGGTGATTCAAATGAGTGAAATATTATTTTTTGAAATGAATTTTACAAACTCAAATTTCGATATACTAATCCAAATAATTTATATTTCAATATTTATTTTGGGTTTATATGTGTGAAATTCATGGTATCAGGAAAAAATTTGGATATATGTTCTTCGATGATTGTTGTGTATTGGTTTTATAAGTGTTATTTGTTAGGTTCATTATATCGTTATATTTCGAAAAGAGGTGTTTTATCTGTTCTTTTATCCATAGTATGAATTCACTGAATTTTGAAGAATGTGTAACTTCCTAAAATTTCTCTAAATTTTTGTCTTTCTCAGTTGCTGAAATATTTGTGTTATTGTGATTGAAATCGTCGTTTTCAGTTATTTTGTTTTTATTTGGTTCTGGGATTTGGATCGAATATTTATGGGCTTCAATTCGTTCTTCTTGCTTCTTCTAGCTTCTTATTTCTTCTAGCTGAGTTCATTGAGACACTAATAAATGATTTATAATGAAAAAGTATCATACATAAATGTTGACTTTCAACTTATATTGAATTTTATAATAACTGGTGCTAAATGAACTTCATATATATTTTTTTATTAATAACTAATTATAGGTAGTTTTTGTTGTAATCGCCGTTTTCAAATTCTGTGACATGGACGTCTGTCGCAAATTTCTTTCGCCAATGATTCGTTAATGCGAAATGAAAAACCTCACACAATTTCCGCCATTCCGACACACGCACGCACAAACAGACAACATAACATAAATCTGAAGAATTTCCGCTTGATCACGAGTCTAGCACAGGTGCAATGGCTTACAACGTCGATAAATATCCGACATCAAACTGAAACTTTTTGGCATTAAATTTCACCTAATTGACGTGCTTTTTGTTCGAAATTATTGGAAACACAAATCTTGTAAAATGAAATAAATTTGTCACATCGTTAATTCTCATCTGTACAACACACAGCTCTAAGGCTAAGATAATTCCGGGATAATTTTATTCGTACTCAATTTCCATGCAGCTATTTATCTTTCCTCAGATATATTGCTGCAAGGAAATTGGGTGCAAATGAAATTCTTAAATCAATTCTTATAAGGAAGGGAAATATACTGCCTGACATAAAATATGACATCCGGATTCAACATGTAATTTTGTAGGGGTTTCTTGAATATTCAGGTGGAAATCATTCGAAGTGATAGCAAATGTCTACTTAAGATTCAGAATTTGATATTAAAAGTAGTTATTGTATTCTTTGCTATTCCCTTATAATCAATGAATGGAACACATATAATTGATTGAAATAGAATGAGTAACAAATTTTAAATTGTAGCTTTTATGAAATCTTTGAAGAACAATAGTAATTTTTTCATCACACAACCAAAAAATGCTTTTTAGCTAAATTGTCATAGCAATTCATTGAATATTGACACTTCTATGAAAACTTTTGAAAAACAATTAAAGGAATTTTCAATGTATGGACAAAATCAACCATGATGCTCCTTAACATAAATCTTCTTATTCATAAATTGAAGAATTTATTAAGATAATTATTTTTACGAAGTTCTTGGTGAACAATTACAGGAATTATCAATGTATGGACAAAATCAACCAAGATGCTCCTTTACATTTGTTTTCATAACAGTTATTGAATATTGTCGCTTTTATAGAGCCTTTTGAGAAAGCATTCCAAGAATTTTCAATTTATGGACAAAATCCAGCAAAATGCCTCTCTACCTGAATTTTCATAGTGATAAATTAAGTATTGTCACTTTTATGAAGCCTTTCGGAAAAATTAGAGGAATTTTAATAGAAGGACAAAATCAACGAAGATGCTCCTTCACATTAATTCTTATAGTTTGTATATGTTGCTGTAATATTAATGATTTAGATATGTACGTATTCACATATCATCGTATATGTAAATACGTTATGAGATTTCGTAGGCATACATACATATTTTCATATATTTTCAAATCGTTTGTTGAATATCCGGTATTTTCTCCGATCACTGGTCTTCATCTGTAACACATTTCTCTTTATTCACTTTTGTTTACATTTTTTGACATGGTATTCTGGTGGATTTACGAAATATTGTATTCATTTCATTTTTTCCCTTGTATGTTCAAAACTCTCTTGTTCATTATATTTCCATGAGGTTAAAGTGTCTTATATCAAACAGCGCTAAATCTTCTTGTATGGCACTAATTACGTCAATAAAAGAGTCACTGAAGGTATTTATATTAGACTCAAAATTCTATATATCAAGAGCAAAGGATCTTTGGGTCATAACTCATTTGGTAACCACTGCACTACGGCTTCTCTTCGTGTTACTTGAGTGGCCACCATGTAAGAGATTACCAGAGATTTCGCATCCTGTATTTGATATTTCCATCTTATTCAATATATCACCAAATACAATATAGAAGCTCCAATATTTCGACAATATGCTTTATTTGTATATATGTTTTTATAGGTTTTACTTTCACTATCATTACGGTCGCGTGGTCTGTCACAAATAGTGTATCATGTGATGGATATTTTGGCAATCATATCAGACGAGTGATGACTAGATCTCGTGCAAATCCTACCAAATTTGCACGTGAAACGACAATCACCTTGAGTGTTTTGTTTAGCTGTCGATAAATACCCGTTATTATTAACCAGTAAGTTTGCCAACACTTGTGATGTTCCAGTGATTTGTAATTTTATCCCGCAGTGCTCCTACTTGCCGCGTTCGAAAAGAACTCATATGTCAATAAATTTAACGAACGCACCTCAAAGCCTTTTGATAATCAAGATCGTTAGTGTATTTAACGAAAAATTAAAAATATATTCTTGAACAATTCACTTCAGAACTTTTCAGCGAATTAATTACTCAATATTCATCTGGAATATTACAATAATGTTGGCTGATGAAATGAGAGTGATATATGTGTATTTAAGGTTGAGGAGTAAATATTAGAACTATTTCTTCTAGAGAATGTAAGTATTGATGTATTTCTTGCCAGAAATCGTTCCATTGAGAAATAGAAATATGGGTACATATAGTTGTTGCTAATGAATGACCAACTATTATTGTTCTTCACTATGTTAAGAATTTGTGTATTAAAAAAAAACTTTTTTCTATACGTCAATATATTCTCATTTACGATGTTAATAATTTCTGTACTATTTTAAATACTTTTTTATATGTCAATTAATATTCTGATTCATTGAAAATGGAAATAGTTTTTTGATTACCTGCACTATTATTGTAATATTAATTTTATTGTAACTTTTATCATATTGAACAGGCAGTATATACCCGGTTTATATACACCAATATGTGTCACTTTCACCAAAATGTTAATAGAATTGTTTCATTTCACATTCATGAATGGTATACGTTAAACCCTTTTGTTATATTTCATCTAGTCTTTCTCAAATATATCTTATATACATATTCGAAAAAGACTAGATGTCTCTTATTAGATATTCATTAAGGTTTCATTTGGAATTTGGGAATATTTGATGTATCAGAATATTTATTTATATTTATTTTATTTATATTTATATTTCATGATTCAAAATTTAAATCCCAGGAATTTAATAATCCAGTAGTTTATAATCATGGTTCAAATACAAATGTTATTATTCGTAATGAACCCTCTATAAAATGGGTTACTTGCCCGTAATTTATGTCGAGTGTCAAAACAAGAGTGTGTTAAACAAATTTCGTGAAATCTGACAAGTGTTTTCAATTATACCACACCATGATTTACGAAAGTATTTCTTTAGTTCAATGGAGATTACCTGTATATTTTCCTTTCATGAATATTACATATATATTCAGAGTTAATATTTCGATGAATTTAGATATTTCATTGAATGTTTAACAACAATTATGGCTTTTATTGATGAATATAAGAGAGAACATCGGAAATTGGAATAAAATTTCGATTATAACAATAGCTTCAATAACTTTTTTCAAAATGACAGTGACAAATAATGGAAATATATAATAATATATTTGAATTCAAATTTCACTAGCAATATATCAATGCCATTTATGAACCTATTCACTTTTGTATATAATTAGACAGGAATGTCTTTACTTGTGCAGGTTTAGTTTTTCGCTAATACTTTCACCCAATTTCGTTTCTCCGATCCATATCCTTGCTGAATTATGTGTACGTGCTGCGAAACTTCTGAATACCAGTGGCGTGCGGATTGAATACTCGTACAGTTTCTAGGTCACCTCAAAATCAGTTTATGCCAATTTAGATTTCAATTAAAAATTAAACATATATTTCACAAACTATTTAAATGATAATGGCATACATGTCTGTGAAAAATAAGTAATTGAGTATACGAGAAGCTTTGAAAAATTCGATTTCATATTTCTAACCTCGATATACGAGTATAGAAACACGTGGATTATTTCTCAGAAGAAAATAATGCGCCCTTCAGAGTAATAATGATATTTATAATATTTTCATTGATGTATATTGCTATGGTTTATTTTGAGTGACTCATAGCTGAGTTAAAGGTTTCATCATACGTAGCTCTATACAAAAATATCTGAGGAGCTTATTCGATATTAATACTGAATTAGTATTTATTTCTATAACATCATGTGGAAATCATTATAGTGGGCTCATTAATTTTTCAATCATGATATTAATTGAAAACTTTACTAATATATGCATGTTTCACAAGGCAGAAGTCTATAATTTCTCTTCCTAAATTGGTTAGAATTATTAACCAAGTGATATTCATCACCATAATGTTCATATACCATTTTCAAAAATTAAACATATAATCCAGTAAACATTCATAGGGAAAAAGTATCATTTATAATGTGCATTAGGAAGTATATGGTGAATTAAAGACATGAGTGATAACAACTTATTACTACCTGTTGTCTAAAAATTCATTTCAAATTAAAAATGATTATTCCCCAAGCCTTTCCCACTCTAGCCGCCATTTGTTATGATATATATTGATCAAAAACGCAATATCCGTTAAAAAAAACCTTAACACGTTCAATCAAATACTGCATGCTGGATTTAGTGATATCGTTCACATCATTCTATGAACAAAACGAAGTATAAGCCATGAAATCTTAAGAAACAAAATGATCGTAGGGTATATTTTGTGGATAATAATTGGTTTGATTGAATTCTAATACTCATCACAATTCTTAATATTACTGACTGAGATTGAATTCTCGCTTTGAATTGGTGAAACATAATTGAATATTAAAATAATTTAAACTCTTGGCCTTATGTTTCACGATTTATTTAACAATATGTATAGTCAACATGTTTCGAGCGTTAGCTCATTTTCAAGACTGGAGTCTTGAAAAGCCTTCGAATTGATATTTTTCTCTCACCGAATTTTCAACTGAGATGAATTTGCACACTAAAGCTCTTTTTCGTTCGTTTATTTGGACTTGCAAAACTCTATACATTACCCATCAAATCTATAGACAACTTTCCACTAGTTCATCTAAAAGATCTACACAAATGCCTATCTAACCCTGTATCTAAAGCACTCCACAAATGTTTGGTTTTGTAACACTACTATTGCACTTAAATCAGCCCGAAAATAGTGTTCAACGTTTCATTTTCATGAAAATTAACAATGCGTTTGAAGAGTCTGCAGATACTGTTAATATGGCATATCTATCTTATAGTTTCTACATTTTATGGAATTTCTATGCCATTTTGAAAATAACATTTACTAAACTCAAAAATTAGTAGCCCATTTTTCATAATATTCATAAATGAGTATACATTTATTTCAACTTCTAGTATTGAAATAATTGATACATTTTCTATTTCTAATCATAAAGATTAAAGTATCTTCTCAATGGTTACGCCAATGAGACCATATCAGACCCTCTCTGGAACGACGCCGTGACGTCAGAGAAAACTTAAAAATAGAAAGGATTGTCTGGCAAAATACAATATGAGGGTGCAACGTCATTCCTACGTCATATATCACACCCTCGCGCAATCTGACGTCACGGTTTTTGTATCGATCATATACGTCATCGTTTTTGTATCTTCGTCGACTCTCCGTTGACCTGTATTTATCTTCCTCGCTTTCGAGAAATTCTAGAAATTTAATAAAGAAAGTTTAGTGTGAATTGAGTCAGTTGTTCTACTTTGACGTGAGTTCACCGCCATTTGATAAACTTGAACTCTCATTGATATTTTTTTGAATCACCTGATACAAAATGTGAGTACAAAATCCTTATAATACTTTTAGTAGTACTGGTACAAGCATTAGTACTAGTGAGTACCAATGCTTGGCAAAACTTCTAATTCATTGAAGTTTCATCATTATCACTATCCAAAAAGTATTGAAATACATTTTTCGGTTGAAATTGAACGAACAAAGAAATAACTATAATATGGAATATAGAAGAATATCGAATACCTTTTAGCCATCTATCGCATTTCTTTTTTCTGAGATGATATCAGAATAGTTATTCTTTTTTTCAATGTCTACTGAAATCTCGTTCGAGGTTTTTTGTATATATTATGCGGTGAACCCTTTGAATTCAATAGAATCATTTCTTTTTACTGCTGTCATCAGTTTTTGAATGGTGAAAACTTTGAAATCGAGCAACTTGCATTTCATTAGTTTGTCAAATTTCTGCTTCAAGGTGCACTATGGCCCAATATCATTTCATCTCAATGAACACATTCACACATCTCAATTATATCCACATTGGTTCGAATGAATCTTAGTTCAAATATTTTTCCTTCAAAATCTGTCGGCATAAGTTGACAGATGTCAAACAGAAACGTTTATTTAGCCTGGAAATAGTAATTACGAAGATGAAATACTGACCGCGAAGCCAAATGTAAAGAATTCATTTCAATACATATTGAAAAAATAATATTTTCAAAATATTTTCTTTCTTCAATATACCTAATAAATCTTGTTGAAATCATTTATATTTCTGTTCCTACACTCTTTTGATTGCAGAATGTTTTATTCTGTGTGTCTGAATCTTTGATCCGTTAATTTTCTTTTCTCTTTAACTTTTAGAATGATTTTTCGAACATGATATAACTGAGTTTGTATCTCCAGAATATATTTGAAGTTTATTATGAACCAGGTCGAGGTTCGGTGAAGCAAAATAAGTGAACCTAGATGATTTCTTCACTGGACTTCGTTCATTTCTGCATAACATCACATAAAGTGGGTAAAGAGTTTCGAGCAAAATATCTGCAGATTTCATCATTTGCTTCTAGTGCTGCTATATATAATAACTGAGTACGAACGTCATAAATTCATATTTGCGTTAAAGGAATATTACAAAGGAGTTTCTTGGAATTCTTCGTGGTCAATCATTAATCTTCAGGACCCCACACAGCGCAGTTTTCAAGCTAACACTTCGCGTGAATGTAAAACATAACATCCAAATCTCCTTCGATCAATCCTAACCAGAAGAGAAAAAAAGATATATCTCAATACCAACCTAACGCATGTGGAGTACCTTCATTCGTGTTGTTTGCTTAGAATAGCGTTGTTGTCAAATATCATCCCACGCGGCGAACATTCGAATTACGTTCGAAAAGTTGTTCCACTGCGACTTACAAACAAATACTCGACTTGTCTGGAAAATAACTACTGTCAGAACTCGACTTCCACCCACAAACTACGGTTAGTAAGACAGGCATGCGACAACGATGTGGCCAAGCCTCAGATTTGTCATCCGAACACCATCAAGACAGGTCAGAAAGTGTTACGTATATGGGTTAGGGTCAAGGAAAAATGAGCACAAAGTCTCTTATCAATGAGTTATTAACACGCCTTGAGTGCAATAATAATACGAAATCGTATATGAAGATATTTCAATGAAGGTTTTCCACCTATATAACATGTCATTCGTTCTGAAGATATCTAAAATTTTTCATCATCTTGCATTTTTGGATACTTACTATTTTTATTTATGGTATAAATGCTCCAGCTAGCCTTGGATTCAAAAAAATTTTCATCTGAGAAAACTTATCCAGGAATTTTCCCTTATCGCAACATCATATCAACAACAGTTTAGAGTGAAATTTCTTTCATTTCAAGAAATATTAACTAGAATCCATCAAAGAAGCAGACTCACTCTGGTAGTTCTACAAGAACTTAGATTGTTCTTTCATGAGTTACACTAACCATTCTAATAATTGTATAACCCAATAATTTCATGTTTTTCACATTAAAAGTGTTCTCAAGATAACTATCAGTTTAGTGGTATCTATATATAACCCTCAAATTTCTATCAATATAATGTACCCACTTGTCCTTCTGTATTTTCAGGCTTGAACACTGTGAATTACTTTCTGTAAAATCATAATTGGTACGAATGAAATAAATCAATGAATGAAAAGCAATGAATAAAAAATGTTAGTTTGAAACATAATATATGAAATCTTGCATATATTTCATATCAACAAGTTCATTTCTAAGCAAAAATTTCTCTTAATATAATGAAAGCCATAACGTATGATTTCTTGAATTTCATCAAAAGACGACAATCCTTTTTAACAGTTTCTGACAAATTTTCAACAATATTTGTTAGTTGCCAAGATTACCAAGCTCCCTACTAAACCAAAAAACTAAATAACAAAGAAAATCCCCAATATTTTATACTAAATTAAATGAGATGATATCTTAAAAATTTCAATTAAAAAATGATTAGAACAATTTAAGATAACCAACTGTTCTTTAGACATACAGTAGTTTAACAGTAACACATCATTTTCATGATTGAAGAGCGGTAAAATCAACGATAGACCTAGTGAGGAGAAAGAAGGTCTCTCATTAGGGCGATCTGGACGCTATGTATGTGAAATGATTTCTAGCGGTTATCAAAGAGTACATACGATGGGTAATGTTCATTGATAACAAGCTCAGAAAAAAAACTTGAAGTTTTTTTACCATGTTTTTGTTCCAGAAGTATTGAATAGAATTTGATTGCAATATGTATCAATCAAACAAAACTTATGACAATTCTTTCCTCTGATCTCATATTATCTGTCAAAGTGTTGCAGAAGAACTGAAAAGCCCCCGTAAAAGTTTGAATGTAGCAAATTTTATTCAATGTTTTTTCCAGTGTGTATTGTGTTCAGGACATTCAACTTCAAAACAATAGATAATGACCTCAAACATTTCTATGTTTTTTGCCACTTCCCAACATCATATATAAAAGAAAGCATTCAAGGTATATATATGAAAAAAAAAAGTTTTATAAATGTGAACGTTATTCGCTCAATACAAATTAATTAATCGGCAGCGTTGACCTCCCTTTTTTCGTAAGTCTAATAACACAGCCATCAAACAATCAGAAAGCCCAATCAAACACAATGTAAAAAATCACTAGAAAGCCAACGAGTATTTTCTTTTTTATTACGCGGCGTCTTCAAGTCGTAATTGCCCATTTCAATAAAGGAGTAGCATTTGTTTTTTCCACATTCCGCTCCGTAAGTCTCTCATAATAACATACTTTTACCGTGACTATTAAATAGAATTTACTCGGATAAAAACGCCAGTATTTTATTACGATCTCGTCATATCCACCAGCTACTAGATAACTTCGGCGCTAAATAATTTATTTCGATTGTTTTACGGCGTTATTCAGTGTCTACAAGGTTTTTTGATTGGTAATAAATTGAATCCGTTTTGTAATAGACGTGGATCGAAGCGGTTGTATCGTAAAATAGACTACTTCGCAACAATCGGACGCAATTATAAACATTCATGGTAATTTTCAATTTGTGTGTAGCACCATTTTCTGTGAAGTTATGTAGGTTTGTTAGAACGATGCACTTCCGTAGAAAATATTTTTATTCGTTGTAAAAAACATTGAAAATGACCTGTTCGAATTTTTATCGATGAAAGAAAAAAGTTAGCGGTATCATTCACACATTAGTACTACGATTATTTTTCTTTTATTTAAGAAATTCTAAACCAATTCAGTATAGGAATCATATTTTATATCCAATGATTTCATAAAATCGGACAAATTTATATGTCACATCGGTGATTGGAACCCGAATCACATTTTGCGAATATATTTATATATATATATATATATATATATATATATATATAATATATATATATATATATATGTATATGTATGTATGTATATATATGAATGACATAAAAATTGTCGGTATATCCCGCAGATTGGTAGCAGCCGTTGACACATGTTCCGAGCTTATTGCCACTCCTCAGAACGGAATAAAAACTAAGAAATACAGACAACTTCTGAAAGAAGTCGCAACATTTCAGGGTTCTAGTGTTCATTTTATTAAATATTTCATTCAGTGCCATAAGCGCAAAAACTTCATTTCCTTATGTATATATATATATATATATATATATATATATATATATATATATATATATATATATATATATATATATATATATATATATAATTTTTAAAGTTTTTAGCAATAACAGGCTTTTTTTGATATGAAATAGTTTATTTTTGTTGACGTTTCGTTGTTATATTACCACTTTTTCAAAACTAATTGATTAATATAATATAATAATATATATTATAATTAATTGTAATATAACAACGAAAAAAAAATAAACTTTTTCATATCAAAAAAGCCTGTTATTGCTAAAAACTTTCGAAATAAAATATCTTAAACAGGCAATTAATCAATTTCAAGATATATATATATATATATATATATATATATATATATATATATATATATATATATATGAGAAAAAAAAACACTAGAACACCCATTCGAAAACTTCAAATTAAACAAAAGAATGCTATAGTAAAGCTACATATGTGAACGTGTACAATGTGATGCCTCCATTATTCTTCAAGGGATAAATGTTCGAGAAATATTGAAATAGATGCCACATCTGATGGAAGTGCGAGTCAGCTGTTTCGTTTTGCAAGGATCTCGTCAGTCGCACCCTTCGCACCAGAATTCGCGTACATCGCAGTGAAGCAACGAGTTCAAGACCCAAGCATGTTCTTATGACTCCAATGATATGCCTCGCTAGCGAAATTCACCCTCTCTACTCAATCTCGAGATTTGTACAGCTACTCCCTTTTACAAAGTTCATGAAATGAATTTCATCGAAGTTCACTAGCAAATTGATTGCAACAAACCACTCTTCCAGATCACTCATTAATTCTTTCATTTCAGTTTTATTCTCCTTTCTTGCATTTAAACTTATCAGCAACTATGTGTTCAAGATATTTGGTAACTCGTTAACATGAAGTATATAGATGAGGGGACCTAAAATATAACCTTGTGGCACACCCCTTATAACACTCAACACGCTTGATTCAATCAAAAGACTGATCAGTAGATCAAGCTGTCGAATACTGACGAAAATTGAAAGCTCTATTCATTTTCATCGAGATTAAGTATTCTCTTTTCCATATTGTACCTATTTCAGTGACAAAAATGATATGTATATCCATTTATATTCAAAATGTAGTGACCCCATTCAGAGGAATATGTGTGTGACGTAAGCAAGTTCTATTGAAAATAAACATCCCGACGAAATGTTGGTTGAATTTCCCGAATTTTCCGTTTCTCTGACGCCCTCACAGCACGTTGACGTAAATCTGCGACAGCCTCATAATTAAGTCCATCGATCCGAACCACAGAGGCTTAATCGCGTCAATAACGCCCTATATATTCAATGCGTAATGAATGAGCATTATAATATATATTGATTATGAAATTTTTTCGCTTCAGGATAGCTTGCAGTATGAATCTGTCATTGAAATCAACAATCGGTGGTTTTCAACAGTTTATCATCATAAGAATGAGAAAAAAATACAAAGAAGCTATTTGGAACGCTTCAATTTGAATGAACTTTTCAGGAGATCTAATCCAGTCATTCTATTTCGATTTATATTTTTTCGTTAATTCCGAATGTATGAAAAACATAATTCTTGGATTCTCTGATTAGGTATTCAACTTCAGGTAACGGAAAAATTCAAAATCTCAAATGAGTTATTGCATGAGGCGAAGCCTGTCAAATTAATCAATTCAAATATTTTTTAATGGAACATTTCATTTTATTTAATTTTTACATGTTAATAAATATCCTCTCAAAACCATAAAGAACTAGTTTGAAAGTGTACTTTTCATTTGTGTTCTCAAATATTGTTGAAATATGGCGAAGATTGTCGAAGTAATTATGTCAAATATGTTATAATCGAAAATTTCACTATATTTCTGAAACATTGATGAATTTTCTCTTCAAACCTAATACGGGTTTTCAAAAGAGTGCTTTCTATTCTCAAATTCAGAATAATTTTCTCCTAACAAATAAAGCCCACCATTCCATAAAGCGCACCAAACATTCAGTTTTTCTGGATTTTTCAAAAGTGCTTCCTTTTCTCAAATTCGAAGCCCATAAAGCGCACCAAACATTCAGTTTTTCTGATGTAACGGTATTTTGACATACACTTGAGGATTATCTTCAGTCAAATGCGGCAGTTTTTTTGTTGACTTAGCCATTCAACCAGAAATGCACTTCATAGCTAAACAAAATTCGCTTATGGAAATCGAGAACAACGGCAATCTCGTTTTGGTCCCATTCGACGAATCTACGCCTTGCTCGATGATCGTTTGGCTTCAATTCTTGCACGAGTTGGATTTTGTGAGCATGCAAACCAAGATCCTTCCGCAAAATCTTTCATAAATGGATGGACACAGATCCAATTACTGTGCTTCGATGGCGGATGACTCATTCGGGTCTTCCTCAATGCTACGCTCTACAGTAGCAATAGCTTCTTCTGGACACCGTACGGCGTCTCTGGGGATGCGAGTTATCATAAGAGTAAACGTGGTGCGAAAACGTTCCATGGTTAATCAAATTAACTGTTCTGATAGACGATTTTGTCGACGATAAATTGGACGTAGTGAGTGATATGTATTCCGCACAGAACCATTATTTTTGAAATGAAATTGCACTATTTGCATGCGTTGTTCAGGCGTGAGTCTATTTATGATGAACTGCCAAACCAAACTGAGAATAAGTCACTTCTCAGCTGTTAAATCGGTCGCCATCTTCAACATTAATACCAACTTTAAGTTCTATACCTCTAAAAAACACCCGTTACATTTTCGTTCACGTATCTGTTTTGGATAACGCAAATGCCTTGTGAAGAAGATGAGCTGAGTTCTATTTTTCTGATAGTTGAAAGGCCCAATGGCCACTTAGAACAGTCATTAAATTATATGATTGCTGAATGATCATAATGAAAATCAATGAAATGTATTGTTTTGACATATACCTACCTTTATAAGATATATTTACAATTAATGTTGGAATTAAGTTAGCAGGTTCCATTCGGACGATATTCAGATTTGCAGATTTGATTTTCGGTCATTTATTATATCCCAAACAATTTATAGATATTAACATAATTTGCTATAGTATTTCATAAAATTCTGAATTTATTTACTATGGATAACAACAAAATTATTCGTTTCATTAGTATTCATCAATTGCATATTATAAACTCAACAAATCTATTCTGTCTGTTGGATGAACAATTTTACATAAATATTGTATTCTCATTATTCAGATTGGAGTTTTCTAAAGGCATAATTTTAAATTATGCCTGACATGTCTCAAGTTTGATAGAGATTAACTTAATGCAACCAAACCTTTATTCGAAAAATAGTTCAAAACATTTTGATGTAATGAACAAAACTCACACGTGTATTTTGTTTGTTAGTGGATCTCTAAGAAAGAACTCGACAAATCATTTCGGATTTCGAATACATATGCTTGAACATTTACATTTAAGTATAATTCCTATTCCGTTTTCTAAGTTTCTTTACTGCAGACTTCGTGAAGTATTGCTACCTTGAATGGAAGTTACAAACTGTTATCTACAATCTCATAGTAATTGAAATTTAATTGAAACACAAGAAGGGCAGCAGTTCAAGATACGTAGCTGTAATATTTCTCCAAGTTCACTTGAATCAAGTCTGCATAAATATAATGTCGACCAGGTATAGGTATGTATGTAAATATTAAGTACTAGAAATATAGGAGACCGATGATGAAATTCAGCTGAACAAAGAGGCATATCTTAGGCGCCATATTTGCGAAATGTATTTTTAGGAAACTATATAAGAACACATAATTCATCGCCGTAACGTTGATTATATCTTATATATTAAAGTTCCAATATATTTCAATGCACTCAATCATGCACGTGTCGGATATTAAAAGTCACTGTTCCCGTTCGCTCGAAATTATGACTTGCACAAAGATTGCAGTGCTGTCACAAGAGGTAATTTCTGATGTACGCACAACTCAAATTAACTAATGTAGTTCGCTTGCAATGATCAATTGACTGATCGAAATTAACTAACGCAAAATTACCCATGATTGTGGCAGGTTAGTAAAAATTCGAACTTTTTTCAATTTATTTCGTCAAAATCAAATAAATAGTGTTTAGGAGGAACAAATCAATACCAACAGAAACAAAATAACAAGAAATTATCTCTCTTTGCTTTGGGTTTGAATTAACTACACTGCGTTACAAATTTTCAAAAAATTTGAGTACCCGCTTTGAAATGTCATGATTTTTTATTTATACGTATCGTTTAATAAACATACATACAAATTTTCTTTCCATCACGTCTCATTTTTTTTCCGCAAGAAAGTGCCCTTTTATATTAGAAATTAAAACGTCAAAACATATTTTAAAGAAATCTTATAAAATCAACCAATTTTTTTAAAATTAATTAAGCCTAATTCATCATTTGAGTAGAAAAAAGCCGACAAAAATATTACCTATGAAATTTTTATGAAAAATATCGTGAAACTTCAACGTTTTCTTTTGTGCTTCGAATGATCTTCTCGTTTTAAACGCCAACAGTAATCACCAAGCATAGTTGTGTCCCAACGGCCTTAAAATCGTTCTTCAAGCTTCTTTACATCCTGGTGAAACCTCTCACCCCGCTCATCACTAACCGCACCCAGATTAGATGGAAAAAAAGAAAAATGAGAATGAAGAAAGTGAATTTTTAATGACATTCTGCAACCCAACTTTTCGAATGCTTTTAACATGTCGTTCACTAGCTGTTCCGGATTTTCGGCTCTGTGGTTCCCTAAAAACCCTTTTATAACTGCTTTCAGTGACAACCAGGCATCAAGTTACGTATTAGTAAGCTTTTTGTCAAAATTTGGGTTGTTTATCGATGTACGTATTTGTGGTCTCACAAATATTCCTGCTTTGAATTTGGCGTCACTTAACTTTGAAAATACTGTCTTCAAATATAAAAAGCCATCTCCCTCTTTATTCATAGCCTTCACAAAATTTTTCATCAAACCAAGTTTTTGGTTTAGTGGTGGTAAAATAACATTTTTAGGATCTATCAAAGGTACATGTTTCACATTAGATTTTCCGCATACAAACTCTGACCTTTCTGTCCACACTTTTGTAATGTAGTGTTTTTCTGTGGCTCTGCTGTCCCACATACAAAGAAAACAACAGTATTCAGTAAATCCGCTCTGTTATCCGAGCAAATTAGCTATAACTTTGAGATCAGCTCATACTTTCCCACTGTAATCTCCGTATTTTATTAAATTTAATATTGATTTCATGTTTTCATATGTTTTTTTTTAAAACAGTTGAATATGCTATTGGTACTGACGCATACTTGTTGCCATTGTGCAGCAATACTGCCTTCAGACTTGTTTTTGAACCATCAATAAATAAACGCCAGTTTTGTGTTTCGTTAAGAATATTCAACTAACTCATCAAAGTTTGCTTATCCTTGCAGTAACTTATGTTTTCAAAATTTGAAAAGAAAGAAGCCAGTTGTTTATTACGTTTTCGTTGCACAGATAAATTTGTTTTAGGAGCAAACAAATTCCACTCTTTTAATCTAGATCCTAGTAATTGACCTTGCATAATTGATAAATCTAAGTCTCGTATCAAATTTATATGCTGACATGTACCTCGAAAACTAGACGTGATGGATACCACATATGTTTGGAACATTTAATATATGACTCATTACCTATTCATTCCAGCTAACAGTTAAGAGGGTACCAAAATCGTGTAACGCAGTGCTATAAACCTATTCGAAATTTACCACTTCGGTAGCCGTTTTCAAGAGAAACCTGAAAGAAATCATCCAAGAGAAGTTTCGAGGATATTGAATCCATTATTTATGTGAATATGTTTTTTTACACTGGGTAGTCTTATTGCCAACTGACCTCATACTCACGCACTTAAGTATCAGTAACTTGAACTTGGATATATTTTCTAAAGATTTTTCGCTAGCATGAAAAAATACTTTCCATGGAAAACGTCGTCGTTGCGCTAAACACACTGACAGAAAATAAAATTTGCAAATATTTCGAAAATACATCCACAACAATACATACATCTTAGGATTCTTGGAAAAGGAGGCATTCTTTGACAAATTGGTTGAGGCTTTCGCGGCCAGTCGTTGAAGTAGTGTGGCCTAGTTCGGGCCTAAGGGCCACATCGGTTGGAATTTCTTCCTAACGTTTCGCTAGCACGAGTGGCGAGTTCCTTCAGAGGTCGTTCCATTTCTGAAATGCTCTGAAGAAGCTCGACACTCGTGCTAGCGAAACGTTAGGAAGAAATTCCAATCGACGACGTTCGAACCATGACAACACTGAAGACATTCTTCATTTGTGAACTAATGAAGAAGATATTATTATCGATGTTTTATGTCATTACTTTTTTCTCAACATCATTTGGTAAAATTTATCGAAAATGTTCAAGAGAAAATTATCGCCTCTCTAACCTTTCAAAGATGATATATTCTGCGGTTACTATTATGATGATTGGTAAATTATGATGAAGTGCACGTTGAGAAAATTCTACTTATTGGAAGGTATGTTGAATATTTGTTAAATATTGCCTATTCAAATTTTATGATGGATATTCAATAATTTTTCCTTGAATTCTCCAAACTCTTGTATAAAGTAATTGATTTCTGCAACTGCTATTTTACTGGTAAACTCGATTGAGATAATATACTTGCGGTTAGATAGAGCAAGTGCGTTGCACAGAATTACCTATTCAGTCCCCTTAAAATCAAAAAAAACAATCACAACAATCAGCATCATCTGCTTCGATTGTCTTGATATTCGGTATCCATGAAAGAGTTATTGATTACTCCAACTCAAATCCATTAGAAATTAATAGAATTATCTGACTTGAGACAGAGTGTATCAATTGAAATTTTTCGTTTTAATTAGACATATGAAATATTCTGAAACCAGCTCTGTCTTTGACAGTAGGCCATTATTGATCCACAATTCACAGCCCTCTGTAAAACGTCAGAGGCGAAGGTGAAATTACGTCACCGCAGGGCCTCAGCCGGCACATTAGAGTAGGCGTAGAAGATTCTTGTCCCAGCTGACTTTGATCAATGTTGCGTTGCCGGACACCATCAGGCACGCGTCATAACTTATTGGGAAGTTTAAATCTCGCTGCCTACATAAACGCACAGCGCCGAACTACCGCAGCGTCACGTAACAACCCAGAATCAAAGAACATAACCGAAGTATATTGATATTCTTCCGTATTAATTGAAACTTCCGTAACTGTACACTGTACAAACATCCTGCCAAAATAAGTTATATTTTCTCTGATATCCTTGGAAATCCAAAACTATATTTTCTATCGGATAATGAACTAACTCTAATGCCTAACTCTTGACATCACAAAAAGGGGCGGAGTCATAATTGACTGTAATCAAAATCATAAAGATAGAGTCTCATACGAAATATTCTTATTCAGTGTTACAATTACTCTTCTCTTTAATAATTGATGAGGCCGATACTTGATGTAAATCGATAAACATAATAAAACAATTTTTAAGCCAAGATTTACACATATTTTTAAAACGTATGACGTATGTTTCGATGGGATTCACCTTTTTCAAATGCTACGTGCAGACTAATGACATTTCTCGAATACCTATATATAATAGGTAAACTTAAATTATGAATACAGAGAAAACAGGTAGATAACAGGTAGAAGGGATCAATTCATACTGAACTACTATATAGGAAACTACGTAATTTTGAAAAGATTGAGAAGGGGGCTTGAGGTATGGTCGATTGGCTATTCAAAAGGTTACCAGAATCACTTCAAATCAATAAATACAAATATTCTGGCAACCTTTTGAACAGCCAATCTCATACCTCAATGCAGGGGTATTCAATTCAGGCATACGCCTGAATCAACCATACCTCAAGCCCCTTTCTCAATCTTTTCAAAATTACTTAGTTTCCTATATAGTAGTTCAGTATGAATTGATCCCTTCTACCTGTTATATAACCTGTTTTCTCTGTATTCATAATTCAAGTTTATATATTGTATGTATTCGAGAAATGTCATTAGTCTGCACGTTGCATTTGAAAAAGGTGAATCTCATCGAAACGTACGTCATGCAGTATTATTTTTAATATATGTGTAAATCTTGGCTCAACAAATGTTTTATTATATTACTCTTCTCCTTCAAATTATTTGTTCAGGAACCAGAGTTCTAGAGAAAGAGATTTGAAGCCGAATTAATCAATTAAATTGACTTAAAAAGATGAAACGGATATTATTTTCTTAAAAATCAGTCTCTTCAAAGAAAAATTTTTCTTAAAAAAAGAATATGCACACAATGAAGTTCTTATTCTATTCCAAAAATGAGAAAACACCAAATTAAAACAATTTCATTTGATTTAACACTGATGAACTTAGTTATTTGGGATCATAATAAACGCATCATTCATTTCAGTGACTTGGGCAATCCATTCCTTTTCATCAGAATAACCCGCATTTTTCGAAATGTCGAAGAGTAGGGCGTTTTTAGAGCTATAATATGATCTTTCATGGAAAATAATCATTGATGTGAAGAGCTTCCTCAACAATTGAAAAAGTAATGAATATGTGTCAAGTTCTTAGACATCAAATCATATTGTTTTCTTGAGCTTGTAATTTGTATACATTATCAATCAGATAATACATCCCAATAATAACTGAAATCATATACGAGTATACATACACAAACATGTCTTACAGAAAATTCGAACCCAGTTCTCTGTAGTGACGTCCCACCACTAGGTTGTGGGGGCGACTGTATATGATCACGTCTGACGATGAAGCAGTAGTTCGAAACGACTGCCATATTTATTTTGAGAAGGTAAGTGATAAGTGATTTAACATGAACATGATTAAGTCTTTCAGTAATTTGAAATTATTGCACTGGAATACTTACTATGTTTATAGTAATGTCAATTAACCTCTCAACCAACATTATAATCAAATATATTTTAACTGTAAAATTAGTAAATTGAGATAACGAACAGATTTACATCAAAGCATTCATATTTAACATAAGATAGATTCCTTTTTTTCTTGTCATTCAATTTCCATACAGAAAGTATTCTTCTGATTGAAATTTTGAATAATAGAGATATGTTTACATCAGTAAGTATAAAATAACCACAACCTTGGTCAAAAAATGTATTGTAAATTTTTGTTGAAAAATTTTGTATATATTTATAAAGAATTTCTGAAAGAATTTCTTCTATAGTTAGTTTTTATATGTTTTATGTAATTATAATTGTATAAACATGTGGTTATCTATTATTATATCAATCATTATATCCTTATTCAAGAATAAGTAAACTGTTTTGTTATATCTTTTTTCGCGTCTATGAAAGAATTGAGTTTAACGAAACGATTTTCCTTGTTATATATTTTCGACTACATGAAAAAAATCTCAATTACTTTCTTAAAGTACTGAATATGAGCTTGATACAAGAGTTGTACCAAGTGTCAACGATATAAGAATTGCTTCAACTCTAATTGATACAACAATATTTTAAAAACCCTCCTCGATAAAAAAGTTCCATCAATTGTAGATAGTATAAAAAGAATGGTATTGTTTCAGCTGTAGTCAATCAAATGAAACTATCCCGATGGAATTTAACCAATTGGTTTCAATTATTATTTTTTTATTCGAAAAAATTTGGCCTTTGACAAACTTCATTAGCCAATAGGTTACATGATACATATACACAAATATCTGAAAATATACAATAACTAATCAATGACTCAATAATTTAACAATTGCAGAACTTAAATTTGAACATTAAAAGATATAATAATATAAAATATAAGAATATAAATAAATATAATAGATGGAAAATTTCATTATTATTTTATGATAAAGTGAAAATATAAATTGAAAGGTATAAAATTTTACAATAAGAAGCAGCTTTGTCGAGTTTGAATCAATTTTATTACGGGAGTTTTTACATGGCCTAGTGATTTGCAGTAACCCAATTCACCTCAGCTGCAAAAATCTATCGATCCTCAAAAACGCCACGTCAACATCAAATCTCCAACTTGATTGACCTGATATGATTTTATACAGCTCTAAAAATTTCCACAATCGATAGATAGTAGAAAACATAGATAATATGGCTGCTTATATTTAGTAATAGTCGAAATTCGACCTAGTAGTTGTGTACAATGATGCCTGAAGTTACTACATTGCAAAATGAGATGTTCTGATGTACCATTCTCTCCACATACACATAATGGAGTATCTTTCACACCTATTCTGTGGAGATAAGTTAATGACTTAGCATGACCACTTCGTAGAACTATATGTACTAATCCATTCCTGTCTACACTTTTCTCTACATAATAGAAATAAATCTGACTAGACTAAACCCTGTTTGAGTTTTGGGGCCAAAATAGCTGCCTCTTTTGCGTTTCTATCCACTATTTCATTACCATTCTTACCGAGCTTTCAATTATATTATTATGCAATTCATGATTACTTCCAATTTTCATAAACGTTGATGATACATTACTGATACATTAGAGTATTTCAGGCATTATAATTATTTTAATGTTCACCACCCTTAATGGTTTCGAACGAAAGAGAAGTAGATCGATTCCGACACTGAAATTTATTAATTTTTGATGTCATAAGCATTGAGGATTATGTAAGGTAGTTGATGTTTCCCAAGAATAAGTGCTTTCATTGACTCCCTGGAGCGGTATATGTATATGCAATGCATCATCAGAGACTATCTATTTATCAAATTCGAATAAAATCCGCAATCTTCAGGTAGTTACTTGACCATACGCGTAAGCAAGAATTCTTATATTACGAGATAAATCAAGAGATTTCAAAGCATTCAAGATTGAGATTACCACAGAGTTAATAGTACGTCTTAATCATCAAAACGTGAAAGTCGTTTCTTCTGGATGCCTTCCATATTTTAATGACTCTTTATATATATATATATATATATATATATATATATATATATATATATATATATATATATATATATATATATATATATATATATATATATATATATATATATATATCTTGAAATTGATTTATTGCCTGTTTAAGATATTTTATTTTGAAAGTTTTTAGCAATAACAGGCTTTTTTTGATATGAAAAAGTTTATTTTTGTTGACGTTTCGTTGTTATATTACAACTTTGTCAAAACTAATGAATAATTGAATTTATGAGTTACTATAGATATCAAATGTCATACCTATTTTTTAGAAAAATCAAATTAGTTTTTTTGTGTCTTCACTCATTGATTTTCATTATCAGAGGAATATTTCTGGCTTAGCAATCGCTTCGGAAGTTTTAGTCTTCTTCACCATGAGGAAACCTCTGAAAAACTCATGGTAAGCCAGGTGATACTAATAAGTATGATTCATATTTACATATATATAATTACATATAGTTTTTTATATACTTATCCAGAATATGTATATTGTTGGTTTATGTGTGTGAAACTGAAGGTAGATCTGGAAAAAATGAGTTTTTCACTCGTAAAATAAACACACAACAATCACCAAACATCACATCTCAAAACTCATTTTTTCCAGATCTACCTTCAGTTTCACACACATAAAACAATAAACATATTCTGGATAAGTATATAAAAAACTATATGTAATTATATATATGTAAATATGAATCGCACTTATTAGAACACCTTGCTTACCATGAGTTTTTCAGAGGTTTCCTCATAGTGAAGAAGACTAAAACTTCCAAAGCGAATGCTAAGCCAGAAATATTCCTCTGATAATGAAAATCAATGAGTGAAGATACAAAAAACTAATTTGATTTTTCTAAAAAATAATTTTGACATTTGATATCTATAGTAACTCATAAATTCAATTATTCATAAGTTTTGACAAAGTTTTAGTATAACAACGAAACGTCAACAAAAATAAACTTTTTCATATCAAAAAAAGCCTGTTATTGCTAAAAACTTTCAAAATTGTATATATATATATATATATATATATATATATATATATATATATATATATATTAGCAATAACAGACAATTTGTAATTCGAAAATGTTCATTCTTGTTGACGTTTAGTTGTATTTCACAACTTTGTCAAAACTAATAAAAAATTAAATAAATGAAACTAACTCTGAATATATATATATATATATATATATATATATATATATATATATATATATATGTGTACATATATGAAAATGCAATTTGTTTCACAATTTTGTACATTAATAATAATGATATAATTATAATAATATTCATTGTGAAACATTGCTCACATATTACATTTCAGTTAATATGGTATTTACAACTGAGAATAATGCTTACAAAAGAATTCACTTTCGAATGTGATCTTCCATTCAGTCCTCGAATAAAATATTACTTAAATTTTACAAGAAACTTACAATAGCAACAACAACTTTTTAGAAAAGAAAAATGACCTTAAAGATATCAATCCTCAGGTACAATTTCATCTTGTGGACGATAGTCTTACTGAAAAAATAAACAAATATTAGACACAAAAAAATTATTCCCAAATTAATGTTAACAATCAATGTCAATTTATTGTTTTTTTGAATTGTTTTAATTTCTTCTGATTATTATCCATACAAATATTAACTCAATCACAAATATTTTACAAGCAACTTGATTTTCATCGCAGTTCAATATCTTAGTAAATCAAGTAAAAAATATCTACTAAAATAATCACTCATCAATATTTCGAAACTGAATATTCTCCTGTTTTATATGAATGTAGTATTTACCCTAGGAAACAGTTTATAATATATTTAACAGCAAAATAGGCATTCAAGTGATGTTTTACATTGATTTTACATTGTAATTTTTACGTGAAAGTGGTTTACCAACTAGAATCTATTGTCACGCTTCTCTTATAATTTCTCCCAAAGGATTCATTAAATTGTACCTCTATTAAGAACAAAAATTATAGATTTACTATTTAATTATACTCTTATCAGTGCCAAAAGGAAAATCATATTGCACCACACGCATTGTAACGATATTCCTGCAACTACGCTTGATTACATTTTGGCAGTTCCTACCTGGCTAGCTCCAGAATCAGTTATATGACAGAATATTTAAAAAAAATATGACGTAGTAGATCTATGTTAACGTTTACGATGTGATGCATCCATCATCCTTCAAGTGATAAATGTTTGTTGAAAAATGTTCGAAACAAGATAATACTGTAGTCGATCCGTACTCGATGCCATAAAACAAACTGTTTCGTTCTACGAGGTACTCATCAGTAGCACGTGAAGCAACGATTTCAACCTCCTAATACCTTTTTCTGACTCCAAAGTAAAAAACTGTCAAGTAATGAATACCTCACAACTCGATATATTGAAATTAATAGAAAACATCTCTCAGGTCTTAGACATCTCATGCATCCATACCGTTTTCACCATCTCAAAATTTGAGATGAGAAAATATTCCAATAATTATCGTATTGGTACTATTATCAATTTGTTCAAATCTTTAGCATTTTTAAAGAAGTTCCAAAACACTTTCGATAAAATAACAACTATAGAACTGTATCTTGAGTATCTTGTAAAGTATAAAAACTATTATCAAGAGCATTTTTATTTGAAAATAGTTGCTCCAAATATGTCACAGTCAATTTTTGGTATATATATATATATATATATATATATATATATATATATATATATATATATACATAGTCAACAATGAATAAAAATCAACAGTACCTATTCAGTAGATCAAATAAAACACAGGGAGCTATGTGCACAAATGTTGTCAACGGAAACATAACCTTTTATCACTTTCAAAAGTTAATATTAAGAGCGTTTCGAAGAATCATCGAACTTGTTGAATCGAAATAGCATACAATTGTTTAATCTTCATTAAGAATCTTTAGTGACATTCATCCAACAAACAATTTTCGATGAGTTTTCGAACACCCCAGGTAATATCCTCAGAATGAGGAGAACATTCACTCGTGAACTAATCACAAACTCTTTCGTGCATTCTAGATTCCCTTCTAGTGACAAGATCAGTGAGGGTACGTTTTGTGTTTCGTTGACAACATTTGTGCTGACACCTCCCTGAGAGTTTTTTTGTATAAATTTCGATTAAGAGTCTCAGTATTGACTAAGTATAAAAAATCGCAAATCTGGAAAGTATATTCATATATATATATATATATATATATATATATATATATATATATATATATATATATATATATATATATATATATATATATATATATATATATATATATATATATATATATATATATATATATATATATATATATATATATATATATATATATATATATATATATCTCTATATCTATGCCTTATTTTTAATCGTAACAAAGTTGTTACCGTTCCTCTTTTTCACGTCAGAGTTGAGATTACCAATTACATCTTTCCGTTCTCCATTTTGGGAAACTTCTTCAGCCGCCACGCGAAATGCATTAAACATGTAATTCCGCGACGCAGTTCATTAAATCTCCTCGAGAAAATAGAGACGCTGACTTTCCGAATGGTGAAAAATCCAGACAATCAATCTAGATTGAATTTCTGCCAATAACCGGCTTATTTGAAATGGAAAACGGGGGTCGGTCCGCTTGTGGACATGTTGCCGATCGTCGCTGACCAAATACAGAGGTACATACGTATCTACGTACAAATGCGTTCGTCGTTAAAGCACCACGCGTTGTCCACCGTCCAAGATCATTTTTACCATCGTAAAGTCTCTCGGAAGACGGCTATCGCAAGACAATTGTACAAGTAATTGCGAGTGACCACTGACTGTTGGTCTTTATTTACAAGAGTTTACAGGCTCTGTTACACATGGTAAAGCGTCTTTTCCTGTTAGGCATAAATCTGGAATGGAGCCATTAGAGAAGATAATACGAGTGTTCGGCCACGGTTGAATTCCTCCTGAAGTAATCTTGAAGTGTGTAGGTGATAATGAGGTTCTGCTGGAAGGTAACATATTGGAATGTTGTACATAATCTTCCGAATGACTGATTCTGAACCAGATATCCATACACATAAATACATTCAATATTTCTATGCTTTTCTTGTCCTGCAATACCAATATGAATATAAATCTTTGAATGAGGAGAACGAATAGCCAGAAAAACTATTTTGTTCTCGAGTTTCCGTCGAAATTTGTTGACATTCTTCTGGTTTATCAAGTTCCACTCAGCTTTCTTCCTATTTTTCCTTCTCTGTCAAGGATTCATATTCATATACGTAATATTATATATATATATATATATATATATATATATATATATATATATATATATATATATATATATATATATATATATATATATATATATATATATATATATATATATATATATATATATATATATATATATATATATATATATATATATATATATATATATATATATATATATATATATATATATATATATATATATATATTATTTTAAATGTTTTTAGCAATAACAGGCTTCTTCTAATATGAAAAACTTCATTTTTGATATACAACGAAACGTTAACAAAAATAAAGTTTTTCATATTAAAAGAAGCCTGTTATTGCTATAAGCATTCAAAATAAAATATCTTAAACAAGCTATAAATTAATTGTATAATAAATATATATATATATATATATATATATATATATATATATATATATATATATATATATATTATATATATAAATTCTCGTGTCACAGTTTTCGTTTCCTTACTCCTCCGAAACGGCTTGAGCGATTCTCATAAAATTTTGTGAGCGTATTGAGTAGGTCTGAGAATCGGCCAACATCTATTTTTCATCCCCCTAAATGTTAGGGGTAGTCCACCCCTGAATTTTGTTTTTTATTTTTTAGACAAAATTTTCAGTTTTTATTTTTTTATGATACAACATACAAAAATACATACAATACTAAATTTTCACCCTTCTACGATCAACCCTTATTTTTTATAGCTGTTTATTTCTTTGGCGGCTTGATGATATTGTTGGCAGGCGATTTCAGGCAGACGTTGCCAGTAATTCCCCGTGGAACGCCTGCAGATGAATTGAATGCTTGCCTGCTGGCATCACCTTTATATGTTACCGTTATTATGGAATAACGTAAAAACATTATCGCTAACCACTAATATGAGAATTCAACTTCAAAATGATCAAAGTGCTGCACAATTTTCCAAACAATTATTAGCTGTTGGAAATTGAAAAGTCCCAGTTGATGCGACATCTGGATAAATTACTCTTACCAACAACTTTTGCCGATTTGTAGACTCTCAATTAGCTTTTATTGAAGATGTTTTCCAAACATTAGTGAGAATTATCAGAATTATGCTTAGTTAAGTCAACGAACAATTCTTGCAGCAAAGAATAATGATATACACGCACTGAATTTCACCATTCAATCAAAAATTGCAGGCGATTTGGTGACATACAAATCCGTTGATTCCATAACAAATCCCGATGATGTAGTAAATTATCCAACGGAGTTTTTGAACTCTCTGGAGTTACCAGGATTTCCAGCACATAACTTGCAACTCAAAGATGGTACAGTTATTATGATATTGCGTAATTTGAATCCACCGCGACTTTGCAACGGTACTCGACTTTCGGTTAAAAGACATGCCGAATTTGATTGAGGCAACCATTATTAACGGAAAGTACGCAAGTGAAAATGTATGTATTCCTCGAATACCAATGATTCCGACTGATCTTCCGTTTGACTTCAAACGATTGCAATTTCCAGGTCGCCTTGCGTTCGCAATGACAATGAACAAGTCGCAAGGCCAATCGCTTAGTGTTTGCGGGAAAATTTAGAAAATCATTGTTTTTCACATGGGCAGTTATACGTTGCGTGTTCACGAGTTGGGAAACCATCCGCTTTGTTTGTGTTAACGTCAGACCAAAAAACAAAAAATGTGGTTACTTCAATGAAACGGATAATTTGCGGACACGGATATAATTCAGTATTTACTTTTGATTCACTTTCATTTACTTAGAGACGTTCAACTAAATAACACTTCATTTTTGTAATCGAAATGAATTCATTACTGTTGAGAAACGAAATAAAATTTTTCCTTTTCAAATATAAAACTTTTAATCACCAAACGAAATGTTACATAAAACGAAGCCATTTGGTGGCGAAACGGAGTTCGCCGGGTCTGCTAGTATATATATATTAGCTGACCCGTCGAACTTTTACAAAGTTCATTTAAAGTTCCATTCATTTTTCAATGAATATTTTTCAAAAAGCCGGAAAGTCATGTTCTACTATTTGTGCTACACTATCTTGATTTTAATATTTATTCCGTGTTTAAACGGGGATTACTCACTTACGAAGGTACTGCAATACTTCCTGTTATTTCAAATCAGACGAATTATCGAAAAATTCCTATATTAACACGTTCGATGTATTGAAAGTTATTAACCTGTCCGTTCTATAGTTAAACGGCATTCCTAATTTCGTATCAAGTACTTGTGTCACCATTAATTATATTAGATATCTGCTGGATATGTGTCAAAAAATGTTTAGAATTTAGTCCATTCCTGGAAACCAATAGCGTCTATTTGAATTGACTCTTCGCGCAATATTTTGTCTCATCATTGGTAGTATTTTCTTATCAATAACCATTGAACTTTGCCTTGCAATATTGACACACAACGTTCATTGGTCCAATAGCAACTATTTGCAGTGAACTGTAATCTATTTCAACGTTTCAGATTGTTAATTTCGATTCCATCGATGCCGTTCAACTTCATTCCGAGCTACACATTGCTCAGTTTGACTTGCCCTTTATGTCCTTGAGTTTCTGCATTGCGAGTTTTGCGTCCTTAAGTTTGTATATCTAATAAGTATTATTTTTAAAAACGAAAATCCAACTGTATATTAAGGTAAAGTATGTATTTTTCTTTATATTCAAATAAACCACGTGCTATGTTAGTAACGTGTAGGTTAGTCTATCAAAACTCACAAAAATTTTATATTAAATTGAAGTTTATCACGACTAATATGAATATTAGTCGTGATAGCTCTGAACTAACAGTAACGTGTGATAAGCTATTCAATTTTTTTAGATCCTCTTTTTTAGAATTAATAATTATTTCTCACTTATATTATCAATTAAGTGTTCTTAAATTTTTAAATTTTATACGCAGTTTTTTAAATTTTTCACAACAAAAATGAATTGTGAAATCGATCCAGCCGGTGACTACATTTTCGAACTAGAAAAGCGTTGTCTGGAAAGAAGAAATGGGTTGTTTTAGGGTTTTCGCGGAAATTATTCGAATGTTTCTCGCTTCAAAAACCATCCTTTGACTTGACAGAACATTTAAAAAAAAGAATTGGCAAAATTCGCCTATGCGTTGTTGAGTTATGCGCTTACCAACACATTTTGCGATTCATTTTTATATTATAGATATAGTTGGGATAGTAAACAAGGACGATATGAGTGTACGCGTTTAATTTTATATACTCTTACTTTCTTGGGGTAGACTTGTTTCGTCATCAAGCCAGCAGCTACAAATTTGAAGTGAGAAAACTGAATAAAAATGATGAAAAATCGAAAAAACCTTCAAAATCTGAAAAAAAATTAAAACTTCCCTGAAATATTTTGTAATGAAATTACACTATTCATATTCAGAAGAAATATGTTCTTTACTCATTGTCCTACTTCAAAAAACAGTGTTTTACGGTCATTTCCACACACTCAGGATAAATACAAGCAGTTCGCAATGTAATAGCTCAGTTTATCATCAACATCTGATGAAGCCACTGTGTTGACGAAACAATGTTTTCATGTTTTTGAATTAATTATAGTGAAAATCAGAAAACTACTCAGATTTATTTGAATTATATATTCAGGTTTTCATCAAGTATCGGCCCAATCAACTAATGGTATTTTATATATAACGAATTATATTTTTCACTTCGATTTTAAAACTTCTAATAGAAACTTAAAATATATTTTCTTATAAGTACTGGAGGCATTCGACTTGCAATCAGTTGTTGACTGTTGATTAAAAACTAGCTATGTACTTCTTCTGAATCGGTAATCCTGGGGCGTCATTTTCAAATGATTTTGCTGTTTCTCCTTTCAATGTGAGGAATTCATGACAAATATTCGAGTTTATAGTCTCAACAGATTGAAAAAACTTTCACATGAGTTCTTTTCTTTAAAATTATCAGAATATTCCGCATTAAAAAAAAGAATAAAAGATAAAAGACCTTTCATTGTATGCAATTGCAACCTTCGTATGTCCAAAATTACTTCCTAAGAAACTTGTTTTAGGATTAGTACGATGCAGACAACATGTCAGCCTAGAGGTGTCAAGTGTCTACCTTTGACTATTTGGGATGCATTCTATGCCAAATAGTGACATTAATCAAATCCGAGTGGAAATAATCGACCCACAAGTTATGAAAAACCTAGACAGGACTACTATCTAATTGGTGGTTTTCAGCACGATTTAAGCCTTTAATGATATCATTTTCTATTTCTCGGTTTCGTTGACATTGGCATTTATTCCGCCTCAGTTAACATACACATCAATGCTGTTGAGTAATTCGATAAAATTTTATTTAAATTCCGTTGAGATATTTGGAGGCAATGAATGTTATCATTAAGTACTTTTAAGGTGAAACCGGTACTTTTATTATATATCTTCAAGTGGATAATTATATTAATTACAATAATCATTTTAATGTGTAAGAGCAGAGCTTCATAACTTAAGCATCACTTTCTACAGATTCTTGTCTTGTTTCTAAAAGAAGAAAAGAATCATCATACAATTGTCTGAGGTTCATACTTAAGGAAATTCCCAAAAAATTATTGTAGATTACTAGAAGAGATACACGATAAATCGTCAAAAATCTGTTTAAACAACATATAATGTCATGACAAAAATGGTGTAAAAAATAATTCACTTATGCTTTTTATCGTTTCTGTCTTGCTTGGTGATACCAACATAAGCACTTTGTTAGATAATTACCCAAATAATTTCGATAGTTATCTAATATAATTAGTTGTAGCATTTTACATTTTACTTAGTGCAGAAGGAATCGTCTGATGTTTGAATGGTTATAATCGAAGAAGTTTTTCAATGATAACATATACAAATTTCAAAATGATCAGCACATATGAATAGAAATGCCTTATTAATATAAAAATTGTAATATGAGCAATATTGCAAAATGGTTTTGAACAGTTGCAAAAGTTTCGAATATTCTCGAAGACATATGAAAAGTCTCCTTATAACAACACTCAAACGGTAGACCGAGTGAAAATGGTTCAGGAAATAAAAGCAAAATAAATCAGTGAGCGGAAAAAACATATTTTCAGTTGCCAATGGAGCATCAAAAAAATCCCGAAAATAAGGAATATATTATTCATAATTTCCATTTGTACAGAAGTTAGAGGCAACGCAATTCAATAACAGAAAACACTCGTGTTAAAAGTGAGATTTTTGTTCGATTTATAAGGTTATTAAGTATACTTTTCAGTTCTATTTCGTATAGATCTCGCTGAGAAAACAACTCTCCTTTCATCCCTCTTTCTGATCCCGTTCAAAGAATTCCAGTTTCTTCAAGAAATCTGCTCAGATAAAATTATAATGTAAATGAATTAGTTATCCTGGAAGTAACTTCCTTCACAGTCTTTTTTAATTATGTGAATTCGCAAAAGAGTATTCAGAAAAGTACTGGCCGCAGTGAAGCTTCAAATTTAGAGTGAGTAATATTTTCTTAAAGGAGCCTACTAATCAATTTCAAAAAAGAAATTCAATTACTTTCAAAAATCACCATTCAATTGATTCCTAAGGAAAGTTGGAAATTCCAAAAGAATTTCAACTGAAAATAAAACGGACAATATGCTTGAGGAAATAATATATTTTGGTATTAAAATAAATTAAACTCTTGGCTTAATGTTTCACGATTTATTTAACAATATGTATAGTCAACATGTTTCGAGCGTTAGCTCATTTTCAAGACTAAACTACTATAAGAGATGTACAACAAATTTATATCTACAAAATGGATTTGAGTAGGGAGGATAGTTGAAAATCTAATTGTTCATTTACAATTTCTTCTTTTCTCTTCCAAGAACTGCTAATTTCAATTGCTTCCAGAAGGTCTAAACGTTTACCTTTATTACCTGAGTGTAGGCATTTAGTTTTATCATAATCTATGAAGTGATTAGAGCTAATACAATGCTAAATACATTGCTAATACAATGCTAATACAAAACTAAATGCCTACACTCAGGTAATAAAGGTAAACGTTTAGACCTTCTGGAAGCAATTGAAATTAGCAGTTCTTGGAAGAGAAAAGAAGAAATTGTAAATGAACAATTAGATTTTCAACTATCCTCCCTACTCAAATCCATTTTGTAGATATAAATTTGTTGTACATCTCTTATAGTAGTTTAGTCTTGAAAATGAGCTAACGCTCGAAACATGTTGACTATACATATTGTTAAATAAATCGTGAAACATTAAGCCAAGAGTTTAATTTATTTTAATATTCAATTATGTTTCACCAAGAGTTAAGCGAGAATTCAATCTCATTAATATATTTTGGTCATTATCGTTAAAGTCATATCTACATTTTTGATCATTTCACTCAAAATCAGATGAAACAAGAAATCTTTTTATGCTCCGCGAATTAATATCTTAGGACATAATATTTCTAAAGTAGGTTTTACACCAGTCTCTCCAAGTGCAATCAGCTTTTCATTATCTAGCAAGTAGTTCAATGTTTGGTGAATAATTGGTTCTAGTTATTACGCTATCTCACTTTTGCATTATTCATGGGATTCTTTGAATATTTATGTAAAATATCTAGAGGAATAAATATGTCCCGAAGAATAGTTTTGAGATTTTTTCCTATTAATATTCCAATTATTTGCGATAATTTATATCAATAAGCGATCTGCACGTATACCTATATAATATTATCCTCTCGGTAGCACTGTGAAGAAATCATCTGATGGTGTTGCGCTAGATATTATTATAAGAACAGATAATTATATGCGTTTATAATAATCACTGCCCCAAAGAATTCCGAACGATTTTTTTCTTGAAGCAACAAGATTTAACCTCCGGACTCACCGAGTGTGTCTCTTATGGTTTAATTGTCCTGTAATGAAATAATTGAACGATTACTAGATTTTTAGTTTGGCGCCGCTGACAACAATAATATGCATTTAAACGCACATTTTATTTAATATTAATATTAATATGCGCTTTTTAACATGAATAATACCGCAAGGTTACCTCACCTTTATAATTTGTAAAATTCTGTTAATTCAAACATACGGACTGAGTATACCAATATTTTCGCAATCAGCGGCGATTTTGAAGCGTTCTATAAAATATTTCAATAATCAAAATAGCATTTGTAAGGCAGAAAATGATGATTGCTCCTAAAAATATGCAATCATATTCACAAATAGCTATTCACATTTCGAACTATCAACTGCTACCTAGTTGAATCTGGATAATTCGGCATTAGTCTAGAGAACACCATAGCACATTTAGAAATAAGTGAAGTAGTTGGAAAACGTGAAGATATATTCATAAACACTGTAAGTAAGCACAAAAAAATTCGGCTTCATCATTTGAAAACCACATTCATTCGGTCATTAAAACGAAGATTTAAATATCCAATAACTTTTTAATATATTTGATAGTGTTGATGTTTACTTGATGTAAATCCATTATAAATGAATGTAAACTAAAATTCAGACACTTGAACTTTTGACTTATATTTTATTGACAACATAGCATCACTACAAACGACTTCTTGAGATGCTAACAGAATACTGTTATCATCTGAAGTATGCATCATGAATCAGTATTTTGTTAGCATCTGAAGAAGTCGTTTGTAACGACGAAACGCGTCATTGTTGTCAATAAAGTTTAAATCAAAAGTTCAAGTGTTTGAATTTTAGTTTATATTAAACTTCTTAATATGTTCAAAAGGCAAGGTTTCATTACTCTGAATACATCGTTAATTCGTCCATATGAACCAATAGAATTCCTCTGGTTTTCTAAACTTAATTTTGGTATATAAAGAGCTCCTTTCATTCGTGGTAAAACACATGCTTGTCATATTTATTCAAAAATATCCGCTTATCAATTTGATCATGAATCATCGTTTGTTGATTATTTGTCATAGGTTTCTAAGACTAGATTTCTGAAATTGTGATTTAACAATGAACTTTCCCCTCAGGAGACATCCTTCAATAATGCATCAGAGCTGTTTCAAGAGATCGAAGAGTTTTAGAAGTAAAAATATGAACCGTCTGAGAAAAGTAAGCTACAAATTACACAATCACCGATATATCCCATATTGTTCTACTACAAAACATTTCTCTTTGATTTTTTAACCGAAAATTATAATGGAAGATTCAACGATATTCAGAATTTATGTTTCGAATTGGTTTCTTTCTGGAATTTCATCATTACTATCAAAAAAACTAACAGAATTTAGTTTTGCGGAAAGAACAAACTCTTTCATATTGTTTTTGTATATAAATAAAAATGTTAATGAGATTGAATTCTCGCTTAACTCTTGGTGAAACATAATTGAATATTAAAATAAATTAAACTCTTGGCTTAATGTTTCACGATTTATTTAACAATATGTATAGTCAACGCTCGAAACATGTTGACTATACATATTGTTAAATAAATCGTGAAACATTAAGCCAAGAGTTTAATTTATTTTAATAAATAAAAATGTGTTCATACTCTGAAATATCTTTATAACAAACTACAGACTAACAGCCTGAAAGCAAACGAAATCTCAATTGAATACTTCATTTGTAAACATCAGATCAACGAATCAGTTTGTGTCCAAAGAAAAGAGCTATGTATGGACCAAGAGGTTCACTTCGACTATAACTCGCATAACTTTGAGCACATACTATTCAATATATTATTTTGATGCCAATGGTTACCCCTTGTGGTGAGTAATAATTGTAGAACACATGAGCTTGAAACGTGAACCCCAAGGTGGAGTTAAGTTAGTTTAGGATTCTGAAATATTAACACGAAACAAAGTTTGACATACGCTTTATATTCGTTTTTTCTTTAAAATATTAGAAGTCTATGAAAGGCAAAGTCGATGTGAAATTAAAGTTTAATCTGGTGATTTGTGTTGGGGTTATTTTAGCTCGATTATCACAAAATCAGAACTTTACTGCCCATATTGTTACATTCCGACCAGAAAGTAGATTCTTTCAAAATGAAAATGAGTCGAACAAAGTACGAAGGATCTTAATAAACGAAATTTCTCTTTCTGTAATACAAATCCGGTTTGATTGTATATTCACAAAGACAGGGAAAAAATAGTTCATCGTTCTTTTTTAAAGCAAGTGCACTTGAGAGGTGGAGTCGTGAGTCCTCTGAAGTATGTTACAGCGAAACAATTAATTCAAAGCATACTTGAGATGACTTCGAGGGACCTCGCCACGAAACGCTCTTGTCATTATACCTATTCAACAATCGACTTGTGCGTTATTTTTGGAATGGGCTGCGATTATGTTAATGACAATGGAGGCGGAATTATCCGCGCTATTGTTTCATTTAAAAAATTTCTTTCTCGATGATGAAGACATTATGGAGAATATTTTGACAACACCTCGTATCGCCTATTATCGTCCTTTCTTTGTTTTTAAACGAACTCGACAAATATTGGTTCAATTGGAAGGTATTGTGATTCAATTCAATCGACGTATTGAAGAATTAAATAGTACAGGGTGGTCCATTTATTGAAGAAATTCGTCAACAGATTGAGTTTTAAGACTACCAGTAACAAAGGATGAAGTCATGTCCCATTCTCAATCATACTTTCAATCAAGTTTGTTATCACATAATATGCAAAATGATACATTTAATAGCGATAAATCAAAGGGAACAAATATTAATAACCTGCCATTTGAATACAGCAATCAATCTTCATCTATTTTGCAAGGGAAATTGCCTCTATTTATAAATTTTTCTCAACTAAGTCATTTTTGTGAAGTTACTGTAGGAAAAAATTTAATTTGAAGATTTGAAGTTATTTGAAGATTATTCACTTGAACAGGTATATGAACAATAAATTTGCAATTACCTACTTTATCTCAAAAGGATGGAAAAGTTGTAAAACTATCCAGGGTAATCAACACTTCAATATAAAACCATTCACTAGGTAGAGAATGTTTTTGAATATAATTATATACAAAGAAATTTTACCTCCTCAATTTTCTGATATTTTCTATATAACTATAGGTAAATGAAAAAGAATTTCTGTCATTCAGTCACATTTTTTTCCTTTATACTGAACAAATAGACAATTTTTTGCATTCACCTCAGAAAATATAAAAACTATAAGAAATATATGACAAATTAGGAAAATTAGGGAAAAAATAGGAAATATTTGACTTAAAGAGACTTGAAAAGAATGTTAAATTACTTATTTAAAATTAAAAATGTTCAACACTAGACATATATGTCGGACTACGAACCCATTTTCAAGAGTTCAATACATCAATATGTGTGGAACTCTTGATAATGAGTTAGTAACCCGAAACATTAATCCGGTTCCTGAACTATTTTGAGAAAAGCAGCCAAGATTTTTCTTCCATTATTCGATAGATTAAAATATATTCTACCAATATTTTTGCTAAACAAATATCGAGATTATCAATTTCTTTTTTCTATATTGATACAATCATCAATAGTTCGATACATTTAACTATGAAATCGGTGCAATGTGAAATCTTCACATTGGTTTTATAGACGTAAAGAAGTGGATATATTATATTGATTACAAATTGATTACTTTTGAAGGTAGGTCTCACATCAGTTTATATACTGTAATCAATTTTATTAATAGTTATAAACTCTAATTATGGAATTATTACGTTAGTAATCATAAAATAGAGACGAGATCCATGTAAACGATGATCTTTAAACTAAGTACTTCCTTGAGTTATCCACGATTTTCTTTTATCTGATGTAAAAGCTTTATTATAAATTGAATACCAAGGAATGGAATAAACTTAGGTTAGCAAGTATATAAAATACCACTAATTACTTAAAGAAACTGAGGTTGAATAACGACATTCGATATTCTCTATAGAATTCTTGCTGTTGGTTTTCTAAATTTTATTATTATTGTGCAACAATCATTCCAGCTTTCTTCTATGAGCAATAAGAAAATTCATTCATTTATTTATTTACAAATACACTACTCAACAGCTTCGGGTAATTACTGAGTGAGAAAGATATAATTTAGTTTACAACTAATGTAAAATAAAACTAGAAATAATACCAATAATGTACAAACATAAAACATGAACGATAACTGTGTGGGCAAGCTGACATTAAAGCTCACCCACAAGATACAGGAAAAACTAATATCTAAAAAACTTATAACTGAACACTCAGGCGAGAGCTCGTCTGATATCACCAGGCACGCATGCTAATATGTCGATGACGTCATGAAAATGCTCAAAGTAACCACAAATTTCATGAAGTGCTGAAAAAGCCAGAACATTTGTACGAGCCAGAGGTGGATAAAAAATGTTCATATTTCTACAAGTTAATCACGGAACACGGAAATTTATGAGGGAGAGAAGAAAAGAACAATCAATATAAAACCTATCAGCTGGTACAGAAACATTATTCCCAAATATTTCCTACGTGTTTCAAGTGATGGAACATTAAATCTTGTAGTAAGTAACTCGTGATTTATACCTCGTTCTGGATACACACCGTCGGAGCAAAACCATAAATATTTCAAAAATCGTCTTTGCACGGATTCAAGATTCCTTATATTACACACGTATCCTGTATCAAAAACGACACTAGCATATCCTAGTTTTGAACGTATGAAGGTATTGTATAATAGCATAGTTGATTCAGATTGAGAGAGCCATTCAAAATTTCTAATAACAAAACCTAATGTTCTGTAACAATTTGAAACAATATCATTAATGTGAGTAGCAAAAGTTAATTTTGTGCCGAAAGTTACTCCTAAATCTCTAGATTCGGTATTTCTATTGATTTTAATACTATTCACATTGTAATCGAAATGAACTATACTTTTTTTACTAGAAAAAGACATTATTTTGCACTTAGAAATATTCAGTGTCAGTAGTTTTCTTTCACACCATTCTGTATTTCATGCTAATATGGTTTCTATATTTACCACTTGTGAAAACAGTAGAGACAAAATTTCTATGCTCATTTTTTTTAACTTGGAGCAAATTCAAATCCTTAATTAATCATAAGAGTATTAGGAATATTTCTAACTGATTTTTCATTTTATAAATGATTCAGCAAATTTAAAATTCCATAAAATTCCATAAAAAACTTAAGTAATGAATTTAAACGGAAAACTAAATAAAAATTACAGAATCTCCACTAGATATGTAATTTGTAATAAAAATTTTACATTTTTGATGCTCGGTAAAATAAGCAATCTTTTTCTCAAAAACTGGTAATGCCTTTCGTCGGTATATCTTTTTGGGGAATAAAAAAGAATCCATTTGTGTCACAATTTCAACCTGAACATTCAAAATGGCAAAATTTTCAAATTTTCAACAACCATTTTCAACATATTTAATTTCGAAAGCAGCAAAATCGGAAAATTTTGTTGCTTGTTGAGTGTGAAGTGACAGTCCTAGATTCGACAAAACCAGATTCGTCGAATATTGTTCGCCCTATGTAGACGAAATGAAGATAATCTCTGACAAAATATTTCTGGGACAGATAAAGTGACAACCTCATTGATGTTCTGTCGCATGTTTACCTTACACCCTGTATATCAATTGGTGTGGTTGTGGATGTACTACGGGTACTAAACACCTTAACGTTTAAGCATATCTTATTATAAACTAGATGACCCGGCCCATTTTCAAGACTCTTAAGTCTTGAAAATGAGCTCACGCTCATTGAGCCAAGAGTTTGATTTGATTTAATATTTAATAAATACTTATTACTACAATATGAAAGAATATTCAAAGTAAGAAAGGTTTCCAATAATTACAGTGTTATTAAAAAAATTATATATATATATATATATATATATATATATATATATATATATATATATATATATATATATATATATATATATATATATATATATATATATATATATATATATATATATATATATATATATATATATATATATATATATATATATATATATATATATATATATATATATACTACATAGTATAAAACGAAGTCGCTTTCTCTGTAAATCTGTAATATCTTCGAAAATATTCATTTAAATCATGCTGTACATGCTTACATATGCTGTAAAGGGCCGTCATATACATAGATCTATATTAAATCAACAATGTATTTAGGGTTTTTAATTGGATAAAGATTAATGCTGTATTGGTTAAAATCGCTTCGAAAATTAGCCATTATTTGTCGTAAAAAGTAAATGACAAAACAATGTTATTGTAGGATATCCATAAGAGATAGACATATACCCTAGCGGAGTTTTCTGTAGACCTTTTCAATGTGTACAGTACTTAGTACATTATTTTGATAAATCTCGTAGGGTTCAGTCTGCGTTTGCAATGTAAGCGGAAAAAATATAATTATTTACGACATTACATTAGAAACCTTCAAAATAACAGTATTTCTCTACTATTCAAGGGATGTTATTATGTATATAAACCTTCCTCTTCAATCACTCTATCTATTAAAAAAACCGCATCAACCGTTGGGTAGTTTTAAAGATTTAAGCATAGGTACATAGGGATATAACGACAGTGAAAGCGACTTTGTTTCATACTATGTTAAAAACTGTTATTTTAAACGAATTTCTTCCTTCATTCAATGTGAAACAATGTTCCTCCCTTTTCAAAAATTCCTTTCTCTTCTCAAGTGCTTATTTTTCAGAGATTGCAAATTATTACAAAATGGTAATATCCGATTACAAATCTCACCAACTAATCATCTAAAGAATACTCGAAGATTGTGAGTTATGGCTTGAATATGCTCCTATGCCGACTATTGATATATTCTATTATATATTAACTACATTAGAAAACATCCATTCATCTCTCTCTCGAGAATATTATGTAAATAAAGGCACACAATAATTGATTTGACGTGCCCCAGGTTCAAAAACTTTCCAACTGTAGCGGTTCATTAGTGACGATTTTGAATATGTACATATTCATTTGCTTCTTTTCTAGGTTTGACGTGATGTGATACTCCACGAGGTATTTTGCCTAAACCGAAGTACTAGTGCATTGTATCCAATGTTTATATTGTTGATAATAACCTGTTAGTGATTTGTTGGTGTCAATCAGGTACTACTATAGAAAGTAGGAGACCTGCTTACAGAATACTCTCATACAATTTGAGCAATTATTTTCACTTATAACTGAAGTGTTAGATTTGTATGTGAAGATGTAAATTTACAAATGAGTCATCAATAAAAAACTTAATGAAACATTTCGATCTAAAATAAACATGCAATCTTGATATAATAAAGTGAAATTTATCTTTTCAATAATAATAATATTTCTTTCTAATAATGATGATTCAATTTTGAAATATTCGAGAGAATGATTTATCATTTTGGATCAATGTTACATGCAATTATCCCATTATTCCTGATAAACCTTCAAGAATATTGATACAATTTTCCAAATTTCATTCGTTCGAATTCAGAATTTCAATATTGAACCATATAAAAACGAAAGAAAGATCGAAGCTACTGAAAGTTCTAGATATTATGAGAGTGACATTTTCATTTTCATACCCAAACATAAAGGAGATTATAACAAAATATTAAGCCTCATTTTCATATTTCCACATATATGTTTAGGAATATTATCATAAACTATTCTACACTGTCTGTTATAATTAAGCTAAGGTTGAAAATTTATAAAAAATAGAAAGATCTATAAGTATTCCAGATCACTAGATTAGTCAATTCTGAGATTTTCAATCGAAATATGGAAATATTTCGAATAAAACTCTCAGGTGTCTCGTCTTATAGCAGAAAGAATCTGGGAACTAGTTATCGAATGGCCGGCTACGGTGTGAACCTGTGCGATAAGGCATGGAACCATTCTCACACATCTAGAGAGGAAGCTCTGAGCTCAAAACCTCTAAGTATACACTGATATTGCCTCGAGAATACGAGAGAGAGATAAACTCTCTGCCGCCCTCGAGACAGTTTATCTCGTCTCTCCGAGAGAGGGAGCTCACGTCTATCCGAAACTTGATTATTTGGATATATGCCACTGAAGATTCCCATATTAGGATGAAGCTGACTTGTATGGTCCTTTCAACAAGTTCGATGCTTTTCGGAACGCACTCGATATTCACTCTCGAAAGTAATGAATTGTGTTTTCGTTGACGACATTTGTCTAAATATCTCCCTGAATGTTTTATTAGAAATACATATGTCGATATTTCGATTGAAAATCTATGTATGGACTATTACTGACTATCTCAGTATTGACTATCTACACAACAATTTTATTGTTATTGGCGTATTAAGGCTGTTTAATAATTTATTGACAACATTCTTTATGAACGCTACTGAACTAGCGCTATAAAAAAATTTATATTTGTGTACTTTATATAAGTTTATATTTGTGTACTTATTAAGTCGAGATGAACCCACTCACAAAGTAATTTTAATTGAATTAGAGAGTTACTAACTTGAAACATATCGATAAAGAATGAAGTATAGCGGAACAAATGTTTCGACACATTTTTTCATCTTTAATTTGTGACAATTGCTTTTTATTTTTTCATCTTATGTTAATCACAATGAAGTTTCAATGCTCAAAACTGACAAACATTATTGAAAACATTGAGTTTTGCTTCATCAGATATTTAACCCTTAAAAATGAAGAAAACCAGAATTGGATCTGTGTTCCAATTCTGGTTTTGAGTAATGAACCTCATTTAAGTTATAAAGTTATATATGAATGTAAAATTTTTATGGGGAATTATCTTTTCAGACGTTCTTGTCTTTTTCGTATCATATCTATTCATTCAGTTAAAATTTATCAAAAATACGAAGTAAAAAACTAACGATTTTATTCAATCATCGTAATCTGATTCCAACGAGTAACTTCATAGATTTCCAGTTCTCCTTCTAGGTAGGTATTCAGTTTTTTCGCAATGAAATGCCTTTGGTAGTGTGGTAATTACAGGTGAAATATTTCAATAACAAATTGTTGGCGATATTAAGGTGATGCGGTCGTCCGAAAAACAGCAGGAAAGTGAATCAGTCCGTTTAGAAGAGAATAAAAAACTGAAATAATTATCCGAATCGAACATTCGACCATGTTATTGATTCATGGATATATTCACTGTTTTTCCAATGCGTCTCATTTATTACAAAAAAAACGAGTTCCAAATATTCCGGCAAGGTCGGTCTACTATACATTTCCCCGGGCTGATTTGTGGTTGAAGGTTGTTTGCGACAACTAAGTATAGTCCGACGTGTGGACAAAAAATTAAAAACCGGCTCGTGAATAGCTTCACTTTTTTGAATTGGTAGTCCGATCGCGTAACAGTTCGAGTTTATTTTTGACAAAAATGAGAACTGGGAGTTTTTTTGGGATTTCTAAAGTTTCATGAAGATGTTCATTTCAATCCATATATAAGTGGTATATATTTCTATTCTGTCTTGAATATTTACTAATCAATTTAAATTTTGAACAAAAAAATTATTTAAAAAATCGAAAAATTCATTCGAGTGATTAATGTGCATTAATCAGATGAGGTTCGAAAAGGGGCGAGAGGAATTGGGAACTTCATAAGGGGGTAGGTGTAATTAGAATAATCACGTGTTCCTATCTATTTTTTAGAGTCACCCGCCGTAGCCCATAAACAAATATAAATTCTGATTTTTCGAAATAATTTTAACGAAAAAATAGACGTGATTTTTGGTAGGGGAGGGAACTTTGCCTTAACCTCACCACATAACACCAGGGTTGAAGATGTGTTTAAATATTTGCTCAAAACATCACGTGATTAATGGACGGCCCCCTAACAAAAAAATAATATGCACGAATCATTGAATTGTTTTCTGCAAATCCCGTGTAGGTAGGTATATTCATATAACATTCATATTTCCAAATTTGATGAAAATATGTTATTTCCCTTATACTTCTTTGAACTCAACGTTTGAATATTAGGCTAAATAAACATTGTAATTAATTATTTTCTATCTCATTTTCGTATAAATTTGAGGAATTTGAAAATTCGTTATGAATACATTGATGTGAAATTTATTCATGAAAGAGAACCAATGTTCTCGAAAATACTGAAGTATTTTCAATTTTTTAAAATAGAAATAAAACTAAATCTTCACATTGAAGTGAATGTATCGAATAAGAAAATAAATTCAAATTTGAGGATGTTTTTGAATTTTTCAATCAAAATTTGTTGTTTTAGTTAAATTGAAGAGTATTTATAATATACATGACACTCACTATGAGAAGCACATTTTTATTATTCTGATGCTAGTTGGCGTTAGTAGAGTTATGAATTATACATATTGAAGCTCATTATATTTTATTATATATTCGTATGGAAAGTGATAATTAGAGGTTTAAATGATCTCAACATTGCAGTTCTATTCCTACTTATTTCAAACAACTGTTATAATGAATATCTAGAAATAGACTTGCAAAAAACGTAACATGTGGTCATTTGAAGCGTCAATTCAAATCGGATATTATTAAGTTTATTCATGATGCTTGTGCGAGTAGAAAAGAAATTACAATGATATCAAGTCTCAGTGGCACAGATAGGAGTAAAATAACTAGGATATCATTCGCAATTAGATGTGTTGGATATCTTCAGAAAAATCTCCAACGCATTTTGACTATGATTATTCAGAATTTCAAATTTTTATTATATTCAGTTTGATAATTCCTGTCACTTTTCTAAAATTTTTCTGCTGATTTCACCATGAAGGGTCACAAGTGAAAATGACGTGTAGAAAACAATTTACAGTGTGAAATTTCAAAACCAATTCAATCGCCCAGTAATCTTATTTTCGCTTTGCAGAAAGCCTTTGAATGTTTAGTGTTTCGTATATTTGATGCCGGTTTGTTCAATGTAAGACTCATCAGCTGAGCTGCTAGTAAATTAACAACAAAAATATTTGATGTAATTTTTTCTGAAGATGAGACAAAATACTCAAACTTCATTCAAAAGTATATTTGCATTTACGGTCTTCCTTTTACTTCGTTGCATTTAGTGATAATTTGAATTTTTTTAGTTGATTATCGACATTTTTAGGACAGACTTTGAAGTGCTTTTATGATTTCGATGATGCATCTTGTCGATTATGATGATGGATTTAATTTCTCTTGTAGGTTGTTCCCTGCATCTTGTTTTTAACGTCTGCTAAGTTAACATACGTAGGTACTTACATACGTTTCCGATAAAAAATTCACGTTAATTCCCACTCTCTCAAATTGCGAAGTAACATATCTTACATTGAATTAAAATCCTTATAGGTTTGTTATATATTGATACGTGGCTTAGAAAATGTTTCCCTTTATGTAGTTGTACCAAGAAGTGCATTTATGAAAGACTTGATGCATGACGATTACGTTTGTATTATTCTGGCCAAACTTGAGGTTTATGAATACCATGTTCGAATTTTGAACGAATATAGTAAATTAGAGAGAAATCATTGTGTTTTTATGTAGCAGAACCCGTTTTGGACTTCAACACTTCAATATTTTAGCAACTCTATCGCCGGAAAATGAGATTCAATTCATATTCAATTTGTTAGAGTTTTCCTCACCTATTTTTCACTACCTACCTCTATTTCCTGCCTATCATTCCTGGAAAGCATTTGACCCTAATTCAAGCTCCTTATAATACAGGTAACTTTCTATAAAATCTTCAAAATAGAACATGCAAATAACTATAAAAATGTCTATACTACTATTTGAATTTAAATAGTAGTCCAATATAGAAGTCAAAATGAAATCATTAAGAAACAATGTCTATTACTTTTTATACTTTATAGATTTGAATAAAGTCATTCAATTCAGAAGAAAAAACAATTTATGAATATTTTTGACCTGTTTAGAATGAATAATCGATTTTTATAGCGTTCTTGATTTGCATACTCTACTCGAATATTATCAATATAATCAAGGACTGATACGAGTATAGAAATTTTTTTATAATTCAATTTGAACTAATTTATTGAAATAGTATCAGGATATACCAAGAATGTTGATTTCGCACTTTTAACGTCTAACGTCTACACTGAATTTTTATGACAAAAATCACTTAACAAACTATCGCTTATAATTAAGAAAATTTCAATGAAAATTCATGAAATTCTTGATGAAATAAAAATTTCATATAACTTCGTTTCACTTACAACTACAATTAAATGAAATGGAGTTTGAAAGTTTACGAAGTCTACACTTATTAGACTTCAATCATTAGTTTCATCTTGGTTTAATTTTTTTATATTTATCTAATATTTTTGTATTATTATCTAATGTATGTTCATTGTATTTCTGGAGGAGTGGAAGAATGATTCGTCAAACTCCTACCATTTGTAAGAAATTTGTTTTCTCTACAATAAAGATATTATATTCTATCAGTTCCCCATTTAGTTAATTCGGTTCCTGTACCAACATATTACTATGTATGGAACTTCAATTCTTCAATTCGAGTTCTGAAGAACTGGTAGATGTGTATAGTGTATATAGATTAGACATTTTATTCTGGATTGTGAAATGAAATCTTCATCTTTGGCCGCTACACAAAAGATACTTCATAAAGGGTGATTTTTTAAGATTTAGGTTTTTCTAGTTGGCGGCTCTGCTTGATAATGACATACAAACGTCAATTGTCAAAGTGAGAAGTTTTTAGTATACCTACTCTGCGATTTCATCATGACTTACAAAGGAGCAACGATTGCAAATTGTTGAAATTTACTATCAAAATTCGTGCTCTGTGAAAAATGTGTATCGGTTGTTACGACCATATTATTGTGTTCAGCGAAGAGGCTCATTTCTGGCTTACAGATATGTAAATAAACAATAAACTGTCGCATCTGGAGTGATGAGCAGCCACATGCCATACAAGAATTAACGATGCATCCCGAAAAATCGACAGTTTGGGGTGGTTTATGGGCTGGTGGCATCATCGGTCCATTTTTCTTCAAAGACGACCGTTGATGAAACGTTACCATCAACGGCGAACCATATCGCGCCATGATTCGCATTTTTTTTACCCCAGTTGGCCGAGTTGAGCTTGGTTGACATGTGGTTTCATCAAGACAGTGCCACATGCCACACAGCTCGTGAAACAAAGGACATGTTAAAAGATGAATTTGGTGAGCAACTTATCTCTCGAAATGGCCCTGTGGATTGGCCGCCAAGATCATGCGATTTGAAGCCTCTGGATTATTTCTTGTGGGGTTATGTAAAGTCGTTAGTATAAGTGGAGACGTCAAACACGATTGAAGCCTTACAGGATTACAAAACACGCGTAATTCGTGGGATACTGGCCGAAATGCTCGAAAAAGTGACGCAAAATTGGGCCCCCCGAATGGACCATTTGATACGGAGCCGCGGACAACATTTACTTGAAGTTATCTTTAAAATGTAAATGGCAAAGACCGAGTTATCAATTTCAATGAAAATTCTGAATATATGTTGCAAATTGAGTGTTTTATTCGATTCAAAAAAAAACTATGCTTAAAAAATCACCCTATATAAAGGGGATGTTTGAATATTCGCATTTTATTGAAGTATTATTACTATGAACGCTTTGATCTAATGAGTGAATGAAGAACGTATTTATTCAACAAACCTTCTAAAAGACTATAAGAATGATTTACATTCATTATGGAGCAAAGAGCTAAATGAAGACTTGTGTGTTGAACTGAAGAACTCAGCTGTTGTTTGTTGTAACTACGAGTAAGTAGATCACGTGTTTGCCTGCCCTAATATGGATGCAGTTTTTGTTGAGAGAAATGGAATGATTTATTGTAATTGAATAGTGGAGATTAAAAGATATGACAAAATCCAGTATTTGAAGTAATCATGCATTTCTGGAATTGCTAATTCCTCAGAAATTTCATGACGACGTTATTTGCCTTCAATTATAAAGTCGCATTTCCCCATTCCTTCATTTCATTCGCCCGAGCCCAGCGTGATCCAATGATATGACGACGTTTCACTGGAAAACAGAAGATATCGGCCAATCTTTAAATTATGTTGTTCACGTTCTGTAGACAAATATACACCATATAGATCTAGAGATTACCGGTAAATATCTATAAGAGAAAGATTTCCTTCTACAACGAATCGAAATCGTGCCCCATGAAACGCTGTTACTATTCATGTGTCATGTTGAAAAGTCCACAAATAAATAAACTTTCAATCAAATAACGTAACCATATTGAACCGTGTTCCTTTGTGAGCAACTTCATTGTGTCGCGGATTCCGCGAGCACGATTGTGATTGAAAATGGGCAATTTAGACGGCGAGGAATCCCTAAATTGAGTACACACCTAGAAGTGAAACGGAACATCAAGACGAAAATGAGAATTTCGACATTTTCTTGACTGTACATTACAAATTTGTTCTTTAATTGTGCAATATACAAAATGTGTACAATAGGTGAATTATTAGTAACGTGATTTCAATAAACCAGTTCGAGAACATCGTGACTAAATCTATCAATGCGTTTATTATTTCAATTTAAAATAAACAATATAACAATCTTAAAGTCATAATGTAACACCATGAAGCCAGATTTCAGGGGACGTTCGAGTATTACTTAAGCGTATTTATCACAATCATTTGCTTCCCTTGTCAGCAAAAGTAAGCAGAGTACCTACCCTAACATGATGCTGACGTAAACATTTTTCCTCAAAGTTTTTTACTTTAATCAGAGTTATTAGCCAGTAAAAATTAATATGTTATATATAGCAATGACAACTAGCCGAAGATATAGACAAGGATACATTTACGCCAAAGTACTCGTCACGGCGATTTTCCTTTCATGCGGAATATTTTTGAACACGGAACACAAGTTTAAGTACAAAAGGATGAAATAATGTAGAAAGATAATCAACGTTGACTATTTCAAACTTCTAATTCCATATTTTTACCTATATACTCGTAAAGTGTGACATAGATCAATGAATTCTTCAATGATAGTAGAAATTCTTAATTAAATGGTTGATTAGTATTGAGACAATATAGTCTATAATAAAAACATTATAATAGAAGATGTTAGTACCCCCCTCCCCACAATCACACATTAGTGTGTTCCTTACATCTATTCTAGATAGATATATTAATGGTTCAAAATGTTCGCTCCCTAATCTCCAAATGACTTTGATACAATTTAGATTCAGGGTTTGGTTTTTAAATCAGGGAATTTTTGAACGTAAACATTGGTACATGTACCTTCTCCTGTATTCTGTTTCTTTTATTTATGTGCAGCACTTATTATTATAGCAAAAAAAAAAACGCCTAAGATATTTGGCAAGATGTCATAAATATCAAAAATATTCAAATCAAAGACTCCTCCCCGTTGCTTCAAAGTACTGCCATAACAATTTTCCAAAACTGTATTTGTCCCAAAAAGTCCCAAACTTGTATTTATTATTTAATTCAAAATAGTGCAGATGACTGATACCAAAATTAAATTATAATTTTTTAATTATAGATTATTAAATATGTATATAATATGAATTATATATTATAACATTAAATTATAATTTTTCGAAATTTGTGCTATTTGTGAGATTTGTGGTCAAATCTGAATTTGACCACAAATATTCAGTTCCCTCTTGGCATATTCATAATTCTGTAAACTATTTTGATTGCTAATAATCAACTTCTTATTGAATAAGTTCTTCAAAAGGTTTTCTGTAATTAATGATATAATGTTTTGGTTATTTTCGTTTTCGATCTCTATACTTTTATATTATGTGCAATTTGTAGAGAGGGTACCTTGCGGAAAGTATTGTGAAAAATATGTAAAAATTAGAAGAAGATTGGTGTACAAGTATGGAACACTAATATTCTCCTACCCTCATATTCTTCAAATTTAATTCTTGTTCATTTCATTCGCAATCGCAAATCGAATAATGAATTGTTAAATATATGAATGCGTTATACGCAATGGCAAATATTTCAATAAATCCTCAACATTTATGAGACTATTTAATGCCCTAAACCATAGCAAGCTGAGTTACGACAGAATGATCTGACAACCTATTTTCTTGCCTTCAACGCCATCTTGAGGCCATTCAGAGAAGGTTCTTGCAATTCTTAGTTTTGAGGGATGATAAAGTTTATCCACAGAGAGGAGTCAATCATAACGAGTTATTGAGTCGATTCAGTTTTATCTCATCGCAGAACTGGAGAGGAACTTTATCACTCAAATTTTTGTACAAATTACTGCACAATAGTATTGATTGTCCTCATCTCTTGTCCGCTTTCAAATTTCGTGTTCCTTTGCAAAATTCTCGTTCTACAGAATAATTCAACTTATAGACTCCAAACACTAACTCACTAATACAAACCCCATTTTATTAATGAAGTCTGCATCCGATAAGGTTGCTAATAAATGTACCATTAACTCCATAGCAGTTAATTAAGAGTTATTATTATTATTATTATTATTATTATTATTATTAAGAGCTATGTTAAGAGTTTATGCGAAAAAGTGAAATTGACTAAAATGAATTGAATAAGATTGAGTTCTTTGTAATATTTCATTTAGTTTTAATATTTAGTTATTAGGTGCTTTTTTAGTTTTTTTAGATTATATTTGGCACTTTATTATATTTTTTTCATTTAGTAAATTATTTAGTTATCATTAAACATAATGTTATTATTTTCTGTAATTGGAAATTAAAACTATTGGGAATAAAGAACTTATTATTATCATTATTAAAATCATAACGTGAATTTGGGATAGCAGCTATATACAGTTCAATGAAACTCTTTTTCAATCCCCTATTATTGATGTCGAAGATTATTTCACAATCCATGTAAATATTTAATAGATTACAACCTAATAACAAACACAAAATCACCATCATATTCAAGGCGTTCGTTCCAAGCTAACACATTAATACAAACTTATTCATGACTACACATTTATCATGATTGTTTGCATGCCACAAATGGTAAAAATCAATTTAACCGAGATAGTTTTCATCTTCAATCATAACTCCATCTGAATCTACAAACTGGCTATGGCCCACATTATGAAAAACCTAGAAAATATTCAAATCAATTCGTCCCCGAGCTATCTAACGCAACACAAACATAATGACCGCATCTCTGCTATAATTCCTTGGCAGTAAAGACACATAAATATAGGTTCCCACATGAAGCGTCTCTTAGACTGGAATCGGATGACTTTGAAATCGAAAGTGATTCCACATCTGTCTCGTTTTATCTGTTGAAACAGTAGCTCACTGAATCGTAGGCTCGCGTAATTTCATACAGACAGCTGTCTGTATGCTTTATACTTCCTGGCTCTCGAACTAAATTAAATCTATTGTTTGCGGTTTCCATATTTCGCTGTAGGTAAGCCGAAATAAACTGCTTTCATGTGATTTGCGCAATTTCGTGCATTTTAAATGGGGTGAAAAATGTAACGATGAAATTGTGCAAACAACAAGGAACTTTAAATTGCAATAAGACACAAAACTGAAACAGAAATAAACTTGGATTGATTGCTTAAAGTCAAATCTATATTCATGAATTTGCTAATAACGTATTAAACAAGAACTGGAAGAATTAAAGATCAAAACTTCCTCTCGCGAGGGATATAATGAAGACAAACTTAAGTTTTTCCCAAAAATGATGAGGTATTCAAGAGGAAAGCCTTTTTAGCTTATTCAAATCTTGTCTAGCGTATCATTCGCTATTGATAACAGATGAGAGACCGAATGTATAGAACTAAAACATTTTGGACGAATTTATGGACAATGAACATACAGAAGTGTTAAATTCTAAATGTTTCATGAAAATTTCGATGTCTGGTGCTCAGTTTCAACTGAGATTTTCTCATACGTAACCTAACCTTTCTGTGTCACTAAGTTTCTTTTTTATAACATATGATGGGATGTGTTAAAAATGTAAAATCGCGAATTTTTGTGAAGAAACCCGAAACACTACTTCGAGAACGATTTCAGCGAAAGCGAAAAATGAGGAAGCCTACGTATACATTTCGTAGACACACAGGTGGCAGCATCGTTGTGGAATTTCAAGTTTCTGTGAAATTGAAGGCATCGACGTTATAACGACGAGAAAAATGTTCATAATTATCCATTTGTTGAATAATAAGTGAAAGAAACCGGATTCGAAATTAAAAAAGTCCAATAAAATGTTATCCAATGTGAGAACCAGTTGCTATAAAAATAATTGCATAAAATGAAGAAAATATTTCATGCATATGCGTGCCATCGTATGAGAGTATATTTTTCGACAAGAATATACATATTCAATAATTGCAAATTGATGTTATTGTGTCTCCAGCGGATAATGAGCGTACTCTGTTATAAAATCATGCTTATTAATGTTGAATTATTCATTTATGGGAGTTGATCGTTAAACTTTAGGAGAGTAAGATGAGAAGGGCTGGATCTTCAGACACAAAGTGAATTATTTGTAGCTCTAAATGAAATTCCGATATGATACTTAGAATATAGTTGATTGATATTTCCATTCATCTTGGGATTTATATGAATAATATTGTCATAAAATATGAATTTATAGCCAAATGAATATATGACTGAATATGCACGCATATTTTAAGTTTGATTCTGCTACTGTGAAATTAGAATCGCAATTATCAATTCAAAAATAACAAACAAACTATATTCCTTGTTTGCTCTCATAATTTTCAGTTAAAAATAATTTTTCGAAGATACTCTTTATTGCAGAAGAACATTCGTTTTTCTTTCATACTTTTCAATCGAATCTCAAACTGGCTTTGCTGAGATTAGAAAAGATGAGTCTTTTTCTGACTTATTATATTGCCATTTGAGTTCTAACACTAAGATGTGTGCGTACGGCTGAAATCTAGGAATATTTAATGGGGATTATTCTGGAAATATTTTATCTACTGATGATTTTTGATCAACCACTTCATTCTGAGATAAATTCATAAAAAACTTTCGACATCAATTCAATGAGTACTAATTGAAAATATGCCCAAATTACGAAGAATATTGAATGTTCAAAAATTAAAAACTCATTCTGAATAGATATTTCTGTAGATTGAGTAGATATTCTTGATATAATAATAAGTGCAAACATTCAATTTTCTCAAAACCAGAAACTTGAATCTTCGAATAGGCTAAGACCGGCTCTGATTTTTTTATTCAAAGTGACATATTTTTATCGCAAAATGCGATACGAATTCAACATATACAATTATGAATATATATTACTAGAATTACGAATTGAATGAAGGTTTTGGGATGTTTAATCTACATATGCAGAATCGCAATTTTGACAAGGAATTTTATAGACGACATTTGCTTTGAACAAAATTCCTTGTCAAAATTGCGATTCTGTATATATAGGTAACATCCCAAAAACTTCATTCAAGGATCATTTCTCATAAAAGTGATTGCCGAAATACCAACAAGACGAATTATTCTGCATTAACTCAACACGTACAAGGCACTGATCACAATATGAGTATTTGCCACATGCAAAAAATGCCACAAAAATTTTATATTACGCAAATAATTACAACAAACGCCTATTCCTAGAAATGGTTCCCATAAAAAAATAATTGTGTTACGGAAAAATCTGATACAGATAATCTAAGCAACATACATAAAAATTTGATTGGTTCTTCAGATTAATGGCTCATATTCTGATATCCTATTTACCCAAAAATCCACTTCAAATACACAAAATAAATTCATTCTCTTTTCGTTAGTTAAAAACTTCGGCCAACGTTATGAAGTTCAAGATACGTCCTTGGAAACATCTGGAAACAATCCACATGAAAAGGAGAATTGAAAAATACAGTCGCCGTAATTGTAAGAAAAAATTTTAAATAGTGCCTTTTTATATAAACTGTTATTATTGTACTATTTTAGCCCTGAAGAAGAAAATAAACATTTTCGAAAGCTTGGAAAATACTAAAGAGGCAAATGATCTTTCTAAAAATTAGCTAATGATTTACCTAATGATCTTTCCTAAAACAATATTGAAAAGGATTGGCGAAAGTCCGTCCCCCTGCCGCACACCGGTTTTGATTTCGATGGGATCTGAAACTTAAATTTTACCTTGGAAGTTGTACCTGTAAGTGTCTGTTCTATAATTTTTCGCGTCTTTCGATCGATTCCAAATTCTTTCATGATTTCAAAAAGGGTTTCGCGGTCTACCGAATCATATGCTTTCTCGAAGTCAATGAATGTGATCACTGTATTTCTACATATCCTCATCTTCATATCGTCTTCAAAGTCCAGATCTGTTCAGCACATGATCGGCCTTTTCTAAATCCAGCTTGGTATTCCCCAATTAGTGGATCCGCTTGGTGTTCTACTCTGTTTAGGAGTGCTTTAGAAAGTATTTTGTACGCAACGGGGAGTAAGGAAATTCCCCTGTAATTATTGATATCCATTTTGTCCCCCTTTTTGTGCAATGGATGTATCAACGCGCATTTCCAATCCTCTGGTATCTGTTCCGTTCTCCAGATTTCTGATATTAAATGATGAAGTTTTTGGGTCAAAGTAGTATCGTTCAGTTTCCAGAGTTCCGCAATAATCCCATCTTCTCCTGCTGCTTTGTTGTTTTTGAGTTGCTTGATAATTGCTGTAATCTCTTCCATATCAGGGGCTTGCGAGTCTGGATGCGTAAAACCCGTGAAGTCGAACTTAAGTTTTTCTTGGTGTGGATTGCAGTTGAGAAGGGTGCTGAAGTATTCGGCTAACATTTTGCAGTTATTTTTTGTGTTAGTTTCCAATGAGCCACGCATTTTTTGAAACAAAGGCTGGGCGCTTGGTATCCTCGCAAGTTTCCTCTGAAAGTTTTGTAAAAATCTCTAGTATTATTATTGGTGAAATCCTTCTGTATTTCGTGATACCTGTTATAATCATATCTTCGTTTTCCTCTTCTAATAACTTTGGAGGCCTGTTTTTTAGTTATAAGGAATTTCACCCAGTTTTCCTTATTTTTATAGCCGTTGAATTTTTTCCAAGCAGTTATTCTCTTGCAGACTGCTTGGTCGCAAATTACGTTCCACCACCGTTGTTTCCTGGTGCGAGGAGGTTGCCCTAGTGTGATGGCTTTTTGAGTATTCTTTGTAAGGATTAACCAATTCGTCGATACTTATATATACATATATATATATATATATATATATATATATATATATATATATATATATATATATATATATATATATATATATATATATATATATATATATATATATATATATTTGACAATCAATCGGATTCGTGAACCATTTTATTTATTGGTTAAATTGAAACAAAATGATGTTTATTCATTTCCAGATTACGTTTGGGTTTTTATTTTAACTTTTATCAAATTGATATATATATATATATATATATATATATATATATATATATATATATATATATATATATATATATATATATTATGTATAGGTAAAATATCTTCTCAATTATGTAATTTTCAAGTAGCCATTTCAATAGTTTCGGCCTCACTTCTAATTATTATTCAGATATAATCGTACTACATACAGAGAAACGTCAAATAAATCATCCTCGCCGTTAATACGCTCGGAGGCGGTACGAATATCCGACAGGTCAAGTTTTCTCCGAAATTTAACGTTACCAAAATATTGCCGATATTAAGATTCAGTAATTTGTGTCATAAATTCCTCGGATCGCCATATTATAGACAGCCTAATTACTACTTACTGCTAATGCGTTCCGATGGGTCGATGGTATCTTATCCGACCACCTGATCAAATGGAGTATTATGCATGCGCTGAATAAATAAACACGGCCAAACGGACATAAAGGGATTCTTCGTCTTAATTTGATCCGCCGTACGGTTTTTCCTAAGACGATTCCTATTTATAGGTTTCACCGCCGCTCTGATGAGCCTTCAAATAGTCCGTAAAGAAGTGCGGTGGTAGGAATTATTCACCGAGTAAAAGCCTTCAGTTTACATTACGTCATTAAGTACCGTATTTATTGGTGTTATATTCATTTTAGCCGAAGGCAGATGGTTCCGCTTAAGCGGATTATTAACTCGTTGACTGTAAGAAGTTATAATGCTCTCCTGTAACTTTCGAACAATAGAGAAGTTACACATTCTTGATTTCGATCAAAGCATTTAGCATGATATGAAGAGCTACTTATATCAAGAAGGCTTCTGGTATTAGAAAACAAAACTTCCTGGGATGGTGCCAGTCTCGACATCCAAGTGCAAAACTTGGAGTAGGCAAAAGAAAACTGGAGGAATCTGGTTATACCTTCTCATCATACAGCACAAAAAATATTGGTTTGCATGCTGATGAAATTTTAGTTTCATTTCGAGAATGGTGTGAAATGAATGACCTTATACTCAATACCGTCAAGACCGAGTGTATTATTTTTTCGCATGTAAATTCTTCTTCTTTTATACCTCCGATGTTGCATCACGATGGTGATATTAACGTACAGGATAGTGCCAAATTTCTGAGCGTAGAGCTTGACTCACATCTTCAATGGAATAGTCATGTTGATATTATGTTCGTAAAACTAAATAAGGCATTTTACTGTCTATTAGCACTGAAATCTCAAATATCGTTTGAGACTCTCAGGATGGTGTATCTGTCTTGCTTTCAGGGCATTTACAGTTATGCCATCATATTCTGGGGAAATGCCTCTACAAATGTAAATATTTTTAAATTACAAAAAAAAGCTATTCGTGTTATCTCAAATCTGAGATACAGAGAGTCCTGTAGGGGTAGTTTTAGGAAGCTTGCTGTGCTGACCATGCAAGGAATGTACGCTTTCAAACTGTTACAATTTCTGTTTGGACATCCCAATTACTTTGAGGAACACAGAAATAGAAACTACACAAGACGAGTGATGTCATTTTTCTATCCTAGGCATCAGGCTTCTGTGACAGAGAGAAACTGTCTCTACATGGGCATCAATCTGTTTAATTCATTGCCGCGCAAAATTCAACAAATTATAGATCCCAAAAATTTTAGAACTGAAATTTTCAAAGTAATTATGGAATGTGAGCCATACTCCATTGATGAATTATCGGAGTTATTGCAGAATTGTATTATGATGAAGAATTATATTCTGTTTTGACCTGTTTTCTTTATTGTTGTAACACTATTTAATCAGCAATTCATGAAAATAAAGAATATTATTATAATTATTATTATACACTTATAGAAACGGGTGTTCTTCTTCTTTTTCGATAAATAACATGGGCAATTGTCACCAACTGGTAAAATAACTAGTTAATTCTCATTGATTTAATAAGGACGTACTTGGAAAAATTGATATCCATAATGAAACACTAGTTCAAATTTTCTTATATATTAAATACAATTTCCTCTTCAAATGCTAAATTAACACTGGTGCCAGTGTTAACAGTGCTACCATTTATTAAAGCAACATTGAAAATAATGAGTATTGCGTTATAGAAGTAACCAAGGCAGGGTTTAAACATTACTGTAAACTCTGAAGGATAACGTATCAGATGAAATAATACGTGCATCATTCTAGCATTATAAAAGTGTCCCAAAATTAACGCAATATTTAAATTTGTGCTGTTTAGGCAATAAAGTGTTGGTAACCCTAAAAGACCAAATGAACAGCTCTGACAGTTTAAGGTTTGTTAAACTGGAGAGTTACTTGCTAGAGCGTGTCTTCATTATTGAAAATTACTTTTAAAAAATGAAAGTTTGAAGGACAGCAATTGCAAAATGTCAAGAAGTTCTCTACAGTGTATACTCTTTAAAGATCTGTGTCTCCATGCTCACAGAAATCAATTAACACAACAATTGAAACCTAAAGACCATGCACAGCGAAGAGAGTTCGCAGAATGCATTATTGAGCATCAACAAATCGGTAATGATTTTTTGAGCAGAATCATCCTAAGCGACAAAGAACATTATCACTTTGATGGCTAAAACTGAGAACGCACGTTCTGAGAACCCACGTGATTGTCGAAAAACAAATGCATCCACAACGTGTCACTGTTTGGTGTGGATCGCTGGACCATATTTCTTTGAAAATGAGTCTGGTCAGCAGTAACTGTTACTAGTAGGTACTCGGTATCGCGACATGATAGCATAGTTTTTCTTGCCAAAATCAATGAAACTTAAAATCAGAACTGGACCACTAGATCGTGTGATTCAACGTCATTACATTTCTCTTAATGGGATTATTTGAAATCACAGGCCAAATTTGAGAGACGTATTGAAACGTTTTCATTGCGAAAGAGCTACTACTCATGTGACTCAACAGATTCTGTAGTGCAGATTCAATTACCTTCTTCATTTTCGACTTTTAATCATTTTATTTTGTCCTATTTCAACTCTTTTTGTACCTTTGTTAAAAATGTAACAATTTGAATTTCATCAAGAAATATCTATCTATTTGGGTACTAGCGCTCTTTTCATATAGTACAAATGAAAATAATATTATTTTCTATTCATATGGCCATAAGTGTTCAATTAATATTAAAGAAATAAAACAAAATAAATCATTCACACTAATTTGTATTAGAAAAATGCATATCTGATTACACCATTATCTTGACTGCAGTTCCATCAGATGAAAAATCCTGCTGTGGTATTCACGCTACCGTTAAATTATTCAATCGGCGAAATTATTTTTACATCCCATTACGATAAACCAGATCGAAGGTCTAGACACAATTGGAACGCCGAGAAAGGTAAAAAAGTGTCTTTATGGATGCACTAGATTATCATCGGTGCCATAATTTCCTGTTGATAAAGAAACGAAGATCGTAGTATTAATTTCGTATTTCGGAGGACCGGTTTTATTCGCCGTCGTAAGCCCGAACGATAATAGTTTAGACAGTCCCATGAGGTAACTTACCCATTTAGGAACTGTAGACTCCGAAGGACGACGTTAAATTACGACATGTGGGATGCTGGTTTCTGTAATTTCGATGTTTTGTGTCGTTCAGTATCAACCGCTTCTCTATTTGAATATTTAATGAGGTTTATCGGTTTTACTACATTGATATTACGAACTTGTTTCCGGTATGACATTATTTACTGTGTTTGCTTCAATAAAAATATGAATTTTTTGCTGCGTCTTAGACTATTATATAACAGTTTATAAAATGAAGAAGTGAAGAACAATATTGTCAGGAAATGCTGAATGCTATCATGTTACTCATTAAAAAGAAAAAGTATTTTAACTCTGTCAATTTCAATCCAGATTGTAGAGATTCGTACGTACGTTTTTGTACGTTTCGAAAATGTACGCCTCATTACAACAATGTCATCTTTGATTTTATCTTAAAGCAAAAAGGTAGGTATGATAATTAAAAATTTTTTCAACGCTCATCAGAAAACCACGTGAAAATTGAATAAAATATTGGGGAAATAATGAAAACTCTCGCAAGGAAAATAATACCTAATGTTATATTGAATATGATAATTCACCATGATAAGTATGCCACAACTGATGACAGTAATTGCATTAACAAGGCATCCAGTGTACCAAAAATTTCAAAAAACTAAGTTAAAATCAACTTGTTAACAGAAGTATTTATACATTTCATCAACAGATACTTTCAGAAAATTATTAATCCAAAACAAAATAATGTCATATGACTAAATGACGGAACAATCAATCCGTATATCCTCCGCTAAGCCTAATAAGGCGAACGCAAATAAAATTATTAGAACAATTATTGACAGCATTCGGTCATTGGTAGTTCGTTCAAGACACACCAGGATGAAGTAGGCCATGAGTTTTATGTGCAACAATAAATATCCCGCTGACAACGGTGGCAATAATTTTCAGATACGGATTTTGAGGCATACATTAAGAACCTATTTACATAATTCGAAGGACTGCTTCATTACATCTGTGATTCGATTTCGTTTTATGGTTTATCTCAATCGGTTAAAAGCACACCTACGTTCCAGAATAAATTAGATGGGTATTATATCTAGTATCTAGTGCCTTATGAATCTACGGGCTGACGCAGACGACGCGATTTCTCTCGCTTTATATAACTGGGCAAATAACAGTCTTGAAAATTTCGAGAATGAATCATTTGAGATGTGCACGCACAAGTTCATGTAAGAGAACTGTTCTCGTGCTGATATAAAAGTGTGATGTTATGGACTTGATTTATGTTTTTACTTGTAGTGCCTATCTGCTTTTTGTTGTTTGATTATTCATCGGCAATTCATTTATTTGAATTATTTTTCGGCGCAAAAAGATTTATAACACTACTTCTTCGACATGAAACTTCATAAAATTCATATCAAAAAGAGAATGCAATTGTAACTTTTGGTATATCTATATACATTTATTTTGGGAGAAAGAAAATGTCTGCTTTTGTGATCGAAGTGAAAATTCAGTGATAATTATATCAACCTGGTTTTCACGAAAGAAAACTAAAAAATTAGTTGAGTATAATAAGAAACCAAACTATTCCTTGCTTCCTCAATCTATCTGCATTGTGTTCTTCAATTATTTATCGTGATTTTGCTATTCTGTAGTCGTTTTAGGACGTAGAAAAATGAAAATCTTTCTGTCGTCTTCACATATTTAGTATGTTGGTGGATATAAGGGTTATTCATAACTTCATTGCTATGCCAGTTAGTTATTATCTATGAGGGAAGAATTATTAAACTATGAAGGAAGAAAGCATAAATGATAATAGAACTATCGGCACAGTCCGCAATTCGAAGAACAGTTTGACATCTGAAGAGCGTCAAAATGCTCGAAACAGGTATCAACTGCTGCTTCCAACAGCAGGCTTCACCGATAGTTCTAGTTTTGTATATATATATATATATATATATATATATATATATATATATATATATATATATATATATATATATATATATATATATATATATATATATATATATATATATATATATACTGTTTCCAGGCAGCACAGTCGTTTTTGAAATATTTCGATCAAAATTCGTCATATATATAATGCTCTGTAGAGAATTGAACTGCAATTTTCTAAACAAAATTTTCCTTTACAAAAGTGTTAAATCCTCGAAACATTCGAAATGTTATGGAATAACAGAATATTATATTTGAGTTGAATTCAATATTATTCGTTTGTTGAAATCTCGATTAATTAATTTTGATGTGAAAACTATTTGTAGTTAGGTGCGACAAATAAATCGAAAACGCTTGTCCAGATTACTTGCATATTTTAATCTCAATAACTTATTCCAAAAATTGTTGTATCAAATGTACATTGGAATAATTATAACAGTGGTAGACCTCGCATTCGTTAATTTAAATAATACCTGAATAATTGCGTCATTTCTTGATCAAGTGCTACAAAGAATAGGCAAATAATTGATTAACATTAATATACAGCCCATGTCAAAAATTGCTCTGAAAACATACTTAAAATCAAAAACATTGTTTAATCATTATTTTTTTGAAAATTATATCAACTTCTTATGGTAGATAATTTCTATAAACCCGCTTCCTTTATATTTTATCAATTCCTTTCTCCAGGATAGGTGTTTTCATAGCACAACAAAATCGAACTCAATTACGAACTCCCTGTATATAATCATACCTTGATGTAAGTTCAAAGTAAATCAGTTTATCCAAGATAAAGCAAAATGTTGTTAAATAATTGGTACGCTAGTTGGATTTCCGGAAATTCTTGTTAGAATTGTGCAATGAATCTGTAAGTATGATATGTTTTACCTATAAAATAGTTTGAATTTTCTCCGTTAATCCTTCTGCGTTCTTCGAGTTCTATATTAATCGATGACAAGAAACCCAAGAAAGTATTGCAATCATCTTGAGCGCGTTTTGCTCAGTACCTTTATAGGTATATTTTGTGTTGTTCGAATCTATAAGTATCCATAAACTATTCACGGCGTTCGTTCATACATGGCTGCTTTCAATTTATGTTAATTTCATGTTCTCGATGTGAAATGATGACCATCTGTGGGATTCGTGATGAATTTGTTATGATTTTTTCAGAATAATCCCGTTTCAGAAAATATAACCAGAGTTGATAGAATTCTAATAGCAACGTCTTCAAGGAAGTTATCCTACGAGAGATAATCCATGCAATTTTATAAATTTACGATTTTAATATGCTTTATTGTACGAATACAAAAACAATCTATTTATATTGCGATTACTCTGATATTATATTCAAAATATCTGCTGAATTTCTCAAAGACTATTTCATTGGTACCAGTGGCGAATATACATAATATTTTTTGATGGAGGGGGCAAGACCAAGATTATGTTATGTTATTTGTGTAATAAAGTAGTCATGTTTATTCAACGTTTTACGTTAGTATTTAAGGCCGATTTCAATTGGTTAAAAGGAAGTGAATATAAGAAAAACAGTTTAAAAAAATTGTAGATTATAAAGACGTATTGAGATTGGCAATATTCACAGAGGTTACAGAATAAAGTCCAAGTCTTTTGGTGTACTTGGAAATTCATCAATAACTTCCTGGTCACCTACAATAATATCCCTGATGGAAAGTAACGCTAGTCCGTTAAGCATAGTTGCGGATGTACCTACTGTTTCTCAAGTAGGTCTTCAGTCTTCTCAGGCTGAGATAGAAGAAACAGGAAGAACTTCTAAAAGTTTAATACAAATGTAACGCAAATCATATCACAGTTTGCGAGAGGTCCAATAGCATTTTTTGGAAGATTTTCAGGCTTTTCCTGGCTCTACTTTTCTTTCCACAGGATAAACTCACTCCGCACAATCTCTTTATATAACAAATCTTTTTCGTAAGAGTTTAAAGCAGCTTTCAATGACCGAACATCAGTTTCAGTACAAAACTATGGCAGCAGATGTTGTAAGAATGCAACTGTTTTGTTGTGGGATTCAAATCGCTCTCTCAGTGAGCTACAAAAATCATCCGGTTGCTATATAAACAGCTCGACGATAGTATTCTTCTTCAGTTGCATGCGGGACATTAGTGCGCGCAGTTTGAAGGCGAAAAACTCGTGGAATCTCTCCTTTTATCTCGAATTTTGCATCTGATGACTTTGCCTGATCATACATTTA